>OY754333.1:122917071-123574571 GCA_963573305.1 Pyrrhosoma nymphula
ATTATTAATAATATTAAAGGAAAATAGTATTTTTTGAATATGTACTTATATTTTTATTTCATTCCAACCAATTTTCATTTTGTAAGGCATTAAAGAAGATTTATTTCAAGGAGTTCGAAATCCTTGTGTAGGCTGCCGTGGGTTGATGGATGGGAAGATGTAGGTCTTTCGCGTTTTGCACCGCGTTGGTCTATGTTCCCTTGGACGACAGTTTCGTTGGCGTTGTAGTCGGCTTCTTCTGGTCGGTGAAATGAAGGTGCAGCCATTTGTCGTCTTATATATCTCAAGCGTTAGACCTGACTCCAACGGGTGAGATATATAATACAACAAATGGCTGCACCTTCACTCCACCGACCTGAAGAAGCCGACTGAAACGCCGCCGAAATTGTCGTCCGAGGAAACACGGACCAACACGGTGTAAAACCTGGTAGACACTTCACTTCTTCACAAGAATGGCATTCTTTACATCTTTTTTTTACGTTTTTCAAATGTGATTAGATAGATTTACTCAATAATTTATCACATCTCTTATATATAATAAAGCCACACCAAAACTACGTTCCAAGCGCTTCATTTCTTTTAATTTTCCGAGGGAAGTCCACCCGGACCTCTATTTAGTTGAGATGTATTGCATATCCCCCAGGCGCCGCGGGAAGTAGTGAACCGCCCCCCCCAAAACAACGACCTTAATCCGCCCCTGGGTGAGGTAATACGGTGCTACCCAAAAGTTTCCAAAATTTGTATGCCCCGTGTGTACTAGTGAGCCTTGAGGCTTCATTCTTGGTGAGCGTGTTTATTATTTGTAAGAGCGTGTTTATTATTTGTAAGAGCTTTTTCACTATTGCGTATTGCTTCCGAGAAAGTGAGGCTGGTCATAAAAGTAGGAGTACACAAACTGGAGCAAGTAGAACAATTTACTTACTTGGGTAGTACACTAGATGAAAATGGGCATAGTAGCAAAGACATTAGGAGGAGAATAACACTAGCAAAGGAAGCGTTCAATAAAAGAAGGGAATTGATGATGGGGACCTTAAGTAAGGATGTAAAAAAAACACTGGTGAAGAGCTTGATATGGAGTGTGGCGTGGTATGGGGCAGAAGTTTGGTCTCTAAGAGCGGAAGACGAAAATAGGCTGAAGGCTGTTGAGATGTGGGTGTGGAGGAGGATGGAGAAGGTGTGGTGGACAGAAAGGAAGACAAATGAGGAAGTGCTTGACATGGTGAGTGAGGAGAGGAAACTTCTGGATGAAATTAGGGGAATGCAGGGGGGTTATTTTGTAATCTCACCTTTTTAATGACTCTTTGCAGGAATGCAGGAGATCCGTTTCGCTCTCTTAATGATCGGCTCACGATCACTCAAGGTCCGATGGTGGCTCCATTTCACGTTCCTAACGACAGGTGAGATGGAACTAAGGAAATGCAGAGCCAAATGAAATGGATTAAGAGTCGAAAGATATGAATCAAGAGTCAAAAGAGCAGATTAATCAAATAAATGGACTGGCAGTTCACCGCTTGAGAGCTGAAGATGGTCGCGCCACCTGGGTGGCAGAGTTGAACTACGAAAAATGACGTAATTTTCCACATTTTATGATTATTCTCACTTAAGTGAGAGTACAAAATAACCCCCCAGAGTAGGTGGCTGGAAGCGGTAATGAGGGGTGATGGTTTGCTGAAGGCTGTGATAGAGGGAAGGATGTTGGGCAAGCGGGGAAGGGGAAGGAAGAGAATAGGTTTTATGGATGGGATGAAGGAAGAAATACTAGAGGTAGGTAAGACACTGCACGTGCAAGAGTCAGTTGGATTTTCTCTGACTTTCATCATAACCTACCTTTAACCGGTATAACGATGATGATGATATTGCTTCCATTGCGATTTTGTTGTCTCCCTCTCTCCTGGAGATTTGTTTTGTTTATGTTCTTAAGCAACCTTCCTCCCACCCCACCCTCCTTCTCTCCTCCCCTAATTTACCCAGCCCCCACTATTTATTACCTTCTACTACTCCTTCCCCCCTCATCCCTTTGATAGAGGCATGTACGTATTTGTATCAGGGCATTTGCGAATTTCCTTCCTTGAAAATTACAGTTACCCATTGAAACCTGGGTCATGCAATAAAAAATAGTGTGAATAAATTCTAAATTTATTTTTTCTTTTCATGCAAAAATGAAAAGCTTCCATAAATTCAAGCCTAAGACAGTTAGTTTTAATCATATGCTCTTTAGTAATGCAGCATTACATAATACAGTGAACACTACCTTAACAGCACCACCTAATAGCGGACACCTCCCAAAAACGGACAGTTTTTCAATCCCTGATTGTAAGGCATGGAGACATGGATCTAAGCCCTTGAAGTAGTGGGCCCTCTATATAATGGACACCGATTGAGTCTCATTTCCTAATTTATATGTGGAGAAATACCTTTCTTAATGGGCAGTAATGTTCACATCTGAAGAGAGAGACAAATTATTCTTTATGGGAGGGGAATATACTGTAACCCTTTGCTGTGAAGTATGAATGTGTATTTATACACTGAGAACTTCATGGAAAATGTTCTCTAACTTTTTACCCTCTTATGCCAAGCCCTTAACTGCTCCTCTCTCTAAATTTATGACCGGAAATTTCCACAGAGATCCAAACGTTATTGCAACTTTTAACTTCCATCCGCTGTTCTTCACTCTCATTGGTAAATGGCAAGCTAGTATACCATAGCTGAGAAGCTAGTTGGATGTCTTCTGTGATCTTACCTACTTTGTAACATCAGTGTCTCTCTGACTACCATGTTAGAAGCTACGGCTAACAAGAGGAAATGATTTTGCTAAGTGAAAAAGTGGAGATATGACATGCGTCGGAAGCCAGAGGAAGTCGGAAGTCAGAGAAATTAAGTGTTCAATATTCCACAGAGGGAAAATCATTAGCCTTGACCGGCCAAGGTGATCCCGGTCAATGGGAATGATTTTTCCTCTGTGGAATATCGCACTTATGTGAACTTACGGGTGTGTCCATAAAGGTAAATACCGTGGCTAGTCCCGGTATCCTCAAAATTGGTTAAGTGTTCGAGTGCTCGGGGAAATATATGGAGTGGGAAAAATATAAATTAGTGAAATATTGAGGAAGAAGAAGTTGTTGAAGGAGTTGTCCAGTAATGGAAGTGGAGAAGTTAAGTGAGTGTTTCCGAAAAGTGGAGGACTTGCAATTGATAATGTTATGTATTGGTTTTCTGAAGCTTGCTCATTTAACATTCCAGTATTTGGAACATTAATTCAAGGAAAGGCTCTGGAAATTTCGAAGGAAATGGGATTTGATGGTTTCCAAGTCTCCAATGGATGGCTTGAAAAATTAAGATTTAGTCAAAACATTTCTAACAAAAGTGTTTGCAGAGGAGGAGCATTTGTGAACTGTGAAGTAGTTTCTGGCTGGATTGAAAATTCGAAGCATTTTTGCAGGGATTTGAATGAAAAGGATATTTATAATTGTGATGAGACTGGACTATTCTTTCGAGCCCTGGCTGAGAAGAAAATGAGCTTGAAGACTGATAAATGTTCTGGGTGAAAATGTTCCTGAGAAAGGCTTATGCTATTGCTGTGTGTCAATATGGTCAGAGATTTCTAATTGCCTCTCATAATAGGGAAAGATGTTAAACCATGTTGTTTTAAAAATTTTAATTTAAACAATCTTGGCATGCATTGGCAAGCTAATAAAAAATCTTCGATGAAACGAAATATTATGACTGACTGGTTGGCCAAAAGTCAACCAAAAAATACAATACAATTACTTTATTTAGAAATCAGGAGAGAGATAAGAAATGTAATATTGTTGTTGAACAAAGCCTCATCCCACCCAGACTAAGCGTAAAAAATGTAAAAATTTTGTGTTTACCACCAAACACAACGTCTTCTAGTCTTCGTATCAAGGAATCATCTAAAATTTTAAAATGCAATAAAGGAATCAAGTTCTACGACACACATTAACTCAAATAAAAAATATGACTTCAGCCATTTGACCAGTCGTAAACCCACCCAAGGCTACAACTGGGGTTTCTTTTGCCATACCCCATTTCACACACTTTTTGAGCCATATCTTGGCAGATCCTAGTCTTCATCTGATGTCATTTACCCCACTTCCCTTACTCGTAGGTCACAGATGGATCAGCAGGGTTTTTTTTCGCCACTCCTTCCTTGCACTTCCTTTTAAAAATTAATAAAATCATGGCGACCTTTTACTCCTCTGACTGTCCATCCCTGATTCCTTCCTTTCCCAATTCCTTCGCCCTCCTTCCCCCCAATCCTGTATGTAAGGATTGTGTCGGTGTACTTTTAACCTTTGTCCAACCTCCAAAAACTCCCCCACCACAACCTTGGAGTGCGTTAAAATATTCTCCTTCTCTTCCAGTTTACTCCACCCTGAATGAATGTGACTCCCTGCCATGCCTCTACCCCTCTGCTCCTTTCTTCCCCCTCAAACTACCCCCCACTTTGGAATTTTTTTTTCAAGAATATTTTCTTGTTGTCAACCGTGCAGGATCTACTATTTTTATTATTCGCACTGCTAATAAGTACAAAAAATCACGTATGCCAGCCCCAATATATACCATATTTCTCCGAATATAGTCCCCCCCCTATTTTTGAAGGTTCAGTTTTGGACAAAATTTCAAATAGCAAAGCAGGCCTTACATATATGTATTATTCTCAGGTTAACAACGTGTGCGGTAGCTTGTCTCACCAAAGTTGCACAGACTTTCTTTCCAGTTCACATTTTTCAGCTGCCACATGGTTCCCTCCATGCGGCGGAACAAATTCTCCCCATGCTATGATGCAAGAACATTATTCAGTGTTCTTGGAAAGAATCGTGAGCCATTGGAAGTGGAACCCATGACCTTTCTTGTAAAAGATGAAAAAAATACTAAACTTAATGTTAAAATGATTCCTTTCTGCATAAAGGTTTAATAAAAATCGTAGTACTTCTCCCACATCAACTACATTTGTTTCCATTTATGTCCTTCTGGAGTCAAGACATAGAGCAGAAGTCCAAGTTTTATAGTACCGGTAGGCCTATAGGTTTGCCAATGGATAACGAAAATTTGATTACACCTCTTCAGAGGAGGCAAAAATCATGTCCTCCGTACCCATTCATGAAGTGTGCTTTTGAAAGGCGTTTAGAACAGGATTGGAATTTTTTCCAGAGTTGAACTTCCGATGGTAAACTTAGAAAGTCCAACAATATTACCAAGTATTATTGTATTGCCTATGAGTTCTTAATATTTCATAGCTCTACTGAGCTAAATAAGAAGGAGAATCGTGGTTCTTTTTACTTATGCACGCAGTGCGATCAAGTACGAGGGTTTGAATCATAGCCGGATTGGGATTTTTACAGAGTCGTATCAACAGCGGAAGACTTAAAAGACCAACTATGTTACCAAGTTTTATTGTATTGCTTAACTATAACTAAATTTTCACAGCTCTTCCTTTCTAAATAAGAAAGAAAATCATGGTTCTTTGAACATAAGAATGCGGTGCGCTCTGGTATGAGGCTTTGAGCTATAGCTGGATTAAATTTTTTCCTGAGTCGAACCGAGGACCGTAGACTATGAGTCCAATCATATCATCATTTACCATTGTATTGTCTATGAATACCTGCAATTTCATATCTCTACATCGCTAAATAAAAAAGTAAATCGTGGTTCTTTGTGTCTATGCACGCGATGCGCTCAAGTATGAAGTTTTGAGCCATAACTGGATTGACAATTTTTCCATAGTTTAACCGAGGACCATAGACTTAAAGTCCAACCATGTTATCCATTGCCATTGTATTGTTCATGAATGTGTAAATGTTCATAGCTCAACATCGCTAAATAAGAGAGTAAATGTAGTTATTTGTACCTATGTTCTCAGTTTATTTGCATGCAAAATTTCAATTCCCGCTGCGAGGGAGACTCAAACTTTGCTCAAGATGGCAAATTACATTAGAAAAGTGCGTATCATGACCTGTCTACGGACCTTGAGTTCATATTTGCTTCCCTGCGCTCTGATTGGTCGCAGCTGGATGTCAGGTACGTGTTCACGGAAGGAAAATGGGACGTTCGTGAATGATGGAAAAACGAATAGGGATCCCTATCATTGTCGTTATTCCTGAAAATGATAGTCTTCTAGAGAGCTTCATAGAGTCATTACTTGAGCTATCATTGCCGCTATCCCTAAAAAATAATTGTTTGAATCATGCTTTAGTCGCTTGAGCTCGAATGTAGTCCCCCCCATTATTTTTCCCACGAAGATTTTCAGCAATATATTCGGGGGTATATGGTATATATAACAATGAATTGTATAAACAGTTCAATTGCCATAATTTTATCGTTTTACCCACTGCATGAGCCAATGAGTAAGAAATAATACGGGACTTTATTGAACAATTACAACTTATTCCAAACATGTTCCCTATAACAGATGCGTTGGCCCAAATCTTAATATGTATGCCTACGTTTAAAATATGTATGTGCTAAATTGTATTTTGCTATGTATTTAGAAAAAGATTTGAGCATGATCATAATGCTCCCTATCAATAGCAGACACCTGCCAATAGTGGACAATTACCTATCATGGCCCTAACATTGTGACTATTGGGAGGTTTCACTGTAGTGTTTTCAATGCCAAAATTCATTCTCTTTTAGAGTGTTATTTTCAATTGTCAAAAGTTCGTCATCCTAAAGTGACAAGGTTGGGTTCATTCTCCGCATCCATGGTATTTCAAGCACAACAATGTCTCCTGTGCTACAATGTAGACTGGGGACGAGAACAACTTGTTCGTATAAACCCCCGCTGAAATTCGTCTTGAATTTAAATGGCTTGGTGTTGTAACTGGCTAACACACCTGACAGGCAATTGGGAGATCCAGGTTCGAATCATGGTCAAGTCAAATGATATTTTCATAACGAATTTCACTCTCTTTGGGGTACATCTTAGAGTGGTTGTATTATGATATTCCGCGGGTTAACCAGGCTCTTCCAAGCAAATGCCATGTCCGATATATCAGTAATCAGCTTGCTCTGAATTCATTTAATGTAAAATTGAAAGTTTATTGCTGAGCAACAGCTCTATTCATCACTCCACTCTCTCCTCTTATTCTAACCAGCTGGAACCTCAAGTTCATCCAATCTGAGTTTCGTGGCCAGCTTCCCCTGGAGTACAGCAGCTTGCCAAATGCCACTATGATAATTCCTGAAGACATGAACGACATGAATCGAGAAGAGACTAGCCGCTATGTGAGTATCGGCTGTGTGGATAGTCGTGTTATTATTGAGTATGTGATGACTAATGAGCCTTTCTTGTGAGATATTGTCTTGCTAGTTTCTGATATATGCCACATGTAATGAATTCCACTGAATCTATTATTATTATCTGCAAGATGGCATCAACTGACTATGTTTCAGGGAATTTTTTCCCATTTTGCATGAAAAATCACATCTCAATTAGTTATAATACGTAGAATTTTTATATTTTAAGTTAAAATGTACCCTTAACTATTGCATTCTTAAGGGAATGGTTTTAGAAGTAAATAATGGCAAGAAGAGGGCAGCACATATGTTTATATCCAGTAATTAACTAGATACATTTCATTGGAAAAATTGCTTTATAAAATTTAATCTTCTGTACATTATGAGATACAGTAGAAGCCCCATATAACGTGTAGGGCAAATGAAGAGAAGCTCGAATTTACGAGGGATGGCCAAGGAACGATTTAAAACCCTTTGATTTACATGTAAAATAAATTGGTATTAGTGAGGACAACGACCTGCCTTCCCTGAGGTCGTTTACTATTACGAGTGGAAAATGTCTGCTTCAATCTCGTCAAACCTGCACCAACTTGTGCTCATGTCCTCTGTCATTGAAATTATTTGTCTAGCAGTATTTATTCCGCAAAATTTGATGTTTAAATGCACATTTCGGACATTCACAGCATGCCCGTATTCACACAAATAAATTCCTAGTAAGTCCATGCATTTCATGGTTCTTTTGTCATCCTCCCGCTTTTTTATCATGTTCAGTCCGACTGATGCAACATCATGGCTGGGAAACGAAAGTTGTCGGATCTGAAAACTAAAATACAAATTATCAATGAATGCAAAAGTGGCAATGGGTCCAAAAGCGAGATAGGGAGGCGATTTGTCACATCTTCCTCGGCCTTATTCACAATTTTGAAGAATAAGGAAATATTTCGTGCCGCAGTGCTTCAAGAAGGACGTCCAAGCAGCCAGAAACTTTTGCGGCCGGGAGAACATACGCAATTATAATCTGCCCTTTTCTCGTGGTTTTACCAGCAGAGAGCAGCCTGAATTCCGATAAATGGCCCATTGATGAAGGCAAAAGCGGAGTATCTAAGTGAGAGGCTCAGTATTGACAAGTTTAAATGTTCCGATGTTGAATACATAAATTGTTATGAATTCGGATTACCTATATTTTAAGTTGTCTACGTATTGTTTTGCCTTTTGTAACTGTTTCAAAGATTATGGGGCCTATTCTGTTACTTAGGTACGCACCACATGGGGTATTCTCCGCCTACAAATAACACATGTTGTGATTCTGTAAATACTGCCGCTATGTTTCGCCGATTTCGAGGACATTAAATAACGCTAATCCCGACGTCGGAGAACAATATGAGAAATTCTAAGGGCAAAGACCAAAATTTTTTTTAAATATTAAAAGCTATTATTTAGCAGGAATATATTGGTTTGCCCATATTTTTTATTTATTCTCAATTTATATTTATTTGTGTAAAAAAAAACAAAGATATAATTAAATTTATCTTTGTGGAAGTTAATTTCGAAAAACAAAAGTGTGGCATGCCTGTAAACAAATCACGAAGAATATTCTTTGTGATACAATTGAATGGAAATGTGAGTAATGTACTGCTTAATAAAAGTCGATATATTATTATGTACGCTTTTGAGAGTTATGTATAATGGGCACCTACTAATATGCATTATATTCATATATGAATTAATGGATATATTTCGTGTACGGAACTTGTCGGAAGTCTGTGTTGAAAAAATGTTTCCTGAGGTTAGCAGAAATTAGGAGAGAACCTCGATTAAGGATTGCATTGGAAAAGGCTAGGGAATTTTGAAATATTCAGAGCTGTTTTGGCTTTTGGTTGGCAATGGTTTATTCAACAATTTTAGCATGCAATCTCGTGGAGTCAAAGCTATTTCAGTCCTCGTGAATATTTATGTCTATCCCATTGTAGTATGCTGTTGATAAGGAGGGGATGTTCATGATTGCTGTGATTTTCTGTGTACGCAAGGATATAAGCCTAGGTACCATAATGATTCAGGTTATTGTGGACTGTTATGACTGTGACCAAAATGTTGTCTCGAGAATCTCATGGAAGGTACCGTTGTGGATAAGACATTCCTTACTGTATATTTCAATCCAAAAGTATCCTTCGATAATAAACCCGCGGTTGCAAATATAAAATTAGAGGCAATGCTATGAATGATTTACGTTGAAGTAACAGCCAAAATGCAAGCTAGAAACGTGAACGAACCAAAAGAAATTGACTCTCGTATTGGGACAAGAGGAAAATGTTGATTGCCTGTGGGGCTAACTAGCATATGATGGTTTACTTATTACATTGTTCTTTTCATGGAGGCTTTTATCATGTTTGGGCATCAATCTCTTATGAGCAATATTTTTTTGGTTTACAAAACGGAATCACCCATTTTAGTTGAGCTTTCGGTTAGAAGTAGAGAACCATTGTATTTACAAGTAGCGAAGCGATCAATTGCAAAGTAACTACGTTATTGGGTATTCGTCATAAAATGATAAAAACCTTGTCAAATAAGAAAGGAATCATGTCATTATTATTCTCTCTGAGCGGAATACTCATCATTCGCTTAAACAAAGCTCACTTTCTAGTTTTAATCAGTCAAACCACATACCCAGTTGTGCCATTTCCAAAGTATCTTGAAAGAAAAATAAAAGACGGTGCCGAATAAATGCAATCAGAGGGGTCGGTATTAGGGATAATGCAAGCCGAAGGCTGGCGTTAATGTTGGTGCTATCCAACGTCCCCAAATAGCGCTAGGGGCCGCTATTTGAAGTTACAGAATCAGGGGGGCGGTACATAATGCCGAAATAGTGCCTTACGTCATAATAGCGCAGGCGTTATCATTTACAGAATCACCCCCTATAAATATTGAAAACAGGTCAAGGATGATTCATTTTCATATGCATGAAAGGTATGTACTATAAATCATGCTCTATCTCGCAGCAGGGAGTGTAGTCAGTATTCATGGTATTCATTATTAACAAGTTCCTACTAGACGTAAGTACGGCAGAAGATATTATGTGTATCGTGATGGAATTCATTTTGGAACTTACAACCTTTGGAACTTTCTTCCTCGTGCTTGGGTGATTTTATACCATCCTGGGAATGTTTGTGTGTGTTAAGCTAATTATTTTGTGTGTTTTGCTATAATTGGCAAAAGTAGATGATTAAAGAAACTATTATTATAAGTGAGTCTTTGAGCTTGAGTCTCCATTTGATTCCCACCAGGTTTCCATAAAGGAATGTCACTTCCTGGTTGACTTAGATTTGGATCGGGAGACCCCACTGGAGCCTCGCTACTCTCTTCAAGCAGACAACTGGACCTTAATGGCATCGATACCTTTCCTTGATGCTGAGAAGTGAGTGCTCTTTGTCACTATGAATTCAAATTTGAAATTATAATGTTACTTTTGCTTAAGAGTATGTACTCCTGTATTGCTAGCCAAATAATCCAGGTTTATGTAGAACTAATGTCATAATGAATATTGCTGACTACTTGTCAGTGCACAGTTAAACTTTTCCTTCACATACTGATGTGCTATTTCCTTGACAGAACTTCGAATTTTCATTAGATGTCTTGAGAAATTGATGGCATGGTAGACTAGTGGGTAGAACATGAGACTTTTGACCTAAGGTCCCCAGTTCAATTCTGTGAAAGGCCTCTGAGTATGTCCAACTAAAGCTGAGCTGAGTGATTTGCTGAATACCAGGTATTTTTGGGAAACCATTGGCAATGCATGGAGAGTCTATTAGCACTGCTGCATTAAATTTCAAAATGCCATTGGGCATAGTATATAGTTGGTGAGCTCTACCCTTACTGATGAAATCATTTTTTAGGTCAAAGTCATTGGTTTATAAAAAAAGAGGTAGACATGACTTTAAGTTACAATGGCATAATTTAAGTGCAGTTGTTGATGAGGCATAACGCTACCTTTGACCCCTCAGATGATGTGAATATATATATACATATTTACAAGAGTGAAGGTGTTACCGGGCACCTACATCAATTTTGTTGCTACCTACCTATGAATTTCTTAAACGATGAGGAAGTTCAGTTTTGTAGCTTTATTCCTCTCTAAGCCGAGGGGAGTGAAGAAGTGTTCTTTACTCCTCTTTATTCCTCTCATTTGTGTATTAGCAAGAATAATTTAGTGATATTAAATCTGAGAGTACTTGTTTAACACATTATCTTGCCAATTAAATTTCATTTTACGCCAGTGATGTACCTTTACCCAACATTAAGGCAGGATTTAATGGCTAAGTTCAATAACAGTGCGGATTTCATGTTGTAGAGGTGACCCTGTAATGAGTCTTATATGTTTGCCCCTGAAACATGCATTTCAGTGAAATAATGGTTGTTATGTTGTCGGCTTGATCAATAGAAACTCAAGTTGTGATGGCTGACTCATCGATTTGAAATTAATGATCATGAAAAACCCTTCAAGTCATTCTAAATCCTTACTTATACTATTCATTATGAGGAAAAAAACAGTGCAAATTCCACATTTTTTTATTTTTTATTTATTAATTTGTATTATTTTTTTAAGTAATAACTTCTTTTGGCTCGTTGGGCACTTTTGGCATGGGGGAAAAAGAGCAAACTTGCGTCACGTACTGTAACGCACTTTTTGCTTCGGCAACGTATTTCCAATACCATCGTCAGACGGCAGCAGTGCTTTCCTAACAGTGCGTGTAACTGCCACCAGATGGTAGGAGAAGCAGTAAGTGGGAAAAAGTGCTCCGTTTAAATCGCTTACCATATTTCCCTGTTCGTATTCTTTACCGAATCTTGAAATTCAAAGGTTATTAGTTACTTTAGTTATCATAAGCCAATAGTTTCTTTCCTAGAATTCTGTAGAAATAGTAATGAAATAAGTCAAAATTATTCATGAGAATAATGAAAATAACATGCAAGAAAATGATGAAAATGAGGAAATGGTGATTGAAGATGTAACCAATGATGATGAGAATTGTTAATTTGAATAATTAGAATAGAAATATAATTAACATAAGAGATATAAATGAGTGTTATATTATTCAGACGCATGTACAATACCTATTTTTCAGATAAATACCTATTTTGTCAACAAAAAATAAAGTTTACATGAATGGAATATTCATTTTTTTAAATTATTGTACCTTATTCTTCTTTTTTATCCAGATTTATTTGGGAGTATAAATCGGTCAAAGAAGTTTTCACTTCCAGTGTGTGGTTCTAAGCACACCCAATTTTTTTATTACTTATTTGTACTGTATTATTTCTCATAGTGAATTCTATCTTAAATCTCCATGAAGAATCGCCGCAATCGATTAATTTAATTCTTACTTATAGTGATAATACAATCAAAGTTATGAATTTTTAATAGCAAATTTGATTTTTCTCTTTTCATTCATCTCATTTAAGCTGCCTCTATTGTTTTTCAGGTCTCACCAACTCCTCCGTGCTTTTTACATTCCTTGGCTGTCGGAAAGATATTGTACATATGCATCATTCAACCTCCTGCAGTCCACTAGGTTCAGCGTTAAAGGCAGGATTCAGCGAGCCAGTGGAGGCTAGTTTCTAACAGTTTGGCCCTGGGAGCAATAAGGAAGTAATCTCCTTCACATTGAAAAAGGCATTTTTTCTTTTATGAACAAGGTGGGGAATTTTTACAAGTTGTCTTTTTAAAGAAAAGTTTGGGGAAAAATAACTTTTTCTGTGGCTTAACGTTGCCATGGAAAATTTTGTTTTTATGCTGGGGTGATTTTATAACACTGGTGTTTTAATGAAGTCAATGTTTTATCTTTGATGGGAACTCTTGAAGTATTAAATTCACTCTTTTGTCTGGGTTGCCCTTTAGTTCCATGTCTTATGGTGTGGCATTGTTAATATCATCTCAGGAGCTAGATGTGCAATGGTGATAATAGCATCGATAATGCTTTGGCAATTTTTATCATGGGGTTTTCTATTCCAAGGAATCTTTTTTGTTTCTATTTTTTAATAGTTTAGTTATGTTAAAATTTTTGTTATTTTAAAGTCATCTCAGGATTGTACATAATTTCTAATAAATAATTGCAATGTGGACTATAATTGAGACTGCAAGTTATGACTCTATGAATGACTTGTCTGATAGTAAGTCTTTGAATTTTGTTGGAGATGTATTCATGAATGGAGAGTCCCAAGCTTCAGCATTGTGTAACTTGGCTGTATTGTAACATTGTTATAATGTCTATTGTATCATTGTATGACACCTTACAGTGCAATATTTGTGAATTCTTCAATAAGGGAATTGTACCAATAGAAGTGATGCAATCTCAAGTAAAAGGAGGTTGATGCTTCATGCATCTAAGTATGGTTAAGTATCAAAGTAGCACATGGTGGAAAAGATAATGGAATAAGAAGAAGATATTGAAACATATTCAATATGTATGCATATGCTAAACTTAAACTAATCAGAATGGCATAAATGTAGGACTTAATTATTTCATTTTTATGCCATTGAATATTTGTAACAGTTTGGGTATCTCTAATGCAATTTACCTGGAAAGATGAAACTCGCTGTGTAGGTACTCTTTGGAGTCATGATTTACTTCGAGTTAATATTTATTAGGTGATGATTTACTTCGAGTTAATATTTTTAAAGAGATTATCTTCAAATTGTTTTTCCTTCATCAAGTATTACCTCTAGGGAAAATGAAATGGGGCAAAGAATACTGAAGAAGTTTTGTTCCTGTGGAGCATCTTTTGCTTTGCGGACTTTATTCAGTAGCTCAATGGCCTCAGCCTTGATGGTCATCATCCAAATGTGATATTCTTTTGAGTGCTTGGTGAGAAAATGTTGTTTCTCTATATATATTTTCCATGATTTTAGGTATACTTGCTGTCTATTTTATTGAAATAATATTTATTTAGTTGATGCGTGTAACATTATCTTTGTGCATGACTTTAGCATTTTGATTTGACAGTTGTAATTTACCATTTAAATAGAGTATACCAAAGGTGAAATGTGTACATGCATGCAGAATATGTGTGCTAAGCAATACATCCAGTAAAAGTTAGCCCTATGTGCAGCTTCTCTCAACATTTGCATCGCATCAGGGTGTTGTAATCAGTGAATTTGTGCTACAAAATGTTTATAGTTTCCAGGAACATTAATTCCAAACCTTCAGAAGAGCATCAGTTCTTTTAGGACCCTGGGATCCATGTTAACTCTGGTGCAAACTCCGGATTAATGAACATATATTTTCTTTTGGGGCCAAAGTAAAGTATCATGTAGAATTCATCTTGATTGGTGTATATAGATACTGAAAGTTGTATTTATTTATACAGGGATATTATTTTGGTGAAACATTCCAGAACACCATTTTAGTTAAATTAACTTTTCTTAACGATATCATTGAGAGTAGTATGTAATTGAAACCTAACCCAATGATTGACCAACTTCCAAGAATAATGGTTTGAAAGAAAGTGGGGATAGTGCCTAAACCTATGTATGCATTTGATAAAAGAACCCCATGTGAAGGCACAATTCATATGTTCAGAGCAGTCATGACTAAAATTTTAAGACTATTTATATGTGATATAGCCTTTTAAATTAATTTATCTTACTTATTGGACTTGTCTTGTGAGTGTGATTTCCCGGAACGATTCATTGGGTCCCGTTAATTCTCGGCCAAGGTTCAAAGTAGTGGGGGAAAAGCCTGTGGGCTCATGGCGAGCCGTCCTCAAAGCGAACTTTAAGTGAGGAATATTTTCATCCCATTTCCTGGGGCTCAAGAGACAGTGATTTTCTTAGCGAGACATAATCCCACGAGGACTTCTTCTCTTCCTCAATGCAGCATAACTTTTCCACCAACTAAAGGTCATCACTGATCTCTAGAACTTCACTTATTGTTAGATCATCATTTCCATCCATTGGGATATCTTCAGGAACCGCATCCATATCAAAGGCATGCTCAGCATCTCTCTCCAAAACTTGGCTCATTTCAAAATCCTCTGACTTGCTGTTGCATGCACCATCATCATCCAATTCTGGCTTCCATCCAGTGAATGTGAAAGAGGAAAATGCTGGACATATTTCAGCTGAGTTTATAGCATTGAAATTAGGAGTAGGAATTCTCACAGATGTTGAAGGATTTTGTACTTGTGGCTGTCGCTCGCGCCACCAGCAAGCATCAGATGCCAACGTATATTCTTGAGAATCATCAAGGAAACGAAGGCTCAGAAAGAGGTGGCATCCTCCACTCTGGCCCTCATCAAACTTAGTTGCCATCCGCCTGAAATAATGATCCACTTTGTCACATAACCCCTTCTCCTTCAAATTTATCCTGTCTAGGTTCTTTTCAATCATGGAACTGCGCCTTTTGTCTGGAAAGTCAGGGTCGAGGAAGATGATCCAGGCTGGCAACGGCAGATTAGAAGGCGTCCACCAGGGCCCCACATTGGGCGCCATATAATGTTCCTCAACGAGAAGGGAGTGGCAAAAAAGAGAGGCGGTGAAACTCTCTAAACACCATTTATTGCACTCCACACAGCTTAAACACAAAACTGAAAGAACACCAGGGACTCCTTTCTCCTCCGACCGACTGCCAGCTCTCCGGTCTGTGGAGTCTCTCTCCCACCCGTTCCAGCTGTGAATCGCACCCTTCCGGCGGCGGCACTAGTGGGCAACCACCACATTTAAAAGTGGCCAATAAGGTCGCCCAAGGAATTCCTTGTCACAAGTTGAGGAATGAAGTTTTTCAGTTAACCTGGTCATTCTGATTACTAATGAGCTTGTACATTAGTGGTTGGAGTCACATTGGCACTGTGAAATTTCACATCATCTTTTTCTTTTTTCTTCATCATCCTTTTCTTCTCTTCCATTTCATTGAAGAACTTCCCAAGGCTATTGTCATCTTGCAATAAGAACTCATTGTCATTTGCATCTGGATAATCAGCTTTCACTTTTACAGCATTTTCAGCTGTCTCAAGCGTATGACCACAGTCTCCGCATTTAACTTCAAATTCGTCACCATCAGTATCTTTAGGATCAGAGTCCTCAAAACAATTGAAGGGGTTCTTTTTATGACAGTTCTACTTTGCACTCATTTCTGGAGTGCTATTCTGGGGTTAAAACCAGATGAGGGGGTCATCAGCTTTTACTATGTTGAGGGGCTGTCTCTGATGGAGAGGATTTTCCATTGGCACCGGAAATATAAAATTTGAATTCACACAACCTTAGTAGAAGGTTTGATTGGGTTTCCCAATTGGCTTTTGTCTCTTGCAAGGGGCCAAAACAGTAGGTTTACTCCTGTTTTACTCCAGAGAAGCAAGTTGCTGAGCTTTCAAATCATCTTTGTCACTGTCATCTGCCTTAGCTCTTTTTTAAATGGCAGCATCCATGCAATGGTTAAAGGCAAAATTTATTGTTGAAATTGCTGTTTTCACGGTTCATATTTCTGGTCTGCTCAGTATCAACTGCAGTGCTGCGTATGAAATGCAGGGAAAAACTAACAATTACTTCACTAGTAGGGCCTTTGGTCACACCTCATCTTGGCCGCAAGTATTATACCCTCAGGTTTTGCATTTTCTGGCTTTAAGTTGCAGTGTAATATGTATTTATCTGAGGATGCTTTGCAGAGTCCAATGTAACACATGGTAATGAGAGATTTTTTGCTCTCTAGGCTAATCTTCTGAATCCATTTCTCTTGGGTTTTCAACTGATTTAGTCGCTCCATCTCCATTGATGAAGGGTTAAGTCATCAAAATACCAGCAGAAATAGAACTGTTGACGTGGTGGGGAACTTGGGTAAAATTCAGTCACAATGCACTGCTATTCACTTTTTTAATTTATCCTTATGGGTAGTGTGATGCCATAAAGTTTATTTCCTATATTCTGGTGCATTTTAAATATGCTATGAAAGCATAATGTTTTCTTACCATGTTATTCCTTCTGTTATCCTGGATCATGTACCCTCTGATTAGATGCAGATTTCATTCACATGAAATCTGTGGTCCCCCTATAGTGGTGATGTGATGCATGGGGGATTTCGAGCGAATAGAGAAACGTTGGGTGACAAGCAGATATTGATTCTCTTAGTAATGGATGTTAATCTAAGAAAATCTTTAAGTCTGGGGACCTTGTTTTAAAATGTGCCTCGAAATGTTCTTCTTCGTGTATACGCATATGAACTTATATCAAATTTTAAACTTGTCACAGATATTGTACTCTTTAGCTTTGTCAGATCTCTTTGAAACCTATTGTTTAAATTGTCAAAAGTACAAGTTATAGCCTGTCAAGTGTTTGTATTATCAGACTGTGATTATATAGTATGGCTAGAAGAAATGAAAATCCCTCTTATAGCCCTAAAAAGATTTAATACAACCATGGGTTTCAACTGTTATACGATAATTTTCAAGGGCCTTTTCAGGTGTGTGTTAAGGTTATAAAATGGCTGGACATGTTTCCTTGGGGTAGTCATTCAGCTGTGGAGTGTGGACTCAAGGAAAGGAAAGAGAAATATGTGTTTTCCACAGCCTTCAAATACTCAGTTTGAATGAGTTATTCGAATAAGTGTAGAAATATTATACTATGAATTCATGAACTGCCTCTTTAGTGTGCCAAGAAATGGTGCTTCCTCTGACTTGGTCACCATTTGCAGCTTGGAATTCCCTAAAAGGTTTCCTAGGCACATGTTCATTGGGTGGGAAAGGAATTCCTGAGAATTAACATTAGCATTTCTGTTCTTCATTGCCCGTGCCATGTATGAAATAGATGGGAAGATTTCTCTGTTGCAGATAGGGTTTCTCTCTTTTTATGGAAAGAGTTTGGGTATAAGGTCTCTGATTAACTGTGATGAAGCAATGTGTCAGTATTCTACATACTGTGTTTCTGGCTTGGTGATGTACTGTTGCTGTTGTATCTTCAAATATGTATGTGCGATAGTCTCTTCACTACCTAAATAATAGAAATACGGTAATTAATCAAAAATCATGGCAGGTCGCTGATTTGACATTTGCCTGAATGAGAAATATAAGAGATTGCATTTTTGCTGGAGGAAATGTTGGAATTCCATTTAAACATCTTCATTCTTATTCATTCTCAGTGGCCAAAAATTTAATGTGATGGGTAATATTTGGCATAAGGAAGTTGTCATTACCTTTCTATGCAATTGACTGTATATTACTTGAGTGTTATTAACAAAATACAACGATTTTTGCAGAGTTCAAAATAATGTGTGAAAGTTGTAAATCGAGACCAAATATCAAGACTGTATATTCCACTGTGTGTGTGTATTTGAATGTGCCATAATTCCCTAAATATAATACGTATGTGTATATTTGTGTGGACATCCACAAAAATCTGGGCAATAATTTTCAAGGCAGTATCTCAGTCTTGTATAAAACTAACCAAGTCAAAATAAATTATTTGTTTTCATTGGCGTCTTTAAATTTTAATGTACCCAAAAACATATCTACCTCTCATGGAGCATGCCTGTGAGTAACTCATTATTCATTGTTACTTTGAGATTTTCCTGCGATGGTCATTATGAGACTTCTTGTGCTTTGAAATTGAATTGAAAGGAAATACCTTCTCTCTGGATTACTGTAATGTACAGTACCATCATCTGTTTGTCCTCTTAGATTACTCAGATTTTGGAGAGCACTCCCTTTGAAAACTTTACTTTCTCTTTTCCAGTCAAAGATGTAAATGTTTACATTCTACCCTTCAAATAACCACAAGGGCATATGGCAGGGGTGTAAGGCCTCCAGACATGTTGAAAGGAGAGAATAGGGGAAAGGAATTTGAAGAGAGAAAGGAAAAAAGCGAAGTGTGCTTTGATGGATTAGCAGATGGATTGTAGTCACTAATAGTGTATAGGAAGGGGGAATGTTTGTATCTGTCAGTTCAGAAGCATATATCTGTCATTTTATCACTTGTCTCAGTGGTAAGGATTTGGTGCAGTGGTAAAATAACATTCTCTGTGCCTTCCTTAAGCTTGTTTTATATGAATTTTTCTAATAATCATAGCTGATGATGTGACCTCCAATATTCTAACGCGTTACAGCCTACTCCTTTCATCATCTGTGTTAGACTGGCTGTTCGCTCGTAGATGTTTTTAACAAAGTGTGTGACTCTCCCTAGTGCAGCAGCTTTACAATATTAATCGTTCCGAAGGACCGTTCGTATAGTAAATTTCGTCGTAAAGTGAGAAAGTGTATTACCGAACGTTACTAATTGTTTTCCAAGTGCAAAAGCGTATAGGTATATTCGATTGCATACAGTAGTTACTTGGGAGCGAAATACTCGGAATGATGCGAATTAACTAACGCAATTATATGGAGGCAGAAAATCCTGTAGACTTCTCAGGTGCGATTGCGCGTTATTACCCACTGCTCGGGCCCTACACTTATTGGCGAACTTCGGATCTACCTCAGTAATGGATAGCTCGTAGTATACTGATTGATAGACATGGATTCGGTCATTAGGCCCAGTTAATACCGGGATGGCCTTCTGATCCTATGCGGTTGTCTGTCCTCCGTACGATTTCTCGAATGCAAGGTTGCACCTTTGCTGAAACACGAACGAAATAAGTCACTGACATCTACGAAAATGATTTTCAACTATTTATTATTTACTTATAGGAGAAATAGCTAGTCTTAATTATAAGCCCCAAAAACTGCTAATAGGTAAGATCCTAAAAATTCCAGAGACTTAAACAGAGCTTATTGCCCTAACTCTACTCATCTACGAAAATGATTTTCAACTGTTTATTATTTACTAATAGGAGCAATAATTAGTCTTAATTATAAACCCCAAAAACTACTAATAGGTAAGTTCCTAAAAATGCCAGAGACTTAAACAGAGCTTATTGCCCTTACTCTTCGCTAAGAAGTAGCGCACAAAGAGGATTGGGGTGTCAGATAGGGGAGACAGACCTTCCGTTGTGTGATTTATTTCCACTCCCCTCTGATGCTTCCCCTCTGCCAAGTGCCTACACTACCACACTACGTACATAATTTGTGATAGGAGGCACATTTTCACTCTACCACCAAAACGGGGCCGTGCGACGCAACCCGCAACACAAACCGCGACCATACGACACAACTCGCAGCACAAAATTTAAACAAAAATTAATTTTACTAGATTAACTTGGTAATTAGTTAATTTAATGACTTATCCATGTATTGTCATCGAGAGTAAGTAAGTGTGCCAAATTTCAGCTCGATTGAACATTGGCAAGTGGGTTGGATTTTGATTACAATATTCCAACTTAACAAACAAACAGGGCAAGTTGAAATAAGCGTAGTAATATTGGAAACTCTCCTCTGGCAGTCCATCCCTCGGAAACGCGTTAGAGTCAAGGATTTATAAGGAATGGATTAATTTGGTTATCCAGTTCTTTCTCACAAGTATCCATGCCGAGAACTTGGGAAGTTTCCCTTGAAAACGCGTAACACGTTCATGGTCTTCACGTCATGAAAGAGCCTTGGCGACTCCATAGAAATCCTACGTGATTAGTGTGCGTAGGGAGTAAAATACCGAAATAAGTTAGGTATGGTATAGAAATGTCATTATGCTTTTTTCATCAATCGCCAGATCCTCCATGTCAGCGAAATAGTTAAATGAGTAAGTAATATGAGTTACAATTTGTGTTCATAAATGGATCTCAAAATAAAACAATACGGCAATATTAACATTATTTTCGGGCACGGGAATGGGGTTTCACCAGCGCATATTTTTTTATTTCGGCCTTTGGGTAGCTTATTTTTTGGTATGGCTCGACCATATAAATGAGCAAGAACCGTAAAGTTCTTGTCAAAAGGGGAATGGAGTACAGATGTATTTCCCCCGAGCTCTCAGGAAATACAAGGTGACAACGAGGTTCAAACTCGTACAGAAGACGGCCAACCTCCTATGCAAGGACCAAGACCGCCTCTACGAAGACTACTGCGAAGGTTTCTATTCCGTTCCATGCAGCTGTGGCTCCCAGTATATCGGACAGACCTGCAGAGAGTTCAAGTGCCGTATGCAGTAGCACGAACGAGCAACGCGACAGAGGCAATTTCAACTATCGGCTACTGCCGAGCATGCGTGGGAGGGACCACAGCGAGATATCCTGTTTTCGGAGGCATCCATTCCCCACAAAGGGAAGAGACACTTCCCTCGACTCATCAGGGAAGCGGTGGAGATTACGAAAAACCCAAAGAACTTCAACCGAGAGGACGGCTATCCACTGTCCGCTGTTTGGAAGGCGCTTTTTCAAGAAGACCCTTAGCGGACCAGTCAGAGAATAGGAGCCGAATGAAGCCACGAAAACTACCGCATATACATATAATCGGCGCCACCCGGATGTGCACCAATTACGGATCCAGGGGGGGAAGGGGGCAATTGCCCCCCCCCCCCCCCCCCCCCCCCCCCGAGACAAAAAAACACAGTTCTTGCACGTACAAAAACACATAGTATATTAGTATATCCATTGGGGGATATTCCCTAACCCCCTTTCCCCCAGTTATATGGCATATTATCAGATATTACCCCCCCCCCCCCCGAGATATGGTTCTGGATCCGCCATTGATGTGCACTTGGACCAGAGGAAGCCTGCAGGATAGCCTGCGAAATATTGTCCCTGAAAATGGAACCACGCGGCGGAAATCGGAATAACCAATGTCCATCCAAGCCCCGCGGAAACCTACGTCAGAGGATGATACTATTTTCATAAAAGACAATACAGTTTAAAAGCCATCTAGATTTCAAATTATCAAAATCATTAGCTTCGATTTTTTACTCGGACACTTTTGATTATTATTATTAGGTGATCTATCGGTTAAGGTATGTTTTGAATGGAATTAAGTAAAAATCTTCTAGACTTTCACATGTTCAGGCCCTATCAACCAATAATATTTCTATCTTCCCCTACATGCTTTCTGGATTTCCCCTATTATTTTTCTTCCCCTACTCCGCTCATTACCCCTTCCAACCATCTACCTTGCCTCTTCCTGATCTCATTCAGAAGTTACCTCCCCGACCATGCCAAGCACTTCCGCGTTTGTCTTATTTACCGCCCACAGCGCACCTTCTCCATCCATATCGACATCTTTATCATCATTCCATATTTCCCGCGCTGTTATCCTAATGGATATTCAAAAGCTTGCAATCCCTTCGATGATCAATTAATCAACGCCTGGTTGTCCGCGGATCTAATTGACTTAATCTGCTGGTCTACTTTTTATTTCCACATCTAGCTCTTCCCATGCCTCTCTTACTATTTCCTCAGCATGATTGTAAAAAAGGTAAATGTGGCAGCGGGCACCCTTGCCTTACTCCGCGACCTAGATTCACCGTCCGCCACCCTCACATCTGCCATATACTAACAGGGCATTGTAATGCTGCAAACATTTATTTTCCAAACTGTTACACAAACCACTGAATCTTTTAACACTCACACTACCGACCCGAGTTTCGATGAATTATCAAAATAATAATGTTATTTAGTCTGGTTGAACTCTCATTCATATGGTACTCGTATATATGTACATTCTCATAACTAGGCGCTTTTTTGACGTCAGAGGAAAGGGTTGGGGAAAATGAGGTGATGAGCAGTTTGTCCGAAACGGAGGTAAGGATTGGGGAGAAGGCCGGGTACAAGTCCTTGTTTGTGAGGGTGATTTCGGGACGCATCAGGCGTTTTAAAAATAAGTATGTGATATGTATACACCGGTAAGGATTGGTTTATATGGAAGAAGGAATATCTATACCTACTAAGGGGTTCAATTATTGCGTTAGGCAATTTTGACCACTTTAACACTCACAACCTCGTTGAAGGCAACGTTAGACAAGGTAGTAATCTTCCCCTTTTCCCTCGAAATCTTAAGTAGGTTGTCATAGTTTTTTGTAAGCTTGCGCGCAGAAGAACTTTTCAACGAACGATGCTTTGCGCAATCACGGCTGCCTATGGGAATACTTACCACAAGATTATAAATGTTTTTGTTGCAGTTCTCCGGCGATGTAGCAAACGCTTGCCGTACTCTGACATGAAAACGATTAAGGCAGCCAGGAGTACGTAAATCAACGCAAGCGACAGACGCAAAATTTGCCCTTTGGAACGATTTTATAAAATAAACTGGCAGATATCAAAGTTTGTTTTTGTCATAGTTTTTAAGAATTTAAAGTATACTACAACAGGATATGCTGATTTATTATATTTAGGTATTGTAGTGGTAGTAATTTTGTTTAGTAGTATAGCTTCGACGATTATGGTCATTTCGCACATACTCTCTGCCAATTGCAGACGGGTAACAGTACTCGGACGAATCGGAGGATCACCCCTCCAAACTCGAGCCGAGCCCAACGATGCTTAACTTCGGTGACTGATTGGGAACCGGTGTATCCGTCGTGGCAGGCCGTTGCCCAAGTTAATGAAGCTACGACTACGAAGATCAAACTTAACAGGGTCATTTAGGTATTATTCGTGCTCGTAACATAAATGTAAAAATATCGCGTCTTGGGAGCAACTTTTGAGTTGGGAAACCACTTTAGTTCGTTCAAAAAGTAATTTAAGTACGATCTCACAGGTAAATAAAATATTACAGAAGATGATCTCGGAGCCCGCATCCCCCCCCCTCCTTCGTAAGACAATGTTAAGAGGAGTCCAAGCCCTCAAAACTTCTTTCGTAACACTTTGCATGGACTCTTATCTATTTCAGACGCAGGCCCTTGTCTCCTTACACGAAATTATTCTTCAGCTTGGCTAACGTCCTAACTCTTCTTATCCCGAGTCTCTTCTCTCCACGAGTTTCATTGACTTTTGTTCACTCGTGGCGTAAACATATTCGGGAAATAACGGGTCAAGTTAATCGTAAATTGGGTTTTGTTAAAAGTAAGATTTGTAAAAGTGCGACAAATAAGTTACGAAACGCGAAACGAAAGTCATGCCTCCCACGTTATACCTCATTTGAATAGGTTGTCAGTTTTTAGGTTTCTTATGATGTAGACGGCGTTGGAACGCGTAGAAGATCGAAAATATATGTTCAAGTTATGTTACGATAGTGCCATGCGTGTTACAAGCCTACTACAGCAACTGGGATGGAAATCGCTATCAAACCGTCGGTTAAAATTTATAATTAAACTTTCAAGTAAGTTTTTGCTGTTCTATTATCCTACGACGTCAAAAACGTTTTACGAAACGTGGCAAAATACGCGAGGTTAGATCGTGAGCATAAAATTAGGAAACTGGACTGCAGAACGGACAGTTTTTAAATTTAACTTTTCCGCGAACGGTAAGAAGCCATTATAGTTGCCATTGAGACTTGATTATTAGATTTTTGATAGGAAGTATAGCTAATGAATTGATCTGCCCTTTAATCTCTTGTTCTTAATTCGCTAATTAGTACTAATAATATCTTCGGAGTCAAGCTATAGTCCCCTTCACCTCTCTCTAAGTCTTATTTTCTTCGTATCTAAAAGGAACTCTCATCTTGGTCCATCAAGTAACACAGTTTTAACCGTTAAATTAAAGGCAATATTGTACTAAATGGTTTTTATTAAAACCGGCGCGTTTCGACGATCATGTGTAATTATCATTTATCTGTTGATGAGGCATAAGTGTCGAAACGGTTAACATACTGTTCAATCACATCTGTCCTTACACAGTCGATCGAACTCGGCTACACTTTACATTTTTTTCATTATAGTCTTTTTTCAAACATGTCGAATATTCTTTCAACTTGATGGAATTCCTCTGGAGTCTTTTCCCGACGGATCCCAACGACTGCTAGTATATTTTATTTTTATCCGTGATGATGTCGAGGTTGAGCCCTCCGATTTCATTTTTCCCCACGAGCTTGCCACTTTCTCTCGGATAGTAATCGTTGCTTCAACTTACACCAACCAATTCTGTCTGGAGAGAGATCGATGAATCATGTATGCTTTTACACTCTCCGAATTGCTATTATTTGTGTGGAGAACAAGATGCGAACTAGTTTCACGAATAATGCACGCCGAGACGAACTTCGGCGGCCAGGAGTACGCAAATCAACGCAAGCGACAGACGTAGAATTTGCCCTTGGGGACGATTTTATAAAATAAACAGGCAGATATCAAAGTTTGTTTTTGTCATTCCAACAATGCTTTCTTTTCTACCGCTACTGAATAATGCCACTTACCCTAGGATAGGAACACATGTTGAGTTAACATCTATCTGGAAACAAAATTGGAAGGTATAAGGAATTGGAAGAAATTCCGAGCAAGTCCTAGGTTGGAATACCCTGGGGGCGTAAAAAGGAAGAATAGCAAAAGTGTTTGGCTGAAAGGAAAATAAAGTGGAGAGATGCAGCAAGCAATCTTTGGATTGATAACGGCTGAAAATCATATTATTACTATTATTATTAGAGCTGACCTCCTGGTGAAGGTAGATTTAGATCTACATCAACTGTAAGCTGCCGCTGAGGCGTGTGGTAGGGGTTTTAGGAGACCAGCCATGGAAGAGAAGGGAAAATGAATGGGAATATAACAGAGGTGAATTGTATGTTAACAATTTGCCTGAAGTTAGTGTCACGCTGTTTTTGTGATAGTTATAATGGTGCGTGGAAAGAAAGAATTTTATATCTTATTTTTGTAATGTGAGTAGGAAAGACCTATACCTATCTTTTACAGCTGAAGGTCCTTATCTCCATACACTATTTCGTACTTCAGCCTGGCATACGTCTTACCTCTCCTTATCCGATTCTTATCGCCTATCTTTCGTCTTCCTTTTCGTCTACAGTACCTTCTCCATTCTCTTCCACACCCACCTCTCAAACTCCAGTAACGTATTCTCATCCCCATCCTCAGTGTCCATGTATCTGCACCAGACAACGCTACACTCCATATAACGATAAATCTTCGCCAGTCTTCGCCGTATTACATACTTGACGAAAAAAATATCTTTTGTTAGTATATTCCACACTAAAAATGTTTACTGCCGACCCAGGTTTCGACTGTACAGCAATCATTATCAAGGTGCTATGCAGTCGAAACCTAGGGTCGGCAGTAAACATTTCAAGTATGGAATATACTATTATATTTTGTTCGTCATGTCTGGGACTATGATCCACAAAGTTACGTCTTCAACCAGTGACATAGCCAGGATTTTGGTTTGGTGGGGGCTTAATCTGAACCCTGCGGGGTCCTCTCTTGGCACAATTTTATTCATTATTGCATTTTATTTATGGCTACTTTTTTTATAGAAAACTGATTTTTTCTTACCTTTTTCCCCTCTCAAACCCTTGTTTTTTTCATCCAATGTAATACATGTTAAAACTAAACTAAAAATATGATTTGAAATTTCAGCGTGGGCTGAAGCTCCTCCCCCTGGCTAAGTGCCTGCCTTCAACCATTAATATTATTTTATTTACATTCTTACTCAAGGTCCCCGTCATTGATTCTCTCTCATTAGTGAAAACTTCCTTCGCGAACTCTATTCTCCTTATAATATCTTTACAATTATACACATTTCCCTCCAGTATACTACCCAGATCCTGGTATAGCGTCCTCATATGCACATTTGGGCATCTCCTCCTTTGTGATTCCAAACATTCGAATATTTCTGCTCGCTGATTGGTGGCTACGTCGTCATACGCGTAACTTTCGCCGAATTAACGAAATGTGTTTTATTCATTATGAAGAGGGGGGATTACGAGGAGGCCGAAGAATTGATCATAGGTTGCAATGAGAGGCAACGGACTATTGAAGAGTTGAATTGAGGGATGAATGTTTGGATGTAAGTAGAAGGAGAGTGGTGACTTTGGACGTTCTAAAGAGGATATGAGGTATGAAGAGTTCGCGATGGGGAGGGCGTAGGAAACATATTGTAATTTGTGACAGTAATGGAGTGACAGCATTAGGAACTGTCCTCGAACCGACCAGTATTAATCAGTTGAACACCTTGAATAAATGAATTAAAATCTTACCTACTTGGTTCCCTGGCAATTGAGGGCCTGTGAGTCAAATTAATACAAGTGACAAGCATCGTCCAGTGTCACCTGTATCACTTTACTCCGGTAAGAAATGACAAAAAGCAAAGTATTTTAAGTGTTTGGTGGCTAGATATCAGCACCATACGTTCGTACACTTTTATTTCTTTTCCTATAGCTACCCGACGGTACCAACTAAGAACATATGCACTCATATCGTTTTTCGTTTTGATGTCACTTGTATTACTTTGTCTCTCAGGCCCTCAATTGCAGTGACGTGGATTTTGAAAATGTCTTAATATATATTGACCGAGCAGTATAATACTGTTTAGTATACTTTAAATCACTCTATGATGATGAAAAGATGCATTTTCATTGACTGTGTAAAATAGGCTTGTAACAGCTGTGTTCAAATTGATGCTGTGCTGGACCGGTATCTTAATTGAAAAAGAGGACTCGGCGCTAGTTAGGAACATCTGGATTCGAATGCCAGTCCATAAAATTGATTTTTTATAAGTACGTGACTTTCTCTGTTTTATGGCTAACTCTTGGTCGCAAAAAGTTTCGTTAGCTTGCGGGACCAGTTTTCTAATTCTCTTAATTTATTTCTCGTCTATGCTATTGATGAGCAAATTCGTTTTTTTTTGCATGGGGAACTCGGTAAAACTGGCCATTAGTACTTTTTTCAGCTTTGAGTATCGTTAGTCGAGGTGTATTGACTTCTTAGCAAGTAAGGAAGTGATTGTAAGTGCTAGGGTAGAGTTGAAAGCGTGAAATGCGACGGCGTGAATGCGATTAAAAATCTTTCCTTTAAGCGCGATCGTCACCCGCCTGGAAAAGGCCATGAGGCCAGGAACTCAACGAGCATTCCAATTGCCATTTGGAGGGGGAAAATTGAGAATTCCACCATAGTCGAAATTACTGGGAAATCATTATTTTCCCAGCTGCGTGCTGTGAAAGAGTCACAGATGAGTGAGAGTTGGTGAGGGAGGGGAAAGGAAATCCCCTCTTGCAGTGTATTGGAGGAGACATTGCACAATATCCCGTAAGCCACTCATTTTATGGGAGATTCAGTCGCCAATCGGAATTTTTTCATATTAGTTTTCATATATTACATCTAGATGTACCAATTAAAATTTAAAATAGTAATTTTTTAAACGTTCTTTTACAAAAAAATATATGTACTTATAAGTTACAAACAAAATAAAACAATTAATTCAAAAAACTAAAAAATAATTTTGTTTTCAAGAAGAGTACTTTTTTTAAATTTATATTTTTGCAAATAAAATAAAAGAGTGGTGCGCACCCTTTTCTATTTAATTTGTTATTTGATAGTCATTTGATAAATACTTCTTATCCGACGTACTTATTATAATATTATGTTCTTTTTATTGTTTGTATATACTATGTATCATCATCATCAACTGGTGTTCTGCCAATTAGCAGGTCCCAAACACCAAAGCTGTCTCCAATTCGTCCTGTTCCGGGCCTCTTCTTTGGTATCCTTGTACCTTCTTATCTTTACTTCGTCTGTCATTTTCAGCCTTCTTCTTCCTCTTCTCTTTTCTCCCTCCACTGTTCCCTCGACTGCTGTATTTAAAATTCCCTTCCTTCTTAAAATATATCCCATCCAATGTCCCTTCCTCTTCTGTATTGTTTTCAGTAATATTCTTTCCTCCCTAACTCTTACCAGCTCCTCCTCATTTCTTACTCTATCCACCCATTTCACTCTCTCTAGCCTCCTCCACACCCACATCTCAAAGGCAATGATTATATCCTTCTCTCTCCTTCCCAATGTCCACGTTTCGCATCCATACAACATAACACTCCACACATAACATTTCACCAGTCTCTTCCTCAGTTCTAGATCCATACCACTGAATAACACATTTCTCTTCTTATTAAAAGCTTCCTTTCCCATAGCTGTTCTTTACTTAATCTCTACCTCACTCTTCCAATCTTCCGTCAGCATGCTCCCCAGATATCTATACTTTCTAACCTGCTCTATCCTTCCCTCGTTTGTCATAACATTCACATTTCCTCCATCACTCACTCCCATAACTTTCGCTTTCCCAACATTTATTTTCATTTCTTAGTCATTCATTCCTTCCTCTAAACTTTTTATCATTCCTTGAAGTGCCTGGTTGTCATCGGCTAAGATCACCATATCATCAGCAAATCTGATGGTTTTTATCTCCTGTCCTCCAATTCCTATCCCTTTTCCATTCTCCAGGGATTTACTGTATATGCATACACTATACTTATAATACATACTTATACTATACAAATATATACTACACATTTTTATTGTAACGGAATAAATTTCGTTACATGAAAGTGTCATGATGTGGTGCGGACCGCGGACCACCGGTTGGGAATCACTGGTGTTAACTCTCATATAGAGCGTGGCGCCGTACGCGTCGGAAAATTCGTCATTGGAGAGAGAGGAGGTAAGTAGATTGGAGTCACTTGAGGTATGGGTTTGGAGAGGTTATGCTGGGCAATGAGGAAGACAAACGAGGAAGTATTGGAAGTGGTGGGAGAGGAAAGGAAGTTGGTGTCGGAGAATTGGAAAACGGCAGAAAAGATGGTGATAGAAGGAAGAATGCCAGGAAAACGCGGGAGAGAGGAAGGAAGAGGAGAGGAATTTAGGATGATATAATGAGATGCAGAGAGTATGAAGAACTAAAGAGACACCTGATGACAAGTAAGTAGTGTGTAGGGAATAGAAAAGGAATCCCATGAATGGAGAAGTTTGGATAAGGACTCCAAAAATGTAAACGTCAGCTGGTAAAATACCTTATGATGATTATTTAAGCATCCGGTGCGTTTTTGATGGACCGCATCTAGGTAAAGAGAAAAAAGAGTAGAAACTATTTTTTCCATCTTGTTACGTCTTTTCTCCTTATTTCTCCCTTCTCCATCAATCCAGATGCAGAACTTTCCTCTCCTCGCTAACCATACCAAGCATTTCCTCGTTTGTCTTCCTTTCCTTCCACCGCACCAAGGAGAGTAGAGGTCCTCTACTCTCCTTGCACCGCACCTTCTCCATCCTCCTCCACGCCCACTCCTCGAACGCCTGCAGGCTGCAGCCCATTTTCGTTCGTCTTTCTCTGAGTCCACATTTCTGCTCCATACAACGCTAACTTCCGCTATGTGGATTGCTTTTTCATTAATGTGAGAAATTAAAAATAAACCTTTCGCAATTTGGAAATTTAATCTGCATGAAAACCTAACTTAATCTGGACCCAGTAGCGTCCCTAGGGTACCACTCGGTAGGTAATGCCCGAAGTACCGCGCTAGTGGGGGCCTCGGACTGGGATTTCTTTTCTTCGTTCTTGAATATCATAAACACTGATAAAATTCACAGGGCAGCCCTTTCGGTAGAGCACCTTTGGTAAAAAGTATACCTAATATACATCATATCCGAGTATGGCGCCTTTATATATCACTTTTGAATGTTTATTATATATATGCCAAGATTATACGAGGTTTTAAGTTCATTTAATTTCCAAGAATTATGTAATCAACATTTTCTGTTCTCGCCTTGAGGTTAAAAAAATATAAAGACTGTGGTAGAAAGTTGCTTATGATGAGATGCCACATGTCGCCACATGTGGTTTCTCATCATAAGCAACTACCGCGGTTATGAATTCACTAAATATATTTTCAAGGAGTCTTTTGCGGTAAGTTTCAAAGGTAAAACAGAGGCGGAAAAGTATAATGAACTGCCTATTAATGAATTACATAATTCCCTCGTCAAGTCGCGCACATTTTCCTCAAGTGGAAAAAATGAGTATAATAAATAAAACAACAGTACACCTATTTCCCACTTAATAAACAAACGGTATCAGTGCTCATTTTTTGATAAATGTTTTATGCGACCTTTTCTTATATTTTCATCATTTTTTGTTTCACAGGAGTCCTCGAAATACATTGTAACCCGATATTTATGTGAGGGAAGTCTGCAGTGGAGTTTGATCGAAGACGGGATAATGAAACTTGCAATTTTAAAACTCTTCCTTTTCTATTAATTTAGCAAAATTATTGATGTACATACGACACACATGCAATAGATAAACGCGGTGAATTCTGATTTCACTAAGCAGAATCAATTATTGATTTCGGATTTGAAGTATTTAAATCTTTTACATAACTTTCAGACTCCGATTTTCCTATATGTCGCGCTTCTGATCCGCAGAGTGATAAGTTTTATCCTATTAATTTTCCTGAGAAAACCACAAAAAGACAATATGAGACACAATTTCCTTTTTATACTGTTTATTTTACCCCAGAGGGATTTCTGTAATCCACGTTAGTTCACTGTTCCAATGTACTGATTGTTAGACGTGGAATAATGCCTGGTCTTTGTTGAGATGTCGTTGAAAACATTAAAATTTCCCGCCTCCTCATTGCGTCGGATTTGTAGAAGTTCAGCGATGATCCGCGGGTGGCAGGAGTGCGCCAAAGCTGGCTGGCGTGCTCGCGTTGTTCGCCCACCTTTCCCCTCCTTGCGATTGGTCCGATGAGGGAAGGGGTGGGAGCTAGAAGAGAAAGGGGGGGGGAGGAGGGGAGGAAAGGGGTGTGTGGGCTTCCCACAACTGACGTTCACAACTCGCACTGTCCCACTGCGGTGAGAGCCATACAGTGCTCCGTCTGCTGTTGTATTCCACGCCTTCGTGTGCATGCTCGAGAGTGTGTTTTTTCATACATTTGTTTTCGCTCCGTTTTCATTCATGCTACTCTTGTGATTCGTCAGCTCTCCCCGCCTATGGATCGATTCCACTTCGTGTGTTGGAGGTGAAAACATTTTGTTGAACGTGCATTCGTGTGTTGTCGTGATAATCGCGATGTGTTGTGTGTGATATACTACTTGTGGTTCGGATCGCATCGTGATCAGTTGGTTGGTGGATGTTTCAAAGCAGCGGCGACGGTATTCGGCCGCTGTCCCGTCACAATTCTCGTGAATTGTTGTCGTTAATTATTACCTAGAACAGTGTCATCTCGTCTCGACGCAATGGTGATCACCTTCGTGAAGCCCTGTGATACGATGAGGCGGCATCATCCTTTTGGTGTACACCTTTGGGCCTCTGTCCTCCTGCTGCTGACCCTAGCGGATCGAACGCTTGGAGTGGTGGACTATTGTAACGACCACAACTTCGACACAGACTCAACGTTTATGCAGTTCACCAAAGAGATCAGCTCCAGGGAATACGCGCTGGTGGGCAAATTCAAGAGCATCCACTGCTGTGCGAAAGGATACCGCAGCATCGAATGGTAAGGGTAAGGAACTGGGAGATGAAATCTCCCGTGTCCCATCGAATGTGGACCGAAATCCTCACCGCTTGATGAAGTGACGATCTCTGCAAATCCGTGTTCCCACCGCGCTGATTGTTGATCTCGCGTTTCAACGGACGAAACTGTCGCCTGCAGACACAAATAAGAAGTGGGAGCCCGAAATTGCTGAGATCTTCGCATCGTTGCGGAAACCGACGTGCTTCTTTAAAATAATCGGATAACCTGCGTGAATTTCGGAGCGTGCTTTAAGATTTTGTTCCTTTTACAGCTTTATTGCATTTTATATCCCTTGCAGCCTTGTAGGTGATACTTTTATCAACACGAAGTCACCGGCTTCCAATGGCACACAGTACTTAAAGTTCGCACTTTTGTATTTGCGGTTTCCCGTTCAGTTCAAAGAGAACCCCGATTCCGCATAACGTACTTTTTTCCATATCGTCGTGAGGTATATCTGGGGCAGTTACGTCGGAAATGGTATCCAAATGATCGCTACTGCAAAATATTAAGGTTTTTGTTGTGCGTTGTAATCAGTGGTGGATTAAGGGGGCAGCCGCCCCCTCGTAATTCCTGGTACACACAATGTACATTTGGAAAAGTGGTGGTCTTAAGGTATTCCATATCCCCAAGACCAGTGGTTCCCAACCTGTGGTCCGCGGACCACAGGTGGTCCGCGAGAGCCTCGGGAGTAGCCCGCAGGATATAAGAGAAAAAGTTGCCAATAAATGTGGATTTTGAAAGCGATGTGCGTTGAACGAGATGGGTAATTAAGTTGTGCTGTACATTAATTAATGCATGGTAATAAAAAATAATTAATGTGTTGTAAAAGACTGTTTTACTTCATCACCTTTGAATTTGGTTGTGGGAAAGGCGCTGAGGAAGGGTTACAACTGATGGGGGGGAGGGGGTCCGTGCATGATTTAATTTCAGGCTGAGTGGCCCGCAGACTTCTACGGGTTGGGAACCACTGCCCTAGACCCTCGGAAAGCAGCAATCGCCCCCAAAAAATGACCCCCTCCCCAAACAACGACCCTCCCCACCAAACAACGACCTTAATCTGCCACTGGTTGTAATTATAGGCGAAATATACATCTGCGCGTCTTTTACGATACTGATTTAAAAAGTTGCATCAATGGAGTCATTACCTCCTGGTTTGCCGTCGTAATGTTTTTCGAAAACCATTTAATATATTGTGGAAACTTATGAAATTGTGCTCGTTATTGCTTGTTGCGGTAAATTTGTGACAGTTAAAATAGAACCGAGAAAGTGTTTATAAAAATATTTAACAAATTTAATTACATTTTAATCTAAATTGTCATTATGTAAGTGAAAATTATAATTTTTCATACTAAAAACTGTGTTATGGAAAGAGAACGTATTTCATACCATCACACATTAACTATTCCAGACTAAGTTTAATGAAACCTTGATTTCATACTAATTTCGTATACGTGTTATGCACAATTTTAACGTCAGCAACATTTAACCCATTCATTAAAACCAGTTTTTTTGGAACTTATCATGGAATATCAGGATTTTTTCTACTTTCTTAATTTTTTCCAGAAAATATTTATAAACCTTTTACGGAAAAATTTTCCGGAAGCATTAGGCTTGGCATCTCGAATAGCGTAGGGTCTTGTCCGACCTAACTTGTCGATTTTAGAGAATGAGTATGTCTCCATGGGGACAATGTTTGTTTTGGCCAACTCCGAAATCCGCGGGGACGGATTCTGTCTCGGTTATGTATGTCATGGCCGTAATTGATTTTGTTATCGATTAATTCTCAGCATTTCGGACCCTTGGGCATCTAATTAGTCGTTGCATTCGTGTTTGGAGTTTCACGGCTTGTAATTTCCCTCCATAGATAAAAGCGCGTTGTATCGTCTAGATCCTGGAAAGCTATTAGCGCTGTCCATAGGATGTAACACCAATCCCTATACGATGAAACAATTAACGTCTCTCTCTCCTCTATGGAAGATTCTTTGCGAAAGTTCAATCAATATTTTAAAAAGACTTCTTTTGGATGGAACGGGTTGTTAATAATGTGTATTTCATTTGGTTCTGGTACTTACCATACAAGTTAAGGAAATATATCAATCATCCTTATAGTAGAACATTGGCCCCTGCCTAAAATACATGGGAATGGAAGATGAGGCTTCTAAATGAAGCAATTGATCATACCGTATGTGTGTACATAGTCATCTATTGATATTTTCATATTGAATAGAGGCCTATTTTCAAAATATAATTTCATAGATTAGTCTCAAATGCTGGAATTATCTATTTTTTTTCGGAAGATAATTCAACATTTGATGACGCGGCGTCTTGGGTGTAATGATACATGTATGCATCTACAAAATACGGTTCATGCCACCACCAGGGTGTGTGGCACGGGGTGATTAAAATTGCCAATTCTATATTCCCAGACGTAGTAGTAGCTCATTAATCTTTCGCGCAAATCTGTGCCTGGTCGTTCCCCACTTGATGCACCGCTCATAAGTGGCGGTTTTCGTTTCGTGCCGCGTCGTTCTCATTTCTGGCGGAAAGGTCGACCGTTTTTCGAAAGCCGCCAGTGACGTGTTTTACCTGGAAATTTCACGCTCCGTCAGCAGTTCTTGCAGATTTCGTTTCCGCGTAAAAGTCTCGGCAGCGGGGACTTATAAGCACGCGAAGTTCTTCCGAGGGTCATCGCGATGTTAGAAAGAAGGTCTTTGTTGCACTGGCCGACTTTTTTTTCCTTTGATTCCCGCGACTTGATTAAGTTAAGACGGCATGTGATTCTCGTTGGTGCAGTTGGGCAAACTTTTGAGAAGGAAGAGCAAAAGATCTCCATCAGTAGGTGCATACAATTTATTAATTTCTCAAGAGCCTTCGTTTTTCTTTAATGTTTTCCATTAATAAGGAAAATTTAAAGTAACATGATAACAAACTAATAAAGCAGTGTATATATTAATGATGTATCATTTTATAATATTAATTATATCTATGTTTAATGGAGAAAAAACACCAGTGTCTGAATAATCGTCGTTATTTGAGTTATCTATCGGTCGCGTTAGGTTTACAATTAGATGGAAGATATAAAATCTTCTACAAGTGTTGGCCCCTATCTTCTTAGACAATTTATTTCTGAAACTCGGCGAACATCTGAGAAATACCGTGCAAGCCACCACTAGGGTGTGTGGCACGTGGTGATTCCACACAGGGCATGCAGCACCCGTCCCAGTTCAAATTAGGACCTCGCACGTTCCCCCGGCCGCTAGGCGCAGACCATAAAAGCAGTCCTGAGTACAGTGCGCAGTCAAACCAGAAACTGGGAGAGTGCTACGCAAACGAACATACAAGCATGCAGTACACTGGTAAAGAGATACCTACTGGTTAATTTTACAAATACATATTAATTTATGAATGCTACGAGATACTATACGAGCTACAGATATTTCAAGGGATTGAAGTAATGATGCTATGTTATAAAACACAAGTGAACAGTCTACTCCACCTAGTGAGGGTGGGAGTTTCGTATAATTAATAAATCGAAAGTATTATGATCTCTTATTGTATGCGGAAAAAATGACATTTTATATCTATCGATTCTGCAGTCCTTTATCTTACTTATTCCTGTGATCGTTTCTACCGTAATACGTTGGATCAAGCAAAATATTTTTAACGTCCGGAAAAAAATTGTTTGCTTCGAACTTACTCAAAAGATTTAACCTATATTTCTCCCTTCGATCAATTAGAGATTCCCACCCTAGTTACTTCAATGAGCCGACCCCCTCTTAATCCCATTCTTCATCCTAAACCTATTATTTTTATTCTCTGTGTCCGCATGCCCAAAATTCTTCCCTCTGTCATGGCCTTATGCATCCCTTCGTCCCTCGTTACCTGTTTAAACCGTTCTTCTCATCTGGGCTTAAGTTAATACTTCAATGTGTGGATGAAGGCCTATCAAAATTTAATGAAACTATGGTATGTTTTAATTCATTTTCAATTTACTACACAGCCACATGTTCATTGCTTGCCAAAACGCCGCGTGTGGCTCGCGGTCCGTAGTTTTCCGACCTCGGGACTCGGTCGTATTAATGTGTTTTAGTGTATAGTAGTTGATCCCCATGAGATCAGGTGCGGCTGCTCGCGGATCGTGCCAGAAATTCAACAGTATGCAGTTCATCTGTTTTCTAAATTACTTATAAATATAAATTAATGATTCCACTGTGATGCTTTTCTTGAAAACCGCTAAAAATCCTTCGGTTGTGAGGGCCTTTTCACCTTGCGGCGTGGAACAGAAAAGGCAAGTTAAGGTAGTTTGAGCGAGATATTTCTCTAGTCATAATGGAGACCATATTCGAATTTTATTTTTTTTTAATTTCAGTATCTGTAAGAAGTAAATATTGTAACATGAATAGCGCATAAATATGTTTTTTTATGACAAAAAATTTTAGTTGTTAAATAAATATATCTACTTAAGTTTCTAGCTTGACTCACTTTTTCACGCAGTACGGCTAAAAAGCCTTAAAAAAACAGTTTTTAAAAGCGATTCTGTAAAAATTACTCCTGTGAGTAGTGGTTTAATTTTTATAAATAGTTGAGACTACCGCCGTTAGTTTTTGACGAAATCTAGGTGTTATAAATTCGTATTTTTTTTCAATATTCTCCCTCTGGAGCGCATAACCGTAAATTATCCCATGTAAAACAGCTTGTATTTTCAGGCAAAAAATCGAAAAGTAGTTCGGTAAGGGGTTAATATTTTGTAGTCATTGGAAATATGGAGTTTTTTTAAGGAGACCAAATTCATCAAATTCTAGGTGAAATGATTTTTCCCTCATACTACCTTAAAGCCTCAAATATGTAATGTAGTTAATTACCGAGAATTTACTATAAAATCAAAGTTTTGGCGTCAGTTAGTAAAATTAACATTTAGATTTACTTCATGCTTACAACAGCTGTAGTTTTTGTAGAAATCCCAAAAAACAAGTGTTGTGAAGGAACGTTAAAAGATATCAGCGTCACACACAGTTACACTCAGGCCCCGGTATATTTGGTCAATGTAAACCACAAACTACCAAAGCCAATCTCGCGTAGACTACTTGATGACGGCAGAGAAGAAGAACAGACGATACATACTTAGAGCGTTGCATGGTTGGTAGGTACGCTTCTAAAACAGGGAGGAGAGTGGATGGGGCGTGCGTTGAAACTCAGGACAGGAAGCAATTCTCAGGAATTCATCGGGTGCGTGAGATGGTGAAAGATAGCGAGGTGATGAAGTAAACGATATGAGGGAGAATGCTAGGGGAGAGGGGAAAAGAGGAAATTACATGAATATTTGGTGGCAGGAGGAGGGGCATTAAAACATATGTAAAGCTGAGAAAGGAGATGATGCAAAGAAAGTTACAATTACGTCGGGCATGGGCAAGTTAGAATTTCATCATGATCTAAAGCACAGTCCACCCAAAAAAAACTTCCATTCGAAAAATTGCCTCGACTTGGAAAGAAATTTTTAGGTCACCCAAACCGACTTTTATCGCAGTCACAAAGAAAATAACACTGCTCGCTCTAGTTTCTTGCCAGGGCATTCACTTCGGTGAAATAGATCGGGTACGTTGATGTAGGCCACAACCTCGCTGTTGCCAAGATACCTCTGGTTTCATAATCGCACTTTCATATTTATTAATAATCCATAAATGATGAAAAATGCAACCAAAGGGAGGTAAACAATACAAAATCATAAAAAATCGACTATAAATATCCAGTTTTAGCATATTTTCGGGTTTCATGTATGACGACCTACTTGCATCCACTATTTCAACATTCTGGAAAGCATAGGCTTCCGCAGTAATTATCAAGTATTGGACCATGAATTTCTGATAAAACTCTTTTGTGCGCTCGGCAAATCCGAAAGGAAATCACGTTTTAAACCACAGGATGAGCTCACACATGAGTGCAACCAACCATTAACTCGAATAATGGCAAAAGTAGAAAAAAAAGGTCATGAAACCTGGAACTGACGCGTTCTCATCCGATTCGGATCTCAAAGCCAACTTCCTTTATTCCCGGAGGAATACAATGATAATGCTGAGGCCATCGCACGCAGCGAAAACATAACACGTAGGCGGTGCCAACAGTGAAATTTTGGCAGCCCTCCACCCGCGTGAGAATATAATTCCCGGAGAGCGGCAACGGTTCATTTTAATTTATTTTTTTTCGGACACGACCAAAAAGTCCCAATCTGCGTCAAGGAATAAGCCAAAATCAAATAGTAAACGATTGCAAAATGCAATGCTACTGAGAGAATACAAAGGAAATCTACTTAGAAAGTAACCAATTCGCTATGGGTGTCCCCGGATATAACAAGTAAAACACCTGGCAACCTTAGTGACCCATGAATGTGTGAACACCACGCTGATTTAAATTTGCATTAAATGTATCGAGTAAGTTGCTAACAATTTATTTCCTGACGACGAGAGAATTCTTAAGCAATCGCGTATTAAGGGTTGTACTAGACGACACTATCTCTAATGAAGTAAAAGTCACATCAGGTGTGTGTCATAGGCTCAGGGCACAGGGGAGTGTCATAGGCTCACTTCTGTTCCTTTTGAACATTAACGATATCGGTGAAGTAGTTAAAAATAAGCTTCCATTATTTGCAGACAACGCAGTGGTGTACAGGGAAATCCGTAGCCTTAATAATAAGCAAGCGCTAACTCGAGGCAATACAGGAGTGGTGCGATGCGTAGCAGCTAGGATTAAACTTGAAAAAATGCGTCGTTATAACGTTTTGGAATCGGAAAAACTCTCCTTCTAACAGATATTACGTACACAACAGCAAATCAGAGACTGTAGCATCGGTTAAATACCTCGGGGTTAAACTGACTAATGATCTCTCGTGGAGTAAATATATTCGGGAAATTACCGGCCAAGCTAATCGTAAATTGGGATTTGTTAAAAGAGTACTTGGCAAGTGCGACGATAAAGTTAGGGAAATTAGCTACTTCTCCCTTGTTAGACCCCACTTGGAGTACGCTGTCAGTATTTGGGATCTTTATGAAGTACCTAGGCTTAAAACCCGGGTTAGAGGGCGTGCAAAGAAGATCGACAAGATACGTAGGCCGCTTTGTCAACATCGTTAGTGTTACTGACCTTTGGTAGCAACTGGGATGGGAATCGCTTTCAGACCGTCGGTTAAAATTTAGACTTAATCTATTATTTAAGTCCAAACCGATTTATTCTCTGACGGTAGTTAATAATATATGACTAAATCTGACATACTACGGTAGATCAGATCATGAGAAAAAAATTAGGGAACTAGACTGCAGAACGGACAGATTTAAAATGTCATTTTTCCCACGAACGATAAGGGACCATAACAGCTGCCAATGAGACTCTTATCTAGGTTTGTCGTTAGGTAGTGTAGTTCTTAGTAGTAGTAGCACTCCCTAATACTTGAATCCTTATCTGCTACCAAGTACTTTCAGCACGCCATGCATTTTTTCAGCATAACTCTTGAATCTCTGTCCGTTTATGTAGTTGCAAAATACATAAATACTAACGGTCTCTCTAACACTGGTAAACACATCTATACTGTATTGCATGCTTGTGAGGCTTCGCCTCGTGACAAGCATATGCGATTTATGCTAATGCATGATTAGTCGTAGTTACACTAACTTTAGGGTATAGTGTAATGCATGTTGATGACTACTCACCCCCTGCCACACACTCTTGAGGTGGCGTGCAGGGTATTTTGTAATTGTAGACGATCAGACCACGAGAATAAAATAAGGGAACTAGACTTCAGAATGGGCAGGTATAAAATGTCATTTTTCCCGCGACGATAAGAGACCATAACAGCTGCCAATGAGTCTTTCAACTAGACTTGTTGATAGGTAGTGTAGCTCTTAGTGGTAGTAGTTCTCCCTAATACTTGTAACCTTATCTGCTACCTAGTAGTAACAGGACGCCGTGCATGTTTCCGGTGTAACACTTGAATCTCAGTACATTTATGTAGTTGCAAAATGCATTAATTAAAATAGTTTCTCTAGCATTGTTGGCACTTCAATAGTATGTACAATGCATTTTGGTGATACGTCACGTCATGGCAAGGATTTCCATGTTTTTAAAAATATTATGCATCAATAGTGGTAGCTTAATTAACTTTATTGTGGTACAATCCACACACCCATGGGGGGACTTGCAGGGTATTATGTTGATGTAGAATATCAAATCATCCTCTTCAACGGAGAAGTGTCACAGTATCCTACGACGAAGACTTTGGCTGCCAGCCGAGCTCACGATATGGATACAATCCAGGTTATGTCTCTTGATGCCCCGAGCTAATTCCAAGCTTTGACATTTCCCAGAAGATGAATTTCCGAAAAATACATTTTTAGAAAACAAGGAGAGAGAGTATGATTCTTCAACCACGAAGCAGTCAACTTCACACTCCCACGTTTTCTCCTACACACCACGTGAGTTTCACCCGAAGAAATGATATGCATCCATCTAAACGATTTTTTTTGTTATTTCTACAAATAAGATTTGTAAAAATTTAATTTAAAAAAACTCAATGATATCTTTCATCTTACGCTTTTAGGGTCAACGAAACATATATTTCGAAGTGTGCGAACAAAGTATGAATGAGAATTCACAGAAGTTATACGATACGCACGAGCCTTTGACTTGAGTCAGCCATCAAATTAGCTGAGCACACAAAGAGAAAATACGGGGAGAGGCCCGCGCTGTGCTTAAGCAGTCCACTTCTCAAATTCTCGTCCCATTGGAGAAGGATTTTATATCCCATGGGAAAGCAACCCTCCTCTGACCACTGAAACATCTTCTGTGGGATAGATCAAACTCTTCCAATGAGGCTTTTAACTAGGTTTCCTAGGTTTGTCAATTTGTAGTGTAGCTAGTTAGTTGATTTTCTCTCTAATACTCGTATCCTTATCTAAAACGAGTTCCAGCTTAAAATATTGCAAAGTTATAGTTATAGTCCAGAGTTATAGTCATTGCCAGAAGTCTAACATGGAATAAAAATCGCCAATTTTCTCATTATTTCCACGTTTTCCTCTCCCTGATGTTGGCAAAAATCGCTCACTTTCTATATCTCACTTTGCTATATCATAAAGTGAATGGAAGCCCTGAGAGACCATAACAGCTGCCAATGAGATTTTTAACTAGGTTTGTCGATTGGTAGTGTAGCTAGTTAGTTGATTTACACCCTTATATTAACACTAACGGTCCGTCTAACATTAATAGGATACCCATAGAGTGACAAATTTTAAGGATACCGGGATTAGCCTCAGTATAATCTTATACGGAGTATCCCGCAAGCACACATTAGTGCGATATTCCACAGAGGAAAAAATCATTCGCCATGACCGGGACTCGAAGCCGGATCCCTCGATTTCGCCCTGAGTGCTTAAGCTAGTTATGCTACCGAGGAGTCATCCTCCCCTGCGGATTTTTTTCCCAAAAATAGCCGTATATAGGTTCGAATTCCGGTCAGGGCGAATGATTTTCCTCTGTGGAATATCGCATTAATTCCCACAGAGTAGTGCATGCTTGTGAGGCTTCACCTCGTGACAAGTATTAGCGATTTATGCTAATGCATCAATAGTCGTAATGACAATACATTTAATAAGGTATAATTTTATGCATGTTGGTGACTACTCACCCCCTGTCACACACCCATGATGTGGCTTGCAGGATATTTAGTATATTTACTATTTTTTGGCATGTATCTCGAAATGTTGAGAGGTAAGTGTCTGTTATATCGGTATCATTCGAAAGATGACCCCTGTTTCCTGGTAATGAGGTCAAGTTCATTGAACTTGATGCGTCTTGATATCTCGCTGAAACTACTACAATGAGATCGGGCTCTGACGGGACGTAGCTGTGTCTCTCGTGTTCTTGAGATCCGCGTCCGTATGGTGAAATTGCCGGTGGTGATTGCGCATTCTGCTTCGCTCTTCGGGGGTAATCTATCCGTCGCAGCACGCCAATTGCGTGAGTCCGTCCCAGCACTCACCTGCACTACGACAGACCCACGTGTGTAACACCGTCGCGTCGCCCGACGCCTCCGCCTCGGCATCGCCCAAAGGGATTCCCGCCTCCGTGACCGCCATATCCTCTCCTTTTGGTTCGCCTCCCGCTCCGGGAGCAAGACCGTGCCCACTATCTGAGAGTGATTCACTCCCGTTCGCCTTTCAATCAAACCCCCCCTCCTCCTCTTTCCCGTTCCTTGGGCGCCCCGAGCCACAAACGGCCTTCCCGATTCGATCGCCGAGCTGGAATCGGAACAGCTGGGGGTCTGAACCAATTCTCCCCTCTTTCTCTCCGCGACCAACTTTTCTCCACTGGAAGTACGTCTACATCTATTTTGCCTGCTTGCTTTACTTATCTGAATTCATATATACGTAGTATGGTGCAAGAGACCACCAGGATGTGTGGCACGGGATGATTCCACACCGGGCATGCAGCACCTGTCCCAGTTCAAATCAGGACCTCGTACGTTCCCCGGCCGCTAGGCGCAGATCAAACTGCAGTCAGGAGAACAGTGCGCAGTCAAACCAGAAACTGGGAGAGTCCTACGTAAACGAACTTGTAAACTTGCAGAACATTGGTTAAGAGACAACTACTGGGTAATAGTACTAATACCATTAATTTATTAATGCAACGAGATACTACTTCATACAGAAAACAAAATGATGCCGGACATTTGAAGCGGGGTGAAGTGTTGGTAATGTTATGTTATTAAACACAAGTGAAGTCTACTCTACTTAGTGAGGGTGGGAGTTTCATATAATTAATCTATCGCGCAACTATTATGATCCCTTATTGTACGCGGAAAAAATGAAATTTAATAACTAATGGTTCTGCAATCTATTTCCTTTATCTTATTCCTGTGATTGTTTCTGCCGTAATACGATGGCTCTAGCAAAATATGTTGAACGTCCAGCAAAAGATTGTCTGCTTCGAACTTTCGCAAAATATTTAACCTATATTTCTCCCTTCGATGAGTTAGAGGACTAAAGCCCTCTCGCTACTTAAAACTACATTCCTTTTCCGTAGGACTGTGCGAAATTTTAATTTCGCATGGCGATATTAATTGAGCATCGCTGGAGACGCGACGTGTAGTCTTTCAACGCGATGATTTGTATCCCACAGTCTGGACGATATTATTATTATTTCACAAATTGTTACAAGTCGACCATTTAGTCGGGTGGTAATATGTAACAAGAAAATACTTCCAGAACAAAATATAAAATACGAAAATGCGAAATACAAGTTATCCATTTGGTCGGGTGGTTACATAAAACAAAATATATGAAGACCAAATAAAAACATAAAATACTAAGTACAAAAAAATAGGATAAGCCCTCAAAATTCAATTTTTTTTACCCTCGTCATAAATATCCTAGTATTAGTTGGGAAGGGCTCCAAAATTTCCTCCGGTAAACCATTCCAATCCCCTATCCCCCGATGTAGGAAGGAAAATTTTAAAGTATTTGAGAGCTGCCTCGGAGGCTCAATCTTACAATAATGATCCTTTCTCGCCAGATAACTTGGTCCTTTTACCGGTTTGATAGGTCCCTCCACGCAGGATCACCGATAAATGCTTTAAAGATACACTTAACGCGTGCTTTCTTCCTCCTCGGCTCTAATGATTTCCAGCCCAGCGTATTTAACATCTCCGTAACGCTTGCCTTCCTTTTAAAATTTCCCATTACAAATCTTGCTGCTAAACGCTGAACTTTTGTCAGTTGCTTGATCTCCCCATTCAGATGAGGATCCCAAACTGACGCCCCATATTCTAGGATAGGCCTAACAAACGTTTTATGTGCGAATTCTTTAGTTTTTCTGCAGCTCCTTTCAAGGGTTCTCATAAAAAAATGTAATGCTATAAAAGCTTTGGTCGTAGTTCTTTCGATGTGCGGTCCCCACCGCACATATGTGTATCAACGTGCGATATGTTTCGCATATCGCCGTCAGTGTGTCGAAATATCGTGCAGATATCCTCTTATGATGCCATGCTCTCCCTCATAAATATTGGAGTCGCTTGAATGAATTGGTAATATAAATGTAATCTTTTATATTTTGGAATCGTTATAAACTATTCAGTTTTTCATGAATGTATGTCCATATTGCGAAGTGAAAATGTTTATGTCTTCTCATCGCTGGCGTCTCTGGAAAAATTTTGATAGACTTCATTTTTAGATGCTCTTACAGCTAAGGTTTAAACGCTCCTTTTACTTTATGGCCCTACTTACGGACAAACGCGACACATTCCCGAGGCGAGATTCTGACGCAAGATCAGATTAGAAAGAGCTGGGTGACGTAAGCTTTTAATGCTACCACATTTCTTTCTTTAATTGCTCGTGTTACCGAAGTCTTTCACCCTGCCATCTACCCCCTTCTACTCCATGACATCAAGAATGCCCAATATCTTCCTCCCCCTTCCAAGTGTACCCAGCATTCTTCTTTCTGTTGCGGCCTTCAAAATCCTTCTATTTCTCAGTATCATCTCCGTCCACTTTCTCTTCCTGCCTTCTTCGAATTCGTCGTCGAAGTATCTCCTTTCTGCTCCAGCTTGTAATTAGGGCAGCTAAGGCCTAAGTGGCTCTGATTGCGATCTTCTCGGGGTGATGAAATTTGTCGGATATGAACCTAATCGTAATCTCCTCGCTGAACTAAAGGTGCTCCACGCAGCAGGTCTTCTTTCATTTGGCTAATCAATTTAAGTTGTGCTCTTTTGAGGTTATGGTGTACTTATGAGGATTGACGAAAAGGTACGCAACGTGCACGTTTATATATTTTCAATATGAATTTTAATATAAATTTTGCGTTCTCATAAAAATATTTCAACCTTGAATTTGATAACCTCATTTTTAAATTTTTATTTGCTTATAATTTATCTTATTAATTTTCGTATATTATTTGGGTGATATCGTGAAGCGTACCACAAAAGATATGGTGGTACATTGTAGCATTCCTTTTGGACAATTCTTATGCATTTTCTGTTGATTTTTTGTAACTGACGTTTTTGTATCTGTGCGAAGAAATGACTTATGACCTGCGAATTCATCTCAGGGACTATGACAGGTAATTTCATCGTATACTAAGCCCTTTTGAATGCAAAAATTGTTGGTGTCGTAAAGTTGCAGATCGCCATTTCACAAAAATGTTATTGATAAGGAACCCGGAGTCTTATTTTTCTCTTCTACATTTCTCGCCTGTGTTGTTTGTTCTGATGTTTTGCTTCTCTTTTGCACCTCTTTTTGCCAACGATGTGCGGAATCATTTTCATGTTTCCCATATAACTTACGCAAACATTTCCGAGAACATAACCTCTGACGCGGTCCAATCTGTTTCATGATCTTAGATTGCCTGGTAGCGACGCCACTCTTTGATATAGTTGCGAAGAATTTCTCTGTAAATAAGTTGGTTAGTCTCAGGATAATCTTTTGATACATTTATTTGCTTATATTTCCGGATATTATTGACACGGCAGCCAATTTAAGGGGCATAAATACATCTTTCATGGTCATTTGCATTAAAAATAGTCTGTGAAAGATCGGTAGTGTTGGTCGCGTGTTAGTATTAACATGCAGGTTCTTGGATGCTTTGTTTTGCGTTTTTTACTGATCATCTCGTTGTCTCCGGTGTACAAGTTGATCGTTTCACTAATAGTTACACTTGATAATAAACTTTGCTGTGGCATATAACGTCTATTTTTATCCATTATGAGAAAACCACCTTTGTTATTTCCACAAACTTTATTACGCTGGCACGACGCGTGTTTCACCACACTGTGGCATACTCATGTGCTATGAGTATGCCAGTGTGGTGAAACGCGCGTCGTGCCAGCGTAAGAAAGTTTGTGGAAATAACAAAGGTGGTTTTCTCATCATAGATATCCATAATTTCCACGAGGTCAGGCCTGAGATAATCAGTTTTAGTCTATTTTTATATTTATCGTCAGTTTTTGTTGTCTCTGCCTTACTATATTTCTTAATCTACTCCCCCGAAAGTGTAATCGAGAAGATAGGTAATTAAACAGTTGTAAATGCATTGCACTTGTTATGGTTCCGTGACCATGGATGTAGATTTGCCTTAATTATCATAGTTGTGTTTTACGTATACGAAGCTTGACGGTTTATATTTGTTGATAACTTACGATTAGTCTTTTACTTAGTATTTGAGCTTCTTTTGGTGCGGTATTAACTCCAGTGGCAGTTATTCTATGTCCTTCTTGTGACTTCTATTCGTCAATTTTGCAATTAACATACATATCATTACCATTTTTACCGATATTTTAGATACCGTTTTGATATTGGAATTGGTTTATTCTTGTTTTTCTGCCCATTAAATATAGTTATCAGCGAAATAAGATGTAGTTGATGGAGAGCCGAGAAATGGGCAGACATTCAAACCACCGAGAGCGGCTTTATCGACGTATTTTTTGTGGTAAGACCCTTACGCTACTAATGTTGGCCTATAATTAGCGGGGGAATTGGCAATCGATGACACTGAATTGAGAATAACTATCGATCCCGAGACTGATTCGCTATGTTCTCGAATTAATTCCTATCGAAGTTTGTCGTGCCCGTGCTGGAGTTATTTTTCTCCTTTTGGAGTGATGACTGTGACTGTACTCTCAGTGTGCGACGTATCCTGATGGATTGTAACAAATATCGGGACACACGAAACAGGCTAGACATCAGCTGCGACCTAGAACAAGTTCTAGGCAACGATGCCGATCGCCTAAACCATGTAATTATGTTTTTAAAGGAAACTAACCTAATAAGTAAAATCTAATATATTTTCATATATTTGGGCTTTTAATGCTGCCTTTTGTCTAGCTTTATAGTTAAGTAAATTTATTGATATAAACTAGAATGTGCATGGTGCAAAATGATCATAGTTGTCGACGCACCCTATAAATCTAAATCTACCTACCTACCTACCTTGGAGTGTTGCTAATTTCAGCTAGCTGAAAGATTAAGTGACGTGTCGCGTGCCATACTTAATCTTTTTCAATTTTCATAAAGTCTTCGCGTGGACTGCTAGATGCGGATCGTCATAATGTATCTAGTATTAAGCGGAATCATTAGCCATTGGTGCAATATTTTGATCGAATACCAGCGTAGCAATTGCATAGAAGCAGGATTGTTCTCGTCATAAAAACAGTAAACATTAAATTAAATGGAGGAAGGGCCCTTTGATGATGCTAGTGTAATATTGAATGGGGCCGGTTGTCGATGCGTTTTTCCTAAACCCTGTGAATGAATACCCTTTACATGCATTTGTCATGCACGAGAGAGAATCGATAGCAAGAGTTGTACATGCATGAGTGTGGGACAGTTGGTATTGAGTGAAAATAATTCAATTAAAATTGAATAAGCTGGTATTATTTTGTTGAAGTGTTGTAGGTTTTGATAGTAGGGCGGACTCGGTAATAATTTTCCGCGAAGCGAGGGGGAAGTGCTTATGCATTTCCCCTTTGCTTCGTAGGAAATTATTAAGGAGCTCCGACTAATTGGGCCATGCTATGATGCTTACCTGCGTGACCGTATATCAATAACTTAGCTGCCGTACCCTGGGTTTATCATATGGCTTCTATCTTCTAACGACGAGTTATATGGTTTCCAAAGTATTTGTGCGTTCTGCGAAGAAATTATCAGGGGTCGGCCAACGAATATGGTGTGATTGGCAAATTAATGGATCTTTTTTTCTTATTCAATCTTTCATTTGTCTATATTTGTATCTTCTGATTCGATCATTACTTCCAGCTCCATATTTGTCTCCCTAATAACGTTACGTTGAAGTGCGTTACTTTTAGAATGCTTCGCTTAAGGTGGTTTGAGCGAGATAGTTCCCTAGTCATAATGGAGACGATATTAAAATTTATTTTTTTTATTTCAGCGTCTGTAAGAAGTATGAAATAAATATGATAATATTAATGGTGCTAAGATATAGTCAAATATGACCAAAATTCTCAGTAATTAATTAAATAAAGCTACATAAGTCTCTAACTTGACTCATTTTTTCCCGCCGTACTGCTAAAAAACCTTCAAAACGTCAGGTTTTTTGCGTTTCTGTAAAAATTACTGTGGTGAGCAATAGATATTTTTTTATAAATATTTGAGAAAACATGAAATCTACACACCGTTAGTTTTTTGATGAAATCTAGGTATTAGAAGTTCCTAATTTGTTTAATATTCTCCCTCTGAAGCGCACAGCCATAATCTATCCCATGTAAAATGGCTTATATTTTTAGGCAAATCGCTCAAAATGTAGTTCGGCAAGGGGTTGATATTTTGGTATCATTGGAAAAATGACAGTTCTTTCTTTAAAATTAGTCCAAATTCATCAAATTCTAGGTGAAGTGATTTTTCGCTCAAACTACCTTAAAATAACCTTTAACCCACGTTAGATGGACGGGCGTGAGGACTTCATGGGCCAGCGGATGGTTTTTGACGGTACAACTACGATTCTTGGGCTATTGACCCTCTAATGCCCAGTGATGCCAAGTGGACTCACCACGTACTGATGCACTATCCTGGTTTTTTATTTATTCCATTCATACCGCGAATGCAATATCGTTACGAGTGCTTTCTCCCCGCACTTCTTAGGTATGCTTAGAAAAAATACAGCCGGTCTTTCAGTGCTGTTCGATCCAGGTTATTACATGAAAACTGAATTAATGACAATTTTAATTCCGACTTTCGTAGGTGAAACGGAGAGCAAAATATCAGTGATTTTGAGAACAATACCGTATATTAGCCTGTACCACCACTCGTATTTTTTCCCGAAAAATAGCATTAAAAACCCAGCTGCGCGTAATACCTACAGGAGGATAATATTCTTTTATGTGGACAGGCCTAGCCGCGGTCTCCCGTGGCTATGCCGGTCACTTGATCTCTTACGTGCGCTCGGCAACATTCAATATTCTGTATGATGTTTAGAAATAAAAATAGATAACTATGTATTCTCAATTATAGTTGTCCTTGATAATGTCTCATTCCAACCTCTCCGAAACAATCACAATGCGTGGGAATGTTTTTCGTTATTATCTTGGTATAAATTACGGTGCGAGTATTCCACCTCGGCACGTGGTACACCCTGAATTTGGTATTTCGCTCCCCGAAATTTCTTATTCCCTAATCAGCTGCTCCATTTCAGCTTTGTTCATCCGGGAAGTTTACACGAGTACAGATCCGGATTGCTGGTATTTGCCGATCAACATTTGATCCGCTGTTGGGTCCTCCCATCCATTGTAATAATAACCATCAAGCGTGTGTTTCTAAGATAACATCAGGATGTCTTCTGAGATTAGGGCATCGGTGAGAGTTTTAAGGAATAATTAGCTTTGTACTCAAAGAAGTGTTCACATGTCTTATGAGCACGCAAGTATTTAGTTAATTTTTGAATTTTATTTTCACGAAATATTCCGCAACTGGAATTATTGCCAATGCACATTGGAACACGTTAACACATTCTCTTAACAGTAAGAAAGCATTTTTAAGAGTTTCAATAGTTAGATTGTGATTTTCCGTTAAGTCTTATGCGGCTTCATCGCGACCGAACCATTGGCCGAATGAATGAGTGGCCAGTTCAGATCCAGAAGATTCTACGTATATGGTGTGGAATTTAAGTATGATACATTAATAAACAGCGTGAAATTGTCCAAAAGTAGTTGAAACGTCTAATGACGACCCTCGGTTACAATAAAATTACATCATAATGAGGTGATGATCATTTGATAACATTGAAACCGAAGTCACAATTAATTTTATTTATTTTTGGAAAATTGCCCATGCTTAGCCATTCAGAATGACCAGTTAATCCGGAAACATTTAACCTATCATATCATAGCTGAAAGTTGATTGAATGTATTGCGTAGTAGCCGGTAAACGAATTTACTTTTACGAAATTACGCCATTTTACGATTACGAATTTTAACGAACGAAAGCTGGTTGGTTGGTGCAGGAATGGAGAAAGGGCAGAAAGAATCCCAGTGCTTGTATTAGCCTGCTCTGAACGCGAGGCATCAAGGGATCCAAAATTCAGCATCTCATTCGGCGGACTGAGTGATCGCTTTGAAGTTTACCATAATGCCATAGGTATCGAACTTCAACTTGAAAACACCTCCATGGCCGGTATTCGAACCCGTATCCTCCACGAGAGAAGCCAGTTCCCTAGCCACCGAAATTTCGACATCAAGTACAATCTGCCAAATGTCAGTCGAAGAAGTTTAATATGTCAATTTGCAAGAGTGCTGGTTTAAGAATAAGAGAGATAGAGAGGAAAACAGAACATAATTTATGATAACCAAGTAACAACAACAAAATATATCCCTCGCTATAGGCTTTCGCTTCTTCAGGGTGTGCAAACATCGGTTTTTGGCTTGACATTGGCCTAGCATTTGCCTCGCGGACCCACAAAAGCCACCTACAGACGACCAAATAAATAAATTAATAAATAAGCTATAAATAATTTACTAAATATTAATTACGATAAATGGACTTTGAATCAGAACACGTAAAATCTTTTGTCTATGGTGTACGCATGTGATAAATAAAATAAAATTTGTTAAATGTCCGTGTTAATATTTTTTCCCGTTTTGCGATTTTTTTTAAACCGCGGATGCGTTAAAAACAGATAATCGCCGTGTGCCATCTCGCAATGTTATTTTTTGCCCTCGGCGCGATTTTTTTCGCCGTAGGCCGGCGTGACGTCGATACAAGAGCGTGGGAGGGAGGTGAGGGTGAAAGTTGACCGGGATAGCTTTTTTTCCCGGAATGCATTTCGAAAACGACCGTTCGTCAAGGGAGATAGAAACAAGAACAGGCTTTCGTGGCGGGGCTCGGGTGATGGTGTTGTGGTGATGGGGTTGGGAGGGTATGTTATGCGCGAGGTGCCGGTTTCAGTGCCTTGCAGAGGAGAGTGTTTTCGGCAGTGGAGGGGTGGGGAGGCGGTTCTCAGAAGGCGTGGCGTACCGTAAATCCCGTTTTATAAACCGCTGGCGGATGTTTAGGGGCTATCGATCACGCTCTGAAACGGACTCGCGGCACATACATACATGCGTGATTAAAGCTGTTTCCGCGTCTCTCTCTCTTGGGTGCCCCGGTACATACGTTTTCAATCCGGAATCGCTCAACGTGTACAGTAGAGGGCGTCGCGGGCTGAAAACTTATTATTTCAAGGTTTTTATGTGGGCCGAATGCTTCTAATCTGTTTTGATCTGATTTTCCAATGGTCCATGTTTCCGATCCATCGAGCGCCTCGCTCCAAACGTATGATTTCACATGTGTTTTCATGTTCTTCGTCCTATCTTCTTTGAACACTGTAGTTGCCTTTTCATCATGGGGGTATATTGTAATGCATGCTGGTGCTAATAGGGTATAGTGTAATGCATGCTGGTGACTTCTCACCTCCTGCCACAAACCCTTGAGGGGGCTTATAGGGTATTTTGTAGATGTAGATGAACTATGTAGCATGGGCTAATCTACGCTTGATGTCCGTTGTATTTGTGATGGTACTTCCGAGGTAAGTGTAGGAATACACTTGCTCTAATTTTTCTCCTCTTACAATTAGCGTGACTTCTGTATTCAGCATTTCATCCGCATTATAGGATGTTGGTCGCCTTCTTATTTATTTTCATGCTGTATTCATGAAGAACTTTGTCCATTGTGTTCATTAAAGATAATCACGATTTCTTGCTACCACTGCGATGTCATCTACGAAGCGGGGCATGGAACACTCTAGAGAAAAGGCGAACCAGATGGATTAGTTACACCCTGAGGCAGAATGGGTTTCTAAAGAATATAATTGAAGGAAAAGTAGAGGGAAAAGTCCCAAGATGAAGGTCAAGGGATAAATACTTACACCAAATAAAGAGGAATGTACATACTGAATTAGAAGAACTACCAAGGGAGTAAGAGAACTGGCATTAGATAGGAAAAGATGGAGGGCTGCAGTCAACCAATCTCAGTTATAATCGTATGAAGAAGATCTAACTTTGTGGAATCTTTCCATATTAAAAGATTAAGACAACTTTGTGTTTTCCACTGATTTATTATATGAAATACATACAACCGGTTTCGGTTACTACACCATCATCAGGTAAACTTACAATGAAAGGAAGTCCGTTGAGCCGCGGTATTTATACGTGAGGGAGGGGGGTATGGAAGACGGATGAGGAGGAGGTATTTGGTTGATTCAAGGGGGGGCACCAGCGGCTCTTGGAGTATGGAATGCCCCCCAGGAAAAGGGGGGTTCGTCCCGGAAAATCGTAACAAACTATGTGCAAAGTGGCGCGTTATAAGTGGTTTGGAAGCAAAAGTTTGACTTTTAAGAAGAACGAGTTTTTACTAAATGCATATATTTCCCTTTTAGATTACCACCAAGTTTCGACTAATTCAAAAATTATTTTGATTTACATTAGCAATTAGCTTGTGGTTTTAAATACAATATTTGTTTTGGTCCTTAAAATTTAACTGGATTTTAAAGTAAAATAACCAAAATTCAATAACAAAAAAAGCAACAGAATAATTTAGGCTTATAATTCAAGGTCTATAACAAATAAATACGCCGGGTTTTAGGGGGGAAATTGCCCTCACAGCCCCCCCTTGGGGCCGCCAATGGATCACGCGTATATCCGTCGAGTACTTGCTGGGCTCGGCTGGACAGAATAAAAGAGGCGTTTGCCGCCCTCTTAAGTGTTTGAGCAGGCTACCACCTCTTTCTCCTCGCCCAGCAACTCAAAAAAATCCGCATTTACAACCTCGGTTGATCAAAGGGGTATTTGAGCGCGTGGGCGTATGGAATGTTTTAACGACGAACTATTAACAATCCGAAGACGGGTTTGATGCAACCAGTAGACGTCATTGATCTCCTAGACTAGCCTTCCTTACTCTCATCGCTACTACTGCCCATATGCTATACTTAAATGGTGATGATCCTCCTGCCACACAAAGAAGTAGATTTCACGGTACTATTGTGTTGTAGGTAATGAATACTAATGCTTGGAGACTAATTATTTCGTTTGAAATCAGATATAGGGATTCGCATTAAGTTAAATTTGTTTAGACTGGCTTAAATTGTATCTGCCATCGGTATATTTTATATCGTTAGGACTTTACTTATTATTTCGAAGCCTTTATTTTACTAAAATTTAACCATTCCCGGTATGAGTAATTTAAGATATAATGTTAGTTGTGCTTTTACAATGTCATTGAACGGTAGATGTTGAATTCACTCCAATGATAAAACTTCATCATGATATTCTGAAACAGGTGATCATGGCGGTGTCTTGATATATATTTTGACCCTGCCTGGATTATGCTGACGGTAGCACAGGTAGTGAGTGAGCTGTCATACGGGCTTAACTCCTTCAGGTGAAACATCCTGGTTCTTTCTTCAATCATTTTGGAGGTGTAAAGTTAGATCTCGTTTCTAACGGTGTTCATTAATTGGTCAAGTATGCTGTTGTTCCGAAGAGTGGAAGATTTATTTTTCGTGAGGGGGAGCGGAGAGCTTAAAACCTTCAAAAAGTATCTATCATAGATATAATTATTGACCCATTGATCTGTCTCCGGTGATTGGGTGCCTGTTTCAGTTCACGTCTTGGGCTGCTCTAAATGTGGGTGGGCTTAATGGGGCAATAATTCACAGCCGTCCTCAGCATTGCCGACCCGTATTCAATGGGTGGGCTGGATTAACTTTTCGAAGGGGAAAATCAGTCATCCAGAGTTTAAAAAATGTGGCCGTGTTCCTAACCACCAACATTTACAATACCCACGACGTTAGTGTATGTTTGTTGTTTTTTTCCGCCAAGTTTCGCATGGTAACTTTTCCTGTACATACATCCAAAAAACTGATTAAAGAGAATGGCATTTTATGCCTGTATGAAGTAGCTTTGGTTTTATTAATTACATTCATGTCGTGCATCGATAACGACGTATAATTCGCGAGCCTCAGGACGCAGTTATTAGCAGTGATGTAATTCTTTGGTCAGGTTGGGGAGAACGGCGGGGAAGGGAAATAACACGTTGGGCGGCTTATGGGAAATCTCGCATTATCTTTTTCGCTCTTTCGTTTCTTTTGTTAGTTTTGATAAGAAATTGTCGTTGTCGAGGCAGATAAACGGCTGGACTCCGTCGACAGCTGTGGTCCCGCTGAGTTTTACTCGCCCGCGCTTGGAATGTTGATAACGCACTTAATTATATCCTGTGATAGTCACGTTGCAGGTCCTTACCGATCGTCTACTCCTACTTGTTCTCAATGCCTTGATTCGTTTTCTTGGTACGCTTGGAAGTTTTAACTGAAAGTAAAAGGCAGTATATTGAAGAAATTGGTGGAAGGGCATAAGAAGTATTAGTTACTCAACTTCTGATCTCGACAACAGTCGGGGATATTTCATAAGAACCTCAAACTGAAATATCTGATGAGAATTTGTGGTCCCTTTTGTTGTCATTGCCGTGGATAGTGCGAGTGTTAACTGCTGAAAATCGCCGTATTCACGTGATGTAGTATTTACTGCTAAAAGCCCGGATGACTTGTAACTCACTCAGTGTTTCAACCCGGAGGTTGGTTTTCACAGGTGAGAGGAGAGCTCACCCCATACTAAGCCATTGGCGTGTGAATTTCACACATTCAGAGTAGAGGGGCCAGTTCCTTACATCTACAAAATACCCTGCAAGTCACCTCAGGGGTGTGTGGCAGGGGGTGAGTATTCACCAACATGCATTACAATATACCCTAAAGTTAGTGTAACTACGACTAATTATGCATCAGCATAAATCGCTAATGCTTTTCACGAGGCGAAGCCTCATAAGCATGCACTACACTACAGATATCACAATGGAGAGGGACCGTTAATATGTATGTATTTTGCAACTACATAAATGGACAGACTCAAGACTTATGTAGAAAACATGCACGGCGTGCTGCTAGTACTTGGTAACAGATAAGGATTCAAGTATTATAGAGTACTACTACTACTAAGAGCTACACTACCTATCGAAAAACTTAGATAAAAGTCTCATTGGCCGCTGTTATGGTCCCTTATAGTTCGTGGGAAAAATGACATTTTAAATCTATCCGTTCTGCAGTCTAGTTCCCTAATTTTATTCTCATAATCTGATCTACCGTAGTATGTCAGATTTCGTAAAATATTATCAACGTCGTCAGAAAATACACCGGTTTGGAACTTACATAATATATTGAGTCTAAATTTTAATCGATGGCCTGAAAGCGTTTCCCATCCCAGTTGCTGCAAAAGGTCAGTAACATTAACATCTCGTTATCGTAACGGCGTTTGACGTATCTTGCCGATCTTCGCTGCACGCGTTGTAACTCAGTTTCCAAGCCTATCATTTAAGTATCCCAAATATTTTCCCTGGGCCACCTGCGATTTTCCACTAAGTTCTGACAATCAGACAGCCGCCCCGCGAGGATTTTCGGAGGGGTGTACAGAGAGGCTTCACCCGGATTTGAACCTGGGACTCTCCGGTCAGTAGCCCAGCGCCCTACCCACTAGGTTACCACAACCCCGGTGAGCGTGTTAAGTCAACGTAAATCTCCAACCTGATCGTAACACTACATGACTCATTAGCTAATGTAATATTGTGGTTGGTTTGAGAATCAGTATGGAAATAATATAAATAGTGGTAGTCTCCCGATTCAGATGGAGGCTGAAGTACTTCCATCTGCATATAGCCTCCAGCGGTGAGTCCCATGCAGGATTTAACTCTACAGCTCGGCATTCGTCCTTCCTCTTTTCATCCCATTCATGAAGACTGTTCTCTTTCTCCACTCCCCCGGTTACCCGACATCCTCCCATCTATCACGACCTTCAGCATCCCACCGCCCCTCATTAACTACTCGTATTACAACAGCATACACTATCTGCTCCTCTTAACTTTCTTTCCGTCCTTTTCATGCCACATATCTCGGACACCTACATTGTATGTATGTACGTACATAAGTATTTTCTCATCCCATTCCTCCAAGTTTCTGCATCCATAATCGTCACTCTCTTGAATAGCCTTTTCTTCATCCATCCTCAAATGGGTTTCGTTGCCATTTCATCTTTTCAATGAAAGCCTCTTTCACCGACGCTGTTCTTCGCCGAATATCATGTTAGTTTTATGTACATATATTCCGAGTAACTACCCAGTAAATGACGCACTCTCGTCTGCTCCAGTATGCATTTATTTTTCACATCATTTTCTTTATGGTAGCAGATGTCATTACAAATTACTGTCTTTTCCACCGCAGATCAAACGAAAAATATTTTAACGATTTGTGGATGGAGAGAATTTCCATTACTCGATCTTCGAGGATGATATCACTCGGGGAATGTTCAGAGAAAAAAAATACAGATCAAAGGGAATCGGGGATGTCTTGAGGTTATAACATGGTCCAATCTTTTGACGTTACAGGAGACTTGCTGATTCGTTCAAAGGGATTGTGAATTTTACAGTGTTCATCAATTCGCTTTTGAGTGTAATGCTTGTGAGGTGGATAATAGTAAACTGACCACAGAAATGCGCCTCGGCATCGTCAGTATTCCTGGAAAGCGACCGGTCGCTCATAAATGTTCAGAGAGCAGGAAATGATGTTTAGAGCCCGCGTTACCTCCTCCTCCTCTCTCCCTTCGTGTTTTCCTCTCTTCCCTTCAGCTGCGAATTCTCCGCATAGTATTAGTAAACACCGCAGACGTTCCCATTTCCCGCGTTGGGTTGTGTGAACTCGGGGCGAGTTCATTGGGCGTTATCGTCGCTGGTTTACTAAAAATTGTGAAACCACGGGTTCTTTCCTTAGGTAAGCTATTTCGACGAACTATTAAGGCGGTTGTTATTTTTTTCATATTATTATTAATTAACGTTTTCATTTTTTCATCACAAAAGTGCCATAGTTGGTTTATAGTTGGATAGAGATTATTTTTAAAGTTATTAATTTATGACTGATTCTTTTTATTGGTTATGGTTTATTTCTCTGACTTTCATCACAACCTACCTCTAACCGGTAGATTACCGTAATGAATGAATTAATTTATGCATTAATGGCGAATAACTTATGGGTGCAGCGGTTTTTTCCCAAGAAATAACACAGTGACAAAATCAAGGCACCGAGTGGTCTCTGTTTTCTAGTAATTAGCGGATAAATAATGTATTTTTGGCAAAATGCGTTCCTTTTGTTGCAGTGCCTCTTGAATATGCTCCTTAGGCCTTAATTGTTACTCATTTTAAAGTATGAATCTTTGGTGGCCGAGATTTGCTTTTCGTTGGCCAAGGCATATTAGTGATTTCATGATTTTTTTGTGATGTTCGCATTGTTTTTCATTCTCGGCATTTAGAATTTCTCATTTGCAAAAGGCTGTAAAAGGCGCAATGCAGCTTACTAAACTTGGCGACCACTAAACATTCCTGTTTCGGTTTTACAGACGAGAGGAACACTGAAGAAAGATTGTAATATTGCTCCTGGTCAAGCATGCTCAAGGACTAGCCCGTGTTGTACTGGTAAATCATTGATTTGTTTCTAGGGCTTCAATAAAGGATACATGATCAGGTCTTCTTTCATGAAGGTCCACATTGTCTATTTCCTTTTGGTGTTTCGATATGGAGCTTCGTTGCTTGCCGACTAATAGTTTTGCGAGGCTATGCGAGATAAAATCTTATGTGACGCTTTCGTTTTTTTTATGTATGTCCTATAACTAGAGTCAGTGTTAAATACATTATCGCACGAAAGAATTTTCCCACTCATGTCAATATTTTTATTCCTGTTTTCAATTCTAGCTTTCTACATGCATTTGAAAATGAATTATATGAATTTTATGCTTTATAAAACTTCGCTTGCCATTTTATGTATATTGTGTTGTATTCCTTGTTTTTCCCGAATTCCGTTGTTTGTTTTCTTTGTAAGTATTACGATTGTGCTTCTTTGTTTTTTCATTAATTTTAGAGTTGCATTAGGGAGTCGACATCCTGGCCCTTAACTTTTTTCGAAGTCTAGGCTCTGCTTTCACATTCGCGGAATCAAACACGGAATTTATTGCTTCGCCTCTTCCGTTTCATTATAATTGATTGATCAATGCATCCGGTGAATGTAGCTCACTAGGTTGAACAGAAACCTGAATGAAAACCTATAGGCGCTCCGGGAAATAGTATTGATTCGAGTTAATTCGGTCGTTATCTCGTTTATCGCCGAGCGAGAAGCCCTGCAGATAGCTTTTGTTATCTTTCACACGCTGTGCAATTTCCTCAATGCTTGTCTGGGAAAGTTCTGTGTGAGTTTGGTGGTAATGCGCTGGTTTAGCCGTTGTTCACCTGAATAATCTACTCTTAGTAGTACACATTTTACCCTGTGGATCCTATTAATTGTGTACTTTCCATCTACTTGAGTATCATAAATCGACCACGGTAGCGCATTGGCCTGACGAAAAACCTAAGGATCCTGGATTTGGATTCTATCGCTGGAATTAAGATTGCATTCGTTTTATAGTTGAGATCATAGGTTAGATTTGGCTAGGTTATATCTTGGCTGTTGAATCGTCTTAAGGTATTGATGTATGCTGCTGAAGTTTGGCGGAATCTCTTCTCAGTTAGAGGGTGGAATAGGAGTAAGGCGTGAGGGGTCGGTATTGCGGATGCACTAACGTTTATCGATTAATACATATATTTATCTTCCTTATCGGCGATTTGACAGAGTTTGACGATAACGGAGAATTAGGTTGCTCTTGCTCTGTGTTTTCGTTGATTATCTTGCCACGTTTTCTGATACCATTCAGAGAATTTAAATTAAATTGTAGTGGCATCAACTGTACCGTCTATCTTGAATTTAGGCCCTCCTGAACATATTGGATGTAACATATTTCCGACTACCACTGGTGTCTGTTTACTCTTCACTTCACTTAGGGTCGTATGACCCGGGACATGTTAAGAGTGATAACTTTTGACCAAATGGTGAGAGCGAAATTTCACTCGAGGTAAGCCTTGTATACTCCCTATAGTTGTTACATTAACTAGCTTTACTGATCAGTAACCTCCATGAGAGTATAGAATGCAAATTTCGGGTCTTTTGCATAATTTAGCATGATATGTATTTCTATTTTTTCCTTTACTAACCATGCCAAGGTTGATCGCGGATATGAACGAGAAACTTTCATTTGAGCACTGTCGACGCCTGATGCGGGTTATAGAACAATTGTTTGCGCAGGAGTTATATTCACTTATGCATGATTTTTTCGAAAAATGTGGCAATTGAGCTACAAAATGAATCTCATCACTGTTTGTGTCGTCTGTATGCTCATTCTTTTCTCGATTTGCACTTTAATATTAAAAGTCTACCCATTGTAATAAGTCTCGGAAATGGGCTCTACTATATTTTAGTCGCGCCTCGTTCGTAACTGAACTTAGCCCTTGCTGTATTTCCTATTAGAGCAGACGTGGTGCATCAACCTCCTTCCCTGACAAAAGCTTTGACTCGAGGAAGAACAAGCTTAAAGCGAAGGCGCTTTATTTAGAAATCGACCGGTTTTTTTTCGGTATAAACTGGCTCGGAACTTGAGTGAATACAATCCATGCTCCAAAAATAGACATTTGGCTGCCAAATCAATGCCGTGACCTCTCTGTGTGGGAAGATGCCGCTCCCATTCGCGAACTTGATATTTATTTGGTATTCGTGTTTTAAAATATTTTGAAGAATTCCAATCTTGGTCGATTGACATAGAATTGATAAACCTAGTATAACAACATTCATTTTCTTTTCTGTATGTTTAATGCCTTCGTTATTTATTAAAGCTCGCTCTACCTTGCACTATGTTAGTGATAATTGATGCTGGGGGTTCTTGGGTGCTGGAAACTCATCCTATTAAATTACTCAACGCTTTTCTTTTGTTATGTCACCTGGTGTTTATGTGTATTCTTGGTGGGCAGCATGTGCAGTGGAAATATTTACGTTTGAATTCCCGTGGGAACTGGTATATTCCTCTAGCTGAAGCACTCCGTAATTGAATTAAGGTTATATTGTGTATAACGTATGCAGAATACATATGGTAGTGGAATTTCTTTCGGATTATTGGAAATCGACTTTTAGGAGTTCGTTATATGTGCGTAAATCGAATTTCTATCTAAGATTCGAATTTATGGAGTTTGTGATACGTAGTGTGAGTTGGTATACAGGGAGTACACTTCGAGCGGGAGTCACCAGCTAAGGGACACACGAGCAAGTGAGATTTGCACTTTAAAAAACAATTCGCTTGAGCTGGAATCCTGGTCCAGCTAAGCGAGTTTTTCACTGAGAATTCTACCCACTCGTAAATAGAACTTTTATCGTGTTATAGAATCGTCTACTTTTCGCTGTTTGCGGTGCCTTCGCTGTTCTTTATGGCGCAGGTACACATCTACATCTACGAAGTACCGTGCAAGCCACCACTAGGGTGTGTGGCACGGGGTGATTCCACACCAGGCATGCAGCACTCGCCCTAGTTCAAATCAGGCACGTTCCCCCAGAAGCTTGGCGCGGACCAAAAAGCAGTCAGGATAAAGTGCGCTGTGAAACCAGAAACTGGGAGAGTGCTACGTAAATGAACATGCAAACATGCAGTACACTGGTAAAGAGACAACTAGTGGTTAATATTACTAATACTATTAATTTATGAATGCTACGAGATACAACTTCATGCGGATAACAAAATAATGCCAGACATATCAAGCGGTGTGAAGTGTTAGTAATGATATTATGTTAATAAACACAAGCGAAATATTTCAACTCTACCTATTGAGGGTGGGAGTTTCATATGATTGATCTATCGCAACTATTAAGATCCCTTATTTAACGTGGAAAAAATGACATTTTAAATATATTGGTTCTGCAGTCTATTTCCTTTATCTTATTCCTGTGATCGCTTCTACCGTAGTACGTTGGCTCTAGCAATATAGGTATGTTGAACGTCCGATTTCTCCCTTCGATCAGTTGGAGATTCCCACCATGATCCCTTCAACAATTCGGTAACACTGCTAAGTTTATCGTGATAACTTTTTACAAATCTTGCTGCTCTCCGTTGTATTCGATCTATTTCTGAGATTATTCCTACTTCGTGTAAGGGTCCCATATGCTTGCGAGGTACGTTTCGGTCAATACGGTTTACACCGCGTGCGTGGATTGTCGTATCGCATGCATAATGGGGATTATCATTCGAATGCTTTTTCGGTATTACTGTTGAAATAAAATTTGCAAAGGTTTTCATTTATATTTACGGAGTTGCTTCGAAACATTAAGGGCTAATATCCAAATAACTAATCGTAAAAAGTTGCATTTTTTTCTGCTTTCACAAAACGACCTCTGAAGTCATTTCATCCTTCGATCAAAGGTCCGTGGTTCGATTCCCGGTGAAGACCGATATTTTTTCAAAGTATTTTTTAAATCTTTATGATTTTGTATTTCCGGCAGAACTGGACCTCTTCACAAAAGCCTTTTGAAGAATGTATCGGGAAGAAGAGGGAAGAGGCGATGGATGAAATGACGTCACGGCCGTTATGAGAAGGTTGCCCGTTCATTCAACTTTAGAGTCATATATCTCTGGCAATTTTTGGAATCTTTAAGAGATGATTGGCAAACGGTCATTTGTCATGGTCTCCTGCAGTTTAAAGTAAAAAGCAAAAATCGTGATGCATTTTCATTGCTGTGCGCTGCTGAGCGCTAAGCAAGTGCGAAACGAGGAAAAATCTCTCCCGTTGCGCGTTGTGTGATCCGAGCGTCCGATTTAAACGCGGTGACTAACGCTTGGTGCTTTCCCTCTCGCCCTTGGAACTCGCGCGCTTGTGTGGACATGGGAAGGGATTGGATCGGATGTGGGCAGGGGCACACCTCCTTCCATTCCCCTCCCTCCCTCTACACTCTCTCTCCCCCGTCACTCTCCCCCCCCTCCCACACCTCTATCAAGACCTCAGCACGTCCGGGATCCAGCCCGCTTCCACTTCTTGACTTGTCCGGGTGTCCATGTTAGTGAATGTTTAGCGAAAGCACGATTGTCCAGTCGAATTTACGTTTTGTTGGAAAATATTTCCTGGAAATTGGATAAAAGTCGTTTAAATCGCACGAAAAATGTGGTAATATGAACGTTTTGATTTGTCACTCGATAGAACTGAATTCGTCATTCTGCGGTAGATCAGATAATGAGAATAAAATTAAGGAACTAGGCTGCAGAACGGATAGATTTAATATGTCATTTTCATTCGAACAATAAGAGACCATAACAGCTGCCAATGAGACTTTTAGCTAGATTTGTCGATAGGTAGTGTAGCTCTTAGTAGCAGTAGTTCTCCGTAATATTGGTATCCTTATCTGCTACCTAGAACAGCATGCCGAGTATCTTTTCGCTATAGCTCTTGAATCTCTGTCCGTATATGTAGTTGCAATATGCATAAATACTAACGGTCCCTCTAACATAGGTTGCTGTCTGTAACATATCTGTGGTGTAGTGCATTATTGTGAGGCTTCGCCTCGTGACAGGCATTAGCGATTTATGCTAGTGCTTTATTAGTCGTAGATACACTGACTTTAGGGTATAGTGTAATGCATATTGGTGACTAATCACCCCCTGCCACACACCTTTGAGGTGGCTTGCAGGGTATTCTGTAGATGTAGATGAACTGCATGTTCGAGTAAAAAATAATGTGTTGTAGCCCATAACTATTTTTATACCAAGTATAAGTATTCATATTACAGTTGAAGCTAGGGTTTTCGTTAATTTTTCGGGTGGTCTGAACGAAGTACATACATTCCGTTCTTGATGACTACCTTCTGCCATGACGGGAAAAGTAATCTTAGTGTAATTGCAATAGGACTCAGAACGATTGATAAATAAGTAATTCACTTCTTCTTTAGTTAAAAATTTTACAATTCTGAATATTCCCGATAAAAGCAAATGGAGTCTTGGTAGCTTGAGTAGATTATTCATTCAGTTGCTTTTCATCATATCTGAGTAAAACTATGAACGGCTTAATAAACACATTTTGTTCAATCCACTCCATCTTAGACAAGATGATGTCTCATAGTGGTTGTACCGACAAGACTGAGGGGCCTTCCATCCAAGAACGTCTGGGAGAATTCAGCCTGCGGGATGGAGGTGCGCATTTTTGACATTTGCGAGTTGGATTAGACCTGCGGCGGTTCCGCGAAGGTTTCCGTTGCGTTATGAATGTTTCTTTCTGGGTCTCGCTTCGAGCGATATTAGGACTTCAAAGTCCTCTCTTCCATGCAACTCGCTTGACGAACACACACAACCATGCCCTGGCAGGTGTAAATTTCGTACTCAGGCGGGACTCGAACCCGCGGCCTTCGGTTTATCAGCGAGGACTTTACCCCGACGCCACCGAGGCCGGAAACATTTTGAAGGACCATTTTTTAAGAGCCCTTGAAACACACGCTCCCTGCATTGCACGTGGCTTCATCTTAAGGGCCGTGCAGAAAGTATTCCTCCTGGAAATTATGATTTAGGTCACCCATGGATTGAAAGTGGTAAGATGACCCAGAAATGGAGAAGTTATGGTTGGGACTGTCCAAACTCCGAATAACTACCAGTCGGCTGATAAGAATACCCAAAAATGATGGTTTATGTCACGGTTGGATTATTCCTTACCGACTTACACGCTCGCTATTTTGAGCTTTGAATTGAGAGGAGGCAGTTTAGGTTGTTGGAAGAGGTAACCAGAGGCGAAGGGATGCTGAAGGCCGTGAAGGAGGTTGTTGGGTAAGTGGGGAAGGGGACGTAAAGGGGTATACTTTATGGACGGGATGAAGAGAGGTAGATGCTGAGATGAAGAAAGAAATCCTCTCCAACAACAGTAGCATGCAGCCTCCCCCCCCCCATAACGCCCTTCTTCCTTAACTTCTCCTCTCCCTTTCATTACTCATCCAACTTCCCCCCTCGCTCTGCCAGCCCAACCCTCTCCCTCCTCTTCCAAACCTTTCCACCCCCTTGCCCCCAGTGTACCTATATATTGTGTGAAAAATTTGCTGTAACTACTTGATGATGTCGCTCAGCGACGAAACCTAGGTCGTCAGTAAAATCTATTTATATGGAACTCACAAAGTTTTTCTTTTCAATTGAATAAATGGTGTAAGGGGATAGGGGCCTGCTCCTCTGAAAAAATCTAGAGTATTGTTACTCTATTCCATTTAAATCTGCTTTAATAAATAGGTTACCCTAGTTAAATGAATCCCTTTGAAGCTAATATGAAAGCTGTGTATTTTGTTATTAATATTTCGTATCTTGTGATGTTATCAACTGAGTTTCCTTCACTACGGCAGTGTTTGTCGAGGGAATGGTTTCCCAAAACAGAGCAATGTGCTGTAATTGGCCGAACCACATTCGATCCGCCATATTGTCCATTCTCTTCCTTTGCCTCTTATTTTCGTCCTTCCGATATTTTTCGGGCGGTGTGCTGGAAAGGAGAGGTGTTTGGGAGGGGGAAGGAGAGGGCCCGAGGGTTTGGTGGGGCGCTTCGTAAAACTTCCAAGAATCGAAAATTCCGTGCCGTCATTGGTCGGCTTCTTCATTCCTTCCTTTCTTCCTTCTGCCAACCCTCCCGTCCCACCCTCCCCGCCAACCTCCCTTATCGATTTTCTCCTCTGTTCCTTCATTTTCTCGATGCCTATGAAGCTCCGTCTCTGCCTTTCCTCTGCGCGTCATATACTTGACTAATAAATTCGCTCAGCTTAACATTCATTACCTTAATAAAATAGTTGGGGCTCACGAGTTCCGTGGTTGGGATTTGAATATACTCTTGAGACCGTTTTACGCGAGACACTTTATTGCGCAATTTGAAGTAGCATCTGTTTTAGCAATGCGAGAATGCAGGCTTGGAATTAAGAGCAGGAGCTATTTTCCCATCTCTCGTTCATGCGTTTGCGCATGCATTCTAGCAATTCACCGCTTTACACGACGCAATATTCAATGCACATCAATGCGTAGATCAGATTGTGCAACAAAATGCCTCGTGTGAAACGACCTTTAGGGAATGTCCGCTGAACAAAATTTTGAAAATGTCCATGAAAAAATCACTTAAAAATCACTAGCCTTGACCGGGATTTTTCATGTAGTGTGATCCTGCAGGCGCTGGGAGACCACCCTGAAGCAGTCTCATCTCACCCTTCATCCCCATCTTACACTTCATCTCATTCTCATCCTCATTGAATCATTCCTGTCATCCATCAATAAAATGTCATGTTTCAACACATTTATAAACGAGAACTATTTTAATCAAAGGACATTGGCAAACACTGGAAATGAAAGAGGGAATAACCCTTGTGTGTAAACCTTCTGTAAAGGAAATAAAAGGACGTCCTAATGCCTCCCCTTGGGATTCTGCGAGGTGCCATAAAAAAAGGTCTAATTTCTACACTTTTGTTTTACGAAGGCGCGTGACTGCGTATACCCGCGAATCTCTCTGCGAACGCAGAAATTACTCTGAAGTTCAGCTTGATACTCACTCTACCAAACCTGAAAGATTTTCCTTCCTCCTAATTTCTAATTTAGCCGTATACTGTTCTCCTGACTGCTCTGCGGGTAGGGCAGCGTCCAGGGTTTAACCTTGAATCGGGACAAGAATTGCGTGTGGAATCACCCCGTGCCTCACACCCTGGGTGGAGGTGACTTGTGCGACATGGAAGAAATCTACAGGTCAGCCTGCGTAATATTTTTCTGAATATGAAACGGCGTTACGAAAAACCCGAATAAGGGAAAAAAGAACGTCTCGTGGAAGCGTCAAAATTTGTCAACGAGTTCTTATGTAATTTTGTAAAATTTCAGTTACGGGACCCTCTGAATCCTGCGCATTTTTATGGAACGTGCTAATGCCAAATTTTTAGAATACCGGGACTAGCCACGGTATAGCCTTTTACAGAGTCATTCGCAACTGCACATTAGCGCGATGTTACACAGGGGAAAATCATTCGCCAGTTAAGCCAGTTTAGCCAGTTTAGCCAGTTAAGCTACCGAGGCGTCCTCCCCTGTGAATTTTTGAGGGCTTTACAGGAACATGTTGCTCTGGGCTGCCGGACAAATGATGATGGATCTGAAGCAGTCCGGTGCGAATTCGAGGGATCCGGGTTCAAATCCCGGTCAAGGCGAATGATTTTTTCTCTGTGGAATATCACACTCACATCTACATCTACAAAATACCCTGCAAGCCACCTAAAGGGTGTGTGACAGGGGGTTATTAGTCACCAACATGTATTACACTATACACTAAAGTTAGTTTAACTACGGCTAATTATGCATTAGCATAAATCGCTAATGCTTGTCACGAGTCGAAGCCTCACAAGCATGCACAATACTAAGGATATGCTCCCAATGGAGAGGGAGCGTTAGTATATATGTATTTTGCAACTACACAAATGGACAGAGACTCAAGAGTTATGCTGAAAACATGCACGGCGTGCTGTTAGTACTAGGTAACTGATAAGGATGCAAGTATTAGGGAGTGCTACTACTAATTAGTTACTAACATGGTAATTACGACTGAGTTAGTGTGTTGACTAAAGAGCTGGCTTCCCTTACCGATGACCCGGGTTCAAACCACGTCAAACCATTTCTTAGAACTACCGAAATGAATTGGAAGGTGTGGCGTTCCCGATCCTCATTTGCATTCCCTTCTCCAGCGAGCACGTTCCGCGTCGTAAGCATCAGAGGGCACTCGCATTTCATTGAAGACCTTGTCGGTGCAGGTGTCGCCCTCGGTCTAATCTTATCTCCGGGTTCCTTACCCGCGGTTTTTCTATCTCCGGTTGCTTTCCTCTTCCTGCTCCCAGCTCCTGTCCAGCCAGATGGGATTCAGGAGGCCGAGTCTTCATATTGAATGCAAAGGAAAGGATTGAGGACATGTAAAAGTGGGTGTCGCTCATTAGTCAAGTTGATTTCACGGATAAAAAACGATTACATGAATCGAATAAGATGTGATCGAGATATTACTTATTAGTAGGTTGGAGCTATTTTTGTTTATTTGCAGATTTGCGTGAAACTTTGCATAACTGTTCTCAATAGTGATATCAATAGATAAAAAATGCACCATGCCCATTTGATTGTTTAGCAATTCAATTCTATTTTAACCCGTAGCCTCATGACATATGACAAATACATATATCGTAATAATTCGATTACATTTGTACAGATATCTTATGAACGCTAACTAATACGTTTCTTTAAATTGTAATTGTTGTCAAAAATATCGTGTCAATTCGAATCCAATATTCGGAAAAAAAAACATATTTCAATATAACTTTGTCTAAATTTCGAATACCGCGCTGAAGACTCGAGTCGTAACATGCTTAAATTGAGAAAAAATAAAAAAATAATAATTCTTGTATCATTTAATTCTTGTATTCCTCGCTTTCGGCTTATATATCTTATCAGTGTCTTGTTTTCTGTGCCGGAGAAACTAGTATCTTTATCAAGAATTTTGTGAATGACCTTCTGATACTTATTCCCGTTATATGCTGTCGTGTGTAATAGTAATGTGGAAATCACTTACGGCGTGTTTGTCAAAGTTGAGTGTCATCCTTTCTTATAATTTATTTTACTTGGTTGTGGAAATGATAAGATTCGATGGGCGTAATCATAATCATATAGTGAGATTTTCCTTATATTGGAAGAGTATCGTTTAAGAATGAATCACTTGGTAATCCTCCACACTTCCACGCAAATACTATTTCAACTCTGATAATGATGTTTTAACACCTAAACCGGTCAGTTTTGTTAAAAACAGCGTGGAAGATAACCAAGTGATCGAGTAATGGACCAAGTGATATCCATTGGAGTTATCATAAAGGCCAGCCTCGGTGGCGGCGGGGTAGAGTCCTCGCCTGCTAATCCAAAGGACGCGGGTTCGAGTCCCGCCTGGGTGGGTTTTCTATGGGTGTTATGGGTGAGTGGTATTCTTAAGCGCAACGCCGGGTTACTCTCCACACCATTTCCGAAATTATCCTAAAATACGAACTCGGCCACCAATGCGCAAATTAGTCAGAATCTGTTGTCGATCACGTGCGATGATTTCTATAATTGCTGAGAGCTTTGAAGCGTGGCAGTATATTTGGTGAGGCCAATAGAGTACAGCTTTTACATTTCAGACACCCGGCTTCGAATCCCGTCAATGGCGCATTTGCTTCCGCACTTGCAACACAACCGAAACTTGAATACGAAACTCGAACTTGAAACTTAAAACGCGAAGTCACTTGCTAAGGGATACTCGCTCATACGGTCTCGATTAGTTGATGGACTTGGTTTTATTTGCTTTTGAAAACTGCCCTTTTGGCAGTTTTTCCTTTGGGCCCCACTTCTTTGTCTACCTTCTGAACCACTATGGGCAGTGTCGCGGCTCATTCTCAAATTAACGCGCATTGAACGTGTGTACATACACGCGTATTTTCTCCCTCGGCCATTCTCCAGAAAAAAACCTTTCCTCCTTTCACCGCATTTGCATCGCGTCACATTCTTTGGAAATGATTCCATTGATGAGCTAGTGGCGAGCCACCGTCCGTGGGTGGAAAGGAGTGAGTGCCACCCGCTATACCTATTATTCGTCTCCATCTGCAACTCTTCTACTGGAGCGGGAAAAGTGGTAAAAGGCTTTTTTTTAGTTCATGAAGGGAGCGTGGTGGCCTTGTGGGTAGAGCACTTGGCGACTGATCGGAGGGTCCCGGGTTCAAATTTCGGGTGAAGCCTTTGGACGCCCCAACAAAAAAATCCTCCGAGTGCGAGGTGGCCTAGGGAAAGGAACTGGCCCCCCTACCCTGAATGTGTGAAATTCACACGCGGCTTTGGCTTAGTCCGGGGTGAGCTCTACCCTCAACTATCCAAACCAACCTTCGGGTTGAATCACTCAGGGCAATGTTAGTTCATGATTATTTTACTCTCTTGTATAGTTGGTATGCTCAAATATTATCAATAATGTGACTTGATGGGACATAAAAATTGTGTCGATTTGCCGAATTCGGATGGCAGGATTTTCATAATCTGAGGTTTCAGGCGTGGTTGAGTGGAAACGTAACATATCTGCACTTAAAAATTGAGCAACTTTCACTGTTATAGGATTTATTACGACCGGTTTAGCTTTTTACAGCATCTTCAGCTCACCTGAAGCTGCTGTAAAATGCTGTGCTGACAGTACCTGAAGATGCTGTAAAATTTGAAGCCGGTCGTTATAAATCCTATTACTGTGGAAGTTGCTCAATTTTTAAGTGCAGGCAGGATTTTCGTTGGGTTAGGATTAGGGTTTCGTTGGGAAGGCACCCTAAAATATTCCAAAGAATTCATATTTTCTCCGGACTCGATGTTGACGGTTCTGTTTCATTGCCAAGTGACGGAGATTTTTTCCGGAATGTGTTAGCGTGATAAAATTTGGAATTCCATCTTATTCCATTCAAAAGTGGAACCGATCCTTCAATAAGGAATAACAAGGTTAAATATAAGAAGCTGTTACTTGAAGTTTTTTTAGAATAGAAGGATTGTTTTAGTTGAACCAGACTAACGTTCTGCCGTTATTGAAACATTCATTCAAGTTTTTTAAAGTACACGTATAATATTTTAGGAGCTAAAGTATTTTGAAAGTACAAATCTTGTACTTATTTAAGATTGCTTCCGTTGGATGTCGACAAGACCAGTATATCCAATTTTGAGTCAAATATTATGCGGATATTTTGTTCAGGATGCGAAAGCTACAAATGAAGATAACAATGAGATGATTCGAGTCTTCTAATCTCTTGTATTTTTCCAGAAGCATCGGATTCGAATGTCCTATCCCCTGTATATTTTTTTAAATATCGAGCTTTTTTTTGAAGAAGCAAAATCGTAACTTTCATTTGACAATCCACATCTGCTAGGTTTTTGTTTTTTTGTTCACTTCCTACTGCCCTAAGATTTCGCTGACAGCCTCAATCAGGAAAATTAATTCCTGGGGGAGGTATGTTTGTTTTGTTTCGTATAGAACGTTGATCACTAATTCACTCCAGTTAAACCCTAAGGAATAAATCAAAAGAATCCGTTATCTTTTATTTTTAATTATTTCAACGCAGTTAAAAAGCAATTTTCTCGCCGCTTGATACCTTATTGATGTTTATAGCCTCAGATACAACGGTCAACGCTATGCTTCTTTAATAGTCGCTTGACAGCGGAAGCAGATCGTAGTTGTTTGGGTTTTGACCAGGGTTTTGTTGATGGGATGCGTAGCTGTCATACAAATATGTTATTAGAACTTTTATGTACATTCCAGATAAGTCGGGCAGGATTGCCTTGAAATGTTTTAGGTGGCTGTTTGAGGAAAATTTGATGGGTGAGATTGGAGAACGGTAGGACATTTCATGCCCTTGCATAACGTTAAGTGCTGGTTTATGACTAAATTTATATCGTATAATTTTCTCATTTAAAATGTGTTTTGTTACATCAAAATCGCTTAATTTTGACTAAAAAAGCGTTCGTAATGCGTTGTGCAAATTTCACAATGATAATGTGAAGCGTATTAATCACTCTATTTCTAAGAAGTGCCCTTTTTCGAATTCAGGGATGTCGTCATCTTTAATGATACCGCAAAGATTACTGCGAATTTTTTTACGCGTGACCGCTGATTTGTTTGTTTTGCCTCGAGGAGAATGAACTTTCTTCCGCTGGGTTTGTTTGCGTGCACGCATTTTGCGCGTTTGCATTGAGGTTTTTTTTCCGCCGCTTGATCAGGACTTCTGGTTGACTTATCTGTACAGCGGATTTCTCCAGAAATCAAAACTGCGTAATGTCAGAACTAGATCAAAAGCGCCGGTAGGGGAGTGACCTCGGGGAAAAACGGGTATGAGTTGCATTATCACCGCTCAACTCTGAAGACTGTCGCTCGTAGAGTTCCCTTGGTTCCGTAGTTATCGCGAGAAGTGTTTTCTTCTCCGAAGAAAATCGTATCAGGTCTCCTTCACATGCACTCGTCTTTTTCTCAATCCTTATCCTTGCTTCCTCTTGCGATTCCTCGAACTCCACGGGGTTTTCTGGTGGATTGTATGCTTTCTTTATCGATGTCACTTCTTACTGGACTTGATACCGTTGAGCGGGGGCGTGGATAAGGTTGCGTTCTGCGAAGGAAATTTATTTTTGTCGGTTGATCCTTGAGATACCAGTATCGCTTGACAACTCGTAAAAAAAGTGAAAATGTAACTATATATTCTGGAAATTCCTTGTGTCTTGAGTAGTCTGCAATCTTACCGACAAGGCTTATGCAATCATTTTGGGATTAGTTCCTCGTATGTTATGCACTTATGTGCGTTCTTAGTCCTGCCGTGAAATTTGAAAGTAGTGGGGATAGGATGAAATAATTACGTTCGATACTGTTAGGCCGTGAGCGTAAAATTAGGGAAAGGGTTCAGAACTTGTTTTCCATATGCCATTTTTTCCACGAACCTTATGAGACCATAATGGCTGCCATTGAGACTTTTTTAATTAGTTTGTTCTATATGTTGTGTTTCTCATGAGTTGGTTTTTTATTATATGCTTCTCTTTTACCATGTGAAGCAGCACTATCCTTAAAATACGACTTCGATGCTTCCTGTATAGCTTTTTGTTCTCCGTCCAGGTAAGTGTTTGCATAATCCATTAATACTGGTTAAACTACGAGGATACTATTATTTTCGAGGAGGATTTACAGCTTCCAGAACCTTGCGCGCCCACTCTTAACTCCTCCCCCATTTTCACCGAACTTAGCATTTATAATGACGTTTACGTGAAAATGCGACGTTCATTAACCCTTGGTAGGTCACCGGCAAAGGAGAAGAGACGTTGGTGTTTTCAAATTCAGACGCAGGGAATCCAAAGGGAAGAAATTATACTAAGCAACACCAATAACAAAATGCCCCAATCAGTTAGCACGAAAAGCCTTTTCATATCCTTCGATTCCTTCCACGGAAACGTCATATATGCTGAAAAATGTGTGATTGAAGATTGATGCAATAACGGTTCAATCACACGGCCCCTTGCCAACCCGGAGGATGCGACGTAGCTGTACTTGGAACGCGGACGTTTTCCAGGGAGCGAGGATCAAGGCTTCCCCGTGGTCATGCTAATCGAGAGCCAATTGCAATGTGATAAAAAGAGCCACTGATCGTTAACTGCTTGGCTGCCTGACCCTTGGGGCGCGGCCCACATTCGTCCTCACATCTGCGAATCGCAACGTCATCTGTAGGTACCTAGCTGCGTGGGGGTAGTGAGAGAATATATCTACATCTACAAATTGCCCTGCAAGCCACCTCGAGGGTGTGTGGCAGGGGATGAGTAGTCACCAACATGCATTTCACTAAACCCTAAAGTTAGTGTAACTACGACTATTTATGCATTAGCATAAATCTCTGTTTGTCACGAGGCGCAGCCTCACAAGCTTGCACAACACCATAGATATGCTACCAATGCTAGAGGGACCGTTATTATTGATGTATTTTGCAACTACATAAACGGACAGAGATTCAAGAATTATGCTGAAAACATGCACAGCGTGCTTAAAGTACTAGGTAGCAGGTAAGGATACTAGTATTAGGGAGTACTACTACTACTACTAAGAGCTACATTAACTATCGACAAACGTAGATAAAAGTCTCATTGGCAGCTGTTATGGTCTTTTATCGTTCGCGGATAAAATGACATTTTAAACCTGCCTGTCCTGCAGTCTAGTTCCCTAGTTTAATTCTCATGACCTGATCTCCCGTAGTATGTAGGAATTTCTTAAACATTTTATTCGCGTCGTCAGAAAATTAATTGATTTGGAACTTACATATTAGATTATGTCCGAATTTAATCGACTGTCTGAAAGCGATTCCCATCCCAGTTGTTGCAAAAGGTCAGTAACACTAACGAGATTATCACAACGGCCTTTAACATATCTTGTCGATCTTCTCTGCGCGCGTTCTAATTCGATATGTTACTCAAATATAGACTGAGGGTTCTGCGCAGCGACAGACAAATGTATCGAGGCCGAAGGATTCCTTGAGTATCTCCTTGCACGTATTGCCCTGCGAATTTCCCCAAGGGCGGGAGTTGTTGTCTAATATAATAATTATCAGAGTAATTGGTACAAAGAAGAAACAATCAAGAGAAATATTATTAGTGTTGCGAGGAAAACTTGCTCCTAGTAGTACTTGTGGAAGTTTAAGAGACCATACAGCTGCCAATTAGACTTTTTACTATGTTTTTCGAAAGGTAGTGTTGCTAGTTAGTTGATTTACTCCCTAGTACTTGTATCCTCATCTACTACCTAGTACTAACAGCACGTCGTGCACGTTTTCAGTATAGCTCTAGAGCAAACCGAAGTTAAGTTGGAATTAGAAAGTTAGCCTTTCTCGCAAGACACCCTGCAGCAGAAAGAAATTTATTTTTAAGTTTATTTCTGATTCTGTGCGTTAATTTGAGTTTTGACTGGAGAAACACGGGAAAAATAGTATTTATTCATATAATATAAATGCCATTTTCTCAACAAAAAAAAACTGTTGACAAGAAGGGAACACTCTCGTGAAAGTAGATTAAAATAAAATTTGGGCATCTTACCTCGTTATTTTTCCAGTTATTAGCGAATTACTGCGATAATTGTCAAAATGCGGCAATCACAGAAATGGCGCTAGAGTCGGCTCCTACGGCTATAAAAAAGTGTTCATTATAAATATATTTTTAGAATAATCTGCGTATTCTGTACCTACGTTAATTTGGGTTTTCACTAGGTTACGCTTTTCATCAGAAGGAAAATCAGGAAAATGCGACGAGAAGGTTAATATAAAGAGCGATGTTATTTTTCACTCGTGAGACCTCACTTGGAGTTTGCCGCTAGCATATGGGACCCTTACGAAGCAGGACTACTTGGTAATCTCAGAAATAGATAGAAAACGATGGAGAGCAGCTATATTTGTAAAAAGTTGTTACGATAAACTTATCAGTGTTACCGAATTTTGGAAGAGCATATATTGCTAGAGCCAACTTACTACGGTAGAAGCAATCACAGGAATAAGAGAAAAGAAATTGACTGCAGAACCGATAGATTTATAATGTCATTTTTTCCACGTAAAATAAGGGATCATAATGTGTGCGATAGATCAATCATATGAAACTCCCACCCTCAATAGGTAGAGTAGAATTTTTCACTATGTTTAAGAACATAGCATTATTAATAACACTTCTCGCCGCTTGATATGTCTGGCATTATTTTATTTTGTTCTCTGCATAAAGTAGTATCTCCTAGCATTCATAAATTAACGGTATTAGTAATATTAACCACTAGATGTGTGTATAGCATTGTTATGCGTGTTTGCATGTTCATTTACGTAGCACTCTCCCAGTTTCTAGTTTGCCTGCGCACTGTTCTCTTGACTGATTTTTGGTCTTCGCCTAGCGGCCACGGGAACGTGCGAGGTCCCGATTTATGCTGGGACGAGTGCTACATGCCTGGTGTGGAATCACTCCGTGCCACACACCTTAGTGGTGCCTTGCACGGTACTTCGTAGATGTAAATGTAGATCAGCGAAAGCAGGATTTTATAAACCGAATAAACAAAAGGTTAGATTTTAGTATTTGTTTTGACACACATTGTCGCTGTGGGACCTCCTTAACACCCATGCCCTGAGAGGAAGAAAACCCACCCTGGCGGGACTCGAACCTGCGACCTTAGGATTAGAAGACGAGGAGGATTTAACCCACCACCGAGGCCTGTAAATGATAAAGCGGAGAATGTTAGGTAGTCAGGAAAGGGGAAGAAAGAGAATTCGCACTCTGGATGGGATAGATGATCTTAAAAAAGAAATTGTTTGGATGTAGGTTCCTGCAGTTCTATACGAGTGGACCTGAGTTATTTTATCTCCATCTTATTGATAAAAGCACAAATTAAGAGATATTCTCTTGCCAAATCATTATTTCTTCTTTCCACACGCCATTAATGGTTCTAAAAATACAGGGTGAGAATCGTAGTTCCTCCGTATTTATAAAATTTACTTCCATTCTCATAAAATCCGAAGATTCTTGCGAAATGGAGTGGAATTTGTACACAACGAAGAAATAATACGTGCAATTTTCCACAAAATAAAATTGACTTCCGACCCGAGTTTCAATGCTAATACATCATCTCTAGGTCACCTAAAGTGGTCTCGAGGCGTAGCCACGGGGTCACCCTCCGAAAACGAGGATTGGCAGGGGCGGAGGCTGAGTCAATCCCCGTCAGCAATAGGTTCGATGTGCTGGCGGAGGCTGAGCCATCGGAGCTAGAGCTGGGAGGTGGGTCGCCGAGTGGGAGTGGAGAGGGAAGGGAGGGAATTTTAGTGATAGGTAGCTCCAATGTCCGGCGTATAGTGTCCCCGATGCGTGGAAAGGCCCGATGGGAAGGAGGAGAACCACGGGTCACCTCCTTGTGTATACCGGGAGGAAAGGTGGCACAGGTGACGAAGGCGATGAAGTCGGCGGTCAGGGGCGCGAACTGCTCCAAGTTGCATGTGGTTGCCCATGTTGGGACCAATGATGCCGTGTTTATGGGATCCGAGGGGATTTTAGGCTCTGTGAGAGACCTATGCTCCGAGTTCCGCCGTATTCGCGGAGAATCTGGTACCAACTTGAGGCTTACCATATGCAGCTTGGTACCTAGGACGGATCGGGGTTCGATGGTTTGGAGCCGAGTGGAAGGCATAAACCAGAGACTCAGTGAAGTCTGTGGGAGCGAGGGAGCGGAGTTCTTGGACCTCAGGCCGGTGCTGGATTCGTGTCGGGTGCCTATAAATCGCTCGGGTGTCCACTATACATACGAGGCATCGCAGGAGGTAGCGCGCAGGATACTTGAGCACACTCGTCGAGTTTAACATAGACGGTAGGCTACAGGGCAGGTCAATTAGTGGGGTCAATAATTATGTGTTGCCAGTTAGTAATTTAGCTAAGAATACTCTGAATATAGCGTCCAAGAATAGCTTAATTGAAGACAGCAATCTTGAAATTACCCCGAATCGCATAAACAATAATCATGAAGCATTAGTCGTTGCAGTAGTTAACTGCCGTAGTTTAAAAAATAAGATTCCAGAATTTCACCACCTTATTCATAGCACGGAGTGTAACGTCATTATTGGCACAGAAAGTTGGCTGACGGACGATATTTCTGATAGTGAAATATTTCCTAAATCATTCAAAGTTTACAGAAAAGATAGGTCCAACCGAACCGGAGGCGGAGTATTTATAGCTGTAAAGAAAACCATAGTCAGCCGAGCGGAAACTGTCCCAGATACCAGAATAGAATCTGTATGGTGCTCTATTAGATGCCCTAAATCAAAAACAATATTCGTGTGCGCATACTACAGGCCACATAACACCGACGTCACCTCAATTTTAGAACTCGAAGCACAAATAAAGAACATCACATCCAGGAACACTGAAAGAAATTTAATCATAGGTGGAGATTTCAATACGCCCTCTATAGATTGGAGGACCTACAGTTACATATCAGGAGGAAGAGACAAAGATAAATGCGAGTCCCTGCTGCACACGTTCTCATCCAATGCCCTACATCAGATAGCTACGACACCTAACAGAGGGGACAACATTCTTGATTTATTGGCAACAAATATACCGCAACAAGTAATTAAGGTAAACACTGTTGAGGGCATTAGTGACCATAGAGTAGTTACCGCAAAGTTCTCCTTGAGTTTCATTAAAAGTTTAAAAGAAAGAAGAAAATTCTACATTTTTAAAAAAGCCGATTTCAATGCGTTTAAGAGTCATCTAAAAAATTCTCTTCCCGAATTCCAGGAATCAAGCTTAAAGTTAGACACGGAGGGTAGTTGGAAAGCTTTTCTTTCGATTGTACATTCAGGGATCAGAAAATACATTCCAAGTAAAGTAAAAAAAGAGGGCAGCGAACCAAGATGGTACAATGCAGAAGTGAGAAAATCCTTAAGACGTCAGAGAGTATGCCACGCCAAGATGAAAAAACTCCGTAGAGATTTGTCCTCTAGTGATCAAAATTTAATATTTGAAAAATACAAATTGTCTAAAGCCACTACAAAGGAAGCCTTTCGGAATGCATTCATGGATTTTAAAAGAAAAACATTAGGAGAACAATTACAGGACAACCCAAAGGCATTTTGGTCATACGTAAGGGAAGTTCAAGGCAATAGATCAACAGTTATTCCACTACGAAACGAAAATGGCGAATTATTAACAAGCAGTTCGGACAAGGCCAACTTATTAAATTCTTATTTTCAAAGTGTGTTCACCAAGTCAACGCAGAGTACATCCGTAAAGTTAAATGATCACTTCCAGCAAAAGATGCCGCCCATCGACATCTGCACTCACGGAATAGAAAACTTGCTAAAATCTATAAGTCCAAATAAATCCCCAGGTCCTGAAGAAATTCCTGCCCGCGTGTATAGAGAATTAGCTTGTGAAATAGCACCCTACTTGCAGAATATATTTAGTAAATCCATCAACGAACACGAAGTACCCATGGACTGGAAAATTGCAAATGTCACTCCCATATTCAAAAGCGGTGATAAGGAACAGCCATCGAACTACAGACCGATATCTCTCACATCTATCTCTTGCAAAGTCCTTGAACATATAATTGTTAGTTCAGTTATGAGACACCTCGATATAGAAAACTTGTTAACAAAAACACAACACGGATTCAGAAAGGGAAGATCTTGCGAAACTCAATTAGTACTTTTTGCTCACGATATTTTAGTCTCGGGTGAACATAACGCTCCAGTTGATGCAATTTTTCTTGACTTTAAAAAGGCATTTGATAAAGTTTCCCACATTAAGCTACTCATGAAATTAAAATCCTACGGTTTGGACGACGACGTAGTTTCCTGGATTAGAGAATTCTTAAGTAATCGCGTGCAAAGGGTTGTATTAGATGGCGCTATCTCTAGTGAAGTAAAAGTCACATCGGGTGTCCCACAGGGAAGTGTCATAGGCCCGCTTCTGTTCCTTTTGTACATAAACGACATCGGTGACAAAGTTGACAGTAAGCTTAGATTATTTGCTGACGACGCAGTGATGTATAGAGAAATTCGTAGCTTTAATGACAAGGAAGCGCTAACTAAGGACCTCGAGGCAATACAAGAGTGGTGCGATGCGTGGCAGCTAGAATTAAACCTGAAAAAATGCGTTGTTGTAAATTTTTGGAAACGGAAAAACGCTCCTTGTAACAGCTATTGCATTAACAACATAAAACTAGACACCGTAGAATCGGTTAAGTACCTCGGAGTTAAACTGACTAATGATCTATCGTGTTGTAAACATATTCGAGAAATTACCGGTCAATCTAATCGTAAATTGGGATTTGTTAAAAGAGTACTTGGCAAGTGCGACGATAAAGTTAGGGAAATCAGCTACTTCTCCCTCGTTAGACCCCACTTAGAATATGCCGCCAGTATTTGGGATCCTTATGAGATAGGCTTGGAAACTGAGTTAGAACGCGTGCAGCGAAGATCGGCAAGATATGTTAAAGGCCGTTATGATAATCTCGTTAGTGTTACTGACCTTTTGCAGCAACTGGGATGGGAAAAGCTTTCAGACCGTCGATTAAAATTTAGACTAAATCTATTATGTAAGTTCCAAACCGGTCTATTCTCTGACGACGTTGATAATATTTTACGAAACCCGACATACTACTGTAGATCAGATCATGAGAGTAAAATTAGGGAACTAGACTGCAGAACGGATAGATTTAAGATGTCATTTTTCCCACGAACGATAAGGGACCATAATAGCTGCCATGAGACTTTTATCTAGGTTTGTCGTTAGGTAGTGTAGCTCTTAGTAGTGGTAGTACTCCTAATACTTGAATCCTTATCTGTTACCTAGTACATACTAACAGCACGCCTAGCATGTTTTCTACATGGGTCTTGAGTCCCTGTCCATCTGTGTAGCTGTAGAATGCATGTATATTGAGGTCACTCCATTTTGATGACATCTGTAGTGTAGTGTTGCATGCTTGTGAGGCTTCGCCTCGTGACAAGCATTAGCGATTTATGCTAATGCATAATTAGTCGTAATTACACTAACTTTAGGGTATAGTGTAATGCATGTTGGTGAATACTCACCCCCTGCCACACACCCCTGAGGTGGCTTGCAGGGTATTTTGTAGATGTAGATGTAAAGATGATGTGTTAACATTGAAACCCGGGTGGGAAGTAAATTTCATGTTTATGGAAAACTGCACGTGTTATTTCTTCAATAATTACTTCCATCCTTTCCCTCTTCCAATTCCTTTATCTCTTTCCTTCCATTTTTCAGGGCTGGTGTCCTAACGCCCTTCGCCAAACGCCCCTGAGCCGTCTCTCAGGGTCGTATGTAGATGTAGTTATCTACGCCTACCTTAATTGGTTAAATACCAGTCATATTACAATAAGTGGAATGTATTAGCTTGAAATATGCGGGTTAAAGTTTTGCGAGAATTTGCTTTTATCGGAGCCGTCTCATCATTTTTAGCCGGTAGATATTTTTTCGTTCTCTCCTTTATCATATTTACATATTCTCTCAGAACTTCAAAACCCACAGAAGCCATCGTTCGCTCCCCTACCCATCCCATATTGCCCATCTCTGTCCTTGGAATTCTGAATTCCTTCCTCGTCCCATACCTTATGTTCTCTTTGACTGCTCCTCAGCCCCCCGCTGCCCGTGCCAGTGCCACCCGATTCCTAAGAATCCATTTACGTACGGATGTATTTCTCTTTCTTGCCTTCTCCGCCCCAACGACCGCATCAGTCCTCGTTGAGAGAGGCGTGGTCGCCTTGGTTTCTCAGTCTTTGTGGAGGATATGTATGTACTCTTCGAACTCCGGCCCGTCTACCTGCGGGGAGCAGTTCGGGTGAAAAGTTTGAGGTGGAAATAGAGACAGTTCAGTGGTACTGACCTCTACAGTCTGGCTCTAGGAAAGGGTCGAGAGGGGCCCGATCCAGGTTGGTTTAGCTGCCTTTTGTGTTTCAGGGGGGTCAATGGGGAGAAGAGTGGAAGGCTTTTGTGATGTTCCTGGAAAGGTTTAGTCGCAGGGGAAGGGAGAGAGTCTTGGGCGTTCGATGAGGCTGGTTGCCATGATACGCAGCTTTCGTATGTCGCAGTTCATCATCATCGAAATTTCCAGGGGATTGGTCTCTTGTCGTGTAAGCTTGTGGTGGCCGTAATGTCTGAAAAAAGTCAGTGCTTAGGCTCATGAGCGGGTACGGTGCTGCAGCTGTGGGAATTTTGCTTCAAATAGTTGCCATTTGTGGCTGGTTCAATGGAATAAAGTAAAGAAAATATATCGTTTCCATAAAATTAGCTTGGAATTTGAATGCGTAGTTATAAAAAAATGACATATTCACTCCTACCTGCACTAGCTAAAATAAAATAAAATAGCTTTGGAGTTGTTTTAGTTTTTTACTAGCTGTATTACTGCTTGTTGGGTGTCAGTTGCAGGAATATTTAGTGTAGTATTGGGAGATAGTTAGTTATTTGACTGAAATTAGAATTAAGACTGGTTTTAGGCAGGCGGATTTTGATGGATTAACCTCTTGTGTTTTTTCGTTGACATGTGTCTGGGGATAAGTCGACATGATGTGAAGTTTTAACTTCATTGTACATACGTTAATTATTTACTCTCGACCGGATATATTACGTTTTCAGTCGTTTCACAGAGTTATTAGCAGCATTTTACTTTTTAATCTTTGATCAATGAGTGAGCGAGTAAAGATAACTGCCCTCTTCCCTAAGCAATTGTACTTCCATTTAGCCGTGATAAATCTTCCTTCTTGCTTGTATGTTACTCTGACCAACGTACCCGCTCTCTCGTCGGAACTTTCCCTCAGTTGTTCCCTTAACGAATCCATTGTGTACGTATAAAGGTGCATCGAATCCATCTGCTACCTCTCGCTCGAAGTGTGTCCATTGCTTGCGTTTGAGTGCTCCGTTGCCCAGTCAGTCATCACCAGCCCGAACATTCGTTTTCCGCTTTTCATCACTTAAATCACTTTTTACCTAATCCTTTAATCCTTTCCTGGCTATTTAATCAACGTCCATCTTTATTTACTTAATTTATTTTGTTCTAGGCCTTCGTCGATGATTATTTCCTTTTATTTATCTTTTCGTTGCTATTTTCACGAGTTTTTTGTGCCTCCGTATGTGTCCAACTAGTTTGTTTCTTCTACTTATTTTGGTTTTCACTGAACATGTTTCCTACTCAGCTCTTCAGAGGACTTTCATTGGTGATATCCTCCGTCTATTTAAATTTCATATACGTTTATTTCATACTTTAATCGCTTCCAATTTCCTTTGTTCTGCTGCTTTGGTCGTCCAAGCGTCTCTGCTATATAGAAGTGTGCACTATGCGTAGGTATGTTTTTTCTTTTAATATCACCCTATTCAAAAGCCGAATCTCTCATTTCCTTGACGATCGCTTTCTATCAATGAAGTTGCTCATTTCTCTCCTGCGTTCTCATCTTTTATCCGTAAATATGAGTTACACTCTAGTTGTTTCATTTCGATGACAAAAGAGAGGAGCTCGACCGTGGAATAAGTTCATTTGGAGAGCAGTGTGAGGTCGATTATTTCGTGTTGTTATTGTTTTGGCTACGTTGTTTTTCGGATGGATCGAGATCTTCGTATCGATTCTATTCACCAATATTTATATTCAATGGTAGCGGAGTAGCTGAATATGGTTTCCTAAATATTTGCGTGCTTCCTGTGATGTGGTGGCTGAGGAACTTTCGTTGTTACTTGAATGGGCAGCAAGAAACTTTCTCTTACAAGCAGAATGCCGCAGGATCTTCTCGGTGATTGTGCGTCTTTGATCATAAGGTGATTCATACCAAATTCCCGAGTTGGTTGAATCGTTATGTTGAATTACGAAAGAATATTCAGTCTTTAGGTGTATGGGTATTGAAAGCCATTGAATCGTTTAACTAACCAATTCTTTCGGTAAGCTGTTTCAAGGATAAGTTGAACGCGTCGTAATTAAAGCAAAAGAGCATAGCATTTGCAATAATAGGGCATAATGGAGGTAATTATTAAAGCAGAATCAGCTTTGTTGGCCTGTCACCGAGCATTACACTTTTATGACTGCGCCTACCCCAAAGAAAACATACCCCATTTTTACGTACAGGAAATAAAATCGCTTTAATTAGACGTAGCCAGTTGCTGCTACAATGAGATCATTCGTGTTAATTAGTTTCGCAAAAATAAACGTCCATCCTCATAACTATTTTTACTTTACCCATCCTCTGATCAATCAGATGTTATGTCTTGGATTATCTTTCCGCGGGACCAATACGGTTCATAGGGTATGAAGTAATATGGAACTCGCCCTCCGTTACGTCACACGCTGCCCGCCTTAAAATAGTCGCTTTTTTATTTCCATATTCCTTTTTTCTTTTCTATAAGGCTTTTAGTTTTCTATATGCCGCTGAAGTATATGTTTTTTCTGATAATCAACGGATTATGTGGTATGAATACACCGCTTCCGTGCAACGCCTACCCATTGTTTAATATAGCGGGGACTGTTCAGAGCCCTTTAAAACAAGTTATCGTTCAACTTTGTGGTATTCCATTATAAGATAATTTAATAGAAACTTTAACAAACACACAATTAAAAAAATCCTCCTCTTATCCTCGAGGTGATTATTCATTAATCACGTATAAATTTTTCCTTTTGAAAACCCCATTCCCCGCCCCTCTTCCCTCCCCTCTTTTCATTTCTTCCTCCCCTCCTTTCTGTTTCGTATATAAGAGAGTTCATGCGATGACCCTTGACCTGATGACCGTGATTACGCATCGAAACCCGGGACGTGATATTTTACATTAGTATTTTTTGTTTAGATACCTACGTACTCGAAAGGTGAAAATGTCAAACGGTCAATACAATAACCACCCTGCCACAACCCCTGTGGTGGCTTGCAGGGTATTTTGTAGATGTACAAAGCGTTTGGGATTGGCGCTTGGGAAGCGATAAAGTAGGTTTGATCGAAAGAAGCTAGATAGCATTTATCCATATATTTAATAAAATTAATCACATAAAACGCCTTTGGGCAAATGTACGGTAGATCAGGTAATGTGAATAAAATTAGGGAAGTAGATTGCAGAACGGACAGATTTAAAATTTCATTTTTCCCGCGAACGATAAGATACCATAACAGCTGCCAATGAGACTTTTCACTAGGTTTGTGGATAGATAGTGTAGCTCTTAGTAGTATTAGTACTCCCTAATACTTGTATCCTTATCTGCTACCTAGTACTTACAGTATTCTGTGCATGTTCTCAGCATAATTCTTGAATCTCTGCCCGTTCATGTAGTTGCAAATTACAAATACTAACGGCCCCTCTAACAATGTAAGCATATCTGTAGTGTAGTGCATGCTCGTGAGGCTTCGCCTCGTGACAAGCATTAGCGATTTATGCTAATACATCATTAGTCGTAATACACTATCAGTAGGGTATAATGTAATGCATGTTGGTGACTACTCACCCCCTGCCACACACCATTGAGGTGGCTTACAGGGTATTCTGTAGATGTAGATGTAATTTCAAGTTTAATTCACGCAAAAAAGGTCTTGAGCGGTAGACGATGCCCTTGGAGTGCACTATTTCTTTTGAATATTCTTAAAACAGCAAAATAAGATTTTGTATTGCCTAAAATCTACCTTCCAGTAAAATAAGCTCACGTTTTGTTATGCATTTTTTTCAATCATTATAATGTTTTTACATCTCGGATAATAATTGGAAGCCTTTCGATTAATGTTATATTGCAATTTATGTTGTGTAAAAGGGTTGAGTGCGTGAGCTTCCTCGATGGTCCGAAGTTGCACTGCGGTTGTGGAGGCGAAAATGCGGGCACTTTTTCTACTCCCACCGCAGTAGCACAAACTAAATAAAAGTAATTCAATCGTGCTTTTCCATCACTAAACGAGGTAAAGGACAAGCTAAATTATAGTGTGAACTGTATGAAAATTGGTGCGAAGATTCCGATATTTGTTTTTTCCTCTTCTGCTCTTCTCGTCTTAGTGCACATGTAATTTCATGTTTGAATTTCGCAAAAAAATTCCGAAAGGTGGAATATTTTTGACCTTATAAGAGGACAATTTTCACAATAAGGAACAAATATATGAAATTATTGGCATTTTAATCATTTTACAGGAGAACCTTTATGGTGGTCACGTGTCTTCCGTTCTTTTCTTTAGCAAGTTCTCCCTTCACATTGTCACATTCGGTTCGCTTCCAGGGACGTTTTATCCCCAAACAACGTTCCTTGTCATGTAAGACGGCTCCGCGCTGCTTATGCCGTCCTTTCTCACCTGTCCCAACGACCACGGCAGATGTTTTCTTTCTCTTGTATCTTCCATTCTTATTTCCACTTTTTCTTTTCCATTGTGGGATCAATAAATGCAATTGTTTGTTCATAGTTCTGAAGCTAACATCGGTGGCGCCTTCATTTTGTTACCATTCAATTACATGTAAAAGTTCGCTTTCTAATCAGTTTTTTTTCCGTAAAAATGACAATTATTTGAAACTGAAGAGAAATGAAATTTTTATTGTGCTCCAACCGTTATTGCTTAGAAGCCATGAGTATCTCTGTCCATTTGTGTAGTTGCAAAATACATTAATGCTAACGGTCCCTCTAATATTGGTAGCACACCTATAGTGTAGTATGTAATATGTATGCATGCTTGTGAGGCTTCGCCTCCTGTGAAACATTAGCGATTAATGCTAATGCATCAATAGTCGTGGTTACACTAACTTTAATAGGGTATAGTGTAATGTCTCACCCCCTGTCGTACACCCTTGAGGTGGCTTGCAGGTATTTTGTTGATCTAGATGTAATTTCAAGTTTAATTTGTGGAAAACTTACTGCGGAAATTAGGGTGTTGTTGACGTCACTAGGCAGAGGCGTAAGGTTTTGTATACATTTACATCTACAAAATACCCTGCAAGCCACCTCAGGGGTGTGTGGCAGGGGGTGAGTGTTCACCAAACATGCATTACATTATACCCTAAAATTAGTGTAACTACCACTAATTATGAATGTCAATACTACGCGATGACATGCTTAAGTGTATTTAACTTTCTTACGTTACACCTACCTAACTATATTGTATCTATTTCGAATTTCCTACTGTCCTACGGCTCTAAACGTATTTTCTCGCACCCGTCACAATAAGAAAATAAAATACCCCACCGCCCGGGCGCAAGACGGTAACTCGTAAGTATATATCCTAGCGCTTTAAGCCACTCGGCCACAGCGGTACTTAAAAATATATTTTTCATTTTTATACTATGAACGTACTATTACGCGGTACTATGTTTTAATCATCCTACTTAGTATCTACCTAACGACCTATCTATCTCGAATTATCAGCTACCCTACGGTTCTACGCGCATTACCTCGCACCCGAAATCAAAATGAAAAGACGTTTTAGTCATGTTAGAGTACATTCCCGAACACGTGTCTTGTGTGATTGTGTTCAGCGAGGCCTCCTCCTTTCTCCTTCTGTCCCATTCGGTTCGCTTGGGACATTTCACACAGCCACTCAATCCGCGGTGATCGATGACTCAATGGATGCTGTGTGTGTTTGCCGTTCCTTTCTCACCTGTCCCAACTCCCGCGGAAGATGTATTCTTCTCCTCTTCCATTCTTATTTATCCGCTCTCCCGCTTTCCTTTGTCCGGGAAAGTGGGAGGAGGCCTGGTGGAGGGAATCGGAACTCCTTGTTTTTTTCCTCTCTCCATCCGCCCATTTCTCTCTCTCTCCATTATTTATTATTCCTTCTCGATTTTCAAAGGATTCCATTCCGCTCTCCTTCCTGTCCCACACACCCACCTCGGCCACCGGAGGCGTGGGATTTTTTCGTGTCCTCACTTACCTCGCCGCCTTCCTTTCTTGCGCTCGGATTCCTCTTATTCCGAGAACAAAAAGACGGTAATGCCTGCTTTCTCCTCGTTCAGCCTTACTTAGAAGACCTTTTGGTGGCGCGATTGATCCGGCGTGTTAGTTTTCTTTCTCCCCCCCCTGTCTTTGTGTATCCATTACGCGTCCTATTATCTTTCCTTATGCGGTGCTGTTGAGACGATGGGCACTGTTTTTCGGCATTTGCATTATTATTCGAAGAAAGTTCATCTACAAAATACCCTGCAAGCCACCTCAAGGGTGTGTGGCAGGGGGTGTGTAGTTACCGACATGCACTACACTATACCCTATTAAAGTTAGTGTAACTACGACTATTGATGCATTAGCATAAATCGCTAATGCTTGTCAGGAGGCGAAGCCTTACAAGCATGCACGAAACTATAGGTATGCTACCAATGTTAGAAGAACCGTTAGTATTTTGCTATTTGTACATCAAGTCGATTTCGATTTTTTGTTAATAACTGTGTTGCACGACTAAAGCCAGATTCCTCAAGATAGAGATGATGGCAAAAAAATGACATACATTCTAGCTTTGTCCTATAAAAGCGTATCTTTATATGCAGTGTCACTATTCTTCCATACGTCATGCTTGTCACATGCATGTCTTTTTCTAATATAATTAAGACTGTCTCATCAGACTACAACTCAACAGATAACAATACAACAACAACAGTAAGTCAATTTCAATACCAGGAACATTTACCTCAAATGGAATCAGCGCCCAATCTGGGATGTTGTCAGTTCTAGTGGGTCCTTGAAGCGAACGTGTATGTCTTCATAATTTTTTTAAAATGATCAACATACACAACACAATAATCATATAATGATAATGCCAACTATGTTTAAATCCACAGAGTATTTTATTGGTACAACTAGTTTCAACGCTACGGCGTCATCATCAGGTACGACGCCGTAGCGTTGAAACTAGTTGTACCAATAAAATACTCTGTGGATTTAAACATAGTTGGCCTTGTCATAATTCGAAAATGGGCTTCCGCAAAGTTACGCCAGAAAGGATTGAATACAATAATCATCCTTTAAATCATTGCTAACTGAAGCAAGATTTGAAAACTGTTCAAACGCACGGCGTGAGATATCAAGACTACAAGTTGAGTTCTATATTCTAGACTTACCTTTGCCGGTTGAACACCTCTATTAATAATTATATCGAATACAATATGATTGATGCATTTGAATGATGGTTCCCACTCACAATGTGGGAGTGGGAAATACTCAGTGTACATAACTTCCCAAGTTTCCCCTGCCACACACCCCTGAGGTGGCTTGCAGGGTATATTGTAGATGTAGATTCCCCAATCATTTTTTTATTTTATGAACTACTCACCAAGTTACCTTACATAACAGCTTGATGGATATTTTGGAGATTTTTTCCAGCAGTATGAAAAAAGCGGATTCCAAATGGCTCGCTCCTCCGTGTTAGGAGATTTTTCAAGCGCGAGCTATTCTATTTCTGTCACCTTTCCTCCGTGGGCTAAGTTCACAGTTTTTCAAACATCCGTCAAAGTTCCCTGTGATTGAACAAAAATATTGTCTTCCATTTTCACGGTTCCCAGGCGACGACACTTCATTTTTCTTTCGTAATTTTTTTTCGACATTGCGTGATTGATGGAGGTATTTCGAGTTCTTCATCATTGTTTTATTTGTGTAGTCTTGCTTTCATCGACTTCCATGGCGGTGGAGAATTGATTCAATGGCAGCGTTAAGGAAAAGGAAAGAAAACTTATGAACAGATTTATCTTTGATCGCTGTTCATGACATGTTACATTTTTATCTCTTCTTTTTGATTGCCATTCATTCTGGACTTGAGTTCCTGACCTTTAGTTATGGAAAAATATCGTCGGTTTTTCAATGGTCTCTGCTTGCTTTTGTTTAGGCTACTTCTTATGTTTTGGTGTTTTTTCTTTGCCACTTTCAATATGGGTTGCGGAGTAGATTTTTCTTTGTTCTTGTACTGCCTTAATTAGGCATTTACTTGTCGGTTTGTGGCGATGGCAATTCATTTTTATATGTTGGGGACTTATTTGTATCTTCGTTGTTGTTATTTGTTTTTTATTTGCCAGAAAAAGATCATTTTTGCTATTGGGCCTTTGCTATTTTAAAATTTTTTAAAAATCTGTCAATATTTTTTTATACGGTCCTCTTCTTTTTTTCTAGTTTTAAATTCTTGGAATATTTCAGTTCATCCAGCTTTCATTGTGTAAGATCATATTCCCGGACCAATTTTCCCTTACCCTCTACACTTAAGATATCAGTTATAATAGGTGGACTTGGCTCTTGGAAAGCTTCTAGTTATCTTTTGTAGCCTCTTCACGATTCTGAGGAGAAACGTTCTCCGAATCGCCTGTCAATTAGTAATCGATATCCTCTGGGCTCTGTGTTGAACTCTTCCTTTTAGTACGGCTTCGAAATTCATTCCTTTGACTGTTACAGCGTAGCATTCTCGGTAAACTGAAAGATAGTAACGTTTGTGCATTATCTTGTTATGCTTTATTTATTATTTTTTGGTGATTTGATACTGTGTGTTAGAACTTCTATAATTTTCCTTTATAGATTTCCTTTGGCACCGGGCAGTTATGGTCTCTAGGGTACCAAAACAACTTTTAGCTGTAGTTTATTTTAGCGTCAGGTGTCGTTTTTTAAACTTTTGGGGTCTAAAAAGGCATTTATGATAAACGAACTGGTGAAGTATGCTTGCGAGTAGTAGTACTTATGAATTTTTTGCAATATTTTTGGTGTATTTCGCTTTAGAGTGGTAACTTCACTGGGGAATTTTGTAGAATTTCGACTTGGGAGTGCCCTCGATAAAATTCTACGCTTATTTAATAGACCATTACCGACTTGAATGATTACGAGGCATCATCAAGGATATAATATGCCGTATTATGGTGGTTTACCATTCAAGGTGTTGAATGTAACGCACATCAGCGCTCGTTAGCTCACACGAACGACGTTGAATGGAACTATGTGCGCGGGCGAAATGTTTTATAACCTGCCGGTAGGTAGCATTCTGAGGGTGAACAACAGTTACGGGAGAATGCTTTGTGTAAATTTGTTGAATTCGTTCAAAATGAGTATTTAAAAACGCAAGATTTTATCAGAGTTATTAAAAACCTCACAATATGCATGTTTGACGCCTTTACTGGCAATCAACAAACTCGACAACAGTCACGGATGCCATTATCGCCGTTCTTTTGTTGTTTAGCGCACACCAACTTTGCTCCCGATCTGTTTTGAAATGTGCTACCTAGTGCGCAGGGTCTGTAACGAGTGGAAGGCAAGTGCACTGTTGTGTTACGAAGTTATTAGCGCACTGGAGCGAATGGAAGGCACGCTATATCTCTGATGATGGTGCCTTAATTTCGAAACCGGTCAGTGTCTATTAAGGTGGTTTGAGCGAGATAGTTCCCAAGTGAAAATAAAGTCTATATTTGAATATAAATTTAAAAGTTAAGCAGTTGTAAGAGACGTGTAGTGTTTTTGTGAATATTTATGACACAAATTGTTTGTTTTTATCTTTAAAAACTTCAGTAATTAACTAAACGAACGTATTTTAGGCTTTAACTTGACTTGTTATTGATATCACCAACCGTAATTTCACAAATAATTATTTCACATTTGCGTAATAATTTTTGTACTTATTGCAAACTTTGGGTGCGATATCCTTGAATTGAAAAGACAATACACCAAACTGTAAGGAATACACAATCCAGGGAACAATATTTTAACATATTTTCACCATTAAAAAATCTGTACCTGAGGCACATCACCTGGCAACAGTGTTAATTTTTTTGGGTTGGTAATTAGACTATGGAAATTGTGATAAATTACTGAAATACTGGGATGATAAAGCAAATTTGATAGAAGATAGTTACTTAGGGAAAGATTGAATGATAAATAAAATAAGTACAATAGCTATACTAGTAATGTTATTTACTATTACTCATTTGAAATTATAATTAGATTACTGAGTGACAGGATTGGTTAATGTAATCAAGAATATTTGACAAAAGATATATAGTTACTTGAGTCACGGTTGGATTATTATTCATATGGGAAGTACAGCACTTGTGTGAATTTGAGCTTATGAGATGCAGTTACATGATACTAGGGTAGGGTATATGAATTTGCAGTGGAGCACATTTTTTTAAACTGACAAACTTGTTCCATCATTTTTAAATTGCAGTTCGTATGTTTCTGAGCTGGAATGGGTAACGAGATTTTTGGCAGCTTTAATGTACTTGGGTGAAAATTTAATAGATTTAGTTCCACAATAATATGGGAATATAAGTTATCTGAAATTGCCTAGGAGTAAATTAATTATGGCATTTCTACATTCTAAACTTATGATTAAAGGCAAGGGCAACGATTTCGTGCTCCGCGAGGTTGCTGTGGATAGTTCGTTATTATACGTACCTTTCCATAAAATACGGCTATTAATTCATGTTACTTTTGGGCGTCACTAGCATTGCAATATATTTCAAGTGTTAGTTTCGAAAGACAGTGACGATATCCTACGGGTTTTATTCACTACTTTGAACGAAAGTGGGAATATAGCTGCGTGTACATTCATTTCCGATTGCAAGGATATTACGGAAGCATGTTTTTAAAAAGAAATAGGATATTTTTGAAATTGTTTAAGGCTGCTGCCTTTAAATAACAGCATGTGTGTTCATATTTAGGCAAATACCAAAAACCTAGCAGTCGACGTCCAGAGCGACCTAGCTTAGCAGTAAAGTTGCTGCGAATCCCATTTATTTATGATCGTCGTCCGCTCTTACATAATGTACTCTGTGTACTTAGTATTTTCATAGGAAAAAATTAACGTCAGCAATGCTAAACCTTATAATATCTCCTTAGAGATGCAAAATTTTTCTTGTGATCAGACGTTTGTTTACAAATAATTCCGTGCTACGTTGCCAAACTGAATCGTGTGATTTCCGGTCGTCTGCACAAAATTCCTTCACAACAGAAAGTTTTTCTGCGATTTTGTCATTATCATCATGGTGAGTAGTTCTTTTTTGTGTTGGAATAATTAATAAATCACATAAACTACACACCGTTAGTTTTTTGACTAAATCTAGGTGTTCTAAATACAATTTTTAATTTATTTTCTTCCTCTGAAGCGCATGGCCGTAATCTATCCCATGTTAAATTACTCATATTCTAAGGCAAATTGCTCGAAAATTAGTGTGGCAAGGGGTATATATTTTTATATCATTGGATAGATGGCATTTTTTTCTTTAAAATGATATCACTTTCGTCAAATTCTAGGTGAAGTGATGTTTCGCTCAAACCACCTTAAATACTGCATGGCATATTTCCATGAGTTGTAAGATTTCAGGCTTTCCCGGCGAAGAGGTGAGTCCTTTCTCTCTCTATGCACCCCCTCTCTGCCCTGAGGACGGTACTCGACTCGAGTATCGAGATGTCGGCCAACATGGACCATAGTACCCGGTTTAAAACCCGAGAAATCCTTGAGTTACTATGTGTTGTTCCTTCCTTGAAATTTGGATATCGCACCCAGTCTCGCCCGAGAGACTGGACGAGATGTGAGTACAGGACGTCTTGATGGGAGCGTGGCACAGTCGCGAAACAGCAGTCCGTCTTTGTCTTCTTCGCGCCGTCTTGTCTTCCTGTCACAGCGCTGCCGCGAGTCGCGAAGGGCACAAGCTGAGAGAGGTCTTCCCCCGCCGTGGCCGTCACTCACTTCGCTTCAACGATTCCCCACTCCCCCTCTATCTCCCTCTGGAAGGGGAAGGGTCTCCTAGCCCTCCCCTACTCCCACGCCCCCCCACTCCACCACATTTCATCCCCACTCCCATGTATCGAATCGCGCCTCTCCTTTCCGTCTATCCATCCCTCCCCTTATTCACTAACGGGGATTCCCCATTAATAGAGCGACGAGAGAAATGCGTCTTCTTCCCTCATCCTTTCCGTTACATGTGTAGAGAGGGAGAGAGCGGCTGGAAGACAAAGAGGGAAAAAGGAGGAAGAAATAGAGTTGGAAGAAGAGTGAACAGCGCCCCCTCCTTCTCCTTCCATCGATCACTACCAGGAAAAAGCGATGATTTCACTTCAATTCTCCGCCGCCAGGGGGACGACTTACTCCCTTCGCCTACGACCTCCGATACAGCGCCCCCTTCGATGTTATCTCCCCTTCGTCCGGGGTGACATTGATGCTGAACCGCGAAGGGTGACAGTTAGTGACGTGATTACGGTGACGTCATGTCCCACTTAATTCAGTTGTTCCTAACCTGGGTTACGCAAAAAAAGCTGAATGATGGCGGAAGTATGGCAAATAAGTATTTCTGCTCTGCGAGGGTATTGGGTGCTATTTACGAACACCACCGTGATATCATCTACGAAAATGGGCTGCCAAGATGGACTGAGGGCGGAAAAATGTGGGAGATGCTGAGCTGACCGCAGTACGTGATCATATAGTGAAGGGGTTGAGTGTGGTTTTAATAGGAAATGTGATATTATAATTCTTGAAAGCTAAGAAAAGATAAATTGTGACGATTGATACAAATGCGTAAAGGACACGAAAATCAATTTTTTTTGCAATTTTAGTGACTCATGACCGGCTGACTCCGTTGAAATTCGGTCTTTTGCGGGATTTCCCATAGTAGGTATGTTGAATTTAAAGATTGATTGTTTTTGTTACATTGAAATCAGGATGCAGAATGGGGACTGTCCAAGAACCTACCAATCAGCTGGTAGAATACTTGAATGAATGAAATGTGTTGGGAATTCACTCTCAGGTATAGATATACAGGTATCACCCGCATCCCTCACTATCGCACCGAGTGCTTTAGCCAGCTACCGAGGCGTCCTTCTCCCCTGTGCATTTAGGTGGGTTTTATAGGAACAAGCTGTTCAAGACTGCGAAACAGACAATGTTACGTGTCGGAATAAACGTAAAACTTGGTCGTAGTTGGCGAAAGTTCTCATCAATAATGAGATTATACCCTGACGACGAGCTGTCCTAACTCTGAGCATTTTTTTGTGTCTTGCTTTGAGCGATATATTATCTGGAAGAGTGGACTTAGTCCTCTCTTCCTTATAACTCGGTGGACGAACAAAAAGACAACCATGCCCTGGGAGGTGTAATTTTCCTACCCAGGTGGGATTCGAACCTGTGACCCTCGGTTTGGCCGGCGAGGACGCCCCGGCGAGGTCCATCGGGGCCGGCATTGGTATACTTTTTATTTTAATATCGAAGCATGTCTCCGCTCTGGCGTCCACAGGTACCAGAGAATGAAATAGAATCCTTTACATTTTGTCTTTAACGGCGGTATACCTAAAACTCAAATAGGTTGGTAAAATTTATGTCTTTCCAGTATATACCTACTGGAAGTGTAAAAGTCTATTTTCGTTTCCATTCATAGTATAAGTAGTGTTTTACATGCAATGGCAAAGGGCCGCGTTCAATTCATGGGTGAGTAGAGAGGTCCTGCTAGTTTTCCGGTTCAATTATGTGGAAATTAAGAGAAATTAACAATCGGAATTTTGAGTGTCATCGGAATTGGGATAATGATTGCTGTACTTGAACTCTTCAAATTTGATGACTAGTGAAGGTCATTGCCCGGGAATGGCCAAATTCTCGTCGAGTCCCACTGGGCTTCAGCGTCCAAAAACATGTCGATGCACATGCGTCAAATTGCTACGCTCAGGTCACGTGCATAGATATCGCGTTTTCGCAAAGCCTATGTTACTATTCTCATGTTGCTATTTAGGCTTATTCAGATATGCCCATGCTATCAGAGCATCTAGCATACCACGATACAACCGATCGTCCCTTAGGAAAGAATCTCACTAAAATTTACCTCATTTGTTTGAATTAAAATTCCCCATATTTTATCAGTCTTTATCTGCTGCATTTTATGTGCACTTTTATATCGTTTTGCTGACTGTCGTCGTTAGGGAACAACGCATTGCAGTTAACTTTTGCTCGTTTTTTTACCTTGTGCGGCGTAAGGACCATTATGATACACGTAGTTTTTGGAATGGTTATGTACTACATATTCCTATAATTATCCTGAAGTAGTCTGTGCCGTCAAAACTAGTATTTGTTGAAGTTGCTCAGTGGCTGGAAAACGCTTGACATTGAAGACATTTTGAGTCTGAAATTACTAATAATTTTCTTAGAAGAATGAAAAATAGTGCTACATCATGTTTCTTTCCCACTTTTCGACAATTCGACTTAAGGAGGAAGATTCTTTAATAGCGTTTTTATCTCGAACCCGGGCCTATGTGGAAGAAAGCCGTGACACTTTTCCCGCATTCTCTCTATAGTTTCAGAAAATAATTGCGTCGTTTGGATCCCGAACATCAGTCTCGCGATGTCTCCTTGTTAATAGGAGCGCAAGTTTAACTGTTTTCCGTAATATAAATTGAAATATTTTAAGGGCTTGAAGACTAATATTTCTGTCTATAAATCCAGTGTGTCTTTTTGTTGAGTGTTATTTCATTCGCCTTTTAAAATGAATGAGCGCCTTCCGCTTATGATGGACGATCGACGAGTCCAAACGCTCCGGGATTTGCTAAGGGATGGGTGCGGAAATGGCGCTGCTATCCTGCGATTGGGTTCTCGGAAGTGTTAATGACTGGATCGTAAGAAAGAACAGGTTCCACGAGAATAGTGTGTGTGTGTGAAGGATATTTCAAATTACCTTTAGTCAATCATCGTGATAGGTACTAAATTGCTCAAACAGCTATGTCGCCGGAAATGCTGTAGTTATACTACCTGTGTCGATGGCGTTGGCCGGTCGAGCATTGATCTCGTTGACTGAAGGCATTTGACTTTCGATCCCGCTCTTTACTCGGGGCTTGTTGTGAGCACATGGTTACATCTACCATGCACTTATGCACATGTTTCCCTGCATCTAAGAGCTTTCCATGTCTAAAGTCATATATCTCTGGTATAAACTTTACAGTTGTAGGGTTTACTTTGTACAAGTTCAATACGGAGTTCCAAACGTTCGTGTTCAAAATTTAGAAAAAAACTTAGTACTTTGCTACAAAATGTTATGAGCACGACTCGTTCCACCGATTTACGGCATCTTCTGGTGCAGAATGTTTTGTTCCGTTTTATAAATAAACATTCTGATCCTGAAGATGCCGTAAATCGATGGAACGAGTCGTGCTCATAACATTTTGTAGCAAAGTACTAAGTATTTTACTTAATTTCGAATACAAATATCTCTGGTATGCTATTCTGTTAATGCCTGTTGCGCCATCTAATTACGTTAGATGGTTATTTCGAAACAAGAATTGGTCATTCAAACCATTTCATTGGTCTCACCGTTCTGAAGAAATCTCTATCTTCCGAGGTGTTCACAAAAAATCTAGCTAGCTGCCCGTCAAATCGCGTGAAACAGCGGGGAACTTATTTTTTGCAAATAAACTATGGATGAATAGTTTTAAAATACGAAATGTGATTTGTTCTCGAAATTTTTTCATGCTGATGAGGTTCCTTTTTTTACGAAATTATCATTCATCTCATAGTATCTAATATTAATTAGCAATTTAGACTATGAATTCATTTTCATGCTCTAAAGTGGTTTGTTAAATACTAAAATATTGAGTTTGTTTATCGTCTAACTTAGTCGTTTTTTCATTGGTTCATAGGAATTAAATTACAGAAGAGTGATAATGATTACATCCAAATGATTGAGAGATTACGTCTGTGGTCAGCATTAAGTTCACTTATTTGGTTGTAAATCCAGAAAATAAACTGTAGTCCGGGTCGTTAATGTGGGAAGTAGGAGGTTCTACTGCGGCGCTAATAACCTTTGCATATGTGAGATTCCTTTGAAAACAGCATGTAGATGAGGGTAGGCGAGAAAGTGTGTTTCCCAGATTTCTATCTACCTCTACGTTGTACCCCGCGAACCGCCACTACTAGTAGGGCGTATTGCGAGGGATATTAGGACACCTACCCTTTGTTGTTATTGTGAGCAAATAATTTTGATGCATTTGTAATCATGTGGCATTAAAATAGCGTTTTGAGTATTTCCCGTAGCTCTGTTGTGGTCGCCGATTGTGCGATGTGAGTTGGAGTATTTAAAACTGTCATTTATGATATCTTAGTTAGTCCTTCAGTTTATTTGGGTGGTCGAGTCTCCGTATCCGCTGCAATGAGAATGCTTAATGTAATCGTCAATGTCAGAACTAAAATCGGGTCCCCTGTGCACTCCTATAAGTTTTATCTCGCTTGATGTCTTAGTGTTTGGGGCAGGGGGACTTCCTTCCCAGCTCATTCAATAACTCAGTTACACTGTTTTGCTCATTACACTTATTTTTCAAATCCATCGGGTCCTCTGACTATATTATTCCGATTCTTTAATCACCTCTTTTTGTATGGGTCCAATATACTTGCTGCAATTCTAAATGTGGCATCTTAACTTTTTAGCTGACCCCCCACAGTATTTTTATGTGTGCGTCGTGGGAGAGGCTTGAAAAGCGCCGTTACTCCTTTAGGGAATTGGAGATAAGCACAGGGTCTTTCATTCATCATTGATGCCGTAGAAAAATGAATAAGTGTTATTGTTATTAATGTGAATCAAGAATAATATTGGTCATATCACACTACCTTGTGATACACCCGGTGTCATTTCTGCTCACTCTGCCCTAAGCCTATAGCTATCCACTCTTTGTATGCGGTTGGATAAGAAATCTCTCCATCAGCATACTGATATTGTATTCCATCAGTGACGAGATTTTTAATTAGATTATTATATTTTTACCTAGTCAAAAGCTTTTATAAAATCCCAAAAGACTTCGTCTACTGGAATATTTATTTCGCCGGCCACCATTGTTGCGTCTGGGTCGCAATTCATGAACCGGGGTAGATTAACTCATGCCGATATCCAGCAGCATGATTCGAGGAATTGGTTTGTAAATGAATTTACTAAGATGTCCCAACGGTCACCTCATTGCTTCCCGATGAGTGTATTCAATAAGTCGTGCTTGGGAAAACCTAGAATCCACTCGTGTGATTCACCGAGCCCCCTTAGAGGGCGCAACGGCGAATCTCTTTCTCTCCATTTAGCCATGGGGATTGGGGATACCTGTTGAATATGTCGTTTTACGCCCACAGTGGATGTGTCGAGGAATTTTGGTCCGAACTCGGCAGAGCGATCTATAGCGAAAGCTCCAGTCGTTACTTATGGGGTCAAATTCTAGCTACCCATCTCCGCTGCATGATGAATCATCTCCCTTTGCGATGACTTTTATCTTAATTTGTTACCTTCTTTCACCTTTAATCTTTCCATAAGTTTCTTTCATTGTCTGATCGTATCTCTTTATTTTTTATTTCGGATGGTAAACCGTTGGCGAAGCTCACTTGCCTGTATTGGAAGTCGATTTTTCAAACGGTCTTTGCTGCCATCGTGAAAACGTTTTCAAGAGGTTGTCATCCACTATTAATGTAATTGACTTCATAAATCGTACCGCAAAGTTTTTATTTTTGACCATAGCGTTAACCAAAATGAGTGCTATATTTATGATTAAATTTCCTCTGAGAGATTCTTGAATATGCTTCTTTTACTTAGCGTTGTTAGCTTACTTGTTAAGGAACGGTGGTGTATTTCCTCACTTTTCCAGCTAGATTTACTTCCTTGCGCAAATTCATTGCTCACAGGTTTTAGTTTATTTTTTCAACAATAACTTGTTACGTTTATTTTGTAAGGTTTCAGATTGCTTCTCCTTGTTTCGTGAATCCGGCACTTCGTGTTAAAAGCTTTCATATAATATTACCGTAGATTAAACTCTCTTCTGACTACTACTGGCATTCGACCTCGTTACGGTAGCAGGCTTAATCCGTAAGCCCCGTAATCTCATTTGTTTTACGTCAGTGCGTATACATTTGTAATTAGCGACGCCACCTGAATGCGTTGCATGTTTTGCTAGTAAATTCGCGTGCGTGCGCCAGTGATTCGCGTGTTTTAACTGTTTTCTTTCCTCGGCCTAGTCTCCCCTCTTTCCATCATCCTCGTTTACATCCACGCTTGTAACGCCTCACCCTCATTGATTTTTATCCGCCGTTTCATCCTGTCGTATTAATATTTTGTGTATAGTAAATTGCCTTATTCTTTCCCAGTATCTGCAAATTGTTTTATTCCTTACTAAACATTATCACTAGTAATATAATTCCATTCGACCTCCTAGGAAGTTAACTACAAGGCGTCACTTTGTGGAAGATTTCAATTGTGAAAATAACTACACTTATTGTTAGTATATTCCACACTTTTTTTATTAAAGCCACCGAGCCCGGTTTCAACGTCTAAGAGTCATTCTCAAGGTCCATTCAATGGGTCCATATTCTTGTGAACCTTGAGAAGGGCGCTTAGACGTTGAAACCGTGGCCGGTTGCTTTAATAAAAAAAGTGTGGAATATACTAAGTATAGTTATTTTTATTACTGTTTTTCCTGTCGTAATGGAAAAGCTCAAAATGGCTATTGTCCAAGATAATATTCACTGTGATTCTAGTAACTTCAGCAGTGGAATTCTAATACATCCCACTTAAAAATAAGAACTCTATTGCTTGGCTGTGCTATTCCTGTGTGGTCTGTCAGATCGATGAAGTAGGTACGGACACCAACTCATGCCTTCACAGGCGAAAGCCATTAAAATAAAGATGGCTATTTTTCTATGTGATGCCTCGTTTAATTTATAGCGTTTAACTCAAATGAATGTTCGTGGCAGTGGTCAAAAGAAAATTATACTTTCCCACATATGCGTGAATTCTGTTTTTTGTTATCTAATTACCATGGCCATGTGATTCTTGTAAGCCAACAGGAGCTACTCAAAACGTATGGTACAGATAACATTTAAGTGACACTGTTTCCCTTCTTAGCTCTATGTAATTCCGAATCCTTCGCATTCCATCCACAGTTATTATTCTCTTCCATCCTCCTCCGCCTTGTTTGCCTTAATATTCCCGCCTGCGTCAAATCCTTCAACATACAGTTCTAGATCAATATCGCCTCCATCAGCAACTTCCTCTGTCTTCCAGGAAATTTCTTCGCCAACTTCCTTTGTTTCCCCAGCAATTCGGTGGTACGTACATCATCTGTTTACTTTCGTAAATAGCGTATTCCCATCACTCCCGCGAATCCCATGTGATGATCATGCAATCAACGCTTTTTCTCCGTACTTGAGGAAAGTACTAACCATAATACAAGGAGCTCTGATAACATTATTCGACGGTACTCGTGTTAATATTGGTTCGTCGTTTTCGATTTGCTTTGGCTTCATTTGATTGCCCTGTCGGAAAATTCCCAAGAAAATTGAACCCCCGTTTTCCCTAGAAAATATACCTCTGGGGAATAATTTCCCTAGAATGCATTTTCCTTGCGAAATGCTTTTGAAAGTAGGTTGCAGTGGCTGAGAATACATTTTTTTACACAAAGTAGTTTACTGTGAGAGGTGATTTTTTAAAATGAATGCACATCTTTTTTCATGGAGAAATATTATGTCAGTACCATTATAATTAAGTATGATAACTCAATGGTTGTCTAAATGAAACTATGCAGAATAATGTTTTTGTTTTGTGACTATATATATATTTTTTTCCGCTATAGTCATTCACTCTCTGCATTGCACACTGCGCTCAATGCAATTTCTGGCATAAATTCCAAAAGTTTTCTCTAAAGTATCGTTTGATTCTGAGGAAATTACTGACCGAAGTCTGACATTTATAAGGAAAAAAATGTCATAGAGTTTTAGGGCATTTTCTTGGGAAAGAAATTTTTTCAAGTGAATGTTCAATTTTTCCCTTGCTTTTCCCTATGTTTTAGGGAATTCTTGTGGAGAAATTTCCATCAGGGTGGTGGAAAATCTTGGTCTTAGGTATGCGAGGTACATTCATTCATTACAGTAATCTACCGGTTAGAGGTAGGTTGTGATGAAAGTCAGAGAATATCCAACGAACTCTTACACGTACTGTGCCCTTTCTACCTCTTATATTTCTTTCTTCATCTCAGCATTAGTCCTACCTTTCTTCATCCCGTCCATAAAACCAATTCTCTTCCTTCCCCTTCCCCGCTTACCCAACATCCTTCCCTCTATCACGGCCTTCAGCAAACCATCGTCCTTCATTACCCCTTCCAGCCACCTACCCTGTCTTTCCCTAATCTCATCTATAAGTTTCCTCTCCTCGCCCACCATGTCAAGCACTTCCTCATTTGTCTTCCTTTCCGTCCAACGCACCTTCTCCATCCTCCTCCACACCCACATCTCAAAAGCCTTCAGCCTATTTTCGTCTTCTTTTCTCAAGGTCCACGTTTCTGCCCCATACAACGCTACACTCCATATCAGACTCTTTACCAGCCTCTTTTTTACATCCTTACTTAAGGTCCCCGTCATCAGCTCCCTTCTATTATTGAACGCTTCCTTCGCTAGCGCTATTCTCCTCCTAATGTCTTTGCGACTATGTCCTTTCTTCTAGCGTACTACCCAAGTAATTAAATTGGTCTACTTGCTCCAGTTTGTGACTTCTTACTCTTATCACCAGCTTCGCTTTCTTTGTCCTACAGAATCTCATTACTATTGTTTTCATATTATTTATCTTCATTCCGTATTTCTCACACTGCTTTTCCAGTGCATCTACTAAAGTTTGCAGTCCTTTGGATGACCGACTCACCAACGCCTGGTCGTCTGCGAATCTAACCGACTTTACCCACTGGCCTCCTACTTTCATTCCCACATCTAGCTCATCCCATGCCTCATACTTTGAAAAAATAATGTGGTTTGAGCTGATATTTGCTGCCGCAAATGTGACGATTGAATGTCGTTGAGCCGTATAACAGAATGACGTTGTTGGTACATACGTCTAGAGCTTTTTCTCAAATGACAGATTTTTTCGCATGCACACACGACCCGGGTTTTAATGAATAATCATAACCGTCAGTTGCCTGGGTCTGGGAAACTCTTGTTTGTACATTAGTTCTTTAAGTGACGTGAGCGGAAGAGGGTGGGGAAAAGGCGGAGAGAGTGGTTAACCCGAAACTGAGGTAAGGATAGGGGAGAAGGCCGGGTGCGGAGGGTGATCTCAGGGTCATTCATACGTTTTAAAATTTCTAAATGCTCTCACGAGTTCAGTTCTCGTTTGTCATTACATAATTTTGAAATTTGCATATCAAAATAACTCTTATGGTTATTACATATTATTTGTTTAGGAAAATTAATTTTATTGTCATTGTCAAAGGCACATTTTTATTTATTTTATTTTTAAAAGTACTAGTGTTCTTTTCACATCACGCCGAAGCTGCTGCCCGTCTGTTACACGTAGACACCTTTGCACTCACTTCGCTTTATGCAGTTACGTTATAGGTGTGATGTGTAGGGGCGCTGGTTATTAGAACTTCGTGCAACCGGACTCTCCATCGTAATCGGGTCAGGTAATGGAGCACCATGCTCTCTGCTTCACAGCGACCTCCTTGGGGACCGTAATGACGGACGGATCGCTGGACGAGGGAAGAAGTGCCGAGTGGAACTCCCGCGGAGGCGATGAACATGGAACAGTTATCGCGAGACGCTAATTCAAGGAATTGCGCGATGATGAAGATGATGTAGCGGTCAGCTGCGCAAAGACGAGGGCCGCCAGTTAATGCTCGCGGTGATGATACAAGAGTGACTTCATCTTCGAATTCGTTGATTCCTTTGTATCGTGCACAAACCTTTTAATTGCTTACGTCGTGTACGAAGCGTTCATCTCCACTGTGGCGAGGCTGGTCGTGCGTGCCATATCGCATACGCCATTACTCAATCTTGCGATTGTATTTCTGGTGCTCTTCACACTGTTTTGTCGTCAATATCGGTTCATATTTGTACTCGCTTTAAGTTCGCGATATTGAGAGCATGCTTAGGAATGGTTGCACAAAATATTTTACCAAAGGTCGTCTTAACTTTGCTTTTATTTCATTTTTTCTGAGTCAACGGAGGATTTTTACATAATATGTCGGCAGTGGAAGGCTGTTATGGAGCCGTGTTTCAGCTGTATTTTGTCGGTCAAACCAATTGAGCACTGCAGCTGAAATTATGCAACGATTCGTGGCTCTACTGCTCTCCTGCGAGTAATGGCTGTAAGATGCTTGACATTGGAAAAGAAAATTCAAAGTTACGAACGAGGAAATGACTGCATGAAAAGCTTCGATAATGAAGTTCAAGACACCTTGTCGCTTAGTGATTATAGCTGAAAATACAAAGGACTGAAGAGCTACGCTAAATCAGTCTTCGGATTAGTGATTGCTGTTGATAATGGCCCTTAGAAATCACAGCTGATAAATTTTGAGTTCGATGGTTTCAAGTTCGACTACGTGGGAACTCATAGAATAGGTAACTGTATATCTTTCCCAAAATAAATTCTTAAGCAGCAGAGCCGTCTCCACAGAATTGCCTTGGAATGTAAGCCTAGTGGTCGTTGGAATGTTGGTCTCCAAGGCTAAGATAGTTTCAGGCAACTCTCGTCTTCTTAAAGTCGAGTTATGCCGACATAAGTCGCAGTGAGTTAGTAAATATCATTATACGCTAGATTATCAATTCTCTAGATTAGACGCTAGTCAAAGTTTCGTCGCGCTAAGCCAACACTGAGCTACTGTAAAGGACCAAAACTGTTTTCTTGAACCAGGAATACTCCGATAGGAAAGTGAAGTGAAGGTTAGCGCTTAGAAAACATTTCTAAGGCGATTTAATTGTAAGAAGAAGGGAGGAAGTAAGAAGTCTAACAAGGAAGAAGTAGCTGATTTCCCTAACTTTATCGTCGCACTTTCCAAGTACTCTTTTTAAAAATTCCCTTGAGGTGGATTGCAGGGTACCATGTAGATGGCTGGTGTCCTAACACCCCCTGCCACACTCCTCTGCGGCGGCCCGCAGGGTAGTATCTACATTTGTGTCTTTTCCGCAACTGGCCGTTATTCCATGAGAAACCCTTATTCTTAAGTCAATACAAATTCTATAAACCATACTAAAAGCGTTTTCTTTATTGCATTGACCGAGGGGTGAATTTATTCCTGGAGGTGAATTTATTCCTATCTCTTCTCTTCATCGGCGGTTTCAACTGACGTTCCTCTTGGCCCTCATGCACCTGCCATGCGGAGTGACCGGTGCGCTGCTTCTTTTATGGTTGTGTAAATGTGTATAGGTGTATGTATGTTGTTTTTTTCAATCGTTAAGCTTCGTAGATATCGCCCTAAGCTTCCTCGAGTGCCTTTCACACGCACCTTGAGGGCATTGCACACACGGAGGCGTTGACTGCGTAGTCAGAGAGAGACAGACGAGAAAGACTGTCTTGAATTCCGTCCTGAGAAAGAGAACCAGTCCCTGATGGCCGTGGCTCGAATCACAATTCGAGCACGCACACTAAATGCGCAAAAGGGTTTCGAAAGGCGGCCATTACCGGACGCGGGATATTTTTCAGGCGCATTCCCGGAATGTGCATGGAAGTCGTTTTAAGCCCTTAGGGCTCCCCCTTTACCCCCCTCTCTTGACTCTCTCTCTCTTTATTTCTTTTTTCTTGTAATTACCTCCCGACTCAAGACGGTGAGGCCGTTCTAAGAAAACGAAAAAATATATACGTACTTCTGCCATCTCCGGAAAAGGCTATTTCACTCCTCTCCGCGCTTTTCTTCTTTTCCCCCCTTTCATAGCGCGTCTGGGCAAACTATTCTCCTTCTTTCCTTTCCTCCTTTCTTTGTCGCGCCTTCAGAATTGCCATTGTTTCGGCGCGAGCGAGATGGGCACTCTGCAGCGGACGAAGTGCTCGGAAGAAGAAGATCGCGTACATTTATGTGCGTGCAGGGTGCTACGCGAGTGTGCGGTATCAAATGATGACGGGCATGTTGCATCCATCCAATTTGTATTGCTTCGGGCTCATCCTTTGTGTGCAGATTGTCTTCGAAAGCACGAAGTACTCCTGGGAGAGTGAATTTATGCCTGTGGAAACTGAAGTGGCGATGGGTGTAGCATTTTTTTCTGAGTTACGTGAGTGTTCTTATAAAATATAATTGTTTTGGAGATAGTTACACGCGTTACATCTACATCTACATATTACCCTGCGAGCCACCTCTAGGGTGTTTGGCAGGGGGTGACAAGTCACCAAAATGCAGCATGCAAGCGGACCGCCACATGCACACCGCACGGTCATGAATATTAAGGATACTAACCAATTCCATCATTAACTAAAAACCATCATACAGCATGCAAGAGAATCCCCACATGCACGCCACACATGTACGATGACACATAATATTCTACATGCTACTTAAGAGGGCAATCTGCCTATGAAGCTAGAACATGCAAAACATGCTGTAAGAAACACCATAAAACTCCGTAAGCATGCTTTAAGAAATACATAAGTTAGTAAGCTACACTACCAGTCAACTAATCTATTTCTAAGTCCTTACACAGCCTTTATAGTCTCTTATCGCTCGCGGAAAAAACGACATTTTGAATCTATCTGTTCTACAGTCTATCTCTCTTATTTTATTTTTATGATCTAATCTACCATAGTACGTTGGCGGTCGTAAAATATGATCAACTTCGTCGGAAAATAAACTACTCTTGAATTTACATAATAGATTTAGTTACGTCGTGTTTGAACTATTATATGATATTTTGTTTTATTAGTGTATATCACCGGTTGCAGAATTGCCGGGGCTAAAGAAGCATTTTCAAAGGGGAAGAAATTGTTGAGGGGGGTCTGAGAAGAGACGTAAAGAAAAGGTTGATGAAAACTCTAATATAAATCGTGGTGCTGTATGGGTCGGAAACTTGTTCATTGCTAAGGGAGGATAGATAGATAGATAAACGTCTTTATTGGGGTGGGATTGAAACTTCGAAAGTCCCGTCTTCCATCTAACCCCTATGGATGTGGGTAGACACGAGTCGTTTGAGATGTGGGTTTGGAGAAGGATGGAGAAGGTGAGCTGGGTGGCGAGGAATACGAACGATGAGGTATTGGATATAGTTGGAGAGGAGAGGAAGCTGGTGGCAGAGGTTCGGAGAAGGCAGAAGAGATGGATGGAGGAGATTTTGAGAGGGGAGGGCATGTTGCAGAGGGTGATAGAGAAGCACTGGGGAAGCGTGGAAGAGAAATTTCGCTGCGCAGTTCCCTAAGTCGAGAGATGCAGCTGGGAAAACGATTCGCGGAATTGTGACGCTGGATGTCACGAAAACGGGTGACGTGCGTGCCATCAGCCTATACTGAGAAAGTCGCAGCTGGATGTTTATTTACAGTGCATGGTGTGCCGCACCATGGGCTAATCTGTCTTTGTTGATGTTCCATTGCCTGCTTCTCCGAAACCAGGGCACAGTTGATTTATAATTTTTGAGGAAAGTTGCTCGTGGTGTTACGATGGGTACTCTTTTGCTTTCACAGCCCTTTCAACAGGAAACGTTTATATATGTCTGTATTTTTTTTCATGCGTCCAAATTGGTGTACGGGAGAGGCTAGACCCTCACCTAACATGCGCTGTGTAACATTATATTCCGCAAACGTCGGTGGGAACTGTTGAAGGCCGCATGTTTCTGCTTTATTTCGTGTATTTCTTTGAGATACGATGCTAAGTGGCAATTCGAGTCGGAGAGCGCTAAGCACCTGAATTCAGTGATGCGTTGAGTCTCCCTGTGAAAGTTCACCGCACTCGCCGTTTACAATCGAGAATGGACACTGGTATAGGGAGCTTCTGGAAACAAAAATTGCGCTAGTGTTCTTTAAGTTACGTGGAATAAATGAATCCTTGAAATTTGAATTTTTAATTCCGATAGTATTTTAGCTGTCATATGGATTATAAGTCCGTTGCGACTCCGTTATTTATCGTAGGCATCACCTTCACTTCCGATTTTCGTTTCTAGGAATTATGGAAATGGACTTAATTAGTGTTAGTTCACCATCTCGATACGACACAAGGCAGTTCTCATATATTCTATTTACCCATTGTTGATACCGTATTACCGTAAATACTAACATCGATAAATCCGGTCTTTTTAGTGTGTATTTAGTATGCATTTTTACTATCCCCTTCTATAATGGGGGATTATCATTCGAATGCTTTTTTGATATTACCGTTAGCATTTTATTTGCAATGGTTATCATGTAGATTCACGGAGTTGCTTCGAAAAATTAAGGCTTAATAACCAAATAACTAATCGTAGAAATTTTTATTTCTTTCTGTCTCCGAAAAACCACCTATGATGTCATTTTATCCATCGACCAAAGGCCCATGGTTCGATTCCCAGTGAAGATGGATATTTTTTCAAACTATTTTCTAAATTTTTATACTGTTGTATTTACGGCAGAAGTGGACATATTCACAGAAGTCTTTTAAAGGCATCTTTTGGAATGTATCGGGAAGAAGAGGGAAGAAGCGATGGATGAAATGACGTCACGACGGTTATGGGAAGGTTGCCCGTCTAGTCAACTTTAGACTCCTATATCACTGGCAATTTTTGGAAACTTATGAGATGATTTGCAAATGATCATTTGCCATGGTCCCCTGCAGTTTAAATTAAAAAGCAAAAATCGTGATAAACCCCCATTCTTTTAAAATGGTTCAATGTAATCGGGCGAAACATGATGGAACTCCTTCATGATGGTTTAAAAGGAAAAGCACTGACAAGGTTCCACAGATATTTTATTTGGCGACCGGTTTCGATAAAAGGTATCGAAACGTGCCTGATGATGATACCTTGAATCGAAGCCGGTCGCCAAATACAATATCTGTGGAACCCTGCTATTGATTTTCCTTTTGAATCATTTAAAAAGGTTGTTAATCTACGAACTTGGGTCGCACATCGTACCATTCGTGTATAACTAATACTGTGACTTCGATGACATTTATTTGGTACTTGATTGCAATTTTGATCTTTTATGTTTTGAGACTTGCTACTTTAACTTTGTCTTATAACTTGTTTGATTGATCTTATTTACATTTTTTTTCATTTTTACAGGTAAGTTCCTGAGAGTCATGAAGTTTTACCGTTAGAACGTGTGTTTCCCGTCAAAAGTGAGTACCCGCCCATCCTTGCCATTTACCTTGGCTGCAGATCCCTATGGGGGGAAAAATATCTCGGCAATTATGACCCATCCGTCATGGTTTCATTGCGTCCACCGGATGGTTACGTGTTGGATTTTTGCTGAGCTTGTGTGGGAAAAAAAACCTTCCCGTAATGGGAGGCGGAGTAGGGCCATTATCGGGGCATGCCTGCGGAATTTTCTCATCCAAAGGTCCATTTATAAACGCTACGAGTCAGTTCACAGTTCCATTATTTCCAAATATTCATTAGTATTACGTGCGATGCTATGCCTTAACATTTCTACGTTGACAATGAAGGACCAGAGCATGTGTCTTCCGTTCATTACTGTTAATAGGGTCTGTGTGTGTAAAGTGTCAGTGTTGGAGGAATTTCGTCCCATTCTTTTCCATTTTGAGATTATGTCCTTCAACTCGGGTATTTTAATGATTACTACGTTGAGTGTTGAAATTATAAAAAATAAGTACAGCATAGTCGTATTCTAGATTTCAAAAAAGAGCTTTTGACATTTTTTGAGACCATTTTGATCCGATCTGATAATTTTTTTTGGCGTGAGTATCCTGCTTTCCGTTTTGTTGAGATGAAATTTGAGATATATGTGAAATGGTGAAGGCCAAGTAAGTTATTATTTTTCTTTTACGAATTTAATGATTTGTATGATTATTCAGTGCTGATGAGCCATTCACATTTATTTGAGTTTATTTGAGATAAAATTAAATAGTTAAATTAGTCTACATATCTTCCATCCTCATGCATTCCGTTTTCATGACATATGGTTTGTATTTGGTAGAATGGTTTTAACCTAGCAATTATTAAAGAGTTTTATTTTTCTCATTTTGTTAAAGATATGTTACTAAATCCTGGTTTTATAACGCCTGGTTAACGTATACATCAAGGTGACTTTGCCTTATCGTTGACTTTCAATATTATCGATGGGAAAACCTACTTATTGTTAGTTTTTTTTTCTAACCCAGTTTCCATGCTAAGAAAACATTTAACCAGTTGTTACAAAAAAGCGGGCCTTATTATTGCTATAATCTGAATTTTTTAGTTTTGTAAATAAAATTGAATAGTTAAATATGATTCCAATGCTGGTATTTACTTGAAACCCCCATTCTTTTACAAAATGATCAACACTTCTTCAAATTCCAATTTAAAATTGATTTGACATTTAGTACTGATATTTCTACTGGCAATTGACACTCCTAATTATTCGGGCACGTTTTAGCCAGTATTTCTAGGGTTCGATTCCCTCAAGAATAGTATTTGCTGGTAAATTGTTCTTCCCGAATGCAGTCGCCATTAAGGAAGCCGTTATTATTGAAATTTTTGTAACATTCACTTTCCAGTCTTGGAATTTCTCTTGACGAAACTGAAAGTATCGTGAAATATCAAGGAAAAACTTTCACTTCGTAAAGGCACTTGAATTTAGCTTATTCCTTGTAAAAACTCTGCCACACACACTTTGGCAGGGAAGGTAGTGAAGGTAGTAAGATTGGTACGGCCGGCTAGTAAGCCTTTTATAGCCTGTGCCAGCCCTTTTGTGGTCGAGAAGTTGGTCCAAAAGGTTGCAGTTGTGCTTTCGCTTCCTGAATTCTGGGAAATTTAAGGTGGTTTGAGCGAGATTGTTCCCTAGTCATAATGGAAGCCACATCCGAATTTTATTTTTTAATTTCAGTGTCTGTAAAAAAGTATGAGGTAAATATTGTAATATTAATGGCGCAAAAATATAGTTATATATGACAAAAATTCTCATTGTCAGTAAATAAAGAAATGTAACCACATAAGTCTCTAACTTGACTCATTTTTTCACCCCGTACGGTGTAATCGCTTTCACAAGACATTTTTTGCGATTCTGTAAAAAGTACTGCGGTGAGTAATTGATTAATTTTTATAAATAGTTGAGAAAACATATGATCTACGTACCGTTAGTTTTTTTGACAAAATCTAGCTGTTCTAAATACCTACTTTTTTTAAATACTCTCCCTCTGGGGCTCACAACCGTAATCTATCCCATGTAAAACAGCTCATATTTTCAGGCAAATTACTCGAAAAGTAGTTCGGCAGAGGGTTAATGTTTTCATATCTACATAATACCCTGCAACCCACCTCAAGTAATTAAATAAATATAACCAAAAGGAGAACTACTACTACTAAGAGCTACACTACCTATCGGCAAACCTAGTTAAAAGTCTCATTGGCAGCTGTTATGGTCTCTTATCGTTCGCGAGAAAAATTACATTTTAAATTTAACCGTTCTGCAGTCTAGTTCCTTAACTTTATTCTCATTATCTGACCTACCGTAGCATGTTGGATTTCGAAAAATATTATTAACGTCGTCATAGAATAAATCGGTGTGGAACTTACATTATAGATCAAGTCCAAATTTTAATCGCCGGTCTGAAAGCATATACTTGAAAAGATGCGAGTTTTTTAAATTTAAAATGTCGTCAAATTCATCAAATTCTAGGTGAAGTGATATTTCGCTCAAACTACCTTTAGTACGGCTAGTGTACGCTTTAACGTGTATTGGAACGCGGACAATATCGCTCCTGATTGGATTTACAGTTGGCTACGAGTCCTTAGCGCAATCTCTGGAGTGAAGGAGGCGTCGCCCTTGTGTCTTCCCTCCACCTTGGGCACGGGCGCTCAGAGGGAAGGAGAGATGCTCGGGAGAAGAAACCGGAAAGCGAGCCATCGAGATAATAACAGGAGAGGGGTAATTGGGGTCATTCGGGGAAAGGGGTTTTGGGACAATTATGACCACGCGGCCTGGGAGTGGTAGGGGGAGGGGTACGGCTCTACTAGGGGAGGGGCTGCGGGGGACTGAGAACGGTGAGAGTGTATTTCGAATGAAACTCGGACTGAAGAGCAAAGCTCTGGAGATGGGAGTCGTCTAGTCCACCCGCGTGAGCTCTACGGCTCCCCCCTTCCCACCTGTTTCCCCTCGTTTCCTCCCCCCCACCCATTCCCGTCGTCCCCTGCGCTACCTGGAAGGGGGGAGGGGAGATGAGGTGAGAAAAATGGCGATTACCCCTCCGTCCGTGCAGACCGAATTCGCGGAAAACAAAAAAACGCCCACTGCACGTCAGCGGAAGACCGTTTTTTTTAATTGCAGGACCCAACTCTCCATGACGATTCTCCTGCAAGGAGGGTGCAAGGTTTGGTTCGAGCGAAAAATCATTTCACATAGAATTTTATGAATTAGGCCTCATTTTAAAGAAAAAAACTCCCATCATTTCAATGATATCAAAATACCCCTTACTGAACTAGGTAATTTTCGAGCAATTTGCCTAAAAATATAATTTGTTTTACATGCGATAGATTACCGCAGTGCGCTCCAAAGGGAGAGAATGGTATGTAATTGAGTAACAAATCATTTCACATAGAATTTGATGAATTCGACGTCATTTTAAAGGAAAAACTCCCATCTTTCCCATGGTATCAAAGTATTAACCCCTTGCCGAACTACATTTCGAGCAATTTGCCTGAAAATATAAGCTGTTTTACATGGGATAGATTACGGCTGTGTGCTCCAGAGGGAGAATATTGAACAAATTAGGAATTTATAACTCCTAGATTTGGCCAAATAACTAACGGTGTGTAGTTTGTGTCTTTTATTAACTATTTATAAAATTTAATCTATTACTCACCACAGTATTTTTTACAGAATCGCAAAAAAAACCTGCTGCTTTGAAGGCTTTTTAGCCCTATGGCGTGAAAAAATGAGTCAAGATAGAGACTTAGGTTGATATATTAATTTAGTTACTGAGAATTTTGGTTCTTTGTAACAATATTTTTGCACCATTAATGTTGCAACATTTACTCCACACTTCTTACAGACGCTGAAATTAAAAGATAAAATTCTAATATGATCTCCATTATGACTAGGGAAATATCTCGCTCAAACAACCTTAACATCCCAACCTTAGTAGGGTTTCTCCTCTCTGTCATGTATGTACAGAGAGGAGAAATGTGGACAATCATGTGGACACAACATCTTTAAGTGTTCAAGAAAATTCAATGTAAGTATTGAAGGATAAAGCAGCGAACGGACTTGAGACGTCATAATGGTAGAAGAAATATTTGCATGTGGAACGTAGATAATAATTATTAAATGGTAGGAAGTGCATTGCGCGAAATCTTTGACGCAAAATCTTTAAAATCATTTCGGAGGGCACGAAGGACAACGTCTGAGATAGTTAAAAAAAAAGTGATGAAAAATTTCATTCATAGGAGTTTCCATAATATTTCCAGAACATCCTTTTCCTTCGAATTTATGAAGGATGCATTCTGAAATGAGGGATAATTTCAATTAATTTCATCGCCGTAATTTTTGGCATGAGTGAAAGCTCTCATTTACTTAGTCTCTCAAGCCCGTTTTACACGGGGCACGTAATTGCACAATCTGATGTACGTACAAACGTGCATTTCATCGTGTAAATCCGTAAATTGCGAGAACGCATGCGTGAATGCATGAACGCGAGATGCCAAAATAGCCCCTGCTCTAATTCGAAATTGATTGCACCCCCGATTGAGAAAAACATGCAGTTTGAAGTTGTGCAATTTCCTTCCCCGTGTAAAACGGCCTTCAGGGCCAGTAATAGTATATGATTTACCCTGCGGATTGTAGTTTCATTGAATTCCTTATTTCTCTTACGCTGTCATCGACTTACATCGCGGGCATGAGTTTTAGTTCCCGTAAATCCTCCTAAAGTTATGACGACAGTTAGGGGCTGTCCATAAACCACGTAGCTCAATTTCAGACACTTTTGAACCGCCCCTTGGTTAATTGTGGCTTTTTAACCGACCCCTCTCCCACCCGGGAGGCACGTGGTTTAAAAAATGTTATACATACGTAAAAAAATAATAACGTAGTAGTTTTTAATATTTTTATTATTCTAAGCCATCAGAAGGAACAAATGGCGAGACTAGCCACGCATGCTTATTGTTTATGACGGGAAATATAGAATCGATCTCAAATTTTTCGTCACAATCAAGCTGAATACTACGACTGGTTAGCACTTTTTTGTGTGCACCTTTTTCTTCGTGTCAGTACCTTTTTTGCACGTTGCTTATCACAAATAGCTCAACCGTTCATTGTTTTGTCCTTCAATTATTTTTGTATTTTCGACGCGAAGTAGGTAGGTGTCACTAGTCCTCGCTGGTAATAAAAGCAATCGTGTATTATCGCACATTGAATTCTCGCCCGCATCTATACTCCCGAATAATAACTTGCCGCGAGCTGTCCTCCACAAAAAAATCAATAACGAATTGCTAGTTAGACTCGGGGAAATCCGTAAGTGCGAGAAAGAGGGTCCAACTTAGGGAACAAACACACAGAACGCGGCGTGGCGCGACACGGCGCGGGGCGGCGCGACGCGTCAATAAGCGTTAACCCACACACAGAACGCGGCGCGTCTCCTACTCTCCTACTCCGTCAGTGGCCAAGATGGCGTTGAGCAAGTTGGATCGTCGCTTGCTTTGTTTAGAAAACACTTATTTAAAGTAGGTATTATACGTACGTGAAGCAAAATCGACGTGAGTGGGAAAGCGAAGGAAGAAGTCTATTCGGTGAATATCATCATTTGTTTCCTGTCCTACTTTGACTATATTTTGGACAAAATTTCATGTGATGTAGAAAAGCAAAACACTTCGTTAATAATACCTAGACACTCGCCATCCATCACTACAAGAAAAACGCGTGTTACCGCTCCAAAAAATCAAACTCAACTGGTTCAAGTGGAGACGCGCCGCCCCGCGCCGCGTCGTGGCGCGCCGCGCAGCTCTTCGTGTTCTTTCGCATTACAAAGTATGTATTTGTTTTTGAAGCGTCATGACGTGCCGCGCCGCGTTCTGTGTGTTTGTACCCTTACTCTATCTAATAATATTGCGCGCGCTTAAAAAAAAAAGAGTTAGGATGCATCAATAAAAAACCACGTCTCACTTATCCACGTGCAAGTTAAATCTTTTGCGCAAGTTCGAAGTAGACTTTTTTTTGCCTGGCGTTCAACATCTATTGCAAGAGCCAACGTACTACGGTAGAAGCGATCACAGGAGTAAGATAAATGAAATTGACTGCAGAACCGATAGATTTAAAATGTCATTTTTTCCACGCACATTAAGGGATCATAATAGTTGCAATAGAATAATCATATGAAACTCCCACCCTACTAGGTAGAGAAGAATTTTCACTGGTGTTTAATGACATAGCATCATTACTAACACTTCACACCGCTAATATGTCCGGCATTATTTTATTTTGTTCTCTGCATGAAGTAGCATCTCGTAGCATTCATAAATTGACAGTATTAGTAATATTAACCACTAGATGTGTCTATAGCATTGTACTGCATGTTTGCATGTTCACTTACGTAGCACTCTCCCAGTTTCTAGTTTGACTGCGCACTGTTCTCCTGACTGCTTTTTGGTCTGCGCCTAACGGCCAGGGGAAAGTGCGAAGTCCCGATTTGTACTGGGACGAGTGCTGCATGCCTGTTGTGGAATCACCCCATGCCACACATCCTAGTGGTGGCTTGAACGGTACTTTGTACATGTAGATGTAGATCCCAGACTAGGACCCTCCCCTCTCTCCGTGTAGCCCAGCGTAGCTTTTCATCAAACTCCCTCTCAAACTGACTACATGGACATCCTCCTAGGAAGCCTGAATAGCGTAGTGGTCTGTGTATTGGCCTGACAAACTGAAGGTTCATGGTTCGTTTCTCAGTCAAGGTGGATTTTGTCTAATGTTATTTTCGAAGTTCGGGATTCTCACCCGCTGTCGTGTGAATTTACCTTGTTGGAAAAATGTTTGACTGGAGATAACTGACGGAGACGCTAAATTTTAAGCGCTTCAAATTTCACCATCGGCTGTTTTTTCCTTCTGTTTGTATTACCTATAGGTGACGAAACCTCGGGAAATGTTTGGTTACTTAGCTCCGTCTGTTTGGAAATGGCGGCTGTTGGTCTGAAACATTTTTTAGACCTCTCCGCTTATGTGCGTTTTCCAGTGGATGTTGCTTTAATTATTCCAAAAATTCCGTGTCCAGAGGGGAAGTAGTAGATGGTTATCGATTCTCGAAATCGTAATTTGCAGTCGAAGTTTTATGGGCGCTCACAACGCAGCCTTTCTTCCTGGAAATATTTGGCCAGGGCAGGTGCGTTCGCGCTACGCGTCCGTGTAATTACGAGTAACCGATTTAAGTTTATGGAATCCATTTGCATGCATTAGGTCGGGATCTCACCAACCCGTAAGTTAATCGACAATTGCCAGATTGTCTGTCCTTTTGATGATGGATGATCATACCTCCCATTCCTCTCCGGAACAACTGATCATTGATCACCGGCGAAACTCGTACTCCGTCGATTTTCCTGAATGCATACGCTGTCAATGGCGTATCCAATCTCACCACCGTGTTGGTTCTCGGGGATTGGATGATATTTTAGATCCCGATACCCTTTGAAACTTCTCTCGATGAATGCTTCCGCAAACTTTGATTGAGGAATTGTCTGCGTTGTTTATTTTAGTATATTCATAATTAAGATAGGTTATATGAGTACGAAGATGAAAAACACTGATGGAAGAAATTAAATCTCAATTGTGAAGTGGACTGAAGAGTGAAGTTTATGATAGAAGAAAGAAATTTCATGGACAAAGTATTAATGCAGAAGGCAGGCTGCCGGAGGCGAAAAGACGACATTCTGCTGCAAAATATCATGTTTTCACCATTTTTATGTGTATTTTTAGTTGCAGTATTTCAGTAAAAGACATTATTATAGTTTACCTCATTCATAAGTGCCATGTAATGAATGTTGTCCTGTAATTAGGGAAGTGACCAATTTATTAATCCCCATGCTTAATTATTGACGCAAATAAATACGTAGTTGGTCATTCAATTCAGATGAGGAGTGAGTTTGGCGTGAAAGTTTGGGAAGTTCGGAGTATCGACAATCGCCGTTACGAAGAAGGCAATCACCGTTACAGCATTCCTTCGGGCTTCATCAACACTATGATCGCTCGTATGGCAACTCTATTCTTTACTCAGATACGTTATCTCAAGCATTTAGCATGTGGAATATAATGGAGATGAAAAGAGAAATGTCGCGCAGGATTCGATGAATACGTTCCGTTCAATATCGCGGCTCAAGTGTGCTGCGTAGTGGTTGAGGCAGTGTGTACATGGCATCAGGGCATAAGTCCGTTAATCGTTTAATGATTTAGTGCCGAAGAAGGCTTCCCGTACTTTGTCCTCGTGATTTGTCCGACATTTTTCGCGAGTTTTTTTTCCTCACCTCCTGTACACACCATACCTTTCCCGTTACATTGAAATTTTCTCATCAAATAATGTTGACGTGTATTCTACGTAAATGAAAAGGAAGAAATGCCGTGTGCTGCGAGATCTGTTATTACAGCCGCTCTTCCGACCAAACCGTTGTGTGGGTGTTCTCCTAGAAGGGATATGCTTAAATTTCCTTGCACTAAGTTCGTAGCTTGTTCTCGTGTAGGTCTTCACTCCGTTTTCTGCATGCTTTTCCTTTGCTTATCTCCTCCCGTTCATGTATTGCTTATGTTCGCGTTTTCTCCGTTTTGAGTTGCGTATAATTATATATCATCATGAATAATAAGGGCAGATGCTTTTAATTTCGCTCCAAAGAAATTTATTGGATTCTGCCTTATATATTAAACTTTTGGCTGTGTTTTTCTATGTAGTACTCGTACGGTAAGATAGATTGTTTATTTTATTACTAGTAAAAATTGATCTATTGACTTGATGTATTCTTTGGTGGCTTAATTATTATTGTCTTCGTGTAGAAAGGAGTGGAGAAGCCGAAGTTAATACGTTCTCCCATCGATAACTCTCACATAAATTAACGGGCAGTCTGATTTTATATAAAAAAGCCCGAACCCTCAGTGAACATCAGTTAACGAAAAGCGTACGCCATCTTACGATTTACGTTAGCCAATAAAAAACCGGGACCGGGACCCCCAGCTAACACGAATTTCATTTTCGCCTTTTCCCTCTTCCTAGTCCTTCTCCCTATTACGTACTTCTCTCCTACTTCTACAAGATACCCTGCAAGCCACCTCAAGGGTGTGTGGCAGGGGGGTGAGTAGTCACCAACATTCATTATACTGTACCCTATTAAAGTTAGTGTAACTTCGTCCCTTCTAACGGCAAATGTCCTGCTCCGCTACCATGCAACGGTTCGCAAGGAAGTACATGCGTAGATCACCGCCACCAATCTCCTTTCCTCTCACATCACGTCCAAAACTTCCTCATTTTTAATTACACTCTCCGTGATTCTCAAGCGGTCTTAACTGTGTAGATTTAGGAAACCATGTATGCATGTACATTTAGAGGTGTTTGACGGAAGAAGTGTAGTGGTTTTATAAAATGGTGAAGGGTAACTTTTTTTGCGGTCTTAAGGTAGTTTGAGCGATAAATCATTTCACATCGAATTTAATGTAATATTAAAGAAAAAAACGTGGTCTGCGTCGGACCAGACGGTGGAAGTTATACTTCTTTGGCCGGTCGCACACACCCGCTCACACGCACAGGCAGACAGGATATATAAATGAAATAAAATACATTTTTTCTCTATTATTCAATATATTTCTCTTCGATATATTGTTATGAGTGATTTAATTTTTATAATATACACCTATATATTATCTGTTATATACACCTATATACTATATGTACGTTTTTGTATGGTTTTTTGTACGTTCGAACTTTGAAAAGAAGTTTTGTTTAAAAAAAATCGCCCAAACCGGGAATCGAACATGGGACTCTTAGGTGAAAGTCGAGTGCGCTACCGACTCACCCATCGATGCTCTTGTTCAAAGTTCGAACGTACAAAAAACCATACAAAAACGTACAATTGTGGATTTTTCTCACCCAAAAAAGAGCGTGACGCGGTTTCTCGACCAACATCCCATCCCAAAAGTCTCCAACGGGCGCAAAGAAGTATAACTTCAAAAACTCCCATATTTTTAATGATATCAAAATATTTACCCCTTAACGAACTACTTTTCGAGCCATTTGCCAGAAAATATAAGCTGTTCTACTTGGGATAGATTACGGTTGTGAGCGCCTGAGGGAGATTATTGAAAAAAGAGGAATTTAGAACATCTAGATTTCGTCAAAAAACTAACGGTACGTAGTTCATATGTTTTCTCAACTTTTTATAAAAATTAATCAATTACTCACCGCAGTGCTTTTTACAGAATCGCAAAAAAAACTTCTCCTGTGAAGGCGATTACACCGTACGACTTGAAAAAATGAGTGAAATCAGAGACTTATGTGGTTACATTTCTTTTATTACTGACAATGAGAATTTTTGTGATACATAACTATATTTTTGCACCATAAATATTACAATATTTACACCATAAATATTACAATATTTACTTCATACTTCTTACAGCGCTCCAGAAGGAGAATATTGAAAAAATAGGAATTTACAAAACCTAGATTTCGTCAAAAAACTAACTGTATTTAGTTTGTGTGATTTCTCAAGTATCTATAAATATTAATCTATTACTCACCGCAGTAATGTTTACAGGTTCTCAAAAAAAACCTTCCGTTTCGAAGGATTTTTAGCCCTACGGCGTGAAAAAATTATTCAAGTTAGAGACTTATGTTAAAAAATATATTTAATTACTAAGAATTTTTATGCATATAGCTATATTTTTGTACCATAAATATTACAATATTTAATTCACACTTCTTACAGACGTTTAAATTGAAGTATAAATTCGAATATGGTCTCTATTATGACTAGGGAAATATCTCGCTCAAACTACCTTAAGGTTGACAGGGAGGCGTCCGGATCCGTCGGTGGCGAAAGCAGCGGAAGGGGTTGGGGGCAAGGGTTTGCAATTACTTTTTCCCATCCCCCCCCCTTCCGAGAAAAATGAAAAGATATTTTTGTTGTTTGTGTGTTGTAGGGGGAGGGAAGGCGGTTGGGTGTCGATGGCGAAGTGGATGGCCTCTGGAACTCACTCACGTTCGAAAGTTCCTCCGAGAAAAGCCCACCCAACCAACCCCCTCCCCCCAATCTCCCCCCCTTCTTCCCGCAGTCTCACCTCACGGCCTCCTCTGTGCATGGGCGCTAATGACCCGTGATGGCCCACTGGTCCCATCCTCTCCCTTCCGCCCCTCCTCCCCCTAGGGCTCACGGGGGAGAGCCAAGAGAGGGTTCCTACGAAGTCTGTGGAAGGTCTCCTTCTTCGTCTTCGTTGGTTGCCGGGGAGGGGGGTAAGGGGAAAGAGGGAACGCCCCCCCATTTCTTGGTAGTTTGAGCGAGATATTTCCCTAGTCGTAATGGAGACTACATTCGAATTTTATATTTTAATCTCAGCGTCTGTAAGAAGTATGAGGTAAATATTGTAATATGAATGGCGCCCAAATATAGTTATATTTGACCAAAGTTCTCAGTAATTACATAAAAATATCTACATAAGCCTCTAACTAAGACTAATTAATTCACGCCGTACGACTAAAAAGCCTTTAAAACTGAAGGTTTTTTATGCGAGTCTGTAAAAATTACTGTGGTGAGTAATAGATTAATTTTTATAAATAGTTTATAAAACATAAATACTACACACCGTTATTTTTTTGACGAAATCTAGGTGTCAGAAATTCCAAATGTTTTCAATATTCTCCCTCTGGAGCGCACAACCGTAATCTATCCCATGTAAAACAGCTTATATTTTCAGGAAAATTGCTCTAAAAGTATTCCGGCAAGGGGTTAATATTTTGATATCATTGGCTAGATGGGAGTTTTATATTTAAAATTAAATCAAATTTATCAAATTCTAGGGGAAGTGATATTTCGCTCAAACTACCTTAAAACACTCCTCCTCCACGCAGTTCTCTTTACTCTGCCTGATTCATCGTCTTGCAAGTAAGTACGTGTTTGCATACAAGTATAATCGTGCCCGATATTCGCCAAGTTCCCTACGTGTGTTGGGCCATTTTTAATCTCGGGGTAGTGTAACTGCCTCAAGTGAGGTTAATTGAACAACAAATTATCGATGAATTAACGATAGGGTAGACTTAAATCGAGCCACCAGTACTTCACCGGCAGTGGCGGGGGTCAAAGAATTTCAAATGGTTATAATCAATGGCTATGCACTCTTAAGTACTGTTTTATAATCTCTGGTTAAACATTTTCTCAGTATGATATCTTATGTGAAATCGCTCTCTCATCGATAACGCTTATTCTCATGGTTGTCTTACACTTTTAATTTATCCAAGCTCTCAGATAACAACGTGTTAACATAAAGTTGGCGTTATCTTACGGTTATAAGTTACAAGGTATCATAAAACTAGGCCTGAGCATAACCATACGTCTTAGCAGTTTTTCAAAATTTACCCAATTTCTTTCCAAATATTAGTGTAAGAGTTATCTGGCACGAATAAAAAAAGATTTGGTAGAAATTATATTGCGCTGAGGTTTTTGAATAGAATTTTGTGTTTTAGTATTCATAATAAAATAAAATAATTATAATTCAGGTATTGTTCTCGGGCTCTGCACCAGGTAATTGGGGTCATATTGGCCGACGTTTCGAAAAACGACTTGTTTTCCATTCTCAAGGCGAGTAACTCTCTCTATGAAGGATTTTACACTGAACTGAATTGACCGTTTGACGAGTCCGACAATTAAAAGAAGAATTAAATAATTAAAGAAGTTGGGAAATATAGCAACTACTGAGAGATGGCTCACCACAATCGATCACCACCGCACGGTAATTAACTTGAATGATGTGATGATTGATGAAAATGCACTCTCAGTTCTTTCGAAGGGACTAAACTTCGCCCCCGCACCCAGAAATATTCCATTTGGTGACATAGTCGGAGGGATAGAGCAAGCAATTAGGAAACTTCCCAGTGATGCAGCCGAGGAGGTAAGAAGTGATATATCTCACGTCCTTAAAAAAAAGCCGTTCCACACAAAGCTTACATTTCAAAGAAAGAGAGAATAGCCCTGAATTCCTTGAGGAAAAATACTTCAATCATTGTTCTTCATGCTGACAAGGGCAATGCCACCGTCCTTATGAAAGGTGCTGATTACCGCCATAAAATTTTGGAGTTACTTACGGACAGTGCATACAGGAGAATACCCCGAGACCCCACGGAAACCGTTAGCAGAAAGACCTTAAAGACAATTAAAGAAAAGTCTGCCACAAGAGACAGCTAAGAATCTATTATCTCAAGCGCCAGTGCCTCCAAGGATTTATGGGCTGCCCAAGATACATAAGGAAGGAATACCGCTCAGGCCGATTGTCAGTGCAATAAACTCTCCGACATATAATGTTGCCAAATATCTAACGGGCATCCTAACACCATTCCTAGGCCTTAGTGAACACCATGTGAAGAACTCGCAAGAATTTGTGAAAACCCGTGTGGAATATTCGTTTAGATCCGACTGATTTGATGGTTACTCTGGACGTGGTGTCACTCTTCACTCGGGTTCCTCTTGCTGACACCTTGAGACTGCTGGAGAGTAAATTTGATGCTAAAACAGTCAAGCTTTTCCATCACGTGCTGACTTCTTCCTACTTTTCTTTAGAGGGGATTTTCTATGAGCAGAGGGATTGGGTTCGCCATGGGATCGCCGTTATCACCGGCAATAGCTAACTTCTACGTGGAAGATTTTGAGAAAAAAGCTCTAAATCCAGCTCCCCGCCGTCCAAAATTTTTTTTTCCGATGTGTAGACGATTCCTTTTTAGTTTGGCCACATGTTACAGTTGCGTTACAGGAATTTCTAAACCACATGAACAATCAACACCCGAGCATCACATTTACCATGGAGAAAGAAGAAAATGGCCAACTTCCCTTCCTTGACATCTTAATCCGCAGGAAAGAAGATGGAAGCCAAGGGCATAGCGTTTATTGGAAGCTAACTCATACTAACCTGTACCTCAACGGACAAAGCCACCACCATCCATCTCAAAAAGCCGCCGTATTATCTACATTGGTTCATAGAGCCAAGTTAATATCGGATAAAGTGAGTATCCCAGCCGAGTTGGACCACCTAAAAAGAACATTTTCACAGAATGGCTATGGCAGACAACAGATTTTAAGGCCCTAAGTAATTACAATACGAAACAGGAGAGTTTCCCAGGCGAGCCGCCTGAAAAACCATTGGCCAAAGCTTTAATCCCTTATGTTTCAACCATATCTGGCAAGATCCACCGCATTCTACGACGGTATAACATCCAAACTATCCACCTATCACCACCTAAATTAAGGCACCGACTGGTGAAGGTGAAGGATCCTGTCGTCCTGAAGACACCAGGAGTTTACCAGATTCCATGCGAGTGCGGAAAAATATATGTGGGGGTGACAGAACAATTGAGACAAGGCTGAAAGAGCAAGGCATTTTAGATTAGCGCAACCAGAGAAGTCGGCAGTGGCGGAACACAGCATCAATGAAGATCATGCCATTCGATGGGGAGATACAAAAATTCTTGGCCGCTCACAACGCTACTGGGACCGCATCATCAAGGAAGCCATCGAAATCCGCCTTAATCCAAAAAATTTCAATCGGGATACTGGCTTTCATCTGAGCAATACTTGGGCACCTATAATAAATTACATGAAAGACAAGGAAAGAACAGAAAAGGTTTTAAATGAACATCAGCTAATCAGACGACACCTGATCTTAATTGTTGGACTCGTCAAATGGTCAATTCAGTTCAGTGTAAAATCCTACATTGAGAGAGTAACACGCCTTGAGAATGGAAAACAAGTCGTTTTCCGAAACGTCGGCTAATATGAAGCCAATTACCTGGTGCAAAGCCCGAGAACAATACCTGAATATTATTCACCAGGAAAAAATTAAATCGTATAAAATAATTAGTACTCTTATAAATTTTAAACTGTATAAAAGTGCTACGTATTTTATTTTATTATGAATAATAACGTTCAGACCATCTACGAAGTAAAACTACAACATTAAAGTTAATTTAGACATTTATGTGCCCAAACATTTACATAAGAGTCCGTACATGGCTCTGAATAACAAATATTACAGTCTTGGACTATTACAGTTACCTGTATGATCTTGCTCGTTACATTTAAATGTGTAACTACCACTGTATGAGCTTTCTCGAAATCGCTCTCGGTATGCTTATCACATCATCGTCAGGAACGAAATACACACATGATGTACCTTTTGTTAATTTGTTTAGCATCTAAACGTGTTGTATATGCAAAATTAATCGTTCTATGAACAATTAAAAATTACTTCCATTTCGTTATTAATTATTGTTCTTTGATGAAGGATTTATGGCTATCCCGGCGAATTACTCGAGTATAGTTTTCACGGGTTTCGCACCAGGGGAATTACTCGCTAAATTCGGATTCACAATCGGAAAAATATCCGAAAAATGTTGCATCCGAAGGGAACGGCAATATTAGATTATTAGTATCCAACGTTTCAATAGCAAAGTCAGCCATCGTCTCACAAGTAGCGAGGAAATCGGCGAATTAATTTGCCATTTAATTAAGCATTGAGGAAGAAAACTTCAAAAGATACCACAGCTTCAAGCTACACATGGAAACCAGCCATCAATACTATTCAAATGGCCTATAGAACCTCCATCAACAATGGATCCCCTGCTATTTATAACCGTCAATTCTCTCTCTCTCTCTCTCTCAGACTTACCCCTGGTGATGAAGACTGAGTTAGTGGTTGAAACGTTGGTTCCTAATCATCTAATCCGCAAAAATGTAGGCACCTAAAATTCTAAAAATTAGAGCATACCATTCTCATATACTTTTAAATGTTTCACCGATGTATTGGAATATCGGACTACAACGCCCTATGTACATTTTCGTATTCTCAACGAATGGAATATGTATTTTTCGGTGGTGGATCGACCCTGAGAGTCCGCCCGCCGTCCTGCCGCCTTTGTGTTTATCGCACGCGTGTGAATGTTTGTCGTGTGCTGTAGCTGGCGTGCGTGCATAGGCTCTTCCGCGAAAGGACTGAGGCACGGGCGGCCACGAGTTCCCAATAAACCGTCGTCGCCTCTCTCTTCCTGCCCACCCACCCCACTTCCTGTTTCGCGTCCCGGCATTCTTTCTCCTCCTAGCAACCCTCTCTCCCACCCCTGCCCCGCCCTCCCTCCCCCAACCCCTCCCCCCCACTCCCTACCCAATTATAATGCTCCTCCGCCCCACCTCTTCCTATCCCCCACACCTTCCCAACGAATATCCTTTCACCCCCCAGGCTCCAGGGGATGCAACATCGCCGGAAATGCATCGAATAGCAGGTGTATCGGGAAAAATTTCCTTTGTTTCATACTTCTCACTCGATGTAAGTATCATGCAAAGTACTCGGTGTGTAGACTGCTTTACGCATGGAAGTTAACTCCGAACTGTAGTTTACGAGAAGCACTTCGTGGTGTCAGCACGGACTTCTTTGCAGTAGTAGTAAATGGGGACAGAAATCGGTACACGACCGACCAAGATTCGCACCTATACGACCCTCTTTTTTAATTCGGTGTAGCATTTTGATTCTGCGATAAAGTCGCATCGCCTCGTTCGACATTCCGATCACATGACCGTAAGCGGGGTTGAAAAAATGCAAACAATGAATTAATTTGCCGGAGGAGGACTTATTGTTTGAAATGAAAATATATATTTTTACTCAAGTGTTTTTTTTAGAGGTTACTTTACTTTAGAGGAGGATAAAGATCAAGCTTGTGACTGTTCCTGTGTATAGTAACAAGAAATAGAGTAATTTTCATTCTGAATACGCTTTTTAGTTGCACACCCTTTTCGATGTTCGCTGTTGCTGTAGAACAAATTGTGGCGGTTATTTTGTAATTTCTTAGATGAGAATTGAAAATTTTTATTCGGTTTCTAAGGGATTGGATTTTAGAAATTTGAGCTGAAGCAATGGATAATTTATTCGAAGGAAGTTAAAGGAATTGCAAGAATCGTACATACACTCCGCTCGGCTGTGACGTAGACCTTTAGTTTTACATTTGAAACAATCGGCACGACAGTTACAAAATAACTTCCGTACGATGTATCGAAGACTAATCCCTACTCCACCCCGTATGTTCTATAATTCTTAGATTCACCTTAGACGCTTGATTTTTTAACGGTATTGCACTCGAATGTTTGATATCCGGAGAAAACATCGAAGTGTTCCATGTATCGATATTGAACCCCTACTCCAGCCAGTATGTTCATTCATGTATTCGCCTTAAACGCTCATTTTTTGGAACGCTCCTGTCTTTTTATTTTCGATTGCTGGAAAACGAAATCCAAATGTACATACGATGTATCGAAGTCGAATCCCCACTCCACGTCAATATGTATAAAAGTGGTGGTGGTGGTGCTTCGACTGTGCTGTGCCCGCCCCTCCCTTATCTCTGGGAGACGGGTCTGTTTCTCAGTCGGCTGGGTTCTTCCTCCTGTTCTCGGAACACCTTGGAACTAACTCCGTCTCACCCTCTTCACGGAGTCTCTCCATTCTCACGGCTGGCGGCTCGCGTTTTAAGAGTGAGGAGGGCAGGAAGAGGGGCTTGGGAGTGGCGGGCCGCACTTCTGAGAAAATGGGGGCAGGGGTCTTAAGGAGGAGGACCTCCCGACCAATGGTAAGGGCTCATCCCCCTTTAAGCTTCGACCAATCGCGTCGCGTCATCCGTGGCCAATTTTTAAGAAAAACTCCGTAGACCCTGGGGGTCGTCGCATCGGTTACGAAAGGGTTCCTCTCTTGGAAAAAAGTGAGCGGGGTTTAAACGGAATGGAATGAGATACCCCGAAATGGAGAAAAGAGTTTCATCATTTTTTTTTCAAAAAAATCACATTCCGCTGCATTGCAACCGTCATTACCCACCGTTCATAAAAAAATAAATCCTCCCTTTATTTTTTTTCAACTCGTAAATAAAGAAATAGCGCGGGGAAGATTTTTAAAGCGTTTCGGAAATGCCTGGTTGGCAATTTCATATTTCTTTTCTTTGTTTTATTTTTTTCATCCCCAGTAGTTTTCGCCGAAAGAGACCAGTCGACCGGGTTCGCTTAAACGGCCTCCCAGGTCTTTTGAAATGTGTGAAAGGGGCCGTTGGGGTTGATGTTGCACAAGTAGGAAAGGAATCGTTTTGAACAGGGGCGAATGGTAAACTTGTTGCTTTCGGGGAACTTGTTGGATTCTCCGCTGGGGCTCGAGCTGAGACCTCAGGCGGCCTCATTCCAATTGGCGTTGAAAAAGTAGGGTGCGGTTGAAGGGTAAAACTGAGTGGAGATACCCACACATCAAATTATTGGCTTCAAATTGTGAATGAATTGTGTGAGTGGTTTACTTCTATGTAACTTAATTGTCTTCTTTTTAACAGTACCGTACGTTTTTGCTTACAGTCTTAATCCCTAGCTGAGAGTTTTTCTTTTATGAACGAGGTATTGAATGGATTTTCGAGGGTGAAGAACTGGAAAACCAAACCATACTGGGTTTTCATTCCAATATTAAAGGTATAAAATAGATCTTCAGGGATTGAGCCGACCAGGGTATTAGTTAGCGGGTTTAGCTTAATTAAAGCACCTCACGTACTATTTTTTTTTTGGCAATGCCATAGTTCATTTTCAGTTGGAATACTAATTTTAATAATACTAATTTGGAATGCTAGTTTTTAATTTTTTTTCAATTTGGTGCCCACTCGAGTTCCCGAGTGCGAATTCAAGCTATTGAGAGATATTTGAGTAGAATACGGGTTCCTACTTGGGTTTCATGTGAAAAGCACTTGCAAATCAGTGTAGTACTCTGTCCGTACGATGAGACTTCTTGGCGCCTTTCATTAAGAGTAGGATAATGCCTACTTAGGTTTCTCACAACCCTTCCTCAAGAAACCTTCCTTCCGTTCTTATTGAAAAGATCTTATACATGAAGGTTTAAATGCCATTTTTTGTCCTCTTACAAGTATTACTTCGTTGTCTCGATGAGGTGTTGATGCCTTGAAATGTAGGAAATACAGTATTAACTCAGTGACGAACAGGAAGTTTACTAATTTATTTTCCACTACCGCCGAAAACAGCTCCTATGGCATTTCATATCGGGGTATTTAACAAATAAAAAAGACGAACGCTTACAGCCATGCGCTGAGTGATGATAAATCCGCCCAGGCGAGACTCGAACCCACGACACTAGGGTTTGTAGGTGAGGACATTACCCATATGTCGCCACCGAGGCCGACAAGCAAGGGCAACTCCAGTCGCACTAAGTTCAAAGGCATGTGAAAATTACATTGCATAGGGGGCTTCACTTCCTTTCCCACGGCCATCTTCTGTTTCCTGCGAATTTCTACTGAGAAGAGAATCTCGCAGTTATTATTTTCCACGCCCGGATTTCTCATGGTCTTTGCCTGAATCGATATCGGGATCATCCAGTACGTAATCGATCTCTTTTACCGCAGCGCCGCGTTGAACCCCAACAAAGAAGTGCTCTGAAATATCATTTCCACCCATGTGGACTCTTATTACTGTAAGAATGATCGCAGGCTTTCCCGGCGTATTTTATTGTGGAAGGTTATTCGGGATTTCCACCGGGTCAGGTTCTCGATTACAGCCGACGTTTCGATGAACGAGTCGTCCATCGTCATCAGGGCATGCATGCCATCAGGCCATCGTCATCAGGGCATACCCTGATGACGATGGACGACACGTTCATCGAAACGTCGGCCGTAATGGAGAACCTGACCCGGTGGAAATCCCGAATAATCTTCCACGATACTTAATTCTGTAACTAGTGGAACAAATCTATCAAAATAGGAGTCAACTTCTATCTGCTCAGACAACAGTGTTTTGGAAATTAGGCAACGAATTGTAAGGTGGAAAGTACCAGTCCTTTCTTTTTCAGAGGTTATCAAAGTGAGACATTGAGGTAGTTTGAACGGGATGTCACTACGCATAAAATTTAATAAATTTCGTTTCATCATGTGGTAAAAAAATCATTGTTTTAGTGGTAACAAAAAATCAGACACGGCTTTTCAAGATATTTGCCGAAAAATAGAATCCGTTTTCCTAGGTTTATGGAACGGCTGTGCGCATAATATAGACATTGTCATAAAAATTATAAATGAAAAAGTTCCGAAGGAGAGTGGCAAGTTATGAAAATCTCATATGATAAAAAAGTGAAGGAAACAACGAAGGGAGGAAGGACTTAAAACCATGCGTTGCAAGTGATTACTCCTTTCAGTTCGCTAAAGAGAGCCACCTTGTGGCCGAAATTCGCGTATCCGACGCAAACTCTCGTCTTTTCTTGTTTTTGTGTCGTTTTATGACTACTCTCTTTTGAGCTAGATTCTCCCAGAAGTTGGGCCCGTGTGAGTGAGTGATTTCTTGAGTGCTTGTGAGTAGGTTGTGGTTGGTCACTGGCGTGGAATTGCCCCTTTTTCCCGCAAACCAACACAGCAATTGTGGTGTAATTTTGAGGAGTGGTGCCAATTTATTACGACCATTGGAGATTTTTATAACTTGTCACTTTAAGAGGCCGTATAGCTCACGTTTCCTAGATGCCGAAGGAGAGATCACCTCAGAACAGTGTTTAGTTTGTATTCTATCTCAATTATTTAAAAAATTAAATTAATCACCATGATTAATTTTATGAAATTGCAGAAAAAAATCAAGGCGTTTTCAGCGTTCGGCGTGAAACAAATAAGGTTGGATGTGTGTACACGTTGAGGGAGTAGGATAAAAAGGAAAACTAAAGAGGAAGTGCAGGCATGATTGGGGAAGAATAGATTGGGCATGAGTAAATATACAGGCCTAAGATTTGATGGATGGAGCCAGTTAATAGAGGAAACGTTATAGGGGCCGTGATAGAGGGGAGAATGAATGCTGGATGGGCGGGGAACAGGGAAAGGCTAAGAATGGCTATTTTCGACGGGATGATGCGGGGCAGAAAATATAAGGAGTTTAAGAAAGCAATAGGGGGAGGGATTGGGTGCGTGGCGGCGAAAGGCCACGATCAAACTGGGATTTTGGTCAGATGCCCATCCAAACCTACCTCAACGGTGGAATTTCCCGAATGAATGAATCGGGCACTAATGCCGCCGTCACTTGCGGCTTGTTCTTTCTACTTCTTCTAATTTACCTACTGCCTTCAGCTCTATTCTTGGCTTTTAGTTGGATATTTGCTCTGCCTTAAAACCTTCTTACTAGTATTTTAGTTACATGTTAGTATTTCAAGTAAAAAGTATTGTTTTCCGTGCGCTAACTCGCCTTAGCTTGAGGAAGAAATTAGAAACACTTAGAAATTTTTCATCTACACCTACGAAGTACCGTCCAAGCCACCACTAGGGTGTGTGGCACGGGGTGATTCCACAGTGTGGAATCCACACCAGGCATCCAGCACTCTTCCCAGTTCAAATCAGGACCTCGCACGTTCCCCGGCCGCTAGGCGCGGACCAAAAAGCAGTCAGGAGAACAGTGCGAAGTCAAACCAGAAACTGGGAGAGTGCATAAACATTCAAACGTGCAGCACACTGATGAAGAGACAACTACTGGTTAATATTACTAATACTATTAATTTATAATTTTTTAAAGGGGGAATGCGAAATAGAAAATGAAAGGTAAGTTGCTGTGCAAACATGTGCCATTTGATTGGTGAAATACCAAATGAACGAGTGGATGTATGCGTTTTATCCTGATTGCCTTCTCAATTTGTGACCTGATGGCTAAAATCGTCATAGTTTGTTATCTAGCTTTCGTGCGAGCGAATTATCCCTCTTTTACCGCGTGCTCGTTCGTCATCACAAGTTCGGCCCCGGTCGCCGCTCTTCAATTGTGATCGCCACGGGGACGTCAATGGGGGGAAGGAGAATATGCGGGATGGGAGGCTTAGGAGAGGCGCAGTGCGTGCGTATATCCTCATTCCCTCCAGATGGGCCGTCCGCGCCACCGTCTACTCTCGTCGCCGGGATTCGGGGAAGCCGATAAACTCCCAGAAGGACGAAGGGATATGATGGGAGGGGATGTGGGGGCTGGGGGTGAAGGGGTTGATAGGGAGGGTGGCTGGGCATGGGCGTGATGAGGGTGATCCGTTGTGTTCCTCCAGAGACTCATAATTAAAGATACTGGTTTTGAGCCCGTGCTGCTTTTACTGGTGAGTAGGGGCCGGGAACAGGCCCAGACTGGAAGTCCATTATAATACGAGGTCATTGGAGTTCTACTAATAGGGCAGTTCTCTTCGAGTTTCCCACTGCGTAAATCACCGATCAGTTGTAATCCAATCATATAACGAATTAGAACATCATCATCTAAGTGTTCTTCGAAATATATGCATGGACACACTCGTCTTTGATATCCCCGACCAAGGGTAGTTTTCTAGCACTTTTGATTTCAAAATATTTTAGTTTTTCAATATTAATCTTCTTTTTGCTGACTGCTGATAATGATCCAATTTCTATAATTGGCCTTCCTTCATACCCTACAAAATTCCTATACTTCTCCTCCTCTACCACGATTATCCAACATTCTCCCCTCTATCACCCTCATCAGAGCATCTTTACCTCCATAATCCCTAGAGCCCCTTCAAGATAGCTCCCAGATTCAATTCAAGCCGCAATAAATATCTCAATTTTAGGAGTTGTGTTGAATTTACTAATTTATTTTAATGTGGCAACTGGCTATAAGGACCCTCTCCAGATTCCCGGCCAAACGCCAATCTGAATGCCCTATTATTCGCTCGTTGAAGCAAACTCTTCCATATTGACTTTCCGGCCTATATTGTGAGCAATCTTATTTAAACCATATTGAAAGCTGTGTCTTACCCGAGATAATGTACCAGTCTGGACGCCTTGCGAAGTGGCAAACCTCATTATGTTAATTCATATAAATCCTCTAATTGTGTAGCTCTGTCTTCGGCAATAAATGTTCAGAAATCATTGTTTAAAACATCGAAAAGTTCTGAAGGTGAGTTTGAGTCATTCTCAGAATAGCTTCATCCTGAATTGAACGGATACTGTCATGCTCTGTTTTCGCTCATATTTAATGGAGCTTGGCTTCGGTTTCTGCTCATCCCTGGTCCTTCAAAGAGGGAATTAAATTTCTGTATTACTTGGAAAATTGATTCTTCAAATTTCCCTATCCTACTTCGTGAGTTCTCTCTCCTTATCCTGGGAAATGTGAACGGTGAAACAGCAGAAAATTGGCTCGTATTACGTCCCAATGTAGAGGCTTTTACTATCAAAAGTTATTATTGACAAAAAATCTTGAGTTGTAATTGTCTCGAAATTTACAATAAAAGAGGAAAAATTTGACTTTCCACTGCAGTATTTGGACATTTAGACTTTTCAGAAATACTATCTTTTTGGAGAAGTTATTGTTATTATCGTTAATTTTATCAATAGACCCAGTATCTATATGCTTCATGCTATATCTTCAATGTATACATTGAAAAAGCCATACATGAAATAAAGAACGAATTAAAAACAGGAGTAAAGGTGCATGCTACGCTTTGCTGACGACATAGTAATTCTTGCGGAGAAGAAAGAAGATCTGACGAGAATGCTGAACTTTGTGGACAAAAATCTGCAGAAATACAGCCTGAAGATTGATGTTAAGAAAACCAAGGTTATGGTTTGGGAATAAATAAAGAAGACAGAATCATCGTTAAACCTGGGCGGCAAAAACTCACGCAAGTGGAAGAAATTTGTTATCTGGGAAGCAGGATCACCATCGCTGAAAGAAAGAAGCAAGGAAGACAATATGAGAAGAATAGCCCAAGCAAAGAAGGCATTCTACCAGAAGAAAGGTCATCTGACAGCTGGTAACATAAGCCTGGAAGTTAGGAAGCACTTTATCAAAACACATATTTGCAGCATGCTCTTATGTCAGCAGTGAAGCCTGGACAATAGCAGCAGCAGCGGAAAGGAGATTGGAAGCAATGGAGATGTGGTTTTACCGACGAATGATAAAGATTAAATGTTAGGAGAGAATCACTAACGAAGAAGTCCTACGAAGAGATAGAGAAAAAAGAATCGTTATGAACACTCTGCGAAGGAGAGACGAACTTATGGGATACATTTTGCGCCACAACAGCCTAATGAAAACGATATTGGAAGGAGAAATAAATGGGAAGAATTATAGTGAAATACCAAAATATGGATTGCATTAAGCAAATCATGAAGGACGTCTAAGTAAATAATTATGTAGGAATGAAGCGGATGGCAGAGAGGAGAGTGGAATGGAGAGCTGCTGCAAACCAATCTTTGGATTGATAGCTACTGATGATGAAGATACAAAATAGAATAAAAATTACGTCAGACTAAGTATATAATATCCAGACCGTTCTTTCTACTCCCGTCAGTGGTATTTCTCCATTGCAATTGCTTTATCAACAAAATGTAGCTCCTGCTTCTGCACCTAGGGATCAGCGAGCCTTTGTTCGAATATCCCTGGATTGGAAAGATTCCCGGAGAATAATAAAGCGAAAGTGCTTTGCTACCGAGGAAGAATCTTCCGAGGCATTTTTTCCATGCTCAAGGAGCTTAGTGTTCAAAGTCATTGTTTGAGTTTTTTTATAACATGCTAATATGCTTCGTTGTCGTGGGGACTTAATCGTGGCTTGCTATTGTTAAGCGCCCAACTAAGAGTCGGTGTGGATTGTGCATATTAGCCGAGATGTCAAGAAAATGAGATCTGCTATTGTCTCTTCTTATTATTCTCGGCTCCTTTCGGAAAATCTCGGCTTACTTCACGCAATGCCCCTATTAAAGCGTTTTCTGGATAATAGTATCGCAAGTGATGGAAATTCCTCCCTGGATTATGCAAACGTTGGTCTCCGGTAACACAATGGATCGCCAGCGAAACGCTGTGAGTTCATAATCCATTATGTTGGTGTAAGCCACTACTGTTCGTGGCGCGTGTCTGGCAATGTGCTGGCTTTGAAAGTACACTAGTGCCAACGTAATTAATTATGTGACTTATGGGATCATTAGACGCTTAGTAGCTCGATGTGCTATAGCCACGGCTTTCGCTAAAAAATACTATCTCTACGTCCCTCAAAACCAAGGTATATTACCGCTCTATTTTGACATTATGCGGTCTGCAAACATAGTCATGGTACTAATTGTAATATCTCTGTTCAGTGAATTGATTTAATTGAAATAAACTACAATTTTGTCTATATTGCCCATTTCAACCGAAAAAAGTATATGCTGGATAGCTCGTAGATATGGCGAATTAGTCGAGCTGGTAATTAGTTTTTCGTGGAAAGTACCCGGATGTTATCAAACGATTACTTTTAAATTGATGATTTAATTCAGTAATTGCGTTATCCTAGTTATTTATTTGGTTCGCGGCTGCCGTATAATCGGATGATCCTCTGATTTACCTATGGTTAATGAATTTGGTGTATGCTGTTCTAAATGACGATCCTTCCTGTAGGAATACAGAACAGCTAGGTCTCATATTTCAAGGAATCTCCAAATGTTAGTTTATTTTTGTTACATGTCGTGATTTTTTATTTGCATGCATTGGAGAGTATAGGATCAGGGTCATAAGTACAGAGTCAAAAAATTTCATTTCGCTTTTACCATTGGGTCATTTAATCATAAGATTTTTTGATTCCAGCCTTCCATCCTTCCCTACCTAATACTAGTCCCCACTTTGGGTATTCATACCATATTGCATACATTTTAGTTACTCGTTAATTGGGAATGGGAATTAATTCCACCGAAGGAGAAATCATTTTGCAGCCAAAATAAAAGCTTTCCCATGAAAGGCCTGCAATATTAACATTAAAAAGTAAATAATGCTGAAGGAATTTCGTATGATCAAGGTTCGAGTTTCTTTAAAATAAAGTTCAACATAAAAAATAGTTACAAAGAATACTCATCCATAAATTACTGAGGGAGAAGAGGAAAATAATAAAATGGCATTTTTCAACTGTTGACGTGCGAGGATAAATAATGCTACCAGTAGTTATACTATGCATATACTTCTAAGGCAATGCAATTTTCATTTTTGTATTCACTTAGCCAAGATTTTCCAATTGATCTAACGTTCACGACGAATATACAGTACATTTTATGATGCATCGTATTTTTTGCTTGCTGATTACAGAAGAGGGCTACGTTTATATGCTAACTTAGGGAGCATACATATATTACGTAGGAAATGCGAAAATCTTTGTGTAAAAAGGGAAAGAAAAAATTAAAGAATCTTAATTTTTGCGTAACTGTTGACGTTAGGAAGTCATAAGTAATCTGGGCAACTATTCCACTTTGCGAAGAATACCAAATTTTTCTGTGATTTATAATAAGGATTAGTTTTTGCTCTCTAAATATGGACGATAGTTAAGTTTAAATAAATTGATGAGTGTTTTAAACTCAAGTGATTATGTACATGAATTCTGTCGGGGATGGCAAAAGTTATTGGTGAAAGGAAAGAGTAAATACAAAAATGCTATTTTAGTGTAGCGGTGGGTGTTGGAAATTAATTTAACAAAAAAATTAACTGCTATAGTAAAATTTGCTTGTATAATACATTTAAGTTTTTTTTCTAAGCTGCCAGGTGAAGAGGTAAAAATGGCTCTGTTGTTTGTTACAAAAGTAACCGGTAATAAGTCGTTGTTTAATACGGGATGGAGTTACACGAGTGTGTTGACCTAGGATATTTCTGGAATTCCGATTCGGATTGCAATTCGGGTCGTTCTAATGAAGTTCTGTGCGCGTCGAGCACGCGTTCACGCTTTGAATAGCCACGTTACACTTTTAAGTGAACGTGCTTTTAACCTTCCTCTCTTTCTCTCCCTCAATGCATACCAATCTGTCTCTCTCCTTATTCTCAAAAGGGTGCGCACGGTATAACGCTTTGGCACGCGAGGTCGGAACACAATGGGAGCCGCGTGGCTGGCTGTGGTGTTATTTAATGGGTTGTGTGTGTATTCGTATGACCCCATTGTGTCTCCGCTCCCGATTTTCTTGACTCTGCAAGAAGCCCTAGGAGCTCGTCTTTGTAATCAGTATTCATGACTAAACATATTATATTTAGGTAGTCGCGCGCATAAAATGGACGATCCCTGCATTAAGTTCAGTTTCTCATCCCTTGTCTGCTTAAGCGCTTCATTTAACATACCTACTCTTGTGATATTACAGTCTGAATTACGCGAAAAATGTTGAAAACCTGTATTTTGATTGGAAATTAAATTTTGTTTAGACGATGACGTTATTCCTCCGTGAGAATTTTTTTGGAAAAACTGCAAAGGAAAAAATGGAGGCGAACGACAAAGTTTAAAAAATCGTTATTGGTTTTCCTCATCGCATAATGTTTTTTTAACACATAATTCCCAATTAATTATGTAGAATCATTAGCCCCAGAAGATTTTAATGCTTGTTAAATGTGAGAAAATAAAAATATTTTCATCTATGCTGACATTATAGCGATTGTGTTTGTCATTTTTTCCGGTCATAATCAGTATAGCATTAAGAAAATGTGAAGTTTTCATGGCAGCATTCTCCATGAGATTTTCTGGTTTACAACCCGAATTTATAAACCGTTTGTCAAAATCTTTAACTGCAGCCCTTATTTTGAGAACATTTGAAGTTATCTGAGCGTAATTTTTCCACCGATGGAAATCGATATCTTCTTTTACGCCTACATGGGCCCTTCGTCTATCCTCCCTTGGTCTATCCTCACCTTGGTCTATCCTCAATCGAAGCAAAAGCATTGTTTCAATTCCATATCCAGTGTTTATTTTTAATAGTTTATTGTTGTTTGCGCGTGAGCTTAGCTCATTCTGATACATTGCAACAGATCCTAATTCGCATTGATATACTTTAAGAGCATTAATCCTCACGAAGGAATGATTGATTTTGATGGAAATGAAAAAAACCTTGTTAAAACCTTGAATTGCCGATATATTTTTTGCTTCTTTCACGTGAGTAAAGTAGAAATCGTGTGTCACCTTCAGATCTCGTGGGAATAAAGCAGACGAAAGAAGAATGATGTACATACTAACAGCGGTAAATGTGGTGCAAGAAATCGAAATTCGATCTAAGGTATTATGTTTAGGAAGTCATTTTTCCTCCCTGGTTACGGAAGTGATAATAGAGCTTGAATGTGAGTATCGCGAGTGAAACCACTTTTATTTCTTTTTGCTTATGTTTAGCGTCGTTGCTCTCTGCCTTATCCAAGGTTGCTTGTATTTCACAATTACATTATACAATGTTTTCATGCCTGTGTAGTCCATATCTCACCTGTTACAGATGAGTTACAGTACTTGCCGTTTGCTGGAAAATAACATCTTTCCTCCTCCAATTGCTAGTTTTAATAGAACCAATGTTTTAGTTTACCGTAGACGTAGTAGTGGTTGATTTTTTTACATCGCTTTTTCTTCTCTTTGCTCATTTTTAATTCCTCGTAATGATTTCCAGTAATTGCTCTTCCATTACATTTTCGCTACTCCTAGCTACACGTTATTTCCCTGATCCCTTTCTCCGTATTACCTACTGATCGGGGTATTTTCTGGGAATTCTGTAATATTCTTTTTATCGTAGCCATCCTGATTCTTTGGTCGAATGGGATTTGGTGTGGCGATTAATTTTACGCTCTTCCTTTGTTCATAACCTCCAATGGAACGCAGCCATCCATTTTCTGTGAAACTGCCGTTAAAATTCGAAAATAAAAGGCTCTCCCTCTAGAATGAAGTTGCGTGGTATCGTACAGTGTTTGTAAAATAATATAAGTCATATTTTACATTTATTAGGTAAAATGTGTTAAGGTTTGGAAGCCCTTCAAAATTACAATTTTCTCTTTTCCATTCTTGGAAATACCAATTTAGGAGAAGCGAAAGAATTTTAATCATATTACAAAACTTTCCCTGATTAGTGGCTCGAAATGTAGTTGCTGCGAAACATGTTAATGAAACATTTGCAGGCGGAGTCGCCATATATTGATCACATATCTGCACAATGTTTGAGGTGAGGTTTTCATTGTCTTTATTTCTCATTCCTGGAATTCCTGTGAAGAAAATAAAAAATGCTCATTTCGTTCCGTCGGCTCCAAAATTTCACTCCGGGATGCATCAAAATATTCATATTCGGGTAGCGAGCTGTAAAACAAATGAAGGCCCCAAAGTGGTACAAGAATTACATAAAAAGGCCATATCTCTTAAGTCTGCACGTAAATTTTTAAAATTAAATAAAATATGCACGTTTGTCGGCCCCAGTGGCGACGGGGTAAAGTCCTCGCCTGCTAAACTGAGGGTCGCGGGTTCGAGCCCCGCCTGAATGGATTTCTCACCACTCAGGACATGGGTGTTTGTGTTCGTCCATTGTTATATGCTAAAACACCCGATGTAAAAGGCCGTCAGTTCTGTTTTCGGAGAAGTGGAAATAAATACATTAATAAATATCTCAGGGAAAAGACTGAAATTTGCAGAAATCACGAAAAACCTACTATAAAATTTGATGTAACCATAGGGGTCCCCTGTAAATAATTCGGTCATATTTTTAGTTTGAACCTCCTTCTAAAATCATGAAGGTTCCTGGACATATTAGTGGGTTACTGTAAGCAATGGGAAGAGGACTCTCTTGGCTTCATTTGCAATAAAATCTTTTCCACATCATGTTTTTTACCAATGGAAACGCTGAGGGTTAACCCATCTTCTCCGCTAATTTGGCCTTCATTTTCCTTTTATGCTCGAGTGAAAATATTTAGTTTCGAAGTCATTTGAGTCAGTGAGATCTTGTTCTGATGAAGCGGTGCTTGAAGGTACTTGTTACCAACGGTAAACTTCCATTGAAATTTTTACTTAACTCGAGTTCTGAAAGACGGTGAGTCTGCGATTTAAACTCACCTATTTACTGTTTGGACACGTACGTCTACATAATACTCTGCCAGCCACCTCTAGGGTGTGTAACAAGCGGTGAGTTATCACCAACATGCACTACACAATACCCTAATGAAGTTAATGAGACTGCAACTTTTGATGCGTTAGCAAAAAACTGCAAATATTTGTCAGGAGGTGAAACTTCACCAATATCGCACTATACTATATCCATGCCACCATTATTAGAGAAACTATTTGTAATTACCTGCCTATTTTGCAAATTTTCCCCTCCTAAAATCAACTCTTCTGTCCAGGAAAACTAAATTGAAAATTTATAAAACGTTGATAAGACCAGTAATTGCATATGGAGCTGAGACATTGGTCCTATCCAAACAAGATGAAGAAACATTCTTGATTCAACAGAAGATTTGAAAGGAAAATAATAATGAGAATCTATGGCCCAGTAAAAGAAGGAGAAACGTGGAGAATAAGAATGAACTTTGAAATAAATGAAATATGGGAAGAGAAGGATATAGTTAGGTTCTCAAAGTCATTGCGACTGTCATGGTTGGGCCATGTTGAAAGGATGGAAGAGTATAGAATGCCCAAATTGTTAATAAATAGCAAGATGGAAGGGAGTAGGAGGAGAGGAAGACCGCGCAAAAGATGGCTGCAAAATGTTGAAGAGGACCTGAAGACAATGGGGATTGGATGATGGAGAGAGAAAGCAAGAAGGAGAGTCGAATGGGGGCATATAACTGAGGAAGCCAAGGCCCACACCGGGCTCTAGAGCTGAGGATGATGATGATGGTTTGTAATTACCTATTTTACAAATACATAAATGCACAGAGATACAAGAATCATACAGGGAACATGCAAGACGTTTGTTAGTAATACGTAGCAGATTAAGAAACAAGTAGTAGGGAGCAATCAACTATGTAGCTACACTGCCTATTTACAAACCTAGTTACAAGTGCGTTCCTTGGTTTCAGGTCCAACCATGTGGAAGTTGATTTTCACAAATGAAAAATTAACTGTGTGTTCTAGGTCTTATTGGCAGCTGTTATGGTCTCTTTTCGTTCGGAAGTCTCTTTCCCTAATTTTATACTCATGATCTAATCTACCGTAGTATGTCGGGGTTCATAAAATGTTATTGAAAGTAAATGGTACCTACTATAGGTATTTTTCTTTAACTATGGTAAGGATGAGAATTTTCTAGAGACTGCTGAGTGGTTGGAAGTGCGAGATGTTGAAAGACTCTTTGGAAATAGGTACTCGTATGCTTTAATTGAGGTTAGACATTGTTGTGCAATACATGTTTTGAGGTCCAGCATAGCATTTAAAAGTAGCCTTTAAGGAAAAACTTACTACAAATGCATTTCTCCCTTTAGAATACCCATTTTAATCCTAGCATGTCTATCTACAGCAACTGTCGCTCAGCGAGGATTGGTCGTTCTTTGTGTTACATTCTACTTTTTATTCCCGAACAGTTTCTCATTATTAATTCACGGTTCCATCCATTGACATCCCTCGTTAGCTGTTTAATGCACTATACATTCTTACCTCTTTCTGAGGCTGTTCCCATCCATTGTACTTCCTATAGCTGCCTTCCGATGCCTTAGAAAATCTCATTTCTTTTTAATACTTCCTACGAAGTCCTTCCATAAACCCTCGCAGTGCGTCTTCATTGAGTGTTGCGTACTGCCCGTTTGATCATCTTCATTCTTCTGCCGAACCGCACTTCCATCGCCTTTCATCATGTTAATTTCTCTCCTAGTCGGGTGAAGAGTGCGTGCCCAAACTACCTCACAGAGGCTTGCTCTAAATATACATATACTATTATCATTTCCCACTAGTATTTGATGTCAGTCTAGGGACTCAATCAGTACTGGTTCCGTAATCATCAGGGCATCCTAAGTCCATCCTGCCGTGAATTACAAATGTCATTATCATCCGATTTTATACCCTTTTTAAAACATCCTATTCTCTTTTATGCCATCCAAAATCCTACTTTTCTTTTACCTTGTTCCCTCTTGCTCAGTCTTCTCCCGCTATCACCTCCTACTGGTGCCCGTTCTTATAACACCCTCCAAGTTCCAAATTATTATGTAAGTTCCAAACCGGTCTATTCTCTGACGACGTTGATAATATTTTACGAAATCCGACATACTACGGTAGATCAGATCATGAGAGTAAAATTAGGGAACTAGACTGCAGAACGGACAGATTTTAGATGTAATTTTTCCCACGAACGATAAGGGACCATAACATCTGCAAATGAGACTTTTATCTAGGTTTGTCGTTAGGTAGTGTAGCTCTTAGTAGTAGTAGTACTCCTAATACTTGAATCCTTATCTGTTACCTAGTACATACTAACAGCACGCCTAGCATGTTTTCTACTTGGGTCTTGAGTCCCTGTCCATCTGTGTAGTTGTAGAATGCATGTATATTGACGGTCACTCTCCATTTTGATGTCATCTGTAGTGTAGTGGTGCATGCTTGTGAGGCTTCGCCTCGTGACAAGCATTAGCGATTTATGCTAGTGCATAATTAGTCGTAGTTACACTAACTCTAGGGTATAGTGTAATGCATGTTGGTGATTACTCACCCCCTGCCACACACCCCTGAGGTGGCTTGCAGGGTATTTTGTAGATGTAGATGTAGATAGAAGTTCTTCTTTAGTTTAAGTTCTTCTCATTGTATGTTTTACCACATGTGTTCTGAGACAACATTATAAATTATAAAATACTATTTTCCATATATTTTACCCATTCTCGCATTAAATAATATAATTTAAAAATCAATTTTCGATGATTTGATTTGTTTGAACAAAGACAACGTTAATCTATAATTAACCAGGATATGAATAGATTGACAATTAAGTCATTTCACGGTGGAACCACTGGAAAGAATATACGTCTACATTATAATTTGCAAGCCACCTCAAGGTTCTTCACTTTCACTAAACTTCACCTTCACTAAACTTTTGTTCACGATTTTTTTGAGAGTTGCTTTCAATGAACCCCTTCTCTTAATTACCGTAGCTATATTTGGCTAGAGCATAATTGTCTTCTTCTGTGTTTTCTGTTGAACATGGTGCACTCCAAAATGGTCCCTGCTATATATATAAACTGCTCTACTCGCTCTTATTTTCTCTGCAAATGTTTAGTGGCTTCCTACTACTTGAGAATCTCATTACTTCTAATTTCCTGTATTTAATCTTCATTCCGTTACTCTCACACGGATCTGCAATCCGTTCAGTAATGACTGCATTCCCTTGGCCGACAGGCAATCTTTACACTTGTTCAACTGCAAATCTAACGGACTTTCATCTGCTCCCGACTACTTTTAGTTCTCTTTCAAGCGATTTCATTTCTTCTGCACATTATGTTGAATAGCGAAGGCGTTGGACGAAGAAACTTGCCTCGTTCGATATAATGATTTCATGTTGAAGTTATTCATTATAGTTTGACGTTTGAGAGAGGGAAGAGCGATGCGTTCACTCTACACGGAGCGTCATGTTCGAGGGGATTTTTCCCTTCGGAACGGACGATGTGACCCGATGGATTTACACATGTCATGTCTCCGTCATTGTCCCTCCAGTTCGAGCGTTGCGCGTCGTGGTATCATCAATCACGCGAGGGGGCTTGGATATGCACGCATCACGCTTTCAAAGGTGGAGGGGGGGAAGTTACAAGTGGTTGAGTTGAGAGGGCGGAGGGGGTAGGGTAGAGAGGGGAGGTCGTGGGAGTGAGGGAGGGAGGGGGTGGAGGGAGTAGGCGGAAGAGGGAGGCCACTCGCTGCGACGAGGCATTTGAAGGGGTTGGTGGCGTGTGATTGTGCGTTTCCATCATGAACGACTCTTTTTCTTATGATGAACGATTCATACGCATGAATTAAATACGTGATTTCAAACATCAACGAGCTCGATGCAAAATAACGGCCATTCAAGTATTACGTAAAACGATTTATGCCATTTTTGCCCCCCCCCCCTCCCCCTATGTAAGACAATGTAAGATTTTCCCAACCCTCCCCTCCCCCCTCTCCCTCTCGGTCTTACGTAAGACGTTAGATATTTGTATCTACTCTTCGTTAAATGCTCACTCTCTGCAGTTTCATCTTTCCATGGAAGCCATCGTACAGATTTGTGCACTGGATATCGTATAATAACGTAGTGTTAGAGTACCACATTCATTAAGCATGGAGGTAATGTAGCTAGCCAGCCAGGCGACAGAATAGGAGGATTGGTGTACCGGTGAGATTACGAAAAATACGCCATTTTCGATCAGACGCTCCATGTCACTGCTAAATTTCATTCGGAAATTTAGCAGTGATACATTTCAAGACGGACAAAAGTCTTACGTAAATTTGTTCCAGACCCCCTGCCGCCCTACATAAGACAATATAAGATGATCCCAACCCCCCCCCCCCAATACAACGTCTTACGTAATACTTGAATGGCCCCTTACCACAACTGAAAACATATCCCTTCACAGCAATAGCGACGAATACGTATTCCTCCCAAAGATTGCTCTTATCGTTAGACCAGTGATTCCCTACCCTTTTACGTTTGCCCTTAAAGACTGAGGTTACAATGACAGAATCAATACAAACTTTGTAAATTTCACAATGAATTTTATTTAATTCGACCGGTTTCATCGCATAGGTCCAGGGGTCGGCAAAGTTTTGAGACGGAAGAGCCAAATTTGTCCCTCACAAGAGTGTAAAAATTATTCGAGGGGCAAACATTTATTTTAGAAATAAGGAAAATTTAGAGTAATAGTATAACAAGTTATAACATTAACTATTTCTTTAATTAATGAAGAAAAAATAATCATTTTAATATTATACTCCCTTAAAAAATTAATTCGACCTAATGTTGTTGGCAAAAAAGTTATTCCTCCTATTGTAAAGCAAAGGACTGCGGATTAATAAATTAGTAAATGAAGAAACCAGATCATTTATCGCTAAATTATTAAAATTAGAAAACTAGGAATGAAATATTCTGTCACATAATTTTTCATTTTTATTTCAGAGCTACTTTAATGTAGCCAAAGAGCCGTTTTGGCTCGCGAGCCCGCAGTTTTCCGACCCCTGCCTTAGGCGACATCATCAGGATGTGGGTTACAGGATTGTGAAAGTTACAGTTTGTATTGATTCTGTCAACATGGGTTTTCACGAAGTTACGCCTAATAATATCGAGTTCATGAGGTTACAATGTTGAGAGGCATCATTCTTAGATTTTTAATTTTAAAAATATTAATTAATTAAAGTGGACTATATATCAGGAATATTTTACCTTCACATTTAAATAAATACTTCGTCAATTTTATTTAATTTATTTAAGTAAGTTATTAGTAAAATCACCAACCTACACATAATATGGTATAGTATAGGTATAGTATACTATTGGAGTCAGGTTTGGAAGAAGTTAAGTTCGATTACTATCACCATATGTCAGGTATGAGAGTATTCGGTTCATAAGTTGGTCATACAAACATTTTTCGTTTTCCGCATTTATCTCGCGGCATCCCTAGCTGTTTTCCCAGCACCTAAAGTGCACTCCGGTTGGGAACCACTGCGTTAGACGGCTAGACCTATCTTTAATTCATCAATATGTCAAAATCGACTGTGGTGTTTCACTATTTATTCAGCGGATGCTTTTTTACTAACCAAATCTGCATTGACCCTTTAGCACGTCATCTTATTTTGGGTAGTGCCATACCTTACATTTTTTAGTTAATCACTTAGGTAATAATCATATTTTTCAAACTATGTATCTCTTGTAAAATATAATCTTTTGATAAGTCATTGCTTATTTTGAAAATCTGCTAACTTCGTAAACACTTTTATTCTTTGGAAATGTTTGCAACTACGATTTACTAGCAATTTATTTTTAAGCATAAAGAGTGTTCCTATCCGGGGAGAGGTGGGGGTAAACTAAAAGGAATGGGGCGAAAATAGTCATCTCCATCGGTACTGAATTATTTTCAAATTGATCCGTTATTTTTCCCGTAATTTTTTATCCTTTATAAAGGAAAGTGCTAGTAAAATTTTATACCCCCTTTTAAGTTTAAGCCCGTTTCACACAATACTTGATCCAGCACAAGGTCGAGGATACTCGCTAGTATGATAGCTTTCCAGTACCATGTGATAGAGAACTATCATGCTGGCTAACAAGCATGATAGCTATTATACTCACTGGGCTACTTGATTTTGGTAATTGATGCGGTACTAGCTTGCTACTAGCTCCCAGTAGGACCTAGTAGCCTTCGACCAATAAAGTTAGCTTTTACAGTCGCAGTGCGGTCTTCAATTTTTTTAATCAGCGCCTCACTATCGCGGGTGTTACGCACTCTTTGGCGGTGAAATTGATGTGCTGTGAAAATGTCTCGACAATCCCTGCTATTACTGCAGCAGCCAAAAGTCGCCTTCTTTCATGGAAATTTTCCATTTTCTTTTTTACAGTTCGCAACAGTTGGCGACAGTACCGCTTAATTGCAAGCACGATTTCAATGATCGTGTGAAACCTTCTATCACGGTTTCTATCATACTGGGTTCCGTCCTCAATATCAAGTACCAGCCCGAATGCTAGGTCTTGTGCTGGATCAATTATCTAGTGAAACGGGTTTTACCGTCGCTTTACTCAACCTTATGTGGTGGGGTGACTCTCTGAAGAACGAGTCATCACCACGAGCTGTACCACGCAATTTGAATCGAATCATTTCATTGGATCGAACTTCCCTCCTTCTATCATTTGATGTGCGTTGTAGGGAGGAGAGAGGATGTATGGAAGGGAGATTGATGTCTGGTTTGTGCGTCGGCGGTTGCGAGTGTATAATTGGACATGGGGGTCCTCCTCTCCCGCGCGTGAACGCCCGTGACGGCATTCGGTTGCGTGTCAAGGTGAAATCTCAGTGCGCCGTTGCGACGCGCGAGTCAATTATTTCCACTGTCGCGATGACAAGGCGGCCACTAAAGCGCAGAACATTTGGAAAGCCTCGAAAGGTCAATCATAATCAATATAATTCGCTCTCTCGGATTCGACAGGAACGTCATATCCTTAGGAGCGAAGGGATTTGACCATTTGTGTTGGAAATTGGCGCCGAAGGTTGCTGGATTTATAGAAGGTTTCTCCTCGTTCGTAAAGTTTCGAACAGAAAAAAATTACCGAGGTCGATAAATATAATCTAAATTCCTCCAGATATTTGATGTCCTGGCATTCAGTCATGCATTTCATATTTTATTCTCAAAGTAAAATGTTTGCCTTGGGGTAGAATAACTATGCTCGAAATGATATTGGGAGATTTGTTATGAGAATTTCGATTGTAATGGCCTAAAAACTTCCAAAGGAATATGACTTACCCTTCAAACCACCTATTTATATTATCTGAGGTCCTACTATATAGTTTCCCTCCAGTCGATATAAATATCGTAACTCCCTACAGTGTTCCCATTGACCGGTGACATCGGAAAAATTGTTAAGGAACTGAATTATGCGTTGAAGAAGGCGGTAGTTGTTCTGTCCGTTGAGGCAGAGGCGGTTTGAGGTCAATTACTGTAGTAGTATTAAGCATAGTGAGAAAAGTACTGAGATGGAGTTACTAGGCCAAATATCGAACAGCCAATTTGACTAGTTGTATAATTTGTCAATGAATAGCTATCACTAATATGACAGCTATCAAGATATAAACTTTTAATTTGGTTTGTACGATTCCGATGTCAGTCTTAAATTCTTTTCCAAATTCGGTCACTCGTTACAGGTTCGGTTACAGGTAATTCCTTAAAAATGGGCGAATCGATATTTGTTAAAAGTGCATATGTATATCAAAATAGGTTCTCTGAAAACATTCCTGAAGATACTACAGCGCAGCGAAACATCCCCATTTAATAATAATAATAATGTTTACTGATGTTCATGGAACTACATCCACTATGAACATAGTAAATAGAAATGTGGTAATAGATCTCACAGTAGATTATAATCATATTACAAAAAAAGGTTCAAGGAGAAATTAACAAATACATAGGATACAATATAACATTTTGTTTGGAGTATTTCAAAAATAATATCAGCAGGAAATACACAGTAGGAAACAATAGTGACGACATGAAACTAAAGGTAAGAAAATAGATAGCACACAATCCAGAGACATAATTAGTGGTAGTATGTAACAATAACAAAGAAAATATCAATCGACGTATTACAAACAAAGAGATTTATAAACCATTGCGTAGTTGAACCACAGAGTTCTTTGGTTTCTTTCTGGAGTTCACAATGGAATCCCGCGAAGCTTCGTCCTCCTTTATCACTCGCAAGGAAGTTACATGATATATGAGAATGGTTATTGTGATTATCTAGGATACAATGTGGAACAGGTTTTTGCATGAGGGAAGTTTAAAATTGATTGCTCTGAAAACATTGTTCTGCGCGATCTTTTGCTCTGAGAGACAGACGGTCCTCCGTCCCATCACTTTCTCGTGACGCAACGCAAAGAGGAAGGAGTCGTCGCGGTTGAAGAAGACAGCTCAAGAGTGAAAGCCCGCGGTCGCTTTCTCAACCCTTCCGCGTTTCCAATAGTCGAAGTGCGAGTCGCTGGAGGGTCGCCGGGTGTTGAGCCTCCTTGATTAGTAGGGGACGGAGTGGGGGGTCGTTGACGGACGGCCCCTGGGAGAGTGGGGTGTGGAGGGAGGGAGGCGGAAGAGGGCGGGGGAGGCGATTGTGGAGGGGCGGTGAAGGCGGACAGGAAGCGGAAAAGACGGGGAGGAGACTGCTGGAGAGTGGGGGCGGGGAGTCTGCTGATGGCGACGTCTTTAGGTGCAATCGTAAGGTGACAGCTGATACTTCTTACCTTGAGGAGGAGGGTCGTTGAGGTAGATTTACCTCATCAGATTCCATTGTATGTTCAATGATTAAAATGTCACTTTTTCATATTCGTACCACTAACTCTAAGAAATTAAAGAAATCCGGTGTATGTAATATAATGAAATAGGCTGAACAGTTTACGCTTTTTGGAGGCTTTGTTGACAGGGACGTCAAATGTGGAATTTTCCTAGCGAGGGAAGCATTTCTGAAGAGGAGAAAAATGATGAGGGAGGGTCTACGAAAAGACGCAAGGAAAAGACTGACTCAAACTATGAAAAAAACTATAAATCATAAGCAGATAATGGGTGTTCTCAATGGGTTTCAGGCTCAACCTTGTGGAATTTTATTATGATTAATGAAATAAGAAAACTTAGTGTGATTCCACAATTTATTTTCTGGTAGGTACAACTAGTTTCGATGCATCGGCCTCATCTTCAGGTACACAAATTCGAGACCAGTGTGATATACCTGAAGATGACGCATATGCGTCGAGACTAGTTGTACCAGAAAATAAATTGGTGGACTTCAACCAAGTTTTCTTTTTTCATTTATCAGATAAAGGTAATGAGATTTTCTAGAACTAAGAAGGCAGAGCTGAATATAATGATGGGAAGGCATAAAGTATAGCAGGTTGAGCCGCTTACTTATCCAATTGTAAGTAGTATTTCGGAGGAAAATGGTGTTAGATCGCCCATTGTATGTGCTCCCCCTGCCACGCACCCTTGAGGTGGCTTTCAGGATATTATGTAAATTAGATGTATGCATGTATATTGAAATACGTTTTTGGCGTCGTCATGAAGGGAGATCTGCTTTGAAATAACATGAAAAATTTATTCTTTACTGAAGTGGTCGGTCATTTGAGGAGACGACCGGCAACCTGAGGTCATTTGCACCATTTCAGGAGAGGTGGCTTGCTTGATAAGAGAAGAATGATATGGGAAGGGTTGAGGTAATCCTGGAGTCGTATTTCGGGTCCTTATGAAGCAGGCTTGATATCGGAATTATATCGAGGGCAGCGACGAACAGCTAGGTTTGTAAAGAGTTGCTATGCTGAGTCTAGCTTTGTGTCAAGACTTATAGAGAAATTGAAATTGGAAGCGCTATCACACCGAAGATTAAAGAATAGGATTAATCTCTTAATTATATTTGATGCTAGTTACTTCTCAGAAGACCATGAGGACGTTTTAAAAACTCGGTGGTAATATGGTAGGTTAGATCGCTTGCGTTAAGACAATTTCAGCGAGATATCACTTCATCTACAATTTGATGAATTTTACGTCATTTTATAGACAAGACTCAAATTTCCGATGATATTAAAATATTTACCCCTTGCCGAACTACTTTTCTAGCAATATGCCTAAAAATATAAGCTGTTTTACATGGGATAGATTATGGCTGTGCGCTTCAGAGGGAGAATATTGAAATAATTAGAAATTTATAACATCTAGATTTGTTCAAAAAACTAACGGTGTGTAGCTTTTATGTTTTCTCAAAAATTTTTAAAACTTAATCAATTACTCACCGCAGTATATTTTACAGAATCGCAAAAAAAATCATCTGTTGTGAAGGATTTTTAGCCGTACGGCGTGAAAAAGTGAGTCAAGTTGGAGACTTTTGTGTATTTATTTAATTACTGAGAATTTTTGTAGTATAAAACTATATTTTTTCCGCCAACTATATTACAGTATTTACTTCATAATTCTTAAAGACGCTGCAGTTAAGAAATGAAATTCGAACATGGTCTCCATTATAACTAGGGAAATATCTCGCTCAAACAACTTAAATTACAGCGATAGATTGAAGGAAGGACAGGTTTCAAATTTATTTTTTTCCGCTTACGCTTAGGAACAACTTTATAGTGTGTTGACGGTTAGTGCATGCCTGGTGTGAAGTGTACCCCTGCCACACACTCTTGAGGTAGCCTGCAGGGTACCTCGTACAATTAAATAGCATATCTATAGTGTAGTGTGTGCTTTTGAGGCTTCCCTTCCTGACAAGCATTAGCGATTTATGCTAATGCATCAATATTCTTCGTTACATTAACTTTATTAGTGTAATGTATGTTGGTGACTATTCACCTTCTGCCACACAATATTGAGGTGGCTTGCTGGGTATTTTGTAGATGTATATGTGTAGAGAAACCTGTCCTCCATCTCATAGCGTTAACAAAAACCATTGTAAGTTTCCACATCGGAGTTCGGAAAGTGTTTTTACTTTGTTTGAAAAGGAGGTCGGCTTTGAAATTAAGTGAAAGGTTTTTTTCGGTAAGCAGCCAGTACATCTTTTCACTTTGAGTTACCACTCCGGAAGAAAATATGGAAATTTCTGATCACTCCTAACTGTGGAAAAATGCCCTTAATTCAGGTCGGCGAGATTCGCGGAATAAAAATGTTATTTCTGGATTTATTATACTGTGAAGGATTTATTTGGGAAGTTCATGGGATCGTTTGGTAATTGGTTTGATTCTTGGAATAGGCTCAGCGGTCCCCTCTGAAGCCCAGGTTATGTAAACCATATAACGAAAAAAACAATTCTGTTTTATTCGAGTGCTGGGAGAAATAATGGTAGCTTCTGTGACCCCGGGGAAACATTGAGGTTTTTGTGAGAATATTCTCCATTGGGGAGGGTTCCCTTTCATCCAGTTTTTCTTGGAAGCTGCTCTGTGTTTCATCTCGGCTGTTGAAAAGAGGTTAGATAGAGTTTGATCAAAGTTTTCTTGAGGCCAAGGATCATAAACTCGTTCCAGGAATCATTTTCTGGTTGGTAGTGAAAACCTTGGGCACAACAGTAAATCCGTAGATAATTCTTGGTATGACTTCTATGGTATCAGTTTTTTTAAATTCTTTTTACACTTTTACTTTACAGCTACTATTTAACAAGTTTATTGTGAATTAAGCTAAATGAATCTATTTTTGGCATGTGTGTTCTTAATATTTTTATCAGGAAAACATTTTAAAACTGCTTGCTGTTGATTTTTTAATCATTCTTTGAGTTAATCTTTTGATTCGTTGATGTTAACTTGTCTTCACCAATTCTTCCGTAGTCCACGATTTAAGCACCGACAATCACTCCGATTTATTGCTTGATAATTGCCAATTTTGTATTCATCACAATCTTATGCCATTTCATAGAATGTAGCTTGGATTAACGTTTTGTTCGCTATCAAAATTACGGCATAAAACTTATTGCCTTTATTAATCTTTATATGTTTATTGAGGAATGTAAAAGTGGTACCACCAGGAAATGATCTGCGATCACAAAGGGATGGTTTGTGAGGTCAGGATGAGTGACTAGTATTATGTAGAACCTTATTGTTAGTGTTGGGTATCGTCTTCGCATAGTGTGTGCATGCCGTTATTTCCAACGTTGGACCTTAAAATATTTTATTGTAGCGTATTCCTCTCCTCTCAAAGGCAATTTTTTAAGCGTCTCTAAATGTGCCTTGATTATAGCTGTAACCATGCTGGAAAATCGCTGCTGTGGACTATGATATTGATCATGCTTATGTTGGAAAGACTATGTAGAAAAAGCATAATATAATGATGCTCTTTGAATCCACATCAATTGTCACTGTTACTGTTTAAATATGTTTAACAGGCCTTTTACAAATGGCTGTAATGTACTCTCTATAAAGTTTGAAAATTCTAACGATAGACGTGGATTGATAAGTTTTAAGACTTTCTTTTTCCCTTTTGTCTTTAAGAGAACGTCGGAATAGCTTCCAAAAGTTTAAAATTATGCATGGACAATTTAATTGCAAATTCGTCGAACGCTATTAATTCCCCAAAACAAAGAAATGGCCAGTGTCTGGGTAGTTTGAACGAGATATAAGTTCCACAATTTGATGAATTTGGCCTCATTTTAAAGAAAAGATTCACCTTTCCAGTCACATCAAAATATTAACCACTTTCCGATTTACATTTCGAGCAATTTGCCAAAAATATTAGCTGTTTTACATCGGATAGATTACGACTGTGCGCTTCTAGGGGGAAAATTGAAAAAAATAGGATTTTATTTCGTCAAAAAACTAACGGTGTGTAGTTACATTGTTTTCTCAACTATTTATAAAATTCAATCAATTACTCACCGCAGTAAGTTTTACAGAAACGCAAAAAACCGTCTGTTGTGAAGGCTTTCTCACCGTACAATGTAAAAAAAGAATCAAGTTAGAGATTTATATTGATATATTTATTTATTTGCTGAGACTTTTGGTCATATATAACTATATTTTCGCGCCCCTAATATTATAATATTTATTACAATTAGTGATTTTATTTATTTATTACAATTCATTTCACAATATTATTACAATTGGAGATTAATGAATACTGTAATTCCAATGAAGCTACCTAGGCACTCGCTAGTTAAAAAAAACACCAGGTACGAATTCAAGGGGTCTGGGGGGGGGGCTATTCTGTATGTCCACGGCGTTTCCGAGTCTCGACAGGGACGAAATTTTGACGCCACAACAACGAAAATTTCAAATAGGGCCATTCAAAATTTGAGATTTGTCGCGGGCTTTGACGTCACACCCACGGATTTTCGTAGGTTCGATCGAGTTGAGTTCTTATTGAATAAGGCCCCTGGTTTCGAAAATCAGTCCAGGCGAATGTTTTTTTTCATTGTGAATTGAGAATATTCTTGTATATCCTTTATGGGTGACTTCTGCTAACACTTAACTGCTTTGAATGTAGTTATAGAATGATTTAACGATTTCCCGTAATGAATTCAATGAATGGATGAATGAATGAATGAATGAATAGTTTATTGATGCTCTGGGAAACCCATAAGAGCAAAAAAGAATAAATACAGAAAACCATTCTGCTCAAAATACAGTAATATAGCATAGCATATCATAACATAGCATTTCAATAATATAACATAGCATAGCATAAAACAAGAGCAATTGAAAACAAAGGTTCTAACAAAAATAAAAGTAATCAACACAAAGATTCATACATTTTAAAACATTTTAAAACAACAGTACTACTGTTTTAAATATTGGTATAGTTTCCTCTTAAATGATTCCGGAGTGGAGGAGCATTTTAATGAGTGGGGTAATGAATTCCAAAACTTGGATCCTGTAATCGGGAAGGAATTTAGATATTGGTTGGTACGGGCTTGGGGTATATGGAGAAGGTTTTGGTCTGCCCGAGTTCTTCTTACGGAGACAGAAGTTCTAAGGGTGAATAGGTTAAAGAGGTATTCCGGCATTTGGGTATGAAAGAGGGAGAACAGAAAAGATCCCAGGAAGTAGTTCCTTCGGGAGCCAAGAGGCAGCCACTTCAAGGCAGCGAAGTAGTCAGAGACATGGTCATCTCTACGAAGATCGAATATAAATCTAATGCAGCTATTGATTAGTCGCTGTATACGTATTTCGAGAGAATTTGATAAATCGATGTACACTAGTATGCAATAATCTATGATCGGAAAAATCAAGCAGGTTATAAGTAAAATTCTTGTATGAACAGGTAGATTTTTCTTTTGGAGCTTAAGTATATAGAGAATTTTGTTTCCCTTGTTACACAATTCCAATACATGTTGATCCCATTTTAAGTTAGTGGAAAGAGTGATGCCGAGGTATCGAACTGTTTCTTTTAATTTAACAATGCTCGTGTGAACACGAATAGGCGGAAGACTATCATGATCGATGCTATTCAAAAGTCTTGAATTTCCGAAAATGATTGCTTGAGTTTTTATGGGGTTTAGCTGTAAGCAGTTGATATTAGCCCAATGGTTGATGGAGGAAATGTCACGATTAATTATTTCAATGAAAAATGGAAGTTCATCAGCAGAACAGTGAGTATAAATTTGCAGATCATCTGCATAGAGCATATAGTTGGCGTGACTAATGCTATCAGCCAGATCCAGGGTGTACAAAGTAAAGAGGAGAGGTCCAAGGACGGAACCTTGCGGAACGCCGCATGATACTGGGAGCCAAGGGGATAACTCCTCTCCAGAGCCCTTGACGGCTTGGGTTCTACCCGTCAAGTAGGAATTAAACCAGTTCAGGGCCGAGCTGGAAAAATTGAGGGATTTTAACTTGCGTAAGAGAACTGCGTGGTTAACTCGATCAAATGCCTTGCTGAAATCGAATAGGACCATAATGGTTACCATTTTTTTATCAAGGGCGAGACGAATATCATTAGTGACTTTAAGCAAGGTGTCGTTTTCGTCGGGTTTCATCAGAGTTCACTTCCGAGTGATCATTGTTTGTCGAGGTGCCCGTCCCGCAAGAGGGCATTGCCTCCGACCTCTCTCCTCTAATTGTCCTTCATTTCCCCCACCTCCTCTCATCCAACCCCACTCTTTCAATCGACACGTAAAACATTGAGCGTGGTTCCGATGCTTCCGGTTTTCCTAATATGGTTACCGAACGTCGCTTGGTTGCTTAAAAAAGAATGTAATTGGATGGAAGTTTTTGTTTCGCGATAATTACTCTGGGTTGAGCTGAAAATTGGCAGCTAACGTGTCATCAATGCTTGGAACGACGCTCTCACGAAGCATAAAAGTCAAAATGAACATCCCGTGAGAAATTGTCGTCCTCTCTGATGTTTTATTCTGTCGCTTTGGGTATCGTTATTAATAATCGTTAAGATTGGTTATGAGACGGCTAATTCAAATTTCTTCTCTAGTAATATATGTACACTTTCGTCTAACTATTATGTGAAGATGGCTCATTTTCGGAAATCGGAAGATAGATTTCCCAATATGTGCTTCTGAAATTAAATACACTGAAGCGTTGAAACACGTGTTGTGCATTATTATACATTTGAATAACAATATCATAAATCAGGTAGACTTGATGATGACGTCTTAAGCGTTGAAACACGTGTTTAGTATTATTATACATTAAATATTAGTGGGAAGTAACACTCCTGCAGTTTAAATTAATTCCTGAACTGCTGTTCCGTCACACAACGCCAGATATGGTCGAATTTACTATGCTCATGAACTTATTTTTCAAGATTGAACATGTATACCCGCGAGATTTAGGTTGCGTGTATGCATATTTGTTTTCTATTGCTTTAGATTGTGTTGCTATTATTATATTCTATTTTTAGCATACATTTTCATCTATATAGAATTTTGTCTTCCTCGTGAATATCCAATAATATCTAAACGAAAAATATTGCAATAGTTTATCAAATTGTGATATTACGTACCACGGAAATACGGTGAAATGGTGGTTCAACGCTCATATGCATTTCATCAAAGATTGCTCTTCTTAGTAATCATTAAAGACAGACGTGAGTTGATAAACAATTCGTGAGAGCCAGCCTGCTACACCGCCAGCCTGAAACCCCAATGTTGGGCATAGACGTTTCTTTTAGGACTGTGATCATTAGTAATGCACACGGTGCTGTACAATATTAGCTATTGGACTAAGTAGGTACTCAAGTAATTAAAATAATGTCTCTCTGAGAGTCACGGTATGTTAGTACACCGAAGATATTCCTAGTGGCGGTTGCTGGTTCTCAAGTTAGTCCTTGTAGTCTCTCTAGAGCGTACACCCGTGACAAAATCAATTAAAAACGAGTTACATGTTTTGTCAGATATTTTAAAAGTAGTGTGATTAGTGGATGATATTTTGTTATCGTTAAAAATACACTTTTTCATGATGATGGAGCCAAATTCATTGAAATTTATGGTTAAAGATAACTCATTGAAACTATGTTACCTGAAGTGAGTGATATAGGGTAGAGATTTGGGTAAGCGGGGGAGAGGAAGAAGGAAAATAGACTTAATGGATTGGATGAAGGTATGCCGAGGTTAAGAGAGAAATAAGATTTGTTAAGATGTTCCACCTTACACTATACCACACTTCCACCTAAATCTACCTTTACCGGTCATTATTGGGAATTCTAACAGCTGATTGGTTGGCTTTTGGGCAAGTGATAAGCGGGTTCTCCGAGCAGGGCAGGCTTTTGGACAGTCGTTTCCCGAACTTCATTATTTCTAGGACATCTTTTTACTTTACTTGCTCGCCATAAGATCTATTGACGTTCTCATACCTTCTGTCTCTCATTATGTCGGTCTCAAATTACCAGTCAAGCTAATCGTAAATTGGGATTTGTTATAAGAGTACTTGGCAAGTGCGACGATAAAGTTAGGGAAATCAGCTACTTCTCCCTCGTTAGACTACAGACCGATATCTCTCACATCTATCTCTTGCAAAGTCCTTGAACATATAATTGTTAGTTCAGTTATGAGACACCTCGATATAGAAAACTTGTTAACAAAAACACAACACGGATTCAGAAAGGGAAGATCTTGCGAAACTCAATTAGCACTTTTTGCTCACGATATTTTAGTCTCGGGTGAACATAACGCTCCTGTTGATGCAATTTTTCTTGACTTTAAAAAGGCATTTGATAAAGTTTCCCACATTAAGTTACTCATGAAATTAAAATCCTACGGTTTAGACGACGACGTAGTTTCCTGGATTAGAGAATTCTTAAGTAATCGCGTGCAAAGGGTTGTATTAGATGGCGCTATCTCTAATGAAGTAAAAGTCACATCCGGTGTTCCACAGGGAAGTGTCATAGGCCCGCTTCTGTTCCTTTTGTACATAAACGACATCGGTGACAAAGTTGACAGTAAGCTTAGATTATTTGCTGACGACGCAGTGATGTATAGAGAAATTCGTAGCTTTAATGACAAGGAAGCGCTAACTAAGGACCTCGAGGCAATACAAGAGTGGTGCGATGCGTGGCAGCTAGAATTAAACCTGAAAAAATGCGTTGTTGTGAATTTTTGGAAACGGAAAAACGCTCCTTGTAACAGCTATTTCATAAACAACATAAAATTAGAGACCGTAGAATCCGTTAAGTACCTCGGAGTTAAACTGACTAATGATCTATCGTGGAGTAAACATATTCGAGAAATTACCGGTCAAGCTAATCGTAAATTGGGATTTGTTAAAAGAGTACTTGGCAAGTGCGACGATAAAGTTAGGGAAATCAGCTACTTCTCCCTCGTTAGACCCCACTTAGAATATGCCGCCAGTATTTGGGATCCTTATGAGATAGGCTTGGAAACTGAGTTAGAACGCGTGCAGCGAAGATCGGCAAGATATGTTAAAGGCCGTTATGATAATCTCGTTAGTGTTACTGACCTTTTACAGCAACTGGGATGGGAAAAGCTTTCAGACCGTCGATTAAAATTTAGACTAAATCTACTATGTAAGTTCCAAACCGGTCTATTCTCTGACGACGTTGATAATATTTTACGAAATCCGACATACTACGGTAGATCAGATCATGAGAGTAAAATTAGGGAACTAGACTGCAGAACGGATAGATTTAAGATGTCATTTTTCCCACGAACGATAAGGGACCATAATAGCTGCCATGAGACTTTTATCTAGGTTTGTCGTTAGGTAGTGTAGCTCTTAGTAGTGGTAGTACTCCTAATACTTGAATCCTTTTCTGTTACCTAGTACATACTAACAGCACGCCTAGCATGTTTTCTACATGGGTCTTGAGTCCCTGTCCATCTGTGTAGTTGTAGAATGCATGTATATTGAGGTCACTCTCCATTTTGATGACATCTGTAGTGTAGTGTTGCATGCTTGTGAGGCTTCGCCTCGTGACAAGCATTAGCGATTTGTGCTGATGCATAATTAGTCGTAGTTACACTAACTTTAGGATATAGTGTAATTTATGTTGGTGATTACTCACCCCCTGCCACACACCCCTGAGGTGGCTTGCAGGGTATTTTGTAGATGTAGATGTAGATGTAGACCCCACTTGGAATATGCCGCCAGTATTTGGGATCCTTATGAGATAGGCTTGGAAACTGAGTTAGAACGCGTGCAGCGAAGATCGGCAAGAGGATTAAAGGCCAATATGATAATCTCGTTAGTGTTACTGACCTTTTGCAGCAACGGGGATGGGAAACGCTTTCAGACCGTCGATTAAAATTTAGACTCAATCTATTATGTAAGTTCCAAACCGTTCTATTTTCTGACGACGTCGATAGTATTTTACTAAATCCGACATACTACGGTAGATCAGATCATGAGAATAAAATTAGGGAACTAGACTGCAGAACGGACAGATTTAAAATTTCATTTTTCCCACGAACGACAAGGGACCATAACAGCTGCCAATGAGACTTTTATTTAGGTTTTTCGATAGTTAGTGTAACTCTTAGTAGTAGTAGTACTCCCTTATACTTGAATCCTTATCTGCTACCTAGTACTAACAGTACGGCGTGCATGTTGTCTACATAAGTCTTGAGTCTCTGTCCATTTGTGTAGTTGCAAAATACATACATATTAACGGTCCCTCTCCATTGTGAGCATATCTGTAGTGTAGTGCATGCTTGTGAGGCTTCGCCTCGCGACAAGTATTAGCGATTTATACTAATGCATAATTAGTCGTAGCTACGCTAACTTTAGGGTAGGTATAGTGTAATGCATGTTGGTGAATACTCACCCCCTGCCACACACTCCTGAGGTGGCTCGCAGGGTATTTTGTAGATGTCAAAAGCCCATTCTCTTTCACGCTTCCCAAGCGTTTTTTCCTTTTATCACCCTCTTCAACATGCCCTCACCTCTCAAAACGTTCTCTTTACCTGTTACCTCTATTAACAATACATCTACGAAGTACCGTGAAAGCCATTCCTAGGGTGTGTGGCACGGGGTGATTCCACACCAAAAATAATCTGTTATGTTTATAGACATAGGAAAAGAAATTATGTCAGGAAAAGAAATTATGGATACAAATTTTAAACAAACCAGCTTTTTGTTTCGTAGTAATGCTGTCTCTATAGAAGAATTATATCAGCTATATCTATCAGATCATACAGCAGTATCAGCACAAATCGGGCCCTCGTACGTTCCCCTGGACGCTAGGCGTAGACCAAAAAGCAGTCAGGAGAATAGTGTGCTGTCAAACTAGAAACTGGGAGAGTGCTGCGTAAATGAACATGCAACTATTCAGTACAATGCTAAAGACACATCTAGTGGTTAATATTACTAATAATATTAATATATGAATGCTACGAGATACTACTTATGCAGAGAACGAAATAAAATAATTACGGACATATCAAGCGGTGAGAAGTGTTAGTAATGATGCTATGTTATTTAACACAAGTGATTCTCTAAGTGAAAAATTCTTCTCTACCTAGTGAGGGTGGGAGTTTCATATGATTGATCTATCGCAACTATTATGATCCCTTATTGTACATACGTGGAAAAAATGACATTTTAATGATATCGGTTCTGCAGTCAATTTCCTTTATCTCATTCCTGTGATCGCTTCTGCCGTAGTACATATGTTGGCTCTACGACTAGTGGTTAATGTTACTAATACTGTTAATTTATGAATGCTACGATATAGCACTTCATACAGAAAACAAAATACATCCTCTGGGTCCTGCCACACTGCTTCATTTTGGCGGCTCGCGGGTTGAAACGCAGATGTAGAACGGCCTTGGAGCAAATCCCTAATTTCAAGTGCGTTGGTTTTCAGTGGTTTGAATGAAGTCGTCATCATCGCCTCAGCTCACAAGTCTGAGCTGGTCGGTTGGAATAGGAGAGGTTCTCAGCGAGGAGTGGCACTCATTCAATCTCTCTTTCGACGGAGAGTTAGGGAGGGGGGAGAAGGAGTGGGTGGATTGAGAAAGGAGGTGGGTTGGAGAGGGTAGCGTGTGAGTGGGGAAGAGGGACAAACAAGAGACAAGGGGCATGCAGGCAGGTATACAGCGTGAGCTGCTCTCACAGTGTGTGTGCTCAGTGGAAGGCGAGTCTTCTCTTGGAATCGCTCCTACTCTTTTTTCCCTCTGTCTGCGACGGCGGTGCCGCTAATCGCTGTGGGATCGCCCAGAGGGAGGACCCAACCCATTCCATCTCTTAAGTCTTTCTCCCTATTGTTCTCTTCCCCCCTTCTGTGTCTTATGCCCTCCTCGCTCCAACACTTTCCTCCCCGCATTCCTGCCCAAACCTCCCTCGGGAATCGGGATGGTGTGGCGGCTAGAGTACTGGCTTCCTACATTGCGAGTGCCCGGGTTCGAGTCCCGGCGGTAGAAGGAACGAACGAAAGAAAAAAAGCAGCGAACGATAAAAGACCCCTTTCTATATCTACAAAATACCCTGCAAGCCACCTAAGGGGTGTGTGGCAGGGGGTGATCAGCTGATAACTTTTCGAATCCTCACAGAAAAGTTAAGTTAGGTGCTGAAGATGAGGATTGTTCGTTAAGTATGTATTTTAATGACCTCTTTTCAGAGTGAGGAGCAGATTTCAAAATGTTCATTTTATAGAGGCTTTCGGTCCTGAATAATAGCTGTAATTTACTAATTAGCCAAATAGTTACATGATATGGTGCCTTCGTTTTAATACCAATGGATTTCGTGGAAAAATTCGCTCTTTATATCAGCTATAAAATACTATTGTGTATGGTATCAAATAATATTTTCCCATACCCATTTAGCTCAAGTTTAGTGCAAGTTTGATGTGTTAAAGCAAATGATTAAGAAATGTGGAATTTCAATGAAAAAATTATGAGAAGGTTTTCAAAAATGGAATTTTAAATCAAACCAGAACAATGACCACTGAAAACAGCTCTTATGTGGCATTTGTAGATGTATATCGGGGTGGTAACAACTAACATGACGTTATCCCGCCGCCACCGAGGCCGGTTATGAAATATTATCGAAATCAATCATCTAAAGTTGAATTACTATTTAATTGAGAAACTGCTATTTATTCATTATTACGAAACAGTTCCACTGTAAAAAAATCTGTACAGCGTTATGAGGTAGCAGTTTTTATTTATTTTGCGGAGAGGACATGTTTTTCTTCAAGCGAACGCGCGAGGTCCCTATTTCATCTACATCTACAAAATACCCTGCAAGCCACCTCAGGGGTGTGTGGCAGGGGGTGAGTAATCACCAACATGCATTACACTATACCCTAGAGTTAGTGTAACTACGACTAATTATGCATTAGCATAAATCGCTAATGCTTGTCACGAGGCGACTTTTTGCTGGGACGGGTATTGCATTTGAGGATTTGTGCTGGGACGAGTGATGCATACCTGGTGTGGAATCACCCCGTGCCACACACCCTAGTGGTGGTTTGCACTTGATTGGTACTTCGTAGATTTAGATGAAGCAATACGAATATGAAAAAAGTGGCATTTTCCAAAAATAACGTTTTACTATGGAATCTCTATGGGGCGGGTGGCTGGCGAAAGTCCCCCCATGGCGCTGTCCCTCGCTCTGAGCTTTCCCTTCTCAATCGTGGACTTCAGGGTCGAAGGCTTGAGAGAGTGAGGTGTCCCTCTTCGTCAGCACACACAATGAGATGGGATAAAAAGGTGGTGGGTCGTGAGCGAGCTCGATTGTTGTATGTGCTATGGGTAAATCCCCGCGCCACACCCCTCAGCCGGGTTGTAAATCTTCCCCGCCGAAAGAGCTTACCGGAAATGTTCAGTTTCTCGGAAACCATGCAAAAAGGGATTTTGATGGAATTGAGGGAAGGAAGGACCCTCCCGCTGATAAGGCGACCCATTTTCAAGGAAAGTGTCCCTTGCACGAGGACGAGGAGTTGTGTTGGGCCAAATGACGAATCACACCGGCATAATGGGTATTGCTGGATCTCAGGGCCCTTATAGAAAGGTCTTGGAAGGATTGTTAATGGCATTGCTGCAGTTCAAGATTGGTCTTGATCGTCCGTCTCCATTGAGTTTCCATCTTCGGTCCCCTGCTTCCTCACTCTTCAGGCCTTGGTGGCGGCGGTAAGGTCTTCGCCTGCTAACCCGAAGATAGCGGGTTCGAGTCCCGCCTGGGTGGGGTTTCTCCACTCAGGGCATGCGTGTAAATGTGTGGAGTTTGAGTTAAATGTAAGAAAGGTCTACACAGTCCTAATTTCGTTCGAAAATAATAAAAGCATTTCTTTGATTCATCAATTATGACCTCTTAGTACAAGAACAATGGTCAACGTGTAGTCTTGTTAGTTTAATATCTGCATAAGCATTATTTTATATAAGCTAACAGCAATTATATTATTTAATAACTGGACGTCTTGCATGCTTGCTTCGCATTTTGTAACTCTAATATTGCTGTGCATCATGAGCACTTGCGGATGACCCCGTTAAAGTAATACTGTGGCTAGTTCGCGGCACATGCAAATAAATTGCTGCTCATGTTTGTGTCGAATACGAAAATTTTCAGTAAATATACCTAAGTGCATATGGTGTGAATTCACCCGGTGCTTCCCGCATCGATGTAGATGGCGCGTAGACGTGGGTGCTCTTAGATTTAGATGGATTACAAGGTAGTGTGTAGCTGTGTCTAAAATTCCTACCTTTCGTTTTCCTAACTCACCTATTCTTTACTCTCCTTCTCCCTTATCCTTCCCAAAGTATTTCCTTTCTTATCACTATTCTATCGCCTTTGTTTAATTGCTTCAGCAAGCTTCTCTGCCTCTAATTTATTTCCTAATGAGAATTTTATTTTCACCAAGTCCACTGCGAATGCCTTCTTTTCCGTCAACCATGCTTTCTCTATTCTTCTTCATAGCTAATACTAAAGACCCTCCTATCTAATTTCATCCTCCATTCCCAGTGTTGAAATTTCGTTGGTATCCAGTGCTTCGCTCTATATCAAACTCCTTAAATACGTTTTCTAACGTATTTCCCCAGGGCTCCTGTCATATGTGCTCTCCGGTTAGTTTAAGCTATAATTGCCTACGCAATTATTATTTTTTAATAATAGGTACCATAAAACTACGACCAATTTTCCCCTAGGTATTGCCTAGATAACTAAGTTTCTCCATCTGATTTAACGTATGGTGTGACAATACCTGGTTATAAACTTTGCATTGGCAATGGTGTAAGATACAGGGCTCTAACTTGAGACTTATTTCTCACCTAGAAATAACTCGCACGGATTTCGGATTTTTTTGGGGAAATGTAGGTTCGCACTTAAGTAAAATTCCAGCAATTTAGGAACGGGCAATATAATGAAAAAAATCCTTTATCTTAATGGTTCTATACGAGTTTCGAATGCCTGCGTTCATCGTTACGGAAGAGAAGGCGGAAGCAGGTCGCTTTGAGAAAGGACTTGAGGGCAAGTGAAGGATCAGATATGGATCGTTGTCTATTCTCATGTTCATGAAATATTTTTTCGGACTATATTTTTGGGGACTTTCCAAGTGAATTGAGAATAATAACATGTCCCTGTGGCGCAGTGGATAGCGCGTTGGACTTCTAATCCAAAGGTCGTGGGTTCGACCCCCACCAGGGATGAATTTTTTTTCTCGTATAAATGAGTTTATCTCAACATTTTTGCCAAAATGTGAAACTATTTGAACAATTGAATACTCTGTACTCCTTCACGGGATTGTAGCCGAGGGGTTTTTAAAGCTTACATTTGTTTTTAATTCGAAATATTTGGAATCCATCTGTATCTACATTCTATAAGCCGTCAGTAGGGTATGTGGCAGAGAATGTTTGGGCAACAACTTCTTATTGTGCAATTTGAACTTAGCGTGGTATTTGCGATAGGGAATTGGAAATATATTGCTTGTTCCTTAACCTTGGTCTGTTATTAAACATTTCCAAGCATTGACGTTTTATGTATCTTAAGCACATGAACTTTCCTGCGTGCAATAATCATTGTTCTTTTCGCCAATGACTTTTGTTATTCTTGCGAATTTATAAAATAAAGAAGAACCTCTCCATCTAAGACGTCTTCAAAGGACATGCGTAAAGAAAGAATTTTTTACTCTATATGCTCTTTACCCAATCGCATTAGCTAGCGATGCTGTCGTTGTAATGGATAAGAGCTCTGAGAGAAAAAAATCATTAAAACTCACCAACTGTGAGCATCAAAATACGGACATTGTTGGTGAAAAATTACCGCGAATTATAAACAATGGCATTCTCCACTGGTGCTTCATAAAAATCTCTTTGTTTCATTACGGTCAAGACCAGCCGGAGGAGGTTTTCGGACAGTCCCTGAAAACTAATGCGCCAACAGCAGTTGCAGAACAATGCGTCCAACTTCTTCTCCCTCTCGCTATTGTCCTCTTTGGCCCATCGTCATTCTTATGCCTTTCATGCCTCACAAAATGCCTCGTCCGACCCTCCTGCCTGCTGGTCGGGGACATCCTCCATCCTGTTATAGTCATCAGTATCCTTCCACCATTCTCTAAATATTATTCTCAATTGTATTTGTCCCTGACTCCATGTGATCGGAGTCGTATTTTGTTCATATTTATTTAGTTTATATGAAAACGCTCTGCCCAAAACTTTGAGTGTAACTTAAGTAAAATATATCATCATCATGGGAATTCTGCCGAAATATTTCGACCATCCACCCGGTTGCGCACTAGGGCACGTGTTCTGATACATTTCGCTTTAAATTCCATTTGCCGTCGAATGTTTTCGTCAAAAAGTGTTTATCTTTTTTATGTTCCTCTATTAGCCTCCTTTATTAAGATATTGATGAAACACCCTCATATTTTCGCACCCTTATTGGTTTAACACCTGAAATACAACAAAATTACGAGTGTTATAATCTACATCTACGAAGTACCGTGCAAGCCACCACTAGGGTCAAGCTAATCGTAAATTGGGATTTGTTAAAAGAATTCTAGGCAAGTGCGACGACAAAGTGAGAGAAATAAGCTACTTCTCCCTCGTTAGACCCCATTTAGAATATGCTTCCAGTGTTTGGGATCCTCATGAAACAGGCTTAAAAACAGAGTTAGAACGTGTACAGAGAAGAGCAGCCAGGTACGTGAAAAGCCGTTACGATAGTCTTGTTAGTGTTACTGACCTCTTAGAACAACTCGGATGGGAATCACTGTCAGATCGTAGATTGAAAACAAGACTAAATCTATTATGTAAATTCAAGAGTAGTTTATTTTCCGACTAAGTTGATCATATTTTACGACCGCCAACGTACTATGGTAGATTAGATCATAAAAATAAAATAAGAGAGATAGACTGTAGAACAGATAGATTCAAAATGTCGTTTTTTCCGCGAGCGATAAGAGACTATAACGGCTGTGTAAGGACTTAGAAATAGATTAGTTGACTGGTAGTGTAGCTTACTAACTTATGTATTTCTTAAAGCATGTTTGCGGAGTTTTATGGTGATTCTAACAGCATGTTTTGCATGATCTAGCTTCATAGGCAGATTGCCCTCTTAAGTAGCATGTAGAATATTATGTGTCATCGTACATGTGTGGCGTGCATGTGGGGATTCTCTTGCATGCTGTATGATGGTTTTTAGTTATCCTTAATATTCATGACCGTGCGGTGTGCATGTGGCGGTCCGCTTGCATGCTGCATTTTGGTGACTTGTCACCCCCTGCCAAACACCCTAGAGGTGGCTCGCAGGGTAATATGTAGATGTAGATGTAGGGTGTGTGGCACGGGGTGATTCCACACCAGGCATCCAGCACTCGTCCCAGCAGAAATCGGGACCTCGCATGTAATAAAACAATAATAAAATGGCATACTGTCAAAGGGATACGTAATGTGATAATTGGCACTAAGTCACTAACTCCTCGGCTGTTACCTTCAAATACATATTGACACACCGCTTAATATGCCAGTAGTATGGTTTGGTTACTACAGTCTGGTTTGACTGCGCACTGTTCTCCTGACAGCTTTTTGGCCTGCGCCTAGCGCCAGGGGGAGCGTGCGAGGTTCTGATTTGTTCTGGGACGAGTGCTGCATCCCTGGTGTGGAGTCACCCCGTGCCACACACCCTAGTGGTGGCTTGCACGGTACATCGTAGATGTAGTAATCAACAATGTTGCGGCGCGTAACCACAGCAACAATGTAGTATGCATGCATATGCGTGAGTAGTCACCAACATGAATAATACATGTAGGTGAGTACTCACCCCCTGCCACACACCATTGAAGTGGCTTTCAGGGTATTTTGTAGATGCAGTAAGTGAAGCTCGATTTTCATGAGGAATAATAGTGGCTCGACTTTATTTGTACGAGGACTTGAAAAAATTCATGTACATCAAACACCTTTTTTGCTAACATGACACGACATGACTTGTTCCTTACACTCGCTGCCACACGTCCTCGTGGTGGCTGGCTGTGCGCAGCTAATTGTAAGATGAAGATGATAAGAAATTAAATGCGCGCCGGCCACCCTTTGACCTCCCCTCGATTCCCTGAATTTTCTGTTGCTTCGTCATATTTCCAGGGAAAACAGCGCTCCCCGTTTACTCTCCGCCAGTTTCCCCCTATTGACTCTTAATAGACCGCCCCCTCAACATATCACGCAAAACCACCTTCCCATCCCATTCCCTCAGTCTTCGCCCTCGCTTCACGTCGTGGTTTGGTTTCCTTCCTCGCAGTAAGAAAGCTGTACACTCATTGGAGATATCGGCTGTCACTTCACCTACAATTGATGAGCTTGACCTAATTTTAAAGGAAAAACTCTCATTTTTTCCAGTTACATAAAATATTAACCCCTTGCCGAACTACTTTTCGAGAAATTTGCTTAAAAATATAAGCTGTTTTACATGGGATATAGGTATTACGATTGTTGCTCCAGAGGGAGAATATTGAGAAAATTAGGAATTTATAACACTTATATTTCGTCAAAAAAACTGTGTACAGTTTGTATGTTTTCTCAACTATTTATAAAAATTAATCAATTGCTCACCGCAGTAATTTTAACAGAATCGCAAAAAAATCTTCTGATGTGAAGGTGTTTTCGCCGTACGGCATGAAAAAATGTCATGAGTCAAGTAATAGACTTATGTAGCTTTATTTATTAAATTACAGCAGATTTTTGTCATGAATGACTATATTTTTGTGCCATAAATATTATTTATTTTACTTCATACTCTTACAGACGCTGAAATAAAAAAAATTAAAATTGAATATGGTCTCCATTATGACTGAGGAAATATCTTGTTCAAACTACCTTATACTCAAATCACCTTAACACGGTGGTTAGAGCGATGTTAGTTTATGTAAAAATTTGCTTGAAACTCAGCATACGTGTTCTTATTAGTGATATCTATAGATGAAAGTGAACAAAATTGCATCATACCGATTGATTGTTTTGGCAATTCAATGCCATTTTAACACGTAGTCTTATGGCACATGACGTCTATTGCGTAATATTTGATTACATGTGTTCAGATTTTCTTCTAAACGCGTAATGATAAATTTCCTATTATTATAATCGTAGCTAACGAATATGTCGAGACGAGTCCAATATTCGAAAAAAAACTTATTTCAATAATTTCGTCGATATTACGAATACGCGCCGAAAACTGCTTTAATTCATAACATTCTTTAATTAAAGAAACGTTTAAAAAATGTAATTCTTGTATAATTTCCATGACTACCTTTATGATGAATTTCTACGCATAAAAACCCGCACTTAAATGAAATGTGGTCCAAGAATTTGTTTTCGACTCACTTGAAAAATTAATAAAAAATATACTCAATGACCCACGTTTACCTCTCCTTATAAGTTAAAGGCTAAATTTTAGCCGACGGTCTAAGAGCGATTCTTTCTCTACAACTGCAAAGAAAACTCTGCAAGCCACCTTAAGGGTGTGTGGCAGGGGGTGAGTAGTCACCAACATGCATTGCACTATACCCTAAAGTTAGTGTAACTACGACTAATTATGCATTAGCGTAAATCGTGGCGTAGTAGCGTAAACGCAGTGGCAGACATGCTACCAATGGTTGAGGGACCGTTAGTATTTACGTATTTTGCAACTACATAAATGGACAGATATTCAAGAGTTATGCTGAAAACATGCACGGCGTGCTGTAAGTACTAGGAAGCAGATAAGAATACTAGTGTTAGAGAGTACTACTACTACTAAGAGCTACATTATTCCCATCCTAGATGTTACATTAAGCTTGTATTACTAATGAAACTAACGTAAAGATCCCGGAGTAAGTTACATCTCTTCGGGCTTGTTCACACCGACGTGATTAAGGGATAGGGTAAGTAGCTCTTAGTAGTAGTAGTACTCCTAATACTTGAATCCTTATCTGTTTCCTTGTACATATTAACATCACGCCTTGTATGTTTTCTACATGGGTCTTAAGTCACTGTCCATCTGTGTAGTTGTAGAATGCATGTCCCTCTCCGTTGTGATAACATCTGTAGTGTAGTAGTGCATGCTTTTTAGGCTTCGCCTCGTGACAAGCATTAGCGATTTATGGCCATGCATAATTAGTCGTAGTTACACCAACTCTAGGGTATAGTGTAATGCATGTTGGTGATTACTCACCCCCTGCCACACACCCCTGAGGTGGCTTGCAGGGTATTTTGTAGATATAGATGAAGTACTGAAAAAGGGTATTAAGACCCTTTCTCTCCCTAACCCACCCCCCAACCAACCCTCTTCTTTAGCAGTGAAAGAGCTGCGACAATGAGTAGGCGAGGCGGATTCCTTTCCCCGAATCCATTTCTGACTTCGATTAGCTCCGAGTCCGGGAATTGACGAATTCGGTCGATTTGCAGACGATGAAGGCGGAGGAGGAGGGAGAGGGGAAAGAGGGGATGTTATTAAGTTGGCGACGGGTGGTGACGTGTTTGCGCGTAATTGTTGTTTGGCTTGGACGGGAGGCAGGCAGAATAGATGGCATTCGTGTGGGAAGTTAGCTGGAAGGAAAAGGGCGATGCGTGACGGATTCTAATCCTCTCTATTCGTAGCATTCCATGTATATTCTCTGCGTATTATCTGTATATTCGATATTGATACTTTATAATTATACTTTTTGATAGGTGGTGAGCTGATGGAGATACATATAATGGACAATATGGCGGAGCAAACATATTCGACCAATAACCGTGCGTTTGCTCTGCTCTGTTGTGCGAAGCAGGGTGCTTTCCAATCACCTTGCTCAGATTAGCGCACATTCAAATTCACGATTGGAACAATCTGCGCTGATGAAGTGTTTACAAAATGGCGGTGCGATATTAAAATTCATGAATGAAATGGTTCAACTCACATCTTGAAGGATTAAATTCCGAATCAATATTTTTTTTTTTAAGTAACCATCACAGTTGGCTTAGACATTGCGGTATTCCTGTTTCTATTACAACAAATTTTCCCGCCATCACAATTTTCGTCCAGTAGCGCACATGGTTACGCTGACGAACTACGGTGAAGTCGTGTTTCAATTTGTTTAGCGTAGATGACGTCACAAATGTCATTGGAACACGCTCTGCGCTAAACAGATTAAAACAGTTTAGCACATATACGTGATTGGAAAGCACCCACAGTTTCTCATTACGAACCACTTTGACGTGAAGAAAACACTACTTATAGATGTCATCACTGGGCATGAAATATTTAAAAATGCGTAACCGTTGCGTCAACTTTGACACTTCATTTAGATTTACAAATTCTCTCCTCAAATGAGCTCGCTTATTCGGGCCCAAGCCAATCGATTTTCTTGATGTTTCCCACAGCCCTGATGGTCACGTGGCGTCGACGTCGTTTTACTCCTCCATTAATTTATACCCTCACTAATGTTTCAGTGTTGGTGTGTAACAGTAATAGCATGTCCCTCATGCTTCTTGTATGCCTGTGGTAGTGGGTGAATTTTCACCGAAATATGCACTGCATTATATGCTACAAAAGAGTTAAAATATTTTTTATTGTTAACGGATAAAATGATCCTTCGTAAGCGCACATTTTTTCTAATGCCTCAGTCAATGGTATTAAATTCATTGGTAATGATTTTCAATATTTTAATGCTATTTCTTTCTTTTTTTACAGGTAAGTGGCAGATCGCCGTCTTTCCTTAGACGTCTTACGTTGTGTAAGTGGCATTTCATACCCGATTTTATATATTTGCTAGTCATATTCTCACAAATTGGTATGCATACATCTACATCTACGATGTACCGTGCAAGCCACCACTAGGGTGTATGGCACGGGGTGATTCCACACCAGGCATGCAGCACTCGTCCCAGAACAAATCCGAACCTCGCACGCTCCCCCTGGCTCTAGGCACAGGCCAAAAGCAGTCAGGAGAACAGATACTTACTATATATAATGCCTCATTTTGTCTGATCCTTTTTCCCATAAAATAATGTGGTAATCACATCTCCAATGTCCCCTTGGGTTGATGAAACTCAGGGTTATTGGGAAAAACATATCTTGAATTCAGGTGGTTATCAGGGAATTTTATTTAATTTTTATTTTGCATGCCACCACACATATGCTGAATGATATCGCTTACATCTCATTTCAACAATTTTCGTATCAGCATTTTCTGAAGTCACTAAGTTGTATCCACTATTACTTATAGCTGGAGTGATCGCTGAATAAATACCATCGCAGGATGATTTTTGCAGGATAATCGGAGTTTAATTGAACATAGAAACGGAGAATGATGCATTGGAAGAAATTGAAATAGACGTTTAACAACCCGCATGAAATGATCACTCTACTTGTTCAATTCCTTATTGGACGGCCTTTGCAAATTCTTAATTGCATTGTTAGGTCTTGCGTAATTATTTAGTGTCTGAGTCTATCCTCTAATCGCTTGTAGTGCAATCGCATTGAGTGATTATAATCGATACTTACCATACCATAAGTGCCGCCGTACCATACTTGGATATGGAGGTGTACGAGGATTATGATTACGCTATGCCTGCGAGGAAAAGAACTTGTTAAACACAACATTAACCTGATATTATTCATGAGAAAATCTTGAGTGTTCCGGTGTTGAAACGCAGACTGACAGTTAATATCCCGATACGACATTTCCTTTTGATTTCTGCGAGAATCTGGAAAGTTTTTCTTCACGTTTAGAACAGGATACATTGCTTTTCAGACGATTGAGCAGTGCACAAGTTCCTGCGGAATTAATTCCATTGAATGCGGGATCTTAATTTATATGGGATATCAATTTTTGCGGGGTGGGATTTGAAGATGGAAAATTGTGTCAAAGTTTCCAGATCCAAGCGTGGTGGTAAAGTATGGCCGTGTTCCGTTTCACTATTATGCGCCCTTCGCACTCTTGCTCAGCTAGGATTTTTTAAAGTTTTCCTACTGTCTTTCCGCCCTACTTCCTCCCAACGTTTCGCCTAGAATGGACTTGCCCAGGCGTGTGCGACGACTTCCGTCGTGGAAATAAAAAGTATTGCTTTCACTTTTGCGGCGAATGTATTTATTTACCGCGAGAGTGGAGGAGCGCCTCTTGTAGAATCGAGTGCTCTCGAACGAGTAAGGGTTTATCGGTTTCGAAGTTTAGGAAATCTTCTTTAGGTTTAGTCTTGAGAAAACGCTTGTGTTCGCAAACACTTCAGTTTCGACGGCGGTCGTGAGGGCTTCGAGAAGGCTTTATCTGCTCTTTCCCCATCTGAGAACGATCACCTCTCCTGGAAAGTATGCATACTATTTGTTTCATCTTTCACCCGTATCTTTACCCTATTTACGGTATTTATTTCACCCTATTTACGGTAACGAATGAAAACCCATTTGTGTTATGTTTGCGTATGTAAAAACGATTGAAAAAGGAAAAATGAAAATTAGATTTGTGAATCGTGCGAAAACGACGCAGCCATAAATGGCGAATATATATATGTTGGAGGAAAATTTACAATTCACTGTTGGGTTAAGTATATTCACTATAGCAACATAAAAGAAGTGTCACCCAGTTAATTAGGATTTACTTGCTAAAGAGTTGCCAGAAGATTCTATTGATGGTTCACTCGCGCCAAATAGAACGTCTGATTATGGAGAATAATTTTCTGTCGAAAATTTCAGTGAAATTTCAGCTACTTTCAGTTCAAATCTAGTTTCAGTGTTTGAAATGGAATAGATATGCCCCAGGGCCTCCATAAGGGTGGGATAACATGTGTAACCCCGTGGAGTACAGGCGCCAAGCTCGCACCTGGGGTGCCCGTCCCTCACTCTTCTCAAGTGGTAGTCCTTTTCTCCGCGTCTATGAGCCATCGCCCTTGAGGAACTTGAGGCACTGCAGGGGGTCGAGGGAGGTTGGGGAACAGTGGAGGGTTTCAAAGTGCTTGAGGCAGAGTAGTGGGGCGAAAGGAGACAGGGTGTATTTCGGACTGGTGGGAAGGAATGCCTCCCTTTCAAGAATGGCACCGACAGTAGGGGTTGGGGGGTCCTGAGAGGTGTGGTCGTGTAGGAGTTATGGTCGTTAACAATGGAGTGCACTTCCCAGAATGTCTTCCTCGCTGAAGTATTTGGTTTGTGTTTGGTTAGGGACAAACTTCGGAGACAATACTCGCCCTTGGGGGAAATCCCAAGGAAAAGGTAAACCCTCGCTAGAGCCGGGCAGCACTTGGTCCAACTCTCTGTTGTGTATATAGAAAAAGAGGTCTTCCTTAGACTTTTTTTTCGCTTCGCCGTCATGTGTAAAGAGAAGCACTCGTTGTCTACGGTCCAGATGTAGTACGCGTTACTATTTAGTTCTAAATTTCTAAGGCGACATCACGCTCAAGGCAGCGTCCAATTCAGCTTGCCTGTTTTTCGTTTACTGTTCATGTATTTGCATCAAGGCGATACCCGATATGCCGCGCCTACACTGACCACTTAAGTATGCACGTAAGTGTATTTTTCACTTAATTACACCGTGTTGACGCCCTCTCACCACTTAAGTAACGGGTCCAATTTAGTGGACCCGGAGACACCCTTTTAAGTGGACTTGGATGATATCGATAGTGTACCGTCGAGGTGGTCGAAGTCTCGTCATCGATAGGTCGAGGAGTTTAGATATTAATACGCATCATACATGTGTTTATATCATTTATGTGAGGAGTTGAGTAATTTTTCAAGTGTTATTCTTCTTTTAAAATTGTTTATGGTGTAATAAGAGTCTATAAAACATCTTATGTTACTTCTCGGGCACATATATTTTGCGCGGTGCAAATTTCTTTCCATCATCACTAGGTAACGCTGAGGTAGATATAATATCTGTGTGTAGACGCCCCCCTGCATTTAAATGCTGCACATAATTACACTCAACTTAAGTACACTTGTAGTGTAGACGAGGCAATACATGTGCGGTCTGCGAGGATTATTTTTGAAAAAAGAATATAATTTCAGGCTTCGAAAGTCTATGGGAATTAAGTTTTGGTTTGTTCGTGGATGAGAACACCTGTGTCCGTGTTGTCGTGCCCTTGTGGTTTAAGGAAAGTTTTACTTATCCACGATTTTTTTGGCAAAGCTTGGGTGCATTTTCTTCTGGATGAGGAGGAGGCAATATCTTCTGCCAGTATCCACTATTTAATAAGTATTTCTTTCTTACTTACCCTGTTAGCCAAACCAAGGGTGTGTGGCACTAACCGCCGACCATTCTCTCAAACTGTTATTAGCTATTTCAATAGCGTATTATATGACATTTTTCTGTATTTCGACAATTTTACATATTCAGAGGGTTGCTTAATGAAGAGGATGAAATAATTGAGGCATCTCTTTTTCAAATTTCTAGAGCGCATTGTTTGTTCATAAATGCAGAAAATATTATCTTTCTTCAATGCATACCATATTTTTTAAACCGTTATCCCAGGTTTATCTATCGTCAAAAAATAATAGTTGCGGCCGAAATAAGAGCTTCGTCGTGACTGGGAATGATTGGTAAGCGATTGGGTTATCCTGAGGAAACTCATTCCTTTTCCTAGCTAATTTCCTCAAACTTCTCCTCACCCACCATAACGATTACTGCAAGAATACCATGCAAGCCACCTCAGGGGTGTGTGGCCGGTGGTGAGTAGTCACCATCATGCATTACACTATACTCTAAGTTAGAGTAACTAAGACTAATCATGCATTAGCATAAATCGCTAATGCTTGTCACGAGGCGAAGCCTCACAAGCATGCACTACACTACAGATATGCTACAAATGGTAGAGGGACCGTTAGTATTTATGTATTTTGCAACTACATAAATGGACAGAGATTTAAGAGTTATGCTGAAAACATGCAAGGCGTGCTGTAAGTACGAGGTGGTAGATAATAATACTAGTGTTAGGGAGTACTACTACTACTAAGTGCTGATGCATAATTAGTCGTAGTTACACTAACTTTAGGATATAGTGTGATTTATGTTGGTGATTACTCACCCCCTGCCACACACCCCTGAGGTGGCTTGCAGGGTATTTTGTAGATGTAGATGTAGATGTACACTTACTATCGACAAACCTAGTTAAAAGTCTCATTGGCAGCTGTTATGATCTCTTATCGTTCGCGGGAAAAATGACATTTTAAACTTCACAGTGGCAGGCTTTACTTTGTAGAAGTTACTTTTATATTAGTACTCATGATAAAGACAAACGTAGAAAAATTTTGTAGAAAAGTAATACGTAATAAAAAAGTACTTAATCATGAGTACTAATATGGCATCTTAAATTTATCCGTTCTGCAGTCTAGTCCCTAAATTTATTTTCATTATCTGATCTACCGTAGTATGTCGGATTTCGTAAAATATCATTAACGTCTTCAGAAAATAAATCGGTCTGTAACTTACATAATAGATTAAGTCTAAATTTTAACCGTCCGTCTGAAAGCGATACATACTGCGTATTACCCAAGTAATTAATTATTCTTCTTGCTCCAGATTGTCCCCTTCCACTTTATGGCCAGCATCGCTTTTTTTGTGCGAGGAAAATCTCGTTACTTTGGTTTTCCCGCCCATATCGTGACCGAAGCTCTATGATTTAGCTTCATTCCGTATTTCACGCGCTGATTTTCTAAGTTTGCTTACCACTCTTAACCCTTTCGCGACGGGGACGTGGAAAACTTTTTTGCTTTGCCAGTACGGAGCTTTCACTACGCTAGGATCTTCACCGGTACCTATTTCCCTAACTTGAGTCGGGGGCCAGAGGGGTGTTGAACCTTTTGCTCGGCCACCGGGCTGAGATAATCTCCGCTCTTTTCCGCTTGGGGTGCCCACTACGGCATGCGGTCGCGGTCAACTATTTTTTATGCGATGGTTTTGCTAAAAACATTGTTTCTACAGCCTCGATATTTATTTAATCATAAATGAATTATTCTTGTTTTACAATGACTTTACAGCTTTTAAACGAAATTCTATCGTTAATATTAAGCTCTTTAGCAACAAAAATCGTATCAATGGTAAAGATTCATTTACACACAAACTACGTTAAAAATAACAGTAGAACTCCGTTTTAAATTTGTGGTTGTAGTTCTAAACATAAGCAATGCACTTATAATGCTCAATTTTCCAATAACACAAAAACCTTTAAGTTTGTTATTCCACTACACCAGCAAGCAACTGACCGCGGACCCCTGCTGTGAGTGGGGCGCGCACTGCGAGGAACGGTCGAGGTAATCCCCTCCCGCGAACCGAGGAAGGGTACCAACGGCGTCCCGAGAAGAAGTCCTTTATAAGAGGTTTATGGCACCAACTGAACAGTCATACCATAGTTTATAACTTTTTAAAGTGAAACATTAATCGCACAATTACGTTCGTCTTTGTGTCGCTCTACTCACACTGATGAAAATGGTTTTTTAATCGCAGTAATACGATAAGTTTTGACCATTTTACGTGCTTTAGTAATTTAATGTATATTAAACTGGCTTGGTTTACTAATGCACGTAAAATGGTTAATATATATTGTATGACTTTGTTTAAAAACCTATTTTTATCAACGTGAATAGTACAACACAAAGACGAACACAATTGTGCGATTAATGTTTAACTTTAAGAAGTTAAAAACTATAGTATGACTGGTCAGTTGGTGCCATAATCCAACCGCGGTGAAGGGTCGGACTCTGAGTTCGGGTGCCTTTTCGGGTCGCATCCCTGTTTATAATACACACCTTTTAGGCTTGCTTGGGGCTAGCTTAGCGGCACGACGTGCTATCACGTCGTTCGTTCGTTTGCGTCGAAAAATTTACGACGCTCTATCACGTCGTTCGTAGCGAAAGGGTTAAGGAAAACTTTGGTGGCTGGTGAAAACCTTTTTGGGTAGAAGAGATAAGGAGTTGGAAGGAGGGAGGATAAGTTGAGAAGGACAGATTTTTAGGGCCCGTCAATCACACGCAGTCCCGTGTAGACCCTTCAGCAGCGATAGCCTCCCACGCTCTCTCTCTCTCGCTGCTTTTCAGGGGAAAATGTCTTTATGGGGCGTCCGCTCATCATCTAAGCTTTTCTCCCTTTGTCCCCTTTTCCAGAAAATCATTATCTCCCAACGCCATACTCCTTGTGGTCTGCCAGAATGGAGATGCGGCGACAAAATGACAATCGTAAAGGCTGCGTGGGCGACTGCGGGACGGTCGTTAGGACTTCTTGAGGTCGTTATCGCGTAAACAAGGTCCGCGGATTTGATGACTAACAATCGTGTAGGCGTGGGGGTCGCAGAGCTTCCCCGGCTGGAATCTACTCCAAAAAAATGACAAAAATTGGTGAACAAAAGAACCGAATGTGCGCCTTTTGTGATGGATTTTCTCAACTTTATAATTTTCGCCACATTTAGTGATTTTTGTCGGCCTCGGTTGCGACGGGATTGAGTCCTGTCTCGCCAACCGTGGGGTCGCGGGTTCGAGTCTGTCCTTGGTTGAGTTTTCTCCACCACATGACCATATGTGTTTTATTTGCCGTATTGCCATTTACATCACCATATTTGTGAGTTGCAAAACACATATATTAACGGTCCCTTTCCATTGTGACAATATCTGTAGTGTGGTTTGTGCATGCTTGTGAGGCTTCGCCTCGTGACAAGAATTAGCGATTTATGCTAATGCATAATTAGTCATAGTTACACTAACTTTAGGGTATCTACATCTACATCTACAAAATACCCTGCAAGCCACCTCAGGGGTGTGTGGCAGGGTATAGTGTAATGCATGTTGGTGAATACTCACCCCCTGCCACACACCCCTGTGGTGGCTTGCAGGGTATTTTGTAGGTGTAGATTTGTTCGTCCTTTGTTATTAATGCATACAGATATGAACAGTTAACAAATAGCTGATTAAAATTTAAACTGTTACCCGATGGGCCTTAGTGTTATGTTTTCGGTGCGCATGAAATAAAAAATAAATATCTTTCTATTGCAGGGTGTTTTGGGAAAAAGACTTGCATTCTGATTCCAACTTAACTCCGGTTTTCTCAGATATAGAAGATGCCACAGCATTTACGAATTCTGTAAAAATGTTTTGAAAAAAATTTGATCCAATGCGTTTTTTGTTGAGAAGAGCAAAGTTTTGGAGGAAAGTGATTAATTATTGGGGGAGGTATGCTTCTACTTTTCTGAAATGGTTAAATAAGTGACACGGTTTTCCACACGCAATTCGTTTTCTACCCTTTTTTCGTATGATCATGTTAAATCGATATTATAAAAGGGGTCTACATACATCTACAAAATACCCTGCAGGCCACCTTAAGGGTGTGTGGTAGGGGGTGAGTGTCACCAACATGCATTACACTCTACCCTATTAAAGTTAATGTAACTACGACTATTGATGAATTAGCATAAATCGCTGATGCTTGTCAGGAGGGGGAGCCTCACAAGCACTCATTATGATACCAATGATAGAGGGACGTTTGTATTAATGTAATTTGCAACTGCAGAGATTACATAGATGGGCAGATACTCGAGTTTTACTGTAATCATGCACGGAGTGCTGTTAGAACTAGGTATCAGATCACGATGAGGGAGAGGAAATGGAGAAAAAGTATTTACGGCTCGTAATCGGTATATTTTTACTCTAATATTTCATCAGTTAATTGAAATACAGCCTTCCCTATTTTTCTATTAATAGGCCCAACCTATTTGTAGTACTTGCCGTTTTTTATTATATTTACCACTTCTTTTTTTGGGATATTAGATCTATTATATTTTATTGCATGCTTTTGGGAGTAGGGTACCCTTGTGCCCCACCCTTCACATCGGCCAATGGCGACGACTACGGTTCAGCCTGGCGTCATTTCCGTCAAACCTAGACGGAAAAATGTGTCTCCAAGGAAATCTCATGAATGAGTGACTTCGAGGAACCACGCAGTCACCGTGCGCTAGTCTCAAGAGAGCCCGGGACTCGAGTGTGACTTACTCACTTGACTCGGCAGCCCTTGAACGTATGCTCCGCGGCAGTCCTACTCAAAAGCAGGAAAATGTTGCCTAATATTCATTTTACGAGAAATACTTGAACCACTGTGATGTGGAATCCTTTGAGATTGGGCAGCATTCCGTTTTGTGGGTTTATTTGTTGAAAATTTGGAATTTATCTATAGTTCCTTAAGCATCTCTTTGCTCCAATTATTGACTAAAATGCAAATTTATCTAATTTCATTGCGCAATCTTCCTTTGTTGTTAGTGACTAAGATTATATAACCAACGTAGACATATTTTCACAATAGGTTAAATTCTTTTTTGCATCTTTACTGGTATATTAGTTGTCTGTCCAATGTGTTTTCTTAACTCAGTTCACTATGTTAAATTTTATCATATGGATTCTTTACAACACAGATTCGCTGATCCGCTGCGGCATCCTATTACTCAGTGGTAGGCACTATTTTGCCAAATGAAAATGCGGGTGACTCCGTAAAGGTAGTGCCATGGCTAGTCCCGGTATCCTCAAAATTTGTAAACACCATTTGACGGCATGTTAGTGTCAGAAAATGTATCAATCGACTTTATATTTCGTGACTAAGACACTTAAGACCTTTCACTGTGACACCAGTGTGTTCTTCTTCCCTCATTCGTGTTAAAGCTTATTCATAAGTACATCTACATGATACCCTGCAAGCCACCTCAAGGGTGAGAAGCTGGGGGTGAGTTATCACCAACATGTACTGCACTGTACCTCAGTAAAGGTAATGAACCTTGAATGAAAATTTAGTGAAGAGTGAATTACAATGAAATCAAAGTGAAACAAAGAAATTGAGAGACCTCAAAGATGATTTTTTTAAATTCCACTTACTGTACTTAGTGCATTCCTGTTCTCGAAGTAATGATATTCCGTTGCTAATACAATAAAATAATTTAGCCACTTTATTTAAATTAAAAAAAAAATCAGCATATCATTCATGGTTCAGGCTATTGGTGAGATTTAGCGAAAAGCTCTGCTTTCCCTCAGTTGCGTCAGAAGTATTACGTATTCTAGCCTAGTGTATTGTTAATGATTATCATTTTGTTATTTATGGTGAATATTAGTGATTTTGAAAATATTAGATTGACTCGTTGCCCTGCTATGTAAGCAAAGTATGAATATCTGTGGCCTTAAGCGTGGATCCTCCAAGACTGTGTGGGGGAAACTCTTGTAAAAACGCCATCGTATTTTATTGATATGTATTTTTGGATGAAAATAGTTTTACTTAAAACGATTTTTATATTTGTATGTAAAATAAATGAGTATCGCTAATAGATTGGCAATGGGAAAAACAGCTATTTTTTCTGCATAATTAATATTGTCCTTTCCTGGAAGCTTACTTATTTTTGATTAATATTTTATCACCTTTCTAAGAAAAGCCTCTGAATGGAATGCCTATAGACGTACATAAATTCCTAATGTAGATGGTGGGTAAATTAGAGATAAAAGATTTTTTGAGAGAATCAATATATCCACCACCCTGCGCGTATATGGCCTTTCTCTAGCAACTAATTCCATAAGTCGATAACATTTTATAGGTTTCCATTCGTGTGTAGTTACAACTGAAAATATTGCTGAAATATTCAAGTGAAATTAAGAAAAGAACTCAAGTGAATTAGCGAATTCGGGCGAAAAAAGCAGTTTCAGCTTGAATCTGCAAAAGTGAAATGCTTAGGTTTTACTTTTGGCCTATAAGTTTCATACATGGACCAAATGGCAAAGCGTTATGGTTCTTTTATTGAAATATTATCATTTTGCGGCTTTCAGAAAAACGGAGTTGTTTCATGGTTCATCATTTGCTTGATTCTGAAGAGCAGAATTTATAAATGTATCTAACGCGATTTACGAGAGTTTTCCCAATCTCATATAATGTTTAAACAAACATTTTGAGTTAAAAAATCCCAGTCAAACTCAAACTAAACCGATTCATATTTACCTTTTACCCTCATTCGTTGTAGAGTGGATTTTGGCTCCTATGATGTTAGATGCTTGGGATGCACTCGAATGAATATAGGTTCGCTAATTTTTAGGTGTACAGCAAAACTGTTGGCAGTATAGCTCGTAAGAATGTTAGCTTTCAAGTTTTCGTAATGTTTAGCTCTAACCGAGTTATTTGAAGAATTAGTATGGGAGTTGCACCGAAAACAAATATAGCAAGACGGAGTAGTACCTCTGGGACTCAAGTTTGCTGATGAAAACGACGAGATTATATGGCGTCCTATATTGCCAGATCAGATCTCCCAGATAAAATAATGGAGACGGGAATAATAAATAAATATTATTTATAGGTCTATTAGGTTTGGATACACTTTCTCTTTCAAAATCCATAACCATAGCAGCACGATAGTCAACTGGCAAATAAAGTCAAATGCAACATAATTTCAGGAACACAAGACACTCTTTGACGTGAAACGTCCAATATATCAATACGATATACCTTTGGGTGGCGGCGATGCAAAAAAATTGCGCATGCAAATTTCTTCATTGCATTTGCACATTTCTTCATTACTCGAAAAGTATGGGAGATATCCGAACGAGCTGTGTGCCACTCAATTAAGTAAGGGTAAAAAAATAGTAAAAATAAAATGAATTGCCATTTTAGAATTGATGACGTTTCCATCCAAAAAAGATGTCCGCCGACTATAGCTATAAAATCACGTGTCACTGTCAGCGTAAAATTAGTATAACTCGACGTAAAATCATGCAAGTAATACTCGTGTGGGTTACTTAGAAAGTGTTTAGATCGCTCTAAGGAATGAAACTACAAAATATTTAATTCATACAGGTTGCAACATTTTGGGATTTAATTTGTAAAATATTATAATTTTTTGTATTTCGGGGAAAAGTTCTAAATATCTCCAATATAAGAAAGTGAACCCCTGCAGAAAGAGGTTACAGGATAAAAGGGACCCGAATCCTGAATTCTGATCCACGGAATGTTCATTTCATTTATTCATTTCAACTCTTGCACTTGCCCGATTCACAAGAAGACGTTTTACTCAATGAACACCCACGATTGCGTCCTTGAAACTACTTGTCAGTTTTTTTCATTGCCCAAAAATGGCTGGCGCCCATTAGATCGTATTATTTCTACGACTCAAGTTAAAGTTTTCTTGATGTTTACCTGAACAGACATTTGCTGATAATGTTGTTATCATTTCGAATACCGGTGTAACTGTCACGTCAAAGGTGAAATCATAACAACTCGGTCGAACACGTTCACAATTCGGAGAAACAAATTTGTTTTCCCGATTTTCCGCGGGCGGTGGGAGTCTTAGGTGGGTTCATAACAGAGAGACGTCAATGCTTTCGCTTCATTGAGCCTCATGCCTCGTCTCGATTACAATCATTCCTGTTATTGCATGTACAAACATTCCCTCTGGCCGCGTAATGTTAGCAGACGAAACGCGCGAAAAAGTTTGAACATCTTTGTTTCTTGTAGTTGGGCAGCAAGGGTATAATTTGCAAGTTAGAGAAAGAACTTGCAAAGTAAGTCAACAGATCATTGAGTTACGAAGTTATACACTAGAGGGTTTACCGACGCTGCGATCCCGTTAAAAATTTACCTTGCCTTATTGCTGTTTGAAAATTTGCTCGTGGTTTGGTATTTCACGCAGGTATTTGTTACTCACGTCGTTTCGTCGGCTACGTTCCTTCGAGTTCTCAGCAATGGTATAGTCTTTTATTATTCTTGCCTGAAAAATATGTCTTAGAGGTTGTCTCTCTTGCTCCTAGGTTAGTTTTCAAGAAAAAGGTAGTCTATCCAGAGTGAAGTTACTGTTGGTAATTATTTAATAGCTGTAATTTTTTACGCCTCAGAGGAGAGTCGTTTGCTGCAATGCATCTAATTTCTCGTGACTTCTCTTTGATTACCAAGAAAATTACCATTCGCCTTTTTTCACGTGTGGTATCATTAAGCAGTGATCCGATCTATTCTCTTCATTGGTTTTCTCGCATAGATATTTTTTCGAAATGTGGTATTTTTTTCGCTAACAGACGGTGCGAAGTCTTAACTTTTGCCAAACAGCTGAGAAACCAATGATATTCAATCTGTGACTCGAGAAAGTGCCGATTTCACTAGTGCCAGTGAACCCTCAAGTGCAGATGTTCCCAGCCAGTGGTATAAGTACGTACCCGAAGGGGTACGTGATTAGCGGTTTCAGGGCATGCGAATCCCTGGTGAATTTAAGATTGAAATAGCAGAAAGAATAATATTAATAATAATATTTATTTACAAAGAATGGTAATAATCGTCAATCTCTTTGCGTAACCCTGCAAGCCAAGCAAGGCTTGGCGTGGAATCACCCCGTGCCACATACCCTGGAGGTGGCTTTTAAAGTAGGTACACTACTTCGTAGATGCAGATGGGCGTGTGGAAGGCGGTGATTCCATACTAGGCATGCGCTAGTCGTCAAACAATGTCATAATGTTATTAGCTATTTTACTTAATACATATACTTGTACGTTAAATAAAGTGGCATGCGTGAAAGGGAATTCGTATGCAATGCGGATACTAAATATGTAATAGGTATTTTTATTATTCGAAGGGGTACAGTTTTTTTAAATGGGTGAGTAAGGAGAAAGAAGATAATAAATGTTCTAAGATTTTCCCGGTGAATCTGATGTAGAAACGTTTAATGGGTATTCCACCGGCTAATTGGCTTCTTATCTGCTGACGCTTCGAAGAACGACTTGTTGTTCATCATCAGGGCTTCTCAATGCCGCACGAGTCAAATTTGCCCGTTATTTTATACCGAACAATCGGGATCAGGTGTCTCCTGATTGGTTCGTTTGTCTGATTAACCGTTGACTAATTTACTCGTATTCCCTAACTTTTTTATGAAGTTGATCATAGCATTACGAGCACTGCTTAATTAACAACCAGTGTCTCGATTGAAATTTCTTTTTTCTAGGCGGATATCGATGGCTTCTTTGATTAAACGGTCTCAATAGTCATGCGTGCGGCTTAGTATTTTTGCATCTTCCCATTGTATGGCATTGTCTTCCCTGGTGCAATGTTCCGCTACTGCCGACTTTTGCAGTTGCGCCAATCGAAATAATAAATGTTGGGAACCTTTGCTCTTGGGTATAATTTAGCAACTCCGCGCTTCAATTTCAATGATGATTTTGAGAGCATATCCTGCTGCGGTCAGTTTCGAAGCACTGGAGCGTCCTCCTCCTCCTACTACCCCACCTGACCCCGGAGTCCTTCGTAGAATGGCCACGGGCCTTTTCAGTCACTCGCCGCGTCGCATAACTTTTCAAATGGGGTGGACAGCATCTCCCCGCCCCCGCTTTCCGCCTCCCACTCCCTCCATCCCTTCCAAACTGGCAGTCGAGGCGTGAAAAATAGCCATCGGGGAAACAAAAATGCTTGCGACCTGCCAGCCGCGCCAACAAAGGACTGACTTCTCCCTCCGTCTTCGGGGCGACACGTTTTTTGTCCGTCACATCGGAAGGAAGATGCCCAAGTATCGATGCGATCTGGACGAAAAATCGATACTTTTATGCAGATGCTTTAGTGTGGGAAAAGAGAGATATGATTCGTTTTCGCATCATCGTGCAATTCGCTACACCCACATTACAAGCCTTGAGACTCAATAATTAGGTTGTTCGACAGGCGGTGTAGCCAGTTAGTTGATTTGCTCTCTAATGCTTCTGTATTTATCTGCTAAGCAGTACTATCTGCACGTATCATGTGTTTCTTATATAGATCTTGTATCTATGTGAAACTATGTAGTGAAAAATGCATACTCAAAGTTTTTATAACATTTTTATCATGTAGTTCGGTGCATTTTTGTGACAATTCAGCCCAACCACATATTTACAGACATTAGCTAATGTAATATTGCTAGTTTCTGTCACATTTTGTTGGAAATAATTGAGTGCATGTTGGTCAAAATTCATCCCCAGATTCAAACCCTGGAGATGGCTTGCAGGGTACCTACTATTATTGATTCGCGATGAGCCGACTCGATTGGGAGCCGCTAGACACTTGAAGGTTTCACGACAGCCCAAAATTATCAGGCAAATCCAGATAGCGCGATTTTTAAGTTGATGTGGATGATAGTTGCTTTTTCTGCCTCTTGGCAGGCCTTGACGAGGCCTTTCCTCTTGTGGGTCCTTATCAGCCCTGTAAACGTTCTAACTCCATTCATGGCTTATTTTCTCCTTACTCTCCTTTTTCTTTGCGTTCCTACTCGGACACAGCACTCGTCATTTCAGTGGCGCTCTCTTCTTCCACAGTGAGTTTTTAAAATTACTATATAGATTTCCCCAAGTGGGTATCTGCATTCCCCAACCGATCCCAGTGGTAAGAATAGAGTGCGGAAGAGTATTCAGCGGGGAGCAATAGTTTTATATCGCTTAAGGTAATTTGAGCGAAAAATCACTTCACGTAGAATTTGATGAATTTGATCTCATTTTAAAGAAAAAACTCATCTTTCCAATGATATTAAAATATTAACCCTTTTCTGAACTACTTTTCAAGCAATTTGCCTGAAAATACAAGTTGCTTTACTTGGGATAGATTACGGCTGTGTGCTCCAGAGGGAGAATATTGAACAAATTAGGAAAGTATAACTCCTAGATTTGGTCAAAAAACTGACGGTGTGTAGTTTGTCTTTTCTCAACTATTTATAAAAATTAATCTATTACTCACCGCAGTAATTTTTACAAAATCGCAAAAAAACCTGCTGCTTTGAAGTCTTTTTAGCCCTATGGGGTGAAAAAATGAGTCAAGTTAGAGACTTATATAGATATATTTATTTAGTTACTGAAAATGTTGGTCCTGTTCAACTATATATTTGCACCATTAATATTACAATGTTTACTTCACACTTCTTACAGATGCTGAAATTAAAAGATAAAATTCGAATATGGTCTCGATTATGACTAGGGAAATATCTCGCTCATACTACCAACCTAAAAGGTCTAATAATTCATTCTCTTCGGTTTATGGGACGTTTCATTTGCCCTGATTATGAAATACTTACAATATTTGGTATATTAGCTAATGAAAGAGAGAAATGAGGTGACATTAATTTATTGCTTTTCAATGTTTCTACTTGGATTTTTATCCTCGAAATTTACGCACCACCCTGCGAGCCGCCCCTGGAAAGTGTGGCAGGGGTGTAAGGACACCAGCCATGAATAAGGGAGGGAATAGGGAAAAGGAATTGGAAAACGGAAAGAACGAAATCGAATTGTATGTCAGCAGAGTGTCTCGCTGTTTCTGTTGTAGTCACTAACGATGCGTGTGAAGAATCGATTTTCGTACCTATCAGTTCGGCAGTGTTTCTCTCTTATTTTGTTCCTCCTATCAGTTCCAGAGATATTGTGCGGGTTAAAATAATATCCTCCTTGCCACCATAAAATTCGTGTGATCGGAAAGTTTTCAAAATAAACTTTGCCTGACGTAAAGCCTTCGAGTCTTTAGAGATTCCCAAATTCTTCCTCACATTATTCCAATATTCAAAAATTTAATTCTTTTGAAATGCATTGTAATGTAATTATTCAATTTGCGCCAAACACTGCAATGATTCAAGTTGTTCCTTAATTCGCGTGCACTGCCACTAAACTTCATGAGACTAAACGAATGAGAAACGACACCTTTAGTTTCTTTAAGTATACCGACTACTTTCACCGATGACGTGGTGTTTACTGGAAATCAGCAGTAGGATACAACAGTTGCAGATGAATGGGCAAATGTGTGTTTCAATTGATACTTTTTCATGTCCGAATTTCCGACTGCTGTGCCATTTATATTGAATTCACGCATTTTGGCTGCAATAATGAGTGTGATTAATTGATTGCTCAAAAATAAATTTGAAATGTCTTAATTTTATTTCCATAACATCTCCCGAAAAAAATTCACTCATATTATCATTTTTTTCGCAAAAAATATATTTTAATAAGGCATTACAAATACTATTTTTGTCACGCTTCTCCCATGTTCGTCTTTAAGCCCGTACATTTTCAAGTTCAACTAGTAAAATAAAATAAAATGTTAAGTTTATTTGCATTGACGTAATCAGGTAGGAGGCAACTTTTTCTACAAGTCATATTAATGTGAAAAAATTATGTTGCCAACATTTTTCGGTGGAATCCTCACGAGTGTTTCTTCACGACTCTATATAATAATTCGATATGCCTGGAATCGATGCTTAGTATCGATACGATTCGACGCGGCATATGTTGCGGTACGGTGGTCGCACGTGAGACGACCCACGCACGGCACGGGCGGTCAAAAGAAGAAGAAGCGTGGGTTTTGGGGAAGAGGACAAGAAATGACTTGTCCGAGCGGTCAGTGTGTTTCTGTGTGAGAGCAGAGGGGTCGAAATGGACTGGTTGAAGAGCAGCAGTTCGGAGGTCTCGTCTTCCATTTGGGTGCTTTGTTGTCTCCCTCGTCGTGGGAGGAATTTCACGCCTCGCTCCGAACGCCCAAAGCGGTCACGTGTCCACGCTCGCGTGTTACTTATGCCACTCAATCAGTGGGGGTGGTTACGCGAGACCCCATGACAAAACCTTATTTTTCAGTCATATTTTCTTTCAAGAAAAGGAGGAACGAGGAATACCTTCAGTTACGTCCTGTGCTTAAGGCAGTTAGAGCGAAAAATCACTTCACCTAGAATTTGATGAATTCAGCCTCATTTTAAAGAAAAAAACCTCTCATCTTTCCAATGATATCAAAATATTAACCCCTTGCAGAACTACTTTTCAAGCAATTTGCCTGACAATATAACCTGTTTTACATGGGATAGATAATATATGGGCATAATGACCTGTGCGCTCCAGATGGAGAGTATTAAAAAATAGGAATTTCCAACACAAAAATTTCGTAAAAAAACTAACGGTGTGTAGTTCGTATGTTTTCTCAATTATTTATAAAAATAATCTATAACTCACCGCAGATATTTTTACAGGATCGCAAAAAAAACATGCTGTTTTGAAGTCTTTTTAGCCCTACGGAGTGAAAAAATGAGTCAAGTTAGAGACTTACGTAGCTTTGTTTATTTAATTACGGAGAATTTTGGTCATGTATAACTATATCTTTGTGCCATTAATGCTACAATATTTATTTCATACTTCTTACAGATGCTGAAATCAGAAAATAAAATTCGTCTATGGTCTCTATTATGACTAGGGAACTATCTCGCTCAAACTACCTTAATTTCGTCTCATTGCAATCACATTGGGGACATTCTTCTGGCTGATTGATAAGTTTTGTGGCGTTCTCATCTTCCCATTTTCGGGGTTATCTTTTATTTTCCCGCTAATACCTTACTCCTCTTGCCCTCCATCAAGTTGCTCATTATTTTCTCATAACTTCAGCCTATCCTCGTGATCAGCGTTTCGAAGATCGGTTTGCCGCATCACTCTTTTCAGCAAACCACTTCATTCATTTTGACATCTATTATGATTTGTTTCTAGCATTCCATCCTTGGTCTTTCTTCCTATACATTTTTCTTCCATTAATATTTTCAAGAGGCTGTTATGTCCCAGAATGTGTCAAATAAGTTTGTTTGTTTTATTTTCCTGCGTTTTCATCGTGCACCTGTTCTCACCAGTTAATCTTTCGATACCACTTCATTTCCATTGCTTCCAATTTCATTAGTTCTACTAGTTACATCGTTCAAACTTCACCGCCGTATACTCCGTAATAACGAAAGATGAATTATTTGCTGTTTTCCGCCGTTAAATGTTCAATGCTATGTTTAGCATCGTTGTCAAGCCCTTTAAATGATGTAAAACCATTTACCCGGTCGCATTAAGGTGGCTGGAGCAATAATCGTGGGTCATTGAGTGCACATTTTAATAATGTTTAAATTAAAATACTATTTAAGTAATTTTGAACCTTCTATTTTACGACCTTATTTCATTTAAGTAAATCTTCCATCATCATCAGAAATTATTTCTTAAGCACGTCTGTTTATATGGTGGACCTCACAAATGATTTAAGAAGTACATTGTGCATTTAATTAAAGTATGCTATGATTTGGGTTATCGGCGCGGTATGCGACATTTAAGCGAAAATCATATTTAAATAAGTTTCTTCGAATCTTTGACTCATCGTGACTCCTTGATGTTCGTAAGAAACCGTTATAATGACATGTAATGCATTATTTCGCGTATAGAAGAAAATCTGTGCACATCGAATTATAATGAAGTACATCACAGGTGTCATAAGACTACATGTTAAAATGGCATTGATTGAATTGCCAAAAAAAATTCGGTAAAAGAGAATGTTCTCACTTTTATCAATAGATGTCACTAATAAGAGCACGTTTATAAAGTTTCAAACAAATCTGTACATAAACAAAAATCGCTCCAGCCACTTTCAGCATTTATCGGTGGAAAACTACAGTTCTTCGTTTGTCATGTTTTAGTCTCCGAGTCTCCACCATTAAATTCATTGCCCACCATATCCAGAATTATCTCATTCCTCTTCCTCTTAAAGCAGCTCATCGTTTCCATTCTTCTCCACATTCACATACCCAAAGTCAAAGCCCATCTCACTTCCCCATGTCGATATAAGCCCAACTAATATTAAATATCTCGGCAGTGCAACTCATTTATTTCCTAAAATAGTAAAACACTGAGTGCCTTATCTCCGCAATATGTCCTCTGCTGCTATTCTCTTTTCGATTTTCATTTCTAATCTTCATGACCTTAAACCTAAAACATTTAGAATTCATTCATATCTCGATCATTGAAGTTCTCTCATCATTTTTCAGAATATCCACCCGTTAACTACCATTGTTCCATATGCCAATTACTAGACTGTCGCTCTCCAAGCGTCCACTTTTATTGCCGTCTCCTCTCCAGTGTATTCCTTCCCAAGTGAATCGATCCTCCCTCTTATATCGCGCTTTTTCCCAACGATCTTAAACAAATTAATTAAACTCCAACTCTTGTCCCTATTTCCATGTCGAGTGATATTATGATAACATGCGGACAATTTTCAGATAAATACATAAATATCCGGCCGTACCAAAGTTTCTGGAGTACATGCGGCATGCTGAAAAAAGCGGATCTTATTTTGAAAAGAAGTGTTGAACGGTTAAACGATTTTGGCCTAGAATTCCACCAGCGGTAGCATTACAGCTAAGGATCGTGGTAAACTTTATAACTCCGCTGTTATTCCTTTCCTTAGTGGTTTTGGACAGGAGGAAAATTGCCGGAATTTCGATGTGCGAATATATGTTTGCGTGTGAGGGAGCTCTTTACTTTCGGCCCTTAGCTTATCATCTTTAGTCTGCGGCTGCTGCCGTCTGAAGTGAAGTGGGCAAGTGTGCTTTCCGGGAACGAATTAAATGTTATCGATTGCGACGCTTGCGGCACTGGACTGTTTGGGGGATTTAATCTTCATGCCCTCTGTATATATATATTCGCAGTCGGACCTCAACTTACGACCGACCTCCCCATCCAACGAGTTTTCCTCAAAATCAGCCTGACCTCTACTCAGTTCAAGTTCATATCTCCAGTTCAGATTTTCACCCAAAAGGTGAAATTTAGCAATCCCATAACCTATCCGAAGAAAGCTGGATCATGCCGCTAACTCCCGGAAAACCCGGCCGTAATGGACGATTCAGAGCCGTAGCGCTTATTATTATAATTATATTTTGGAATTATAATTTTCTTACTTAATATTCATTCTCGTTAGCTAAATTCAGTGTAATGTTTGCGGTGTGATAATAAAATTGTGAAATATATTTTTATTCGTTTAAATCTTAATTTCTTTGGGCTCCCAATAAATTTATTTGACAAAAAATCCCTAAAAACACCCATAATGACCTTAACCCTTAATTGAGAACCAATATGAGAGGAACGACAAGGGAATTAATTATGAAACTTCATTCAGTTAGGAATTAAAAAAATATAATATCCAAATTTTTTAAAATGTATATTTGGGATAAATTAAAGGAATCGACGGCATATCAGAAAAGTGTAAATCATAATGTATAGACTTTTCACTAGGTACTGTAAAACTAGAGCTAACATGATCACTTGTACGACTTGGGTTGTGCGAAATACTTTATTCTGATACAGGTGCAATGGAGTGAATAATGCGGTGGAGGTTCGTCGGAGGCATATATTAAATGATATCCATCTTACTTTCAGAATCTTGCATTATGCACTCTCTGTATTTAAGTTTCCCATTGCATTTCCGTAATCAAAGTCGTATCTTACGAGGGATCCTTGTTTTATTAAATGTTTACGTAAATCGTTCCGTTAGAATTATTTAAGAGAATTATTCAGCTATTCACTACGTACTTGAAGGCCGGACGTGGTAATTGGCTTGGTCCACATAACGCACGTGCATCCCAAAATAAATATCGACTTAAGGAATTATCGGCGTAGTTAACACATTCACCTTTTCTTACCTTCGTGTTGTGTGTTTTAATGGAAGAGTCATTGGGTCGATATGTTTACGCTTAACCACCCTATAAAAGTTTTATTACCACGTTTTTCCAAACCAAGAATCGCACAACGTGGTGTATGCTTGGTGAAGATGCGCCCCATGTCGCTCTCCCTTTTGGTGGTACTCAGGACACATTTCTGCTGTAGATTATATGACCAGTTTTTTCCGCTAAAATTTGGTACAGTTGGTATGCTTTTGAAAGATATATAGTGTCACATAATTATGGTTTCGAATTTGTTAAGATGTTTCAACGTGTGAATTTCCTCCCTGAAATCAATATTTGTACGAAGGAGCTGATTAATATAACATATTATGCATATAAAACAGAAACTTCATTTTAAATCATGAATCCTTATCAATATAAATGTCTATTTGGAATAAAACCCTATAAGCGCATCCGAGGTTAGCCCACGTGTTGCTTCTATGGACTTAAGAAGAAATTGGCTCTACCTATGTTGTTTTCAGATACTTTTACGGCAATGTTAGGAACTTGTACGGCAACCGTGATACGATTCACATAATTACGTTGCTGAATAACGCATGATAACATCGGAATGTGAAACTTCTACCGTATACTCTCAACTCGCACTCTATCTGGCCTGTAATTTGAATTCGTGGAAACGAGATAATTAAATGGGTTTCTTTGAATTATCCAAAGAACCAGAAAATGTACGTGTCTAAAACAGGCATAGCGATTTTTGAATGTTTTATCTACTACAAAACTTGGAGAACCGGGACTTCTCGTATTCATTTGCTGAAATTCAAATCAACCTTTACGTAATTATTCTTTTCTCATCGTTGATTAGCTGGGAACTGGCTTTGTAGAATATAATGTTTATTTTAAGCATGAATTTTATTTGTTAAATTAATGCATACAGGTTCCCTCAATAATAAAGAGCTTCCGCTTTTCAATTATGAACCGTGGCAGGTGCAAATGGCATGTTATTTTCGTTGGCCAGGAAGAAGTTACGGTGCCTCTACAGATTCCAGGAAAGAGATTGCAATACGGCATGATGGCTAAAGAAAATAATGAAGCCAAGTAGAATTCGCAATTGGCCATATTGAATTGATCATGATTTTGTAGCTAATAAACCGGAAACACATGCATTAATGGAAGAACTGTGGCAGCAGTGATGGTCTATCTAAACGCATCTAAGTTGCAAACATTTACTTAAAAATAGCATTTTATATAACCGATTTGGGCCAATTTCGCACCTAAAATTTTACGAAACTAAACAGGCTTCCCTTTCGGGCGCTAAGGAGCTGTCGTACTCTCGTCTTTTTAATGCATTTGTATCGTAAATCCTCCTTTTATCCACTATTAGTGAGCGCAAGAAAGAGTAAGCAGTTTTTTTGTCCAATCGAGATCGGATCTGATTTACGCAATCCTGTTTTCTTTAATAATCGCCTGTTTCGAGTGCGTCATCAAGATGGCGTCGATCTAGTATGAGAGCAGGAAATCTACATCTACAAAATACCCTGCAAGCCACCTCAGGGGTGTGTGGCAGGGGGTGAGTAATCACCAACATGCATTACACTATACCCTACTATGCTGTCGGGCTCATATCTCTCCATCGACCGTTAATGTTGGATTTTGTGTACCTTGGCCATTTGGGTACATACATACAATACTCAGACATTGACAAGGAATATGAGGAATAATTTGCCTACTCTTCGAAAAAATTGGTTCAATGATAGTATCAGGCCAGGGGGATCGATTTGCGAAACGTCGTGATAAATATCGCAGGCGAAAACAACAGATTAACGCAGTTTCGTCGAAGTGTCGTATGCTACACCACCACATAATATTTTTCGCGCAATAATTATCTCATGCAAAGTGAATGATACAACTGAACGATGCTGAATCTACTAAACCATGCGATAACATTGTTATTATCGCATACGGTAATTATCGCGGCGTTCGAGGATTGACCACCTCACCATAATTGAGCCATGAGTAGTAATAACAGCTTTAAAAGAAAGTTTCAGATTTGCCGTATATACTGATATTAGGAGCATCGGCGAAAAGGAAACTCATTGTCAAAGCAATATTTTCTTCAAAATCTGCATCTGCGGATTACCCACTGGTCTCTTTAAGTTCTCACGGCAGGGGGTAAATTTCCATCAGCTAGCTAGCTCAAGTCAGCTAACCGTTAGCTATCTGACATGTTTTGAAAGTGCTAGGAACTATTTAATTATTATTTCACGGAATATATTATTTAGGAGCGTCTATATGTAAATATATATGATTGATTGATTCTCCTGGAAGTTTTATATATATATATATATATACGAGTTCGTGGAAAATCACACACGCGATAATGTAAATAGACTATGCCACAGGTGGGGCGGAATTAAATATAAACACATAAAAAAAGAACACTCACAATATTAGTTGATATTTCGGTTGCTAGAACCTTTTATCCGTCTTCCTTTGAGAAAGGTTCTAGCAACCGAAATATCAACTAATATTGTGAGTGTTCTTTTTTTATGTGTTTATATTTAATTCCGCCCCACCTGTGGCATAGTCTATTTATATATATATATATATATATATATATATATATATATATATATATATTTTTTTTTTTTTTTTTCAATGTTGAAATCATGTATACATATTTCTTGTATTCATCATCAAATCATATATACATACTGGTACATATATATTTCAAGATTGAATTCTTAAGCAAGCATGCGAGACTTGGTGTCAGTAGGGCTCAGCACCAATTTAAAACTGACATTTTCAAAGAAAAAAATCAAACCTGTATTTAGTTAGGCAACCTGATTCCCTAATCTCGTTATTGCCAAGTTCTCGTTATCGCATTTTGATGAGGTTCGCATTATTTTTTCAATGTCTTCTTAACAAGATTGACCAGATTTTCTTATGTGCCAAATCTTTTTATTTTAATATAAGTTCTGAAGGGGGATTTCTTCAAATTTAAGATGTATTCGTGTAAAAGGGAGGAATCAGGCGAGATGTTGTGGAATATGAACATAATAAAAACTAAGATATTACAATTTTCCACAGATAAAGTTTTAATCGACTAAATTAAAACTTTATCTGTGGAAAATTATAATATCTTAGTTCTTATTATGTATTCGTGTGATTTTATTCGTTGCATATTTCGAACTATCTAAGCTCTAAAGCGTCTACTGGGCTGACAGATGTGCCGGAGTAATATAGACAAATCTGTTTAGGATTCGTTATTCCCTCGCACTATTCTTGATCACACAGAAAAAGACGGAATATATATATATATAAAGTCTTTTAAATAAAATATCTGATTGAAAGCTCTGCAAAAAACGGGATCCTTGTATTTGGAGCTTACAAGATTTACAGATTTGTTAGTCAACCGCTGAAGAGAGCAAAAGAGCATTTTAGAATTACACACTGCGTATCAAATCGACCTGCTTAGACAGATCTACCTTAGTTTAGACTTTAGGCCAGCGGCTCCCAAGCATATTCTTGTGGATACACGAAAATTATTTCGATATTTGCGGAAATATGATGGAGATTATAAACGCATTTGCATTTTGCGACAAGCCCAGCGGTAGGGGGTTACAATCAAGGGTAATTGGCTTCCAAGGGGTACGCACTACTTAAATGGCCGGAAACCGCTGGTCTACGTGAATGAAACTTTTGCATTTGAATCAAATCATATCTCTGCCTTAAATACTTCAAATGCATTTTTCATGGCTGTTATCTTATCGTACCCCGTCAACCGCCTTTGCAGCGGATTTCCAGGAATAATATAGATGTGGTTTGGCGGCGAGATGGTGTTACTGGGAATTTCACATCAAGCGGATAGCTCCTTATCTTTGTTCTGTAAATATGACGCTCTTCTGATCTTGAAAGGCCGATAAGAAAGGCAAATGCAACCTTAATACTAACTGTCGAGATATTAATGAGAAGACTTGTAATTGAGATAGCTATCATATGCTTAAACCAGGTAGCTTCGCGTAGCGTTTTTTTTTAGATCGAAAGTATTCGTAACTCTTACTTATTGGTCGTAAAAAAATCTTTTGACCGCGGAGTGAATTCCCGTACTTTTGTTACTTTAAGACATACTTTTACTAAGATTTCCATCTGTTCTCAGTGAAGTAATATTTAATGATATCAGTGTGAAGTTCAAAGAAATAGTCTCATCTGAATACCAATGGGAATGTATCGTAAACACTGTTAATGCGTAGCAGATTAAGCAACGAGCATTAGAGAGATAAGGAAATACACTACATAAGCTTACACTACTGATGGACATACCTATTTATTTATTCTTAGTGGTAACTTTTATCATCTCATATCGTGTGAGGAAAAAATGGCATTTTAAACCTATCCGTCCTGCATTATAATCCTTTCATTCATTTTATTCTCATGATATCATATAACATTGCATATCGGGTTTCTTAAAAAGTTTTCAGCATCATAAGAAAAAATTTCAGCTTGTATCTTACTTAATAGAGGATACCGGCCTATGTGCTGGCGTAGTAACGTCCTCGCCTAGCCAATCCGAAGGTCGCGGGTTCGAGTCCCACCTGGGTGGATTTTCGCCATTCAGGGCTTGGGTGTAAATGTGTTATATTTAAGAGTTAATTAATAAGAAAGGACTATGTACACCTGGATATGAAGCGGTAATGAGGGGCGATGGCTTGCTGAAGGCTGCGATTGAGGGAATGACGTTAGGCAAGCGGGGAAGGGGAAGAAAGAGAATTGGTTTTATAGACGGGATGAAGAAAGGCAGCACTTATGCTGAGATGAAGAAAGAAATGCTAGATGAGGCACCTCACTGCACGTGTAAGAGTCCGTTGGATACTCTCTGACTTTCATCATAACCTAACTTTAACCGGTAGATTACTCTAATGAATGAAATGAATGTAGACCTGGAATTCGCTCGCAATAAAGACGCCATTATTATTAAATTTTAGTCGACAATTTGATAGCGGTTCCCGTCCTAAATCATTGCTTGTGTCTGATGATGATGTGTGAAGCGTAAATGGTCTCTCTACGCTCCGCCTAGCGACTGTTCTCTTGCTCTGGTCACGTGACAGAACGACCATGAGGGGGGGGGTGGAAATAAGGTTGGGAGGGAGGGGGGATTTGGACCGTTTTCCCGCTTCGGCTCGCAGGTGGGGTTTTAATTGCAACCCCTGCTCTCTCCGTTCGTCCGTCAACCGACCGTCCTCCTTTCCACCCCTTCCTCACGTCCGTCTTGTCTCTCTCTCTCTCTGTGACCCTCCCTCGTCAGAGTACCAATTCGCCCTCCTCCCCCTACCACCACCACCAACCACCGCCTAGAACCAGTCGCGCTAAGGCAAAAAGGGGGTGGTTGGTGCATGTTCGGCGGGGAGGAGGGCGGTTGTTGAGTAGTCTTGAAGATTTTTCCGTTTAGGGCAACGTGCCTTGTCCAAACGTGAGTGGTTTGCCGGCGGCAGATCCAAAGTCGATTTGTCGTGAAGGAGGGGGTCGGGAGACTTGGGAAGGGGGTGTGGGGTAGAGTTGGGGGTCCATTCCCGGCCTCTCGTAACAGCGGGGAGAATGAGGAAGTCCAATGACAGACGCTCGCTGTCACTTGGCACAAATTATTATTGGTGGTCCTCCGATTTGAGGCATTTTTGCTCGAGGATGGACCACGTGCAAGTCGTTGCATAGCGACGTGGTTTACCGTTGAATACTGCAAAACCGTTGTTTGCCTTACCCTATTTCATTCTTTACCGATTCAGAGACCAAGTGTAATAATTATCCCCAAGCATTTTTCGGCGCATGCAGCAGAACTGGGAAGCTCTGTAGAGCCTTGAAGTTGAATGAGCTTCATAGAAAAAAAAAGTGTTGGAAATGTATACCTATTATAACATATTTTCTAATATTGTTCTGTGAATGCTTAAAATGTGATCGATTTCTTAAGTGTGTCACCAAGGAAACTTGTTTAATGAATTTTTGTAAGAAGTGTTAACATAAGAAAACTAGGATACATTTACCGCAGTACTCGCAAAAGGTAAAAAAGAAAAGCAAAAACGGCAGAGAGAAAGAAATATGTGACTCTCTTTTATTTAAGTATAGGACGCTACGTACGAATCGAGCAAACTTTGCCAACGTTTAAAACGTATTCATTTGCGCTTAGCATGGTATGTACTAGTCGTCGTGCGGGATAGCTTCCCTCGTTCATTTGTGCTGTTGTCTGTTTGTGCATTACGGTTAGGTTAATATTTTGACTAATTTGACGCAGTGGTAGCCCATTGAGGAAAGCCAACCAGTTGGGTGAAAGGCTGATAACCAGAGGAGGCCCGGTTTCGAATCTGGTTGAAGTAATTTAGGCGTCTTCAGCTGCACAAATTATGATATACGGGTGAAAAATCTTTCAAGGAAACCGACCCCCCTTGGGAAATATATTACTGGTACCCGTACCCTGATTTTGTGAACTCCTTGCATCGTTGAGCCAAGGAGTCGGCAAGCGCTAATCAAACTAGCCGCCGTCTTTAGGTTTGTAGAGAATATTATTATTATTGTGAACGGCGTTTTAATAATTTTTTGTTTACTAACAAAATTGATTTATTCGCCAAAAAATTCGACCGACTTGGCCGTGCCTCCGCGAAAAGTTTTCATGTTTGTTGTGTATAAAATTTATTTACATTAGAATTTTACTCCTGTAGCAAGATTTTGGCGCAATGATTTTTACTCTCAATTTCCTCTGAATATGACGTCATGTTGTCTTAAACTACCTTTAAGGACGCTACTGGTCCAGGCCAACGATATTTTTAATGTGAATTTTTCGCATTCTTGATTTTAAAAATGCTCACTTGGGAAATTTCGGCGTCTTTTCCACTTAGCGTCCCCCCGCTGTTAACCAATGCCTTCACCGGGCGTCCATAAATTACGTCACTGTGGGTCATGCGCGGCGTGATCGTCGTTGGGGGAGACCCTTACCTTCCGCAGTGGTGAAGGGAATTCTCTTGGAAGCTGTCTCAATGTCCCACCGAGTTCTCCGTCTCTGTACATCCCCTCTCCCTCACCCACGTTCACACACACAGGCCTGGAACACATCCCCTCCCCCCACTTGCAGGGTCTCATTCCCTGTGGGTCGTTTCCCATCGTCTGGAGTCGAAATCGTGACTCCTCAGGGAAGGACACGAAACTCGAGGGGAGATGGGTGGGTGGCAGGGACGGAGGGTGCGCAGTGCTGCAAACCTCTGAAAGTTTCAGTGACACCACAGGATTTTCAGAGATTCCAATTCACTTAGAATGTATCGCAGCGATTATTTCCTTCGGCCGATCCCTATTCAGTTTCATGGCCTACGGTGCACAATGGAACATTGAGGTAAGTTCACTTTCAAAATCAAAGAACTTTTCATAAAATATAAATGTTGAAATAAATTGTTCACCATTTCAAAGCCTAAATGCTGAGGAGTATGGCAAAAATGCGCAGAAATCCGTAATTGTTTATACAAACTTGCAAAAAGTATGAAAATTAACAACTTTTTATCGAATACGAAGAAAAAATGCTTTCAACTTGAAAAAAATATTTAAAAAAATAATGTGAATGTATACATTGCAGTGTTTCTGACTAATTGCTAATATTTATGTATTTATTTAATGAAAATATTTCTCTTTTAATTCTTTTTTGTACAGAATACAGTTCTGATATCCAATATGTATTACATGTCATGGTACACAAATTATTCAATTTAAAAAAATAAAATTGTTTTCAATAAAAAAGCTTTTCATTCTTTGCGCCATCAAACACAACACTATTAGTGATTTGTCTAAAACAGTGTAAGATATGGGTCATTCCATGTGAAATCACGGACGAGTTGCACAAACTATCTCAGATTTGCACGACATTTTTTGTATTTTTGCTTATATGGCCCTTAGTTTGTACATTCAATTTTTATGAAAAATGTTTTGTTTTTGCGGAGATACTGGGGTATGAAAAATTTGGCATTTGTAAAAACAAGTCCCAGAATTTTCCCATTTTTCTCAGATCTAAGAAAGCTATAAAGTTTCGCTAAGAATTATTTTGTACAAAAAACATTAGTTTATCTTATTCAACAGTCAAATTTTATATTTTTTGAAAATTTTAAAAACATTTGAAAATTTTAAATTAATTTTTCAAAATGTACCCCACCTTCGATCCATGTCAAATTTTAAAATCTTGTAGTCCTTTCTTTGTATAAGTAAAGAGGCTGCAAAGTTTCATCATTGCAATATTTCATATGAGGGATAAAATAATGATACTTCCAAGGTCTGTTTGACGGTGGAAAATGCGTTGGACTTACCACACAATTTTGAGGTGGCCGATAGAGTTTTATGTAGGTCTAGATACAATTAAACTGGTAAGCCGAAGCCCAAATGTGGGGAGAATAAATCTGATATCAATACATTACTTTACGCGCATATTTTTCCATTCGAAATAACGTAAAAATTGCTGCCAGTGTCCTAGTTTCTCTTGCCACAACCCCATGCGGCAAGTTGTGAAGTATGGCGCTCTTGATGAAGTTAATGGTTTGAGGCGTAACTTTATGGAACTCCTTCATGATTGAAAAGAAAAAAACTTTGTTCAGTTCCACATAAAATAATTTTATTGACGACCTAGGTTTCGTCGATGAGCGACATCATCAGGTCCTGATTGACCTGATGATGTCACTCAGCGACGAAACCTAGGTCGTCACTAAAATTATTTTATGTGGAACTGAACAAATTTTTTCTTTTCAATCGTGAAGTATGGCTTAAATGAATATGTGAATCTGTACTCTTCGTATTTGAGGTATATTGACGGTCACTCTCCATTTTGATGACATCTGTAGTGTAGTGTTGCATGCTTGTGAGGCTTCGCCTCGTGACAAGCATTAGCGATTTATGCTAATGCATAATTAGTCGTAGTTACACTAACTTTAGGGTATAGTGTAATGCATGTTGGTGATTACTCACCCCCTGCCACACACCCCTGAGGTGGCTTGCAGGGTATTTTGTAGATGTATTTCTAACCGTGGTCACTCATACGTGGGAACGCTATTGGCTTACGCAAGGATTATTTGTTCCATTTGCCGTCTCTAGCCCTTTCTACCATTCATGCATTCATTTTCATTGCGAACTGGATAACTACCGTTACACATGTTAGCTTGAATACTGCGGTCACTGTAGGACCATGTTATAATATTCCTGCGACAATATAGACGTTGGTCTCTTTAAATGTGACCATAGACGAATTACTAGTAAAATAAAATGTACATATAGAATTAATCAAAATTTGGATTATTTGTATTTAGTCTGTTAAAGCGATGCCTTCCCACCAAACTGTGGAAGTTGTACTGCTAAAAATGGGTTTGTCCCATACCCCTTCTCAACAAAACTGGCCAGTTATACCTGGCCGTAAGTCGGAGGGTTCAACCGGCCCCCTTCCCGAGGTAGTTGCAGCAACCTCAACTTCCTCTCCCTAGTAAACCTTCCGGTTCCACGTCCCACGTCGAAAAGCCACAATAAAAGAGGGGTGAGAGTTCTTACCTTTCCTTTTCACCAGAAGATGGCAGTGCTAAAATATTTTTATACCGTTGGAGTTCTTTTATTTTTGAAAGCCTGAGTCCGCATTTAATTGCACTTAAAAATAATGAATTATCTTCTTAAATATGCATCCCGTTCATTTTATATTTAAGTATTTCGTTTTAGCTTACCCCTAATTTTTTATTGCTAGCAGAAGTTGTCTCTCACAATGCTGTTTTTCGAGTCTTAGAAAGGCGCGGTTCGATTTTCAAAAGTTAGTTGACTGAACTCCTTTCAATCGAATAAATCTTTCGCCTTTTACTAAAGATTTCCGTGGGGGGAGTTCTTTAGTCTATATAGGCAATTTTTGACTGTGCCCAACATACATTGTTGGGCCGAATAAATGGTACCACTAATGATCTACTCATCGGAATTGAGTGCAAATCACATTATATCCAATATACTCCTTCGGAAATGTATTAGTACTTTACGACCCATTGGTTCAGAAATATCAGGCATATTCAGCTAAATGATATCTGCTCAATTTATCACACGAAATTTGGCGTCTGAACGTTGTCTACAAAGATCTGACATTTTAATAGTCTGGAGGTTTGTAGCCGTACACTTTCCCAAGGACTATCCAAGATGAGGTTGTATCAACAAACCCTAACGCAGTTTAAGTTGCCATACCACGCCGAATTGAAAATATTAAACTTATTATTTTAAAGAAGATGGTGAGCTATTATGTATCAATGGTATGGAAATGCTATGAGAATGTCTGACAAAATATAGGACGAAATTCCTACTTACAATATTTAGTCATTGGCGTGAGAGACAAAAACAGTCAATAGTTTCAAAATAAGCGCATCCGACTAAAGTTTTATCGGTGAAATGATTTTAATGAATTCAGACGTCTAAAATAATCAAGATGCGCTGTTAAATTTATTTTCAAGCACACAATTCCTTAAATATGTCTAGCAGTGTTACATTTAGTCGCAAATGATGTTTGATGTTAGAAACTTGAAAACTCATTGCATTCGTCACTTTTCCAATTTTAATTGTAATGCCCCGTTATGATAAACTAAAAAATCCCGTCTATGACCTCCGAAGCGTCCTCCCATTTTCCTTCTTACCACTTATCCTCCCTTCTGATGCAGTCCCCTTTAATTACTTCCTCATCATTACCTTCTCCACCTAGTTTTCTGTCTTCTCAGAATTTTCAGTTCCTGTCTCCTCTCCTGCTCCTCATTAGGTATTCAACGCTTCCCGGCTCATTTCCCTTAGTACATACCACCAGCTCATCGCGTACATACCTTCATCAGCTCTATTTATGCTATCACTCAGCTATATTTATGAAGTGGCGATGCTCAAACCAGTTACCCACTGTTCTAGATCCTGTACAAGTTCGAAGATACAAAGGAACGCAATAGCGTAGGAGTATCGTGTGTCAGAATCAGCCTGATGGCTATTATTACAAAATTGAATGACCCACAATCAGTGGTATAGGTAACCAAGCGCCATGCGGATCGATTCGAGATGTTCTGTGTAGTGATCTGAAAATATCGTATTCTATTCTATCTCAAGCGTGACTAACATCCTAACAGTGTATGCAAAGTGATTTTTGACCTTAGAGATTTTTGAAAACTACTATATCAGTAATTAATTGTTGATTTTAATTTTCAGAAAACTTACAATTGTTGGTAAATGGCGCTTGGTCGCCAGTTGAACTGAGTTGTCCAATTGTTAGCATACTTTCTATGACCATAGATTCCAGAATTATCTTGGTACTTGACCATGGCTTGGCCAAATACATGTCAATCAATTGCCTTCACTTTTACGCACACTATTTGATCTATAACATTTATTTTTTAAAGACACCAATGCTCCACGCTTGTACAAGCTTCAATCACTCCAGGCTCTGTCTTCAGTATCAAGCCCCTGCCACTCCCTGTTGAAGTGGCTTGCCTGGGTGCCATGTAGTTTTGAGATGCGCCTGCTAGCGTACCGCATTATGCACAGAACCAATTATTTTCATCTGCGCACTACCCAGCGAGAGTCTGCAGAGGCACGTGGCAGGGGGTGTTAGGACAATAGTCATTTAAAAGTAAGGGCATTAGGAAAAGGAATTGTGGAAGAAAATGTATTTTTTGGGGTTCTAGTAGATTTAGTGTCCTAATCTTCTCTTGTTGTTCTCGTTCATGGCGTGGTGCGTGGAAAGAAAGAATAATGGAACTCATATGTTCGAGTGTGAATGTTTCATGTTTGAGTCCCTTTCGTCCGTCCCACACAGGTATAGTGTGAGTTGGTGAAATAATAAATCCATCTGAAACTTTTGTGGCATAATTTTTTAAAAGTTGAGTTGTCGTGTGATCCGGGCTGAATAAACTTGACGGTTAGAACAACAACGAGATCAGGTGACCGCTCGGGTTGTGGGAAATATGAAAAAAAACTGAAATTCAGTCGAGCTGGAATAAATTTTTAACGGGCTCATTGGAACATTCAAATTGATAGTGAAGCCAGAGATCTATCTCTCGGTCGCAATCCTAGGATTGGTTTGCAGCAGTCCTCCATTTTTTTCGGTCCTGATCCAGCCTCTTCAGCTCTGCATCCGAACAGCAACCTAGCTCCTCCACGATCTACTCCACATAGGACAGCCTTCAGCCTAGTAGGCATTCCTCTGTAGTTTTTTCCCTCAACTGAGCCCTCCAAGATGTTCTACGCTAACGCCAGGGATCTACGCTAACATAAAAATTCAGCATTTTTCCATTTTGTGCCCTGTTATGTTATCATTTAATGATTTCCTTCACTCCATCGATGTTTTTTTGCGGGCATTGTTTCCCCCTAGAGAGCGAAGCAATCGTGCGGTAATTGTTCGAACCACACTCGCCCCGCCATATTGTCCACTTGTTCATTGAAAATAGTCGCGCAAAAGTCGCGGCTTAATTGATTGGTCACCGCTCAACATTGTTGCGGTCATCCCGCTGGCCACCGAATCGTTTTACGACTGTTCGTCTTCCGTCGCTTTGTTGGCGGAGTGGTGCACGATTGGGGGGAAGGATTGGAGGTGTGGGGTGGTAGAGGAGAAATCGCCATTGAGAGAGGTAGGGTCGTTTGAATGGCCGGCAACCGGTTTCCGCTTCGCCCGGGCCGATGACTTTTTTATTATTATTTCTTCGAGTCGCAAACAAAAGGACGAGCGGGCAAGACGTGGCTGGGATTCGTGCTTTTTTAATGGCCATTCGAGGAGACGCAAGGGGGTGGGTGGCTGGTGTAGTATGGACCGTGGCCACGCACTGCCCACATCCACCCCCGCTGTCTGCCCACCGGACAGACATTCCAGTCTCAAATCCACTTTCCTCTCGTTTCTCCATCACCTTCTCACTTCTTTCCATTCGCATTTGTGAGATGTCTCTGCTGGGCGCTCCATTCGTTCATCATTTTTGGTGTTCCACCAATTTTCTGGTAGCTTCTCGAACACTGCCTTTCTTTCCAAACCCTATGCATCGGTTCATTCTTAAGGTGGTTTGAGCGAGATAGTTTCCTAGTCATAATGGAGACAATATTCAAATTTTATTTTTTATTTCAGCGTCTGTAAGAATTATGAAATAAATATTGTATTATTAATGGCGCAAAGATATAGTTATATGTGACCAAAATTCTCAGGAATAAAAATAATAAAGGTACATGAGTCTCTTACTTGACTAATGTTTTCATGCCGTACGGCGAAAACACCTTCACAACAGGTTTTTTGTGGTTCTGTAAAAATTACTGCGGTGAGTAATTGATTAATTCTTGTAAATAGTTGAGAAAACATACAAACTACACACCCTTAGTTTTTGACGAAATATAGGTGTTAGAAATTCCTAAGTTTTTCAATATTCACCCTCTGGAGCGCACCGCCGTAATCTATCCCATGTAAAACAGTTTGTATTTTCAGGAGAATTGCTCGAAAAGTAGTTCGGAAAGGGGTTAATATTTTTTTTATCATTGGAAAGATGGGAGTTTTACCTTTAAACTGAAGTCTTCATGAAGGAATTCATGAAATTTTGGGTCTACTTTCTTAGGACTCTATGGAGCTCCGGCGGAATTTCATGCAAATACTTCAAGTTCAGCGGCCTACCTTATTTGCGCCGATAGTAGTGATGATAATAATAATAATAATTATCTCTATATATCTAAGAGCAGAAGCCATTTACTCGATAATTATGAAATGAACGAAAACACACAACCATGCCCTGGGAGGTGTAAATTTCCTACCCATGCGGGATTCGAACCCGCGACCTTCGGTTTGGCAGGAGCGGACTTTACCCCGCCGCCATTGAGGCCAGCGATATTGCACTCAAACTACCTTAAATATCTGCCATTGTTGGTGGGCTCCAGGACTATCACTACGTGTGCCTCATGCTATCATTATCTTAACCTAGATGTATCTAGAATGTAAGTAGTTTAGCTAACTGATTTGCTCTCTTATGCTGTTATCTTCATTCGCCAAGGAGTACTAACAGCATGTCTCACATGCTTCATGTGTAGTTATTGTATCTCTGTTCATTTTTTGTTGTTGCAAGATACATTAATACTCTTACTTGCAATCAGTTTCTATTATATCATTAGCGTGTAGTGTTGCGAGTGTTGGTGAAAGTTCACCTCCTGACACGTATATGCAGGTTTTTGCTAATACATTAATAGCCGGAGTTTTGATAACATTTTTAGGATATGGTGGTGTGCATGTTGCTGGTAACTTACTCCCTTCTACAAACCCTTGATTTGGCATGAAGGGTACTATGTAGATGTAATTTCCGCCTTCACATGTCGTTCAGGGTCTCAATCCCTTTTATATCTTTACCCTCTTTCGTAAAATTCTCTCCTGCATCACCCTTTTCAGCATAATGTTCTCTCATTACATACTCCTGCCACTTTTACTGCCTTTTTCGAATCTCTGCCACTAACTTCCTTTCCTCCCTTACCTCAGTTCCTCTCAATTGGCACCTCTCTGTTTTAACTCCTCTGTACGAAGTATACCCTCTTATTTCTTGTTCGAAACCATGTACTGCGACTCTGCTACTCTTGTGTTTCTCTTCACGTTAGTCTCCTCGAATCTTTTCTTCGCTCCAGCCTATATGCCAGCAGAACGTCAACTGACGTCCATGCTCATATTAATCTACATCTACATAATACCCTACAAACCACCTCAAGGGTGTGTGGCAGGGGGTGAGTTATCACCAAAATGCATTACACCATACTCTAATAAGGTCAATTAAACGACGACTAGTAATGCATATGACTTTGACTGCTATTGGACTGCGTTTAGTGGCCGGGGGAACGTGCGGTGTTCTGATTTGAACTGGGACGAGTGCTGCTTGCCTGGTGTGCTCCCTGTGTCAAACACCACAGTGGTGGCTTGAACGGCACTTCGTAGGTGCAGATGTAGATTAGCGAAAAACCTGCAATCTCTGCTACGTAAGTATACTGAAAGCCTGTGTATATTTAATTATCAGACGAAAAAAAATATTTCTGGCTCTGCTATGGGTATTAATTTTCACATTAGCATTGAATGCTTTACCTGCCGCCATTTCTTCATGAAGGGGACGCGGTTGGCCTGTGGTCGGGCAGAAGAGAGAAGAGGTCACAGGACCTGGCGACTTTTTGGCTATCAGCTTGATGACGGCGGAGCACGCCTTCTTCGGTTCCTCCCCGACATCTCTGCCCGCACATCTTGCTTCCATTCTTTCCCCTCCCGAGTCTCCGAACCCGTCTTTCACGAAAAACCAACTGCTCGCAGGTGTGTGTGTGCGTCCTCTTTGTTACATGTACCGCACGAGTTCCCCCTCCCCCCCTCATCCCCCCACTCTCATTGATCCTCCCTCCCTTGCCTGCATCTACCGGAGAGATCCGTCTCACATTTCAATGGACCCCTTAAGACTCCTGGTCACTCGTACACTTGATCAAAGGCATTCGTTAGTGAAATTATTAACAAGCTAGTCTACGCGACATTAGGTAGGTAGTTTGAGCGAGATATTTCCCTTATCATAATGGAGACCCTATTCGAATACATATTATAATTTAATTTCAGCGTCTGTATGAAGTGTGCAGTAAATATTATACTGTTAATGGTGCAAAAATATAGTTAAATATGACCAAAATTATCAGTAATTAAATAAATATATCTACTTAAGTCTCTAACTTGACTCTTTTTTCACGCCGTACGGCTAAAAAAACTTCAAAACAGCATGTTTTTTTTGTGATCCTGTAAAAACTACTGCGGTGAGTTATAGATTATTTTTTATAAACAATTGAGAAAACATACAAACTACACACCGTTAGTTTTTTTACGAAATATTTGTGTTGGAAATTCCTATTTTTTTAATACTCTCCATCTGGAACGCACAGCCGTAATCTATCCCATGTAAAACAGGTTATATTTTCAGGCAAATTGCTCGAAAAGTAGTTCTGCAAGGGGTTAATATTTTGATATCATTGGAAAGATTGGAGGTTTTTCTTTAAACTGAGGTCAAAATCCTCAAATTCTAGGAGAAGTGATTTTTCGCTCAAATTACCTTAAGACGCTACATGAAAGTCGTTTTTCCGGATGCACAACATGTAGTTGAAACCCAAGATTGCCGGACAAACAAAAATTTTAAGAAATAGAGAAACAGGAGCGGAAAATCCTCAGAAAAATTTTCATCAGAAATCTACAAATACGATACACATAGGTATAAGATCAAAGATACGTTTCGGAAAAGAAGAATGAAATTTTACGGACTCCTACACAGGATGAACAAGAATAGAATATCGAGGAAAATTCTCGAAGTCATTAACTCAGGCAGGGGAAAAACGTAGTGGATTAAATTCAAGTTCAAACGCTCTCTTTAATAGGCAATGATATCAAATAATATTGAGGTAGTCTACCTGATAAGGTAGATTTAAATGGAAGTGAATGAAATTCATCTGGATTTTTACATGTGGAGTGCCCTATCTATCAACACAAATACCTACAAAACCGTCAGCACTACTTGCAAAAACGTCAACACCGACCTAGGCAAGAGGAAGTCGCTATTATAACAACTATACAATTGGTATATGCTGCACAATATAATATAGTTTGTTCCATTGGTAATAACCGGATTAACATTGGCATTGTGTAATAGCAGTGCTTAGGTATTCGTTAATATCAAATGCCATCCAATCTAATAACAAATCCATGATCCATGTTAGACCATGCTCTCAATTCGAATGTGACTGGGGTTTCAATTTTCTAGATGATTGAATTCGTGAATGGCTCATTATCTTAGCGCACGTGAGCTGTGGATTATTTTATCATGTATTATCGTTGTCGTGTATTAATTGCTTGGAAACTAGATATAGGCAAAGCCGCTACGAAAAGTATTGGTTTCATTGATTTTCGAAGAATCAGGTCAGCGGAAGTACCGGGATCCATTTCCAGATTCACTGTATCCTTTGTTTCATGAGTTAACTGTTTATACTCAATGAGAGTTCGGAAAATTAAAGCGCTCTTTTAAATAAAGATAAATGGATTGAAATATGTCGCAATTTTTTAATAGCTACTCCTTTCACGGTTTCTCTGAGATGTCGAAGTTGTGATGGGGCCTGTAGGAAACGCGTGCGGATCGTCACAAACTTGTTAATCACTATATATGGAGATAATTTACAAGCTCGTCCGTCTGGAATCTATGCCATCAAAATTGGTGGAAGCTATAGAATTCGGTCGTCGCTTGCTGAGAACAAAAGGGCAATGATTTTATTTTGGAATTTTCGCCGGAGACTATACTGAAATTGTATCCATTTGGCGGCCGCATTTTCAAATGCTTCGAGCGTTGTAGAGACCCGCTCAATTGGTGTTGTCCCCCTGCCCGCTTAGGGTATGAATCTCCGCCTCCCATGAGATGAAGAAGAAAAGTAAAGTTTAAAAAAAAGTATTTTTTTGCTGAGGACCGGAAGGCAGGCGGACATATTTGGAGGAATGGATTGTGGATGATGAGGAGGGCCTAGTTCAGTCAGAGTGGTGTTGGAAGAAGGGTTGGTCTTGGAGGGTTTGGGAAGGAGTCCTTCGCTGGGTCGGCCCTCCCGGATTCTTGGTCCTGTTTGGTTTCCGTTTCGAGACGCAGTAGGGTGGGAATCGTACCCCCCACCCCAACCCCCTCCCCTAACCCCCGCCAATGAAAAGCCACCCTTTCTCGCAGCCAGCCCCAGCGGCGAGAGAGAGAGAGAGAGGTATAATCCCTCCGTGGTCGAGAATTTCATCATTAGTTTTCAGCCGTGGGAGGGTGGATGCCAGCCGTTAATTTTCTGGTTGGCCGTGACTTTCAAGGGGAACAAAAAAAGAATCGCCGACCCTAAAAAATCTCGCCATTCTACATGCCTTTGAACATCTCTAATGCGAAATGGAATAGAAAAAGCGACTATGGCCGCCGGAGCCATAAATTATTGGTGAAAAATCTACATCGCCGTGACAGATGGGTAAGTATGCTCTATGGCGCTTTAAGTATGTGCAATAAATTATCATCATAGTTAATCTACTTAATTATTCTTCTAGAGATAGTACTACCTATTCTCATCCAAAAGTCCCCCATGACTTGTTCTTTTTTAACGTACCCTTCACAGAATTTGCTTGTAACTTTTTAGCGCTTTTTATTTATTATAAGTTTCAATTTCTCCCCTATGCGTGCATACTCGACACTCCTCCCTTAGTCGTTCTCTTCAAAATTGTCGTCACCTCTCAGCATGTCCTCTTACAAGTTTTTATGTCCTCCCTGTCTCGTCTAACGCTTCCGCGTGTGAACATCTCAACCAAGCTTACTCTCTCCATTTTTATTCGCACTTTGAATATGACGAAATATTAATTGACGAGTAATTCAAACCGTAACTTAAGTGGAGATTTCACTTCGATTATAAATTTAGTATCTCTTTCGTTCCGCACCTTATTAATGTTAATGCACAACGTATCATCCAACTTCTCGCTGCTCTGTCTGTATTGCCATTGGTGAGAGGCTTCAAAATGTTGTCTTAGCTCGGTGTTGATTATGTTCTACGTATCATCTAGCATTCATTTTATTTTAGACATTTTTTACCTTGGCTGCTCAGCTGAAAATCCCTCGTGCTGAAGCATGAAGCATATTATATCTTTTCTTCTAGCTCGCATCGATGAATTACTATCGCATAAGTAACGATATTATTTATTATTATACTCATTGTGTTGAAAAAATAATTAAGTCCATGAAGTCAAAGGAATATATGAAGCACAAAATTGTGTGGCTTTTACTTTATTATAGGAAATTGGATGAGCATAGATTGGATGCTGTAGATAAGTGCAATTGAGAAATGATGTATAAAATAAGCTGGGCTTAAGCGATTAAGGAAGAAAAACTGAAGAATGCAACATCTGGTTATTTTCGTAACTTTTTGGTGAATTAGAAGGAGATAGTCATAAATGGCAATACATACTGGGAACGAACGAAATGTCACGTTGAAGTCTGAAAAAGGGGAAAATATTGGATTAGAAGAATTGTAATTTTTTGGAAATTTGGAATGTTATGAATGAGAGGTGAAAATTTGGAGTTATTGGTCAAAACGGAATGTGTAATACTTGAAGGGAAGGCTCTAAAAATGTTAAATAATTTTTCAGACCGAGACTGTTCAAAGATCTGCCGATGGTCAGGTGTATTCCTATGGTAATTAAAGTCGAGGAAAGCATGTACATTTAATTATGCTGCATTTAAATGTATGGGTCTTTGCCGTGATCACATTGAGCTCGCATATTTTTGCGAAAAAGGAGTATTTAAATTAATCACTCCTCATTGATTTTTATTTTCTTTTTTCCAAGTGGTCGAATCCACGGGTGTAGTTTAGGAGCCTTATAATATTAACAGTGAACTTTTCTATAATAGGTACCTAATGCTATTCACTTTTTTATTGTCTGGAGGGACTCCAATGCTAATTAACGCAGTAATACACTTAGTTTATGCTTCTTATGACATATTTTACGTAAATGGCCTATCTTCTGCGAATTCTTTGTTATTCTGTCCTCAACTCTACTTGCTATGATGTGTTTAGTATACTTGTTTTTAATTTTAAATGCGACCTCCTTTGTTTGAAATTGTGAATTTCTCTTTCTCAGTAAATTTACTCACCACCTGCCCAAAGAGTTTACTATTCCCTTCGTAGGAAATAACCGTGTACTGCATCCCGCACCCTCCCTATCGAATCTCCTTTGGCGTTCAGGATACTGGCTACAATGTCGGTGTTTCCGCCCCCCTGCGTGCACTGAAGTGCTTCTGGACGCTATCGCCTCCTCCGACGGACGTCGGCTCATGTTAAGATAACCATCTCCTCGCTTTCCAGTATGTCGATCGAGCCGCCTCGCTGTGCGTGCTCCTATCTGATGGCTGCGTAACCATGGCTGTCTAGTTATGTGCGCGCTATCTTGTAGGCGTGGTCCTCTGCCCGATGATAAATTGCCGATCGCTACACATTTATACTACTCAGTCTACTGTTTTAAAATCCATCTGTGCGGCCGGACGGCAAAATGACTTATATGATGGGATTTGCATATTCATGCACCTACACTCGAGGGGTTAATGATCGCTACCAATGAATTAACCCTGCGAAATTTGTCTTCATCCCTTTAAACGATTACAAATAAGAGGAATTTTAAACAATTTTTGTTATTACTGTTGATTGTCCGGTATATTGTTAGGTTTACGTGGGAGGTGGAATGACAATACTAATCTTTTACGGCTGAAAGTCTTTTTCTCCATGCATTATTTCATTCTCCAGATCGTTGTTTAAAAAAAATCTCATTTTCCTTTTGCCAACGTTTGGCTCTTTAATATTAGCTCTCATCAAGGCTTAAGGTGAATGAGGTTCTTGTTAGTAAGAAAATGCTCTCACCTTAAGCCCTGATGATGCTAGTATTAAAGAGCGAAACATTGGCAAAAGGAAGTTGAGATTTTTTAAAAACATTGACCAACTCTCAATAAAATACGCATACATTTGATTAAAATTGGTCAAGAACCAACTCAACAAAGTTATTCTTCAGATCGGCATGCGTCTTACCCCTCTTTCATTCATAAAGCCTTTTATCTCACGTCCCCACCCCCGTCTACCCAACACCCTCCCTTCTATCACGGCCTTCAGAATCCCCTCGCCTCTCATTAACTGTTCCAACCACGTACTCTGCCTTCTTCTAATTTCTTCTTGACTGTGATTAAAAAAGAAAACGAGCCTCTGATCAAAACCTGAATGTGATAAAATTCTACGAACTAACTAGTGGCTGGAATTTATATAAAACAATACATATTTTAAGAAATATTGAGCTCTTAATGCAAAGACAATAATCATCAAGATCAGTAAATAGATATATCTATTTACTGATACTGATGATTATTGTATATATATATATATATATATATATATATATATATATGTATGTTTATAACCCCTGTGAGCTTTGGATTGGAAGAAGAGGGGGCTGCCTGAGCCTCATTCGACCCAGATAAAATAAATAAAATATCAAAATATCAATAAGTTTCCTCTCCTTACAAAGTTATACGACATTTTTCTTCCTTTCCATCCATCCTGCTTCTTTCATTCTCCTCCGAATCTCAATCGCCTGCAACCTCTTCTCAACCTCTCTCCTCAGAGTTCACGTTTTTTCACCACATAACGCTACACTCCATATTATAGGTATTCTTCACAAACCTGTTCTTTACTGTCTTAATCATATTTCAAAGTAGTTCTTCCAAGTATTTCTATCATGTTTCGCGAGTGTCTTCCAATTGGGTAACCATCTTAATTTTGGGCATCGTTTGCCGTGCAGTGGTACAGCCTTATTGCCTTATTATTACTGTATGTTATTATGTCTTTAAATGTTTGCTTGTTTGATTAATCATTTTAAAGTGAATGGTGGAAATCACGTTTCTATATGGCCTCTTGCCATTGAGTCCATAATCTATGACTCAGATTTTTGGATGTCAGTACTTATACTGCTCTTGCTTTTGTTTAGCACGAAGAGAAAATCTAGCTTGTTAGAACCTCTCTTTGGTACCTTCAGATATTGATTGAGTCTTCAGCATCAATGGAGAAATCGTGCAATTATCTTTGGTGTTTTACCAATTGGCTGGAGGTCTTTGAGCAGTCCCCACCTTAAATTCCGAAAAGAACTCTTGAGAACTCTATTTGCCCCGCCCTCATCTTTGTCTCCTGATGCTTCCCCAATTAATGACATCCAAGATTTCTATTTTCTTCCTTCCTCTTCCGAGCTTATCCAACATTCTTCCCTTCATCACCGTATTCATAATGCTCCCACGTCTCAGTTTCCTCCATCCAATTATTTTTTCTTCTCTGAACCTTCATTACCAGACTTCTTTCCTACCCCACCGCCTCCAACACGTACTCGTTTGGCTTCCATGGTACTCAACGTACCTTTTACATCCTCTTCCACACCCACATCTCTAAAGCTTTTAATCTATGATAATCTGGTGTTTACAGCGAGGCTGTTTCCGACCTGTGCTACGCCACACTGATTATGAAACAATGAAAAGTTTTGCTTTTTCTTTATATCTTTGGTCTGAGTCGTCATCATTAATTCTCTTCTCTTTGAAACTGCTACCCTATGGTAGTTTGAGCGATATTTTTCTCTTGCCATAATAGGGACCATATTGAGTTTGAAATTTCTGCTGTTGGAAGCATGAAGGAAACGTAATATAAATGATGCAAAACTTTTTTTTATATGACAACTTCTCTAATTAACGATATGAACGTATTTTTGGCTTCAACTGGACTTTTTTGATTCACGCTGAACGCTGAAAACGCCTTCAGAACCGCAGGTTTTCTTCGATTAAAAAGTAATTCGGTGGGTAATAATTCTTTCTAAATTACTGAGGAAACATACGAACTTCACACCATTCCATTCGCGATTTACGCGTCACAATTTCCTCATTTTTATGTAAAGTGGTGGGATAAATGGCTGATATTTTGGGCTCATTTGAAATATGAGATATTTTTTCTCATCAGTGATGAACTAAAAGTGCCTCAATAATAGTAAAAATACGATAAAAATTCATTGAATTTTATGTCCTGCGATATCTAGCTCGAGCTACCTTGAATTCTTGGTATGTTTAGTAAATAAAAAGCCTTTTCCACAATGTATAATGAATCTTGTTGTTTGCTTTCGCGAGGCAGACCGGCTTGCAGCTTTTGCCTCGTCTCCATATCTCCTACGGCCCGCCAAAAGACCTTTGCCCCCTCTGCGCGAGTGCTCCTCGGAATCGGATCCCTTTTGAAAAAGGTCTTCCCGGCGTTGGTTGCGTTGTATTTCGCTCCGCGAAGCAAGATTCAGTGTTCGCACCGGCGGCGGCGCCGGTGGCTTTCCCAGGGGGAAGTTGTGTATGGCAGCCGCTCTCGTCGTCACTCCGGCCTCTCCTCGTTTGTGTACCTTGCGTGTTGACCACGCATGCACTGCATTAAACGCAGGCGTGCGCAGCGAGTCGCTGGTCATCGCTGAGCTTGTAAAGTTGCATCCGCACGCTGTGGTCTTTTCCCACGGCCTCTGCTCCCGGTGGAAGGACAGTGTGAAAACATTGATCGTGGAGAAACAACGTAGATGTCGCTGGCGTTGTCATTAGCTGACCACCTTTCCTTGTCTTCTCGAGGAAAATATTTACTGCGACGATTATTATTCGGTTCCTAGATAGGTCCACGAAACTCGATGATAAAATAGTGGTGAACTCGAAAGGGCAATTCGTTGAGTTAATCGCTAAATGGTAGTGCAGTCGTCATATAGTGCCCCCAGTCGTCATATAGTGCCCATCATTGTTGAAATGAGAGGTTTTTGTAATGTCCACCGTTTATTTGAAATATAAAGACTGGTACAATTGAAACTGACTTAAATCGTTGAAATGTGTTGTGTCGGTCTTGACATAAAAAAAACTGTGGACTGTAGAAAAACTTCTTTCATTTCAACAATGATTGAACTGTTCCGTGAAATCTCGCCAAAAACCGTTAATCACGTAGTGTCTGTGTGTTTCATATATTGCAATTGGCTCGTATGGCTATTTGTACGTACGAAAACAGACATTTTTTATTCCTGAGAAAAATAAAACAAAAGCATGTGGGGACCATATGACTACAAATTGAATTACTAATGCGCTGCAATAATTCTTAGTATTTAAAGCACCGATTTTTTTCTCGACTTTTTCGCTGCATTGATTTTATACATTGCCACGAAATCCTCCAAAAGGTGGATCTTAGAATTATTAAAATAAATTTATAGTTAATATAAATATTCTGCAACAAAATACTATCTTCCTTGTATATACATATTAATATTCTTTAAAACACCTATCCAGGAAATTCAATAGGTAAGCATTACATTCTTTATGAGGTTTCATACTCTTGATTGGACGAGTGGAGAAACGTCGTAGGTCACGTGAGTGTAGGGATTGTGGGAAACGTCAATTAACAGAAAATTTACTTGTGCTGGAATTAACGAAGAGCTAGCTGATTTGAGCATTAAAATTGTTTTAGTTAAGTTTAATATAAATACCAATATAAAATGTGTACAGCTTAAATATTTCGTGCCCTGTAACGTCATCCTTCCTTCAATTCAACAGTGCCTGTTTAGGGTGGTGTTTCTCACCAGTGAGCTGATGAAAACGTCTTGTGATTCGTCGAACCACGTTCGCTCCGCCATATTGTTAACACCTGTTCATTTTTCTCGATCGTCTCCGTATACACTTAAAGCCATTTCCTCACAATCACCAATATAGTCCTATAGTATTTTCTCTAAGGGTTTCTTATGTAGAGGCCGGTAAAATCGTGTTTGTATAAATGGTAGATGCGTAGTTAGTATAGATTTGTTTGATACTACTCATATTTCATGCAATAGAAGGTTATACGAAGAGGCAAATACAGATATGTCATCGTATTCTATAGTGTAATTATCCCTGCCGCTCATGTCACCCCTGAAAAATGTGCGTTTATAGTTTCTCATTTAAAAAATACGTGTCACTGTCACTTTCAAACCCACATTCCTCAAATGTAAACTCTCCGGACAGATAATTACACGTTCAAGAAATATAAAAACTGTTGGTGCTTACTCCTTAAACGCTTAATATGCTCTTTACACTATTTTCTGTACAGTGACAATCAAAAGACACTTTTGCAGGCAGTAGGTCTAATAACTTTTAGACACTCTTCGGTCGTTTTCGCGCACGATTATAACGTAAATGCACATAAATTCACCAGTAACATGTACACACTTTGCACCGTTTTAAAAACAAACCCTATGCACATTTTGTAAACTCATTTTTTCTGCACATTAGTCGAAAGAATTCTCTTTATTTTTCGACTGCACGATATTATATATGGTAAATTGTGTTTCTATAATATTATATTCGCATTATTAGCACCTAATTTTGCCCAATTCATTTTCCAGTACAACTGATTGAGCATTGTTTTCGCCTCTATATTTATTCAGCCAGAACGCCTAGTATCCGTGTATAAAATACTTGCTGATACTTATGTTTATAAGCGTGTTACAGGAGCTAAAGTGGAAATATATTAATTCTTATGACTTTTCTGATCCAAAACCGTGAATAATTACGAGTGGGTCATTCCATATGAAATCACGGACGAGTTGCCCTTACTATCTAAGATTTGCTCGAAAATTTTTGTTTTTTTCCATATAAGGCCAGTCAAATTTGGAAATTTTAAATTTTTTAAAGTTAAAAAAAAAGTTTGAAAGTTTAAAATTAAATTTTCAAAATGTACCCCACCTTCGATCCATCTCAAATGTTAAAATCTTGTAGTCCTTTGCATTGGTAAAGAGGCTGCAAAGTTTCATCATTGCAATATTTCATATAAGGGAGAAATAAATGTGGTTTATGGCATGCAATTCACCGTACCCACTCCCATCTGGTTGAGTAGCTGTTAGGCCTTTCCTCAATTTGAGGTTTCACGTTTAAACGTTCCATTGCATTTTCTATGGATCTTTTCAACAAACTCTAAACTCTTTTCGCTTCTTCTTGGTTGTATTTCTACGAGTGATACAACTTTTGCAGTGTCACTGGAGACTCGCCAAGAGCTTCTAGAGTAAGGTTTATCTGGTCTAATCGAAGCTTTTTTTTTGGAAAGTAAGCACTTCCGCTGCTCTCGACTGCCTCCTCCACGTCTATATTAGATTCCTAACTGAGCTCTTCAGACTCATCAGGGTTTACCTGGGAAACTTCACCGACGTGTATCTCCGCGACGCGGGCCACGACGAACTGGATGTCCTCGGAAACGAGGACAGGCTGTGCGGATGTCCCCAGTCTTTCTTCATTCACGGTGGCTGCAGCCTCTTGCTGTGACAAATAACTAGGCAGTCCAGAAGATTCAGGGTCTTCGAGTAACTGTGACACACAAATAGAGCAATGAGTACAAAGGTTTTGACCTTCAATTACTCCTAAAACGCCCCGACAACGCTTGTAAAACGCCGATTTGACAGGACGATGATTTCGAGACCTAATATTTGATGCAAATACAGCGGATTGCAACAGTTAATCTGTTTGTCACTGAAAGCACAGGCACAAGAGCGTAGAAAGTCAGTAATGTATACTGTTGTAATTAAATCTACTCTAAAAACCGATCTGGTAATAATCATTTAAATAATCAAAATGAAATAGTTGATTCGCATCAAGCTCCGGGTCAACGTGCGACCTCCCGTGTAGATTCACTCACATCAGCCGCCAGATTTAGGCAGTTGTACCGCTGTTATATAAACCCGACTGTGAAGTGACTGTTTTAAGCAATACCCATGATGTAAAGTGACCCTTTTTTTAAGTAACACTTCTACCCACAATATCTCTAGCCCAACCTCAAATGTCTACCTCTCAACAAGAACATGTGGTTGTATTAATACGTTAGGTAGGTAAACCAAGACGATAAATATAACCTCTTTCAGTTGTTAAAATAATAATTTACGGGTGTATAAGGAGGAGATGGGGTATGAGAAGAGGAAGACTTCATTAAAAAAAGAAACAGATGGAAAATAGAATGTCGTGATATCTTCCCAGCGTTTTTTCCTCCATCTCTCCGGAAAATTTTCTTCTTGCGTTTCCGAGAAGAGATTTTCACCGTATGCCGCAAAGTTGCCGTCCCTCTCCTCCGCCTGCTCTATCTCACCAACCCCCGCGGAATGAGGTTGGGGGCGAATTGTTGGAAGAGAAGTGATAGTCCTCTCGTCTTAGGTCCCCCAGGGAGCATCTGCAAGGAGGCCCTGTGAAATGAAATTTCCTCGTGTTCGGCCTTTTTTCGAATCAACCTCCTCTTTCCATTGTCACATTTCCGTCATGCAGGATCCAATCCCGTTCTTTCTCCTAAAAAAGTAATCCAGTTCTCATAATACACTCCTCATAGACCGTACGCGTGTTTGGTTCAATTTTTGCGCATGTGTTTGATTTGATTTATTTTACATATTCAAAAACAGCCGATGTCGGCCTTTACAGTGAAAATTTTCAACTTAGAATCTGTAGCATTAACAAAAATAAAATTTTAAATAAAAAACATGGGTTGGGAAATAGTATCAAAATTAAGATAAAGAGACAATAGCATAAATCAATAAACTGCAACAAGATGGAAAATTAGGGAATCAGGAGGAAAACGCTTTTCCAAGCTGGCGCTTGAATGATCCGAAGGGAGCAGAGAGATCGAGGGAAGGGTAGGCAGATGAAATGGTGTTATACAAGGCTGGAAGCCTGTAAAAAAGGGATCGCTGGGAGAGAGAAAGGCGGAATTTAGGCTGGTGTATTAGGTGAATGTTGCGCAAGGCACGGCCCGGGATGTGAAGTGAAAAGTATGGGAGTATTTCAGTGGATTTTGAAAAGGAATCAGAACTGATTTTTCGGTTAAGGTGCCTGGAGCGGTAATCGTGGGTAATTTCATAAGTACGACGAAAAAAACTTCTTGTACCATATTTCAATTATTTGCATCTGTTAATGCGTACTCATCATACAGGCAGTAATGGAAATGATATAAGAATGATATTTTTTCCTTAAATAAGCATGTTTTGACTAGAGTTTTCGGCAGATTATTCGAAATTTAGACGAATTTATACTGAACTACATTGTTTTCGAATACTCGAAAATATTTTTTCCGGACTCTACGTGACACTGATATTTATTTTGAACAATTATTTTTTTAATTAATGTATTATTTCGTGTTTAGAAGAAAATCTGTTCGTATGTAATCGAATTATCACGAAATATGTGCCATATGCCGTAAGGTTACGTGTTAAAATCGCATTGAATTGTCAAAAAACCAATTCCGCATGATGCAATGTTTCAATATTATCTTTAGATATCACAGATAACTTAGGCAAAGTTTCACGTAGATCTGTTAATAAACAAATATCGCTCCAAACACCTTAAGGTTGGTTTAGATGGAAGAGAACAACATTCTCTGTCACAGCTTTTTAAGGAGATAACTTTGAACCAAACATGATTTCATTCTTCAGCTCGGCATCCTATCCCTCTTCATCCCTTCCATATAGCCTATTCTCTTTCTCCCTATTCCCCACTTACCCAACTATCACGGCCTTGGGCATCCCATCGCCCTGTTCAAACCGTTCCAATCACTTCCTCTCTACCTCCTCTTAAAATCCTCCTGATGTTTCAACTCCTCACCCATCATGCCAATCTCTTCCTTATTTGCTTCCTTTCCGCCCATCGCACTTTCTCCATTATCCTTCACGCCCACATCGCAATCGTCTGCAGCCTATTCTAATCTTACCTCATAAGTCCACGTTTCTGCATCATACTCTGTAATGCTTCACTAAATTTTTTCTTAGACTCTCCTCCAGGCTTTTATTTGCACTATTGGAGAAGGTATTCTATTTCAATTAAATGTTTTCATTGCTCCGTTTAACGATTCCCCTCTGCTGGGTGTGCTTCATCACCATCAATTAACAATTTTATTTCGACTCAGTTAATTTATGCATTGCGCACGCCTTCCATACACCCATTAATAAGTGAAAATATGTAAAAATTGTACCGGGCAATTACGCTCAAGTTACGACGAAACGCGAAATTACGGAGACCCATTTTTTTATTTCAAAAGAATGGCGAGGTAAAAATTCCGAAATCCTATTTCGTTTTTGGAATTGCTTGGCTCTGTTTTATGGCAACTCATCCGCCATCAAATTATTCAATTCAAAGGAAGAAGCAAAAGTAGGTGGGGGACTTACTGGCTTAAAGATGAACGTGCTAAAGGTAGTGGCAGATAGAAGGGAGAGTGTTGAGCAACTGCAGGACAGGGAGGAAAAGAATAATAATTTTGGACGACACGAAGGGTTGAAAAAGATACGAAGAGTTTAAAAGGGATCAGATATTGGAAACCCAGATAATTATGTTAAGAAAGTGTTAGAAAAGGACACCTTTTGGTCAGGGAAAACTCTGAAAGCTGGACTGTCCATACACCTATTGTTTATTTGATGAAAAACTTACCTGATGATGATGTATGTTTCCATGTACGGATGGTGGAGAAAGAGCTAGAAATACGTTGTACAAGGATGGTAGTTCATGAAATTTGCAATCAGCTAAGAGATGGAATAAATTTACCTACCTAATTATCTTTCGCTAGAAAGTAAAATAGAAAGCAAATATTATTTTTAAGCACCGCTAATTAATGTTAGTATGGCTGAACTCTAAATAATGATCCCCTTGATGTTTGAATGCAGTCATTTCCGCAGGAGTAAATTGCTAGTTAGACACCGTATTGCATGTGTAGTCTCCTTACACATACGTTACTTAACAGTGTATTCAGTAAAATAGTGAATAACTTTATGATAGTATATGACAGATATGATACAGTCATGCCTAGTGAGAAATCACCCCCTGCCACACATGTTGAGGTCGTTCGAAGAGTATCTCGTATATGTAGTTGTAATTATCGGGAAAGAATACGGCTAATACATTAAAAATACATTTAAAACTATATATATTGTTTTGATGTATGTTTGGAACTATTTAGTGATGGGCGGATTTTCGCTTCTTCTTGCATGGGAATCGGAAAGGTTGTGCTCCTTCGGTATCCATTGCTGTATCCCCGCTTCTGACGTCAATGACATACATCTACATACACGCACATGGCAGCATTGGGCCAAGTATGTATTATGGTTGCTGAAAATAGTGAGATATAATAGAGGAAAGCGTATTTCTTTTATCACATTAGTGGCAGTGCAGTGAAGACGCTGTGGTGGTTAGAGAGATTCCTGGAATCAGAATATGCGCCTTATGAATGATGTCATTCAGTAAGCTAATACTGCATATAACAGTTTTTTCCTAAAGCGCTGTAACGATCAACCTACGTTTGTGTTGAATGAAATAAAGTAGTTGAATGCGGGTTTCGTTGAATTTTCTGATTATTTTGAATAGGTTATTTTGACTAAATTATAAATTGGTGACCAAATTATAAATTATTTTTACATCCATTCATCATCTCGCGAGCCTTAACAACGGCGTGTTTAGCTGTGTAAGGATTCCAATAATTCCTGTGTTTTGGTGTTTAAAAACGCTTGATGTGTATGTAATTATGTTATGCACACATACATAGGTTTACGGGTGCATTGCCGCGGTTATGTTGTGGCCGCGAATTGTGAGAGGGTAGTAGAAAAAACATTTTTATCTGAGTATGAGGCTGAGGTGTACCAACGCGTGATGCTATCTGAAAATACTTCGGTGCCCAGTATGATTTTTTATTCATACATTCGTCTGTATGTATAAGTGCAGTTTTCCGTCCGTTGGATGGCTTACATTCATCTACATCTACGTCAAAGAATACCCTGCAAGCCACCTCAAGGGCAGGGGGTGAGTAGTCACCAACATGCATTTCACTATACTAAAAAGTTAGTACATCTACGACTAATGATGGATTAGCATAAATCGCTAATGCTTGTCACGAGGCGAAACCTCACAAGCATGCACTACACTATAGATATGCTACCAATGTTAGAGGGACCGCTAGTATTTATGTGTATTGCAACCACATAAACGACATTGGTCCCCTTGGTGCCTATCGTTTAGAGCCGGCAAATGCCGACGCCCGGTTTATATCTACCCGTCCTCTACTCTCCCAAGAGATCCTTCCCTTCCTAACCTACTCACCTAGCCTCAGTGACCTTAGCTGTCGGTTGCCTCCCCAATTAACCAATAAATTTAACTTGACACGTGGTTAATTCTGCAAACTGTCCTCGTCGGCCATATTCATCCTGGAATAGTCCGATCTCTAAACCCATTTCCGCGAAGGACTCCCAGTCACAACATCCCCGGACGATCGTCTGCTACTTCTTTCCTCGAAGCCTTTGAGGAAAAGGCCCTGGATCCACCACCGCTCTCAAATCTCACGCACCCCCATCTCCTTTTCATTTCCTCCGACTTATTGCCCTTCTCGAGTTCTTGCCATTCCCTCCCTCTCCCTCCCTCACCTTCCCTTCCACTGCCTCGTTCTCTTTCTTCCTCTGTCATTATGACATTTTTCTCCATCGACTCCCTCTCCCACCATATTTATTTTTTCCCAATTTTTCTCTTCTCTCCCCTCCCTAACTCCCTCCCACCTCTCATCTCCCTCCCACCTCAGTCCCTCGCTCAGTCTGCCCAGAGAACAAATGAAGGTCTGCACAACCTCTCCTCTCCCTCCCGTTTCGCATTCTTCCCTCCCACTTGGGATGGAGTTTCCTCCGCTCCACAGCAGATGGCGGCACCCTCGTCCAGCCTCACCCCACCCCCAACACAACCCGCAAAAGGGTGGTCTTGCGTCTGTTATGGCAGACGGCGGAATTAGTCGTCGGTCCATTTTGCACGACATGCGAAAAAAAGGCTTGGATTTTTATTTCAATTGTTTAAATAACAATCCAAGCATGCTTCTTTGCGATAGCATTGTTATTTTTTTGTAAATGGAATAAAAATTCAAGCATCCGAAAAGTCGTAAGTCACCTGTCCCGCAACTCGTCTCTAACTCGTAACAACTCGTCGCAAGTCGCTAACTCCCTGTCCCGCAAAAACTTCAGCGTTGGCCCTGCCACTTGCAAAGCTCGATTGTAGAATAACTATCCCACTCCCCCAGAACTTTTTGAGATTAATTCGTCTAGGATTTTCACTCTCTATTCAAGGATGTAGATATGTTACTTTGTAACGCCCGGTTAAGGTAGTTTCAACGAGATAGTTCCCTAGTCATAATGGAGACCATATTCGAATTTTATATTTTAATTTCAGCGTATGTAAGAAGTGTGTAGTAAGTATTGTAATATTAATGGTGCAAAAATATAGTTATATATGGCCAAAATTCTCAGTAATTAAATAAATATAACCACATAAGTCTCTAACTTGATCATTTTTTCACGCCGTACGGCTAAAAAGCCTTCAAAACAGCAAGTTTATTGTGATTCTGTAAAAATTACTGCGGTGAGTAGTAGATTAATTTTTATAAATAGTTTAGAAAACATACAAAATAAACACCGTAAGTTTTTTGACGAAATCTAGGTGTTGTAAATTCCTATATTTTTTAAAAAATATTCTCCCTCTGGAGCGCACAGCCGTAATCTATCACATGCAAAACAGCTTACCTTTTTAGACAAACTGTTCGAAAAGTAGTTCGGCAAGCGGTTAGTATTTTGATATCATTGGAAATATGAGCGTTTTTTTCTTTAAATGAGGTCAAATTCTAGGTGAAGTGATTTTTTGCTCAAACTACCTTAAACCCGAAAATTATGTAGTTTTTCGTGGGAAAAGTTAGAAAAACTCCCCGAGCTCGGTCATGAAAGTCCATTGACCTAACATGTATGCGGTTGACTACCTGTGATGAAGAAACCCTGCCTGAAATCGAGTAGGTTTGTACATTCAGACGGCCTGTCCAAAACCCAACAAATCTATTCGTAGGACGACGAATGAATTGAACGCTGTTCCCGAGTTGATTCTATCATCTCATTTTTCCCCATTTCAACCGACGCCGTTCCTGGTTGCTTAAACTTGTTAATTTTTTTCCATATCTGGGACTCAGAATTGCTTTTTACGCGACGGTCGTTTCGGAGACGGAAACGGGAAGCGATCATCGTCATCCCCTCGGGATCATTTCTGCAAAAATGCATTTCGCGCATGGCCGCTCCCGCCCCTTCATGCCACTCGGCATCATATAGACTGGAAGAGGGTCTGCAAAAAATTTTTCCGAGAGTTCTGGATTATCTACATTTTCGTTACCTTAAAAATGGCTATCTTACGTCCTATGGCAATTATAAATAGTTTAAACCGGTGGAGAGCCCGAGAAGAGTTTACTCATATTATTCGCCGGGAAAGTGTTATATCCTTTATCTCACGTTTGTTTGTGGGCTCCCACAAAAGTTCACCCCTCATAATATACCTTTTTTGATTCACAATTCTTAGTGTTCTTAGCACCCATAATTTTAAGCACCCATAATGAAAATAAAATACTTTGTACTTTTCCACAGAGTTCTATTCCACTAAGTATTTAATTATTTCATGGATACTAACTGTCAAAGATTTACGAAGTGAAGACAATGACATAAAAGATTCTTTGGGTACTTTTTAAAAAAACTTAAGTATGTTTAATTCAGGGGTGTACAAACTTATCGTAACGAGGGCCACAATGGGTACCTGAACACTTTATTTTAGTAAAAAATATAAATAGTAAACTCTAGATATTAGTTTTATCGAAATGAGAGTTTTATTAAATAATTACAGAGTATGTGAAATTAAATTTGTTGACGACGAACACTACAAGCAAATTCTCATATTTCCATCACAAAACCATTTTTATGAATGATGTTACTGTGCTTGTTTACTGTGCGCTTTTAAAATCTTATTAAAATGAGATTTAAATTTTTAAACGCTAGTTAATTACTAGTAGAGTCCATCCAAGTAAAAATTGTGCGGCGCATTTTCACATAATTCTTCTGCGGGCTAGATAAAATCATCTTGCGGGACAGATGTGGCCTGCGGGCCGTACTTTGGAGACCCGTTGTTTAATTCATAGTTAAATTAAACCAATTATTCGATTATTGATAACAATATACTTTTTCTACTTTTGCATCAGCATATTTACAATTATCATCGCGATGTTGATGCCACATTCTGACCCGCCTTTTTTTCATCACCTCTAAAAAGCTCATAAGAGCTCTAGAGATAGAGTTAGAGGTCATAATAATATCCTCTGTGTTGAACTGAATCTCGCCGGATCGAATCTTATCGAGTAAGCTAAACCCAGCGTGTAACCTTCCAGTGTCTAGCGGCTCTCAGCCTACTCATTCCATTAGCTGTATTTAATTCCCTGCACGCCCACAGCAGTCTTTAACGAATCTTGCGGCTTACCTTTGTATTTTGTTTATGTCGCGAATTAAGTTAGTTTGAGCGATAAACCCATGGTCCTTATATACCTTACCTTTTATAGGGACCTTGGATAAATCAATTCACCTAGAATTTGACGTCATTTTAAAGGAAAAAACTCCCATCTTTTTACTGATATCAAAATGTTAACCCCTTGACTTTTCGAGCAATTATCCTAAAAATATAAGCTGTTTTACATGGGATAGATTATGGCTGTGCGCTCCAGCGGGAGAATATTGAAAACATTAGGAACTTCTAACACCTAGATTTCGTCAAAAACTAACAGTGTGTAGTTCGTATGTTTTTTCAACTATTTATAAAAATTAATCAATTACTCACTGCATTACTTTTTACAGGATCACAAAAAAACCCTGCTGTTTTGAAGGCGATTTCACCGTACGGCGTGAAAAAATGAGTCAAGTTGGAGACTTATGTGGTTATATTTATTTAATTACTGAGAACTTTTGTCATATGTAATTATATTGAAACACCATTAATATTTAAATAGTTATCATACTTCTTACAGACGTTTAAATAAAAAAACAAAATTCGAATATGGGCTCTATTATAACTAGAGAACTATGCCGCCCAAACGACCTATAATCTTCCTGCGTAGGTTCCAAACTGCTCGAGGCGTATTCGAGGTGAACGACTCGTCGGATAATTGTTTTAGGACAGAAATGCCGATAGACTAAAATGCAATGATTTCCTTCGTGTCTTACTTCAACTCGCCTGATCTTCGGTGTTTCGCTGGGTGGCACATACATGTAGGTGTAGTTTGTAGATGTAGTGACTGAGGATGGAATGACGGGGGGCCGTGAATTCACCCACCCGCCCACATTACCACCCCCACCTTTCCTCCTCCCGCTCGTTTTAACGACCACCTCCGTTCAGAGGGGCCGGCCCATCATGCCGTGCGCATGCCGCGTCATCTCTCCAAATGATGACGAATGGGAATCCGAGCGGTGACTCTGTTATCTCTCCCTCTTTCCTCTCGTTCCCGGCCCTCGCTCGTACTAACCCTATCCAGCTCTCCTCTCTCTCTCTCTCTCCCAGTCTCAGCCAGCCGCAACCAGCCCCGACCACCGACGAATTAAGCGAACGAAAAAGAGGTGCCCTTAAAAAAAAAACAAAAACAACGCTGCCTGCGGATATCCGGTTGAAATGAATTGCGAATCATTTCTGCCAAAACTATTTTTACTGCGAAATTACGGGATTTCTCCTTTTTTAACGTTGAAAAAAGGGTGAATGTATGTTGCATACTGAAGGAATGAGTAGTGCGGAGTAATTATAATAATGATTCGGCGTTATTGGGGCGAGATTGATACTGTAAGGATCTTTTGCCATGTAACCCCTCGTCAATCTTCTCATGAAATTAAAAAAATAATTTTTTTAGACATGAACAAGACATTTAGGTGCAAAGAAACAGCTGTACATTCACAATATAACATGAAATTTTAAATGCGACGCAATATTACCAAATAGTGTGAAAAGATTAATGTACTTTAGATTTTCACATGTGGTAAAACTAGGATTATTAGGGCAACATCATTGTTGAAAATACCCACCGCAGAAACACTTACACATAAAAAGGAGGGTGAGATGAATAATTTGCGAAAACATACCAATAGATAAGTTAATTTTTTGATACATCAAAAACAAACTAAGAAACACAAAAAACTGAATGTTAATATATGATAAGGATAAAAAGTGAAAATTTATAAGGGATTTATGCAAGCGTTAGGACTTCGGCGGCGTCATCCGCGCAGGAAATAAACACGACTATGCGAAGATAAAAAAATCATTCACCTGCCCTGGGATCCGTCGAAGCACGGCGCGAATTCAAGAGTAATGATTTTTTCCCCTCGTTTACTCCGTGAATTCGCGAACATGGCATCTCCTCAGTTCTTTTATTTACTATTCATCCATGGCAAACGACCGTGTATTTGAACGCTGTTATGACTTGGTGGACTATGGCGCAATGTGAACGAATGCTAGTCCTTGGAGACATTGTGTGCTCTGTACTCGTTAGAATATCTAATTCCTTTGAAGCCTCCATTAAATCACGCTCCTAATATCCTAGGTTCCTGTCACGGATTATCATCAGATTCCTATCACATTGTCAAATGCTTTCTCTAGGGCAATGAAGCCAATGTACATGATCTGGTCCTTTCCAATCCTCTCCTCTATGATGAGTCTCAGGGCTATCACAGCTTCTGTCCTTCTTATACTTATTCCAAAATTCGTCCAGGAATTCTTCTACCTTCTGTGCCTCCCTCCTGTAGATGATTTTGGTCAGTATTTTCAATACATGTACAGTATGCTAATTTAAAACAAAAATCTTCGTATATCTTGGCATTTCTCGTTTTAGTAATCGGGATGGCTATGAGCTTTCAACTGTTATGGGCATCCCGCATTCATTGAATTAAAAAATATTTTGCCCCTGATCGATCATTTGGCCTTTTCCTCTGGCCCTTCTCGCTGTATTTGCCTTGCTCGTTTTAATGGCAAAGCAGAAAACTCAATGGCAAATGTGCAAAGGTACGAGAGATGGTCACGGGGAAATATCTGGCTCTGAGCATATCAGGGTCTTCTGGTGGAAATGTAATGTGGAACTCTACATCACATCTTACATTTATTATACCTCTTGAAAGTTTCAATATCATAGAGGGGCATTGGGTGGTCTTGGTGTAGAGTTTACGGCAGAACGGTGTAGAGCTTTTATTAGGTATCTTCTGACGCTGCGATAAAATTCACGTATGTTCCTCTTCAATGGAAGGAACGCTAGTGAGTGCTCACGTAGATTTATCAGAAAGTGTGATAGCTGGGCCGTAAAATTCTTCCTTTCTCTGATGTTTTATATCCAGGAGTGGTCTTACTGGTTCACATATTAAGTGATCCTGCCGTCCTATCTTGTGAAGCGATCGTCTCAAGCATGAAGCAGAGTGTACGAAATGGAATCTTACGCAAATAACATTAGGAGCATGCTATCTTTGGGTGACATTTGTTGTCACGGCATCTTCTCCTTATGTTTTTTTTAAGCTGATATCAGATTTAAAATGATTAGTGTTGCAGTGTATAGTAGAGGAGGAAAGGGAGTTTTTGGCGGAGAAACTGAGGGTGATGCAAAAATGGATGGGGAACATATTGAGAAGCACGTCGAAGAAGGAGATAGATGAATTAATGTTGAGTACGCGCGGAAAAGGATAAAAATAATAAGTGGCGTAATTAATGAGGGAATTAGATCTTCATAGATCTAATCCATTGAACTCATTTTGCATATCTTAAACCTACATGCCCTTCCCATCGTGTGTGGTGAAAATTCCACCTTGGCGGGACTCGAACCCACGACCTCCGGATTGGCACACGTGGCCGTTACGCCGACACCTCCCGAAGATGCTGATAGAATGCTGATTGCCAGGATGGAAGAGTAAAGGAATTTTTAGATAACAACAGGGGAAACCGAAAGCATTAGGAGATTTAAAGAGCCTTAATGCTTGTCAGATATGATAGTTTTGTCGGGAAAATTCAAGTTGACCCTAGCGTTAATTAAATTGGAGTAAAAGTAAAAGGAGCAGGGCCTGTGATAATACCTGAATTAATACCTGATGCTCGATTAATTGAAGGCCAATTTAAACCATCCTAAAACAATGGTGATTGGCACCAGCTTGTGCGTTTCTAAGTTCTTATCACATAAGATCCTCTCTCTTACTTTGCCATGTGAGTGATAGGGCATTTGCTACTCGAGGAGTTGTGCTTTAAGTCGCTCTAGTATTTTCCTTCATGAGCGACCCATGCAGCTTGGTAAACTACTAGGCATGATGCGTAATCGGAGCTTTTTACGAAGTTGACTTTCCCGGCGAGTTTGTTGACTGAAAATAGTGCAAACAAACTTTGTGTTTGCATCTTTCGCGTGCTCCCGATTGCAATATGCTGTACGTCGGGACGTTCACCCGTATTTGTGCATTTCTCCCTTCAAGTTTTGGATTCTCATGTTGTGCCTCTCTCGTGTATATACGTATTCCTCTTCATCATCTTTCTCCTCTTTCATTGCAGGTTCAAGGACGGGGCGCCGTACCCCTGGTCCGGCGGCGTATCCAACCTCATCTTGTACCCGGAGTCGGCCAACCAGACGGTGTACGCTCAGACAGCCTTCACGATGGACAAGGGGAACTACTCGTGCATCGTGAGGAACGACTCGCACGTCATCAGCCACTGGGTCATGCTCGACGTGTTCGGTGAGCTGCGTCCATTCCTCAATATGACCTCTGCGCACTTTTATCTCCCATTTCGATCTTATTCATTTCATCTACATCTACAAAATACCCTGCAAGCCACCTCAGGGGTGTGTGACAGGGGGTGAATATTCACCAACATGCATTACACTATACCCTAAAGTTAGTGTAACTACGACTACTGATGCATTAGCATAAATCGCTATTGCTTGTCACGAGACGAAGCCTCACAAGCATACACTACACTACAGATATTATAACAATGAGAGGGACCGTTAATATATATGTATTTTGCAACTACACAAATGGACAGAGACTCAGGACTTATGTAGAAAACATGCACGGCGTGCTGCTAGTACTAGGTAACAGATAAGGATTCAAGTATTAAGGAGTACTAATACTACTAAGAGCTACACTACCTATCGACAAACCTAGATTAAATTCTCAGTGGCCGCTGTTAAGGTCCCTTATAGTTCGTGGGAAAAATGACATTTTGAATCTGTCCGTTCTGCAGTCTAGTTCCCTAATTTTATTCTCATGATCTGATCTACATTAGTATGTCGGATTTCGTAAAATATTATCAACGTCGTCAGAAAATAGACCATTTGATGAGGTTCCCTCGTCAAACGCGCAAAACAAAAGAAACATGAAATTTCACTTTCTGCATTACCATTTTGATGTAATTGAAGGGATTCTAGCTATAAATATTGGTAGGTTCAGGGATTAAATTACCGTGCTAAGATCACAACCTCCAGATTCGTTGGATTATTCTAATCCTTTTCGGTCGCTAAACAGTCTATACGTCCTACATTATCCCGTCATAAACTATTACTCACCCCTCACTCTATTTTTCGACCTTTTCCTTTCTTGCACTATATTCTCCCATCCACCTTTCTTCTACAGCCCATTTCTCATCAGTATATCCTCCAGAAATACACGGCATCCAAAATGTTCTACTTTCACCAATCGAATCCCTTCGCTATTGAAAAGTAGTAGTCCAGGACGATCCGTTTGATTTGTAGAACATTATCTAGGGAAAAAAAGAAATTATAACTGTGTTATTGAATAAACTATGATAGAACCCCATTGAAACAAAAAATCGAGCAAAATTAAAACACCAAGAAAGTTATAAGTGACCCAGCCATAGACTATTTACTTAGGAAAAGTATTTTTCAGGTTTTCCATCGATTAAGCTATGTTCTGTATGGAGACATTTAGATAACATCCACTAATCGTTTCAATAACCCTATCACCAAACACCATTTCATTCTTCAGCTTGGCACTCAAATCTACCTCTCCTCATCCATGACGTCTTTTCTCCTTATTTCCCTTCCACGCTTGTCCAACATTCTCCCCTCTATTTCGATCTTCAGCATCCCCTATTGCCGTATTAAAATACATCTACAGCTTATAATACATTACTAGGATTTGGATAAAAACATGTAAATAGTGGTCAAATTAATGCTTATATTTAAATCGTAATAACCATATTGTCATGAATTGTTTGCCACTAGGGTGAGGAAAAGCAATAGACCATACACAATGGAAAAAGTTATCCTTAAAATAGTCAGAACCAGTGAAGTACTATGTGGTCGTTGTCTTCTTGGATCTCTCCAGGGGCGCCCACATTGGAAGAATTCAGTGGGTGGGCCTTGATGAAACGTGGGTTAATTTGACGGATGGCGGGTGAATACCTATGATGAAAACGATTGGGAAGAATTGTCATTTTCCATAAGTGAGGCTGCTCTTAGAATATGCTGCAAGTAGTTGGAACCCGTGAGAGAAAGAGTTGATTAAGGAAAAATTTCAAAGGAGATCCGATAGATTTGAAAAAAATTATATTTGTTAGAAAACGCTTTAAGTACATGTGGTATTGAATCAACTAGAGAGAGAAAGTGCATCAAAATTCGAGGAAACCAAGCAAAATTAAGGCTCTTAGAAATATGTAAAGGACTTGAGTTTTGATACCGACGAAGTTGCTGGGCTCTCGAAATTACTGTATCGGTAGAATCGACCACTCTGTAAAAAATACGGGAGATAGACCTAGGGCTGATTTAGGGTTTTAATTGCACCTTTTTCCCTCCCTCGGCAGAACTATGGAATGGCACCTATAAATTTAAACGGAAATAATTACGCGGACATCAGGCGAATTTTCCCTTCACTTGTACACAAATATGACGGGTGTCCTAATATCCCGTAAGTGTGGATTCATTTGTTTCCTTTGAATCATTTGAGTGCTCTGGGGTTGGTTGTTTGATGGCCCCGCCATAAAGGTAAAGTTTATGGCTACAGCCAAAGTCCACTTGGGATTAAATTTCACATTGTAAAGTATCGGGTTGTGCCATAAAAGTCTTCACATCTATTAGCTAGACAAATACATCGGGTTGGTCGAAAGAATCTTTACATTTCAAACTTCCAGCGTCTATGGCGGCTCCTATCCTGGTCCCTCTAATAGCTTTGCACCATTTTCTTTTCTTCTAAATTTTAACCTATGTAACGTTCTCAACGTTCATATTTTAGGGCCGTATGCGCTCTTATTCTACTTTTTTAAGAGGTTTGAAACATTCTCTTTCAAATGAAAATGATTCAAAAAAGTATCCAGAAGGTCTTTCTTTTGTAAGAGCGGGCAGAAAATAAACTATTTTTGTCGTTAAAATTTTTGTCGTATCCTCAAAGTTGTCCCTATTTTTAGGGCCTTATATGCCCGCGATGAAAAACCAGATATACTTTTTTAGAAGCTTCAGATCAATCTCTTTCAATAAAAATGATCCAAAAGAAATTCCAGAGGGTCTTCTTTTGTAAAAGCGGGGTGAAAATACCCTATTTTTTATGTTTATACAAAAATTGTCAAATTTTGACTCAATTTTTAAACTAATGGATTGCACTAGGAAGATTAAATTTTATATTCATAAACCATGTGTTGATACTTATGTTATCACCCGCAAAGTTTCAAATTGATTATACCTTTACTTCCTGAAGTATAGATAGCCAAAATATTTATTTTTTTCGAACAGCAATTTTTCGGGCCAGTTTCGCCCTGAATTTTCTGCAAGGAGGTCGCTCTTACAGTTTTTTATTATTTTGTCTAATAGAGCGCAACAAGTTTTACAAGTTAGACAATATTTGTTTCTCTAATCAAAATATCGCCTGAGATACCATGCCTCAAAGTTACCGAAATCTCATAGTCATACTGAAGAAGGCTGTGGCACGGGGTCAAACAAATTACTATATCTCAGGAAGTATACCATCGGCGAACTTAAAACTTTACAAAAGTTCGTTGGGCATATATGTGATTGTTCTAATAAAATTTCATTGAAATTCGTAATGGTCGAGCGGGGCATTTCCTTGAAATCACACCACTTGGCATGGAATGACCCCATAGCAAAATAGTTTATCAAATGTTTGCGGAACACTTTCTCTTTGATCGGTGTATGACTTCCCTTGTGATCATAGCGACGTATTTTTTTATATCCTTGGAGTAATATCAAGTGTAACAAAAATATCAAAAGTATAGTATTAAACAAGTAATAGTATTAAAATATTTTATATTTTATTAACTTTTAAGCCCAATGATCCCATTTGGGAACATTATCAAAACCCTAATTGAAAAAATTTTTAATGTAATATTTTTCCGTGGGGGTTCATATAAATAGTAAATACTGATATTCTATTATTTAAAAATCATTGAAATGCGTTAACTAATGGGCTCGGTTTTTTAAGGGTTAAAATTCGTGTGGCTTGCATTAGCATTTTGTTCAATTGCGAATTTATAATTCCTGGATGGACTTCATTATCCTCTTCTGTCTCTCAAATTAAAACTCGAGATGAGACCTAAGCTAGAGTGGAATAACATCTACCTTTTAATTTTTTTGCTCGAGAACTTCCCTCGCTTCGCTTTGCTTGATGAATATCAGTCCCTTTAATGTCGCGCCACAAATATTTCGAGTACCTATGTTTGCCCCACGCTCCAGCTCTGAGTAAAGCCCAGGTTTTTAACTTCCTTCCATCTTCTCTTTTAGTCTTACTCTAAATTAAAGGATTTTTGGGTTTATTTTATTTACATCCTGGCGAAGCTCGAACATTTTACGACCTCCACTGTACTTTTGTAGATTTGTACATAAGATTGGAGAGATCGGAACCGACTGTTATGTCTTCCTTACCACAGACGATGAGGTATCAGATTAGCTGTTGCCAGTTGAGGATATGAAGACTGCGGGACTGGTTTCATAGTAGAAGGTAAAATAATTCCTTCTATCCTCGCACCATTATTGTCTATAAAAAAACAGCAAAACACTAAGACCTTCCGTTAATATTTATAATTCACTTTCTTCCGTTCCCTCTTCCAATTCCTTTTCCTAATTCCCTCCCTCCTTGCCATAGAACAACTACATACAATAAATCATTTTATGTAACATCGTATAAATTGTGGAATTCTCTTCCTCAGAATATAAAGACGTTGAACATCTGTGTATGCATTCAAGAGAGCTATGAAACAGTATTTATGTTCTAAATATTAGTATATAAAATGTAACATTTTCTTATATATATGTGTTAAATTATGTAATATTAGTGGCTGTTTATGCAAAGAATTGAAGAGTTATGCCTTTAATCTTTTTATGTAATTTTTCCAGAGACAATACCAACCTCTAATATTATGTCTCCTGCATGTAATTATGTAGCTATTACTTGACGTTGTTTTTGCAAATCTTATCAGCAGCTTAAAATATAAATAAATGTAAATGCCGTGTACTTATGCTCCATGGAATTATATAGTCCCAGAGTAAATAAACTTTATCTTATCTTTTTCATGGCTGGTGTCTTAGCACCCCCTGCTAAAGACCATGTTGTGGCTCACTGGTAATTATATGTGGATATATGAATGAATATACTACCTCACGTACAACGCTACTCTCCACTTTAGACTTTAGGCTAGTCTTATCTTTTTATTTTAAAACAAGGTCTCTGTCATTAATTCTTCTCAGCTAATGAACGCCTACTTTGCTAGCTCATTTCTCCTTGCAATCGCTTCTTTGCCGGCTTCATTGGCGGCAGGGTAATGTTCTATCCTGCTAACTGTAAGTCCATGGGTCTCAGTACTATCTGGGTATGGAGCGGTTAAATGACACATGACATACAACATTTTTGTAGCATACATTCTTTGCATAAAACTCTCATGTGAAAAGCGTGCATTGCTGTGTTCAGTGGTACATAGTTGAAAATAAATAAATAATTAAAAATCTTTACAATGTTCATTATCTTCCACCGTACTACCCGAGTAACTTAAGTGTTTAACAGATTGTGCCCTCCTATCATTAAGGCTAACTTTATTTGTCCTTTGAAACTGCATTACATAATTTGTAGCTAGAGACGCCACTCTTTTCTACCATATTTTAGTCTAGGCTTTACTTAAATATCAACTTAAGTATTGAGTGTGGACGGGACAAAGCAGTGACGTATCCAGGGGGAGGGTCCTTGGGGTCTGAACCCCCGTCCCCTCACCGAAATTTTGAATTTATTTCAATGAAGAGCGCTGAAGGAATTCCTGGCATTTGTAAATTAACATGTGAAGTTGATTTAAATTTTTATTCATTCCGAATCACTTTTTCAATTAATACTTTAGTTATTTTCAGGTGGGTGTTTTTAGTTATTCATTTTGGGTATCGTATTTTTTCAGAAATTTGTGAAGCAAAAATCATTTTAAAATCGGCTGTTGTACTGCAGTCGCAATTGCACTTTTCACTACACACAATCATGCTCCTTATTTTTAAAAATGTTAACCCCCGCCCTCCTCCCCGCAAATACATGGACCCCCCCCCCCCCCCCTCCGAAACGAAATCCTAGCTACCTCACTGTGCAGAGTTATGTCCGTTTTCCTTGTTACTTCGCATCCCTCATGTAATAACTCCTCTTTCCTCCTCTCCGTCGTTTCCAGAGCCGGAGCAGGATGGTGTGGGCTACACGGGGCCACCCCGTACCACGTACGAGCCCCGTGACCAGTTTGCGAGCCGCGGGCAGTCCGCGAGGTTCTTCTGCGAGGCGTTTGTGGGTGAGTACCCGTCGATTAAGTTGTTCATTCTCTTCCAGTTCATCATCGCCCACGCACGCGTTGGTACCCACTACATGCGTGGGCGTGTTACGGATGTCATACATGCGCGACAGTCAACTCTTCTATAGTAGGCACGCGAATTATCTGAGGATAGCCGACGCATGCCCGTCCTTCCGATTGCTAGTTCTTAGTTGACGAGATCAGGGAAAAACTGGATGTCCAAATACTGGAAGTACAAATTATTCTCTAAACCCACTCTCATCCAGAATATTTCTTAGGTATGTACGTTTGCTGTCCCATCTGCTGTAATTTCTGTCCTCCGATCTTAATATTTATTCTCAGATCGGAGGGCAGAAACTAGACCTGGAGGGATAATTTACGTACTTTGTGAGATTTCTGAATGAGATTGATTTTTGTCATCGGAAGAGTTTAAAAGTGATTTAATATTGGAAAATATGTAGTTTAATGAAGGATATGCATGAAAAAATCCCCACTGTTGAGGCAATCATTTGCAGGATTGGACCATTTACCATATTTGTACAACGCGCCCTCGTATTAGACGCGCTCTGTAGTTTTTACAAATAAAATCGCAAAATAATTTGCCATCGCTAATTGTAACTGTAGTGGAAGCGGGGGAATAAGACATTGGCTTGAAAATATGGTAGAAAACATGAATATTTCTTTCTGAACACGATTGAATACGGAACCGGTGATGCACCCCTGATATTTCATGCTATTTTTGGGGAAAAGCGTGCGCTTAATTCTCGCGTAAATACGATATTATATAGAATACCTACCTGCGATGATGTATTCCTCTAGTCTTCCTTATTTCCAGATAGCAACATGGTATATTTTGTTGGGGAGAGGAGTTGCTTCTCCTCAGAGTTTTCATTACATTTCTTTTCTTTCAAACTCTTCGTGGGACGTTGTCGTTAGTGATTCTCTTCGTCAATTTCTCTCTTCATGTTAACTGTGTATAAAAAGGTGTTCCTTAATTAAGGTAATCTACTGGTTAAGGTAAGTTTAAATGGAGTTCAGTAAAAATCTTAGAGATTTTTACAGGTGCAAGGCCCTATCTACCTTTAATATTTTTTCTTCATCTCAGCCCAAGAACCGCACCTACCCATCCCTAAAATGTTTGGAAAGACTATTCATTAGAGTAATCTACCGGTTAAAGGTAGGTTATGATGAAAGTCAGAGAATAAGCAACGGATTTTTACACGTGCAGGGCCCTATCTATCTCTACTATTTCTTTCTTCACCTCAGCTTAAGTCTTACCCTTCTTCATCCCGTCCATTAAACCTATTCTCTTTCTTCCCCTTCCCTGCTTGCCCAACATTCTTCCCTCTATTAAAGCTTTAGGCAACCCTTCATCCCTAACTGCCTCTTCCTACCTTCTACTTTGATTCCCCCTCATCTCATCCAGAAGTTTCCTTTCCTCACTCACCATACCGAACACTTGTTTTCCTTTCCGTCCACCGCACCCTTTCGATCCTCCTCCACACCCACATCTCGAACGCATGCAACCCATTCTCGTCTTCTTTTCTCAGAGTCCATGCTTAGGTGTAATTAATATAATTATTAATAACATTATTTCAGTTGAGCGTTGCTGCCCCTTCTTCGGTCGCTTTTCGTTTGTCTAACCGGACATCCACTCTCGCACTCCACAAGAGGCACACAAGCTCGCCATCAGTCCGTCCAGAAGTGGAACGAGAGAGCCTTGTCGGCCCTTTTTCCTTCCTTTCCCATTCCGACTCTGCGACGAATGGAGGGAAAAAAAGAAATGGACCAAAAATAAATGAACTCGTGGTCGCTTGTCCCTTTGTCAACCGTCTTTGTCGCCGAAAGCCTGTTTCACGCCGCTATGTCCCTCTCTTTCGAAGTGGGGAGGGTAGTTAACTCCCTTATAAGTCGAATACCTGTGAGTCCCCTGAGAACGTGTGGAGCGTAGGAAAGTGGTCGTAATATGTTTAACTTCGAGTTTAAAATGTAATCCGCGATTCTCTTGAGTAGTTCTTTTTTTAATAGGTTCAAGTTAGGTGGCCTGGCTTCCCATTAACGCCGCAAAAAATCGGCAAGAATAATGTTTAACGATCCATTAAGCGTCTTAAAGAGTTTTATTTCGACTGGAGTCTGCTTGGATTTGTCTATTCAGTCTCAACCATCTCTGAGAAACAGCTGTCAAGACTCCGAATGGGCATGCTAAAGAGCGACCCTCTAATGTTCGGTTCAATATTTGGATTTCTCTGAAAAGTATTAAAAATATATTGTTTTCATTTGCAATGAAACTTCTCCTCTGACCGTTCCTGACAAACAGTTATAAAGAATGAGATGAGACTCAATTAATAATCATGCTCTATAATGTTAAGTCATATACATGGTTTTTTCTATGAATGTTTATAGATAGAATTAGGGTAATATATTAGCTGTGGTATTCATCACAACTATTTGTAATGATTCTCTTTACTTTGTGACCACTCCTCTTAAAACCAGGCATTTGTAAACTGATGGAAGTGAGTGTTAAAATTACACAGAGAAAAAGTCAACCACCCTGACTGAAACTAAAAGTTCAAAACACTTCCCTTGTTGGTGACGCCGTAAATGTATCACCGTTGCTTGTTTGCGGTGTGCTTGAAGACAGGGGCAATGGCACTCGGACGAATCGGAGAATCTTCCCTCTGAATACAAGCCAACTTCCGTGACTGATAGGGAACCGGTGTTTCCATCGTGGTAGGCCGTTTCCCATCCCTACAACATTTATTCTGATATTGATTTATGTTGGATAAGAGAGGTATTAGCCGACCGTAAACAGAGGGTAGTTCTAGATGGCGTCAGTTCAGACGTAGTGAAATTAACATCAGGTGTACTCCAGGGAAGTCTCATCTGTCCCTTATTGTTCCTTTTGTATATGAATGACATCACTACCGTTGTTACGAGCAAAATTCGTCTCTTCGCAGACGACGCAGTGTTGTACAGGGATCTAGGCAATGAGTCTGACAAGATTGGGTTACAAAAAGACCTAGATGCTATAACTGAATGGTGCAATACTTGGCAGTTAGAATTTAATTTTAACAAGTGCGTTGTAATGAATTTTTGGAAAAGAATAACTCGGTTACGAAACGTAAACAATTAATCAAACAGACTTATCAAATGTAGAGTCAGTTAAATACTTAGGTGTGACCTTACTCAGGACCTGTCTTGGGGGAAATACGTCCGGGAAATCTGCGGACAGGCTAGTCGCAAATTGGGATTCATCAAAAGAATATTAGGAAAATGCGACGAGAAGGTTAAAGAGCGATGTTATTTTTCACTCGTGAGACCTCACTTGGGAGTTTGCCGCTAGCATATGGGACCCTTACGAAGTAGGACTAATCTCTGAAATAGATCGAATACGACGGAGAGCAGCAAAATTAGTGAAAAGTTGTTACGATAATCGTAGCAGTGTTTCCGAATTGTTGAAGGAATTAGGATGGGAATCTCTTACTGATGTAAAGGAGAAATACAGTTTAAATCATTTGCGCTAACTCAGAGCAGACAGTTTTTTGCCCCACGCTCAACATATACTTCTAGATCCAACGGACTACGGTAGAAGTGATCACAGGAATGAAATAAAGGAAATTGACTGCCGAACCGATAGATTCAAAATGTAATTTTTCCCACGCACAATAAGGGATCATAATAGTTGCGATAGATCAATCATATGAAACTCCCACCCTCAATAGGTAGAGTAGAATTTTCACTTGTGCTTAATAACACAACATCATTACTAACACTTCATACCGCTTGATATTTCTGGCATTATTTTATTTTGTTCTCTGCATGAAGTAGCATCTCGTAACACTCATGAATTAACATTATTAGTAATATTAACCACTAGATGTGTGTATAGCATTGTTCTGCATGTTTGCATGTTCAGTTACGTATCACTCTCCCATTTTCTGGTTGGACTACGCACTGTTCTCCTGGCTGCTTTTTGGCCTGCGCCTAGCGGCCGGGGGAGCGTGCGAGGTTCTGATTTGTGCTGGGACGAGTGCTGCATGCCTGGTGTGGAATCACCCCATGCCACACACCCTAGTGGTGGCTTGCACGGTACTTCGTAGATGTAGATGTATTATACAACGCGTTTCAACACATCAGCGTCATCATCGGTTCCATTGACATAATGAAGCTGAGGCATGGAAACGCGTTGTACAAAAAAAACTTTCAGCGGGCAACGCTAATAGTTCATTTTATTTAACTTTTAGAATGAAAAAAAAAAAAAACAAATAATAAAGATTAATTCCATAATTTAATGCCTGGTGCTTTTGTTGGATTACAGAAACTATTACTGAGTCTAATTATTAATATCTTATTCATAAATGCTCTCTTTTAAGCTCTTTATTTCATAAAATCAACAGATACTTTCTTTCATTTTTCGGAGCGAAGTAATTCCTGCCTCTCTACATTCCAATTACCTAGTCTATCTTACCTACTTGTCTGCCTCGTTCAGTTCGCATACTCCCTGCTAATATCACGTTCAACGACCTGTTGCATTTTAACCTCTCCTCCATTCTCTTTTTACCATCACGTTTGCATATATAAATATAACCCTGAGAGGCTGTCTTCGGCGAGATAAATGGGGTATGCGGTCAAAGTTTAGTGAAAACTTAGGTTCAGGCCGTTTAGCGCAGCATTATTTATTCAGTACGAGGAAGAAGGATGAGAATAGATTGTAGGCTTTAGAGATGTAAACATGGAGGAGGATGGATTTACAGGATAACGTAGGGAGAAGTGCATGGTGGGTGACTGGTAGGAAAACACTAACTGGAAAACGAGGAGATTTGTAGGAGTTAGAGTAGGTGGACGGATCAGGCAATCTTGAGCGATTACGCATTATAATGGATTTATCATCCCTTAATGTTATCGTACTTAGTGGTTCTACCGCATTTACGGCGAATACAACAGTTGACGATCGGGGGTGGGAAGTAATCCCTCAGCTCCACATCACTCATGAAACTCCATTCCACTGAAAGAATTCCGAGCCCGCCCAGCCGAACGGGCACGTGTAGAACACTGCGCCCGTTAGGCTGGGCAAGTATAGAACACTGCGCCCGCTAGGCCAGTTTACCTGCCAATATACTGTATGATGTATACAATATACTTAATAATGTACTGAAAGAATTAGGCGTTCTGCACGGTAGTTATTCACGTCGTTGTATTTCCAATCTCTCCCGCTTCCTCTGCAGCCACGATGCGCGGACAAAAATTCTTTCCCTTTTAGATACTTAATTGTTTATAGTTTTACGAATATTTTAAGTTAGAGAAGGAACTGTTGTTGGAAATATGCGCCATGCCACGGACTATGGTTAAAAAATAGATTCATTGTTCCTCAGCCTAAGAATTAAGCTTTCCGTAGATTTTTCTCCCGTTTTCCGCATAAACTATTTAACCTTCGCAAGTTGCCTCCCATAAGTTAATCAATATATTTACGAGGGAACTTAAAAAGGGCTTTTTTCTGTGAGAAATACTGAAAATATATATGATTTGAATTGTTTTGCTCTCCATAACCTAGAAGTCTTTCTTACTGTTCAGTTTAAAATCTATTGAAGATTTAAACAATGTATGGCCTAAGGAAATTATTCTTGTTGTTCGGTTATGATACTATGTAGTTTACTCCTAATTTTTGTATTTTATGTTATTTATATTTTATCAGATTTTAATTATTAATTTTTAATAATAAACACGTTATATTAATATAAATATGAATATTCGTTCTGAAAATTAGGTATACGTAAATATATCATTGTATAAACGTGCCAAATATGGAGAAAAGTAGCAGATGGTGACCATCAACTCCTGCTTTCCTAAGGAGCACTTGTATTCCACATCAGATAATTTATATTCGTTAAACCTGAAATGTAAAACTACATTTTCAGTGGAAAATTACTCTTTTTCTTCGTTGAAATATTTCGGCATGCGTCTGACCGAGACCACCGAAATATAAGTGAATACCGAGGTGCCTGTATATGAATATCTCGGTGGTCACGGTCTGACATGAGGGCGCATGGTGCACGCGTGAGTACAGCATCCATTCTCGTATTTGATCTATGTTCCACAGAATCCTTGCGCGTCATGCAACTCTCAGTTGCAAATTTTCTGCCTGAAACACCATCAAACGTTTTTTTCTGAGAATGTCGAGTTTGCCAGTCTTGGAAAACTGGAAAAAATCGGCCTGTGGACCGCATATTTCGCAAGGTAGGCTGCTTGATTATTCATCAATCGTAAATCTCTCTTGGAATGGAGCCTCGCAAACTGTTGGGGCACGTGTGTTCGAGATTTGTGACTTTTTTTAAATGGGAAATCGAGTTACGATCGGCAGAGTCGAATTAGTTTGCATGCCGAAAAATTTCCTCGGAATTTTCCTTAGACTTTTTTTTCGTATTTCGATCTTTTCTCACGGCCGTCTTTCACCTGACTGGCATGTAAAGGTGTGCGCTAGGGTAACGTGGAGCTTATCCGAATAAAATCATTGGTGTGGCGAATTTATCCTCTCATCCAAGCTGTGGAAATATCGTTTGCACTCTTTCTGAATAGGGAGGTAGGGCGTAAAAAAACTGTTTCCATTCGAGGTTGAGGAATAGTAGTTGAGCGCATGGGATTTTTCTTTGAATTTTGAAATATTACTGAATCTTTAGACATAGTTTCGACTGTAAATAACATAATCATGAATACATTTTACAATAAATATAAATTATATTATAAATTGTTTCGCTTAGTTAATACAGTCTTTACACTGAAGAGGAATGACGAGTTTTTATCGGTTTAGTTAATTTTAAATGAAAAAAGGGGAAGCTTTCAAAATGAACGATTCATTGGGAATATCGTCAATACTTTTCCTCTAAGGTTTGGATTCATCCTAATCGCGGCGGCCCAGGTGGCGGATTTTTCACCACACAGAGAGTCGGTGTTTTTGTTCGCCCAGCAAGTTGAGAAAAGAAAGAGAAAAAGCTGTAGACATAAATTCACTCATAATAAATACAAATTTATGTTGTTATAACCCCCTGAAAATATTTCAGCTCTGTGATTAGCCACCTCCTTTTTAGGCGATGCAATTACCGAGGCTGTATGGCATAATCTAATGTTATAAATTTGCCCCAAGGATAAGAGAATGCTCTTCCTCAAAGCGGGAATCAAATCCGAGGCATTCGGATTGCTAGGCCAGCGTATTATGTTCCCGCAGGGTGTCCGGCGACCTAGAAAACCTTGAAAACTCAGGGAAATATTTTGTCCTGGAAAACTCGGGTAAAACTCAGGGAATTTTTGTATTTTCCCAAAAAACCCCGGAAAATGTACGGCAGCCGATTTCCATTAAGGCAGAGAGAGAGAGAGAGGTTTAGCCTTTGATTGCACTATGCTCGGCTCACAATCAGCGTAGCCTTGCCCTCCCTGTTCATTTCATAATCTTTTCGTAGCTGCTTGCCCGCTCGCAGCTTGTGCTTCGTCACCTCACCTCCCTTCGCTCAGTCCAGAGGGTTGATTGTATAACTAGTCAAATTCCACACGGAATGATTGCCATGTAAAATAACCGTTGCTAATGGAATCAGAATTGATGCCGAAATGCGATTGTATATCTCCATCAGCGGAAACAGAATTCCGCATGGAAATCTTCAGTCCGTTCGAAGAGCTGTACGAATGTGCCAAATTTACGAGAAATCTAAACGTCTGGACTTGCGCGGTGGCACTTCCTGCAATTATGCCGGCATCCTAAATGGATAATTGGGCATTGTGATATAATTAATAATCCTGTCCCAATAATATCAGCCCAACTAGTTTTAATGTTTGCAGAAATGTTTTTGAAGTATATTTTGCGGTCACTACATGTTAAAATCACAGCCCTCTGGTTCAAAGTCGACAGGACCAATGTACAGGGGCAACCCAAGCTAATTATAATTCGTGTATTGTCCAACGAATACAATTTTGTTCTAATTGAATTCTTTCGCGTGTTAGATCCATACCTATCACAAACAAAAAAATTCACTGTTTCCGAAATGCTCATGCAAAGTACAGTGAAGCCTTAGCGGAGAAGAGGAAAGGTACCAAGGCCTCAAGAAAAAGAATAAGGCAAATGGTTCAAAAACTGCAAACCAAAAAAACGTTATTTCTTTATAGCCGAGAAATTTGTAGCTGAAGTTGAATCGGAAATGCACTCATTGAAAATAATCACACCAGTTTCTTTTATTTACAAGTTCTTTATCAAACTAGCCTGAATATAGTTTATTGTGTCCAAATTTCACCTGACTCAAAATTGTGTTGTGAGTAAACCGTTTTTTTTATTTGTTAGTTGAAATAAAACCATTAATACTCCACATTCCTATTCACTGTTATTTAATTCATAGTAGGTACCGAAATTTCTCGTATTCTTTATGTTGACAAAATATGCCGATTTATTTAGAAATTCATTAAAAATATGTTAGAAACGAAGTGCAACAAGACCCTGGAAAATGCAAAATTTTCCTGGAAAACCTGGAAAACTCAGGGAAAAAAGAAATTGAGATTCACCGGACACCCTGACCCGGCTACCATGGCCAGCTCCGAATGACTGTTCTCTCCCACGTTTCTGCCCTTCCTCTCAACTCCCACCATTTCCCTAATGTATGCTGACGAACACACGATATACGATACCTGATGATGCTTTGATAAGCGAAACCTATGCGTAAAAAATATTATCACTTGTGGCTTTTTCCCATTGTTCGTGATTTCTCAGTGATGATTCGTTTCCTCACAATCATGGTCCTTGCTCACAATATTGCCTAAATCTTCAGATTTTGTCCATATCCCGTACGTATGACTTCAATGCTTAGCAACTTTGTAAGTGTTATAAAGATGCTTCTTGACACTTTCTTGCTTGCGTTATAATGGTAGAAGTATTTATTTTGTACAACTGTTGAGGTCAATTTGCGCCGCAAAGAGCTAGTAAGGAAAGATCTTAAAAATATAAGTTTCATTACAGTTTGTGGAATTGTTTGAGTGGAACTCCTTCATGATAAGGGTGAAGGAAACACTGCAATTCCTCTAGAATATTAATGCGCTTACGTGATGCGGCGCGTCATCTCCACCTGCTCATGGTTGTTAATCATTAGGTGATGACGATCGTTAGTTACAGTATGCATGAATATATAAATACGTAGGTATATATTAAATTCAAAGCAATTATGAAGTTTTACATTCTTTACAAAAATCTTATTACTCGGCTAATACAATTAGGCTTATTACCGTGTGTGAGTTCTAGGTTACCCGAGATGTGTAACTCGCCGCGCACTACTATCTATCGTATTCCCTCACCATGTCGCGTTAGGATACTTTTACACTCAAAGAGGCGTCGTTTTCATCTCAGTAAGGCAGATATTTCTCATGTGTAAAGAGGAAAACATGAATCAGAGAACAGTGCCTTATCCTCTAAGGCTTGATTACGACTAACGGAAGAGCGTGTCGCAGATGTACCGGGTTTGATTTTTCGTCGTATATTTGCGTCTTGTGTTGGAGCGTGTGCACAATATGGAATAGTAGAATTTTATTTGGTGCCTTGAAATCTCGCTCTTCTACATCATCTTGTCGGAAATTCCGGCAGCAGTCTCGGATTGGTAAATCAGTGTCGACAAAATTTGAGTCGCAACCTTTCGTCGTGAAATGAGATGAGTTTGTGTGTGTGTTTGGGACATGTACGCGAATGTTTCGCTGCGAATGCGCACATATCGGGGAAGTGGTGCTTCGAGGAATCACCACCAGTCACAGGGTGCGAGCATCGCATTCCGCATCCCTTGACCTCCCTGCTGTTCCCTCCGTCCTCATTGGCCCGAGGTGTCCGCGAATGACTTCCCTTTATCGGTTCCTATTGCCATTCTCCGAAATGGAAAAAAACAGACTGAATGACAAAACGATCGCATAGGATCGCAAAATCGTTTTGAAAGAGGAAAGAGCCTTTTCAGTTCGATTCAATTCTGTAACGTCAGTGTTCACGAATCCGAAGGTTCAATTATCCGGAACACAATTCTGTCCTGCCGGCCATTAGCTTTTTCCCGAAGGAGGAGGCATGAGAGGGGGCTGCGGTCCTTCGCCTCCAGAGCCTCATTGATTGCTTCCGCGCAGCCCCCCCTGCCCCCTCCTACCCGTACCCCTCCCCCAGACACTCCCTCCCAGTGCTCCCCCTTCTTTTTTTCCCTCACCAGCGATTTTTCAATCGTCTCCCCAGGGTATTCCCCCACCATTTTTTATTTAAAGCTATTCGGCTGCCGTTAATCTTTTTTTTTTCGCTTCGCATTTCGGCAGAAGTGGCGGACGATTGATGCACACGTAAGTGGTCTCACCCGTATGAATAATCCATGTTCGAGTGAAGTGGTTTGCGGGGTCCCTTCTCGTCGTCATCATCGCCTTGTTTGGACGAGGAGAGCGAACACGTTTTGTGGGTGGTGCCCCTCGTGTCTTCTCCTTCACGGAACCATTTTGCTTTCTTTTAAACCGTCTAGGCTTAAGCCGTGTCCGAACTCGCCAGTTAGGTACCTAAATCCGGAAATTTAGGGAGGACGCCATCTTTAAGTGTCCAAACTCGTTAGGCGTCATAAGGGAGCAGATTTGGGCAGCCAAATCGGTCGCCAGATTTAGGCTACAACAAGTCATTCCTAAATCTGCCACCATTTTGAAATTCCCGTAATTCCGACTGGTAAAAGCGTGAAAACTAGCGGAATGAGTGGAATTGCAGTAAATTTGGCGGGGAGGTAATTTGTTTTGAATAGAAAGGTGTGAGTTCTTATGAATATATATAATGAATGATAAATGATTTATGATAAATTGATTTATGTTATGAATTTCATCTTCGTAATCAACGAGCAGACTAAAACCTTCGCATCAAGGAGTGAGACAGAATATACAAGTGTCATAGCGGGGAAGTATTTTGAGTGTGTACAAATCAGATTTTTTTATTTTGTTCTACGCATGGTAGATATTTTTTAAATCAAAATTTCGTTTTCGGGAGTAACGAATCAATCAACCGATCAGTTAATTGAAATGAAAACGCAAAGGAGAGGGCGGATCTAAACTAAAAATATAAACTAAAGAAAACTACCCTACGCATAAATTAAGTCTACAATGTTTCAAGTTTTAAACGAAACTAAAAAGTAACTAAAATACAAAATAAGCACTCAAAAAACGACAAGCTATAATAGTTCTTCCCCACAATAGTTATAGCCTCAAACCCCATTTACCTTCAATAAAAAACCTAAAACTTCAATTATAGTAAGCAAAAGATAGTAATATGACTTAAGAAGAAGCTCCTGTACCATTGGGAAACTGTATATAGATGTCATTAATATTATTTAAGATTTATTTCACATCATATCCATTGGACATCATTTCGTGACCTCCATATGAATATCACTGCATGAACCGTATAGGATCTCATCCTATGAACATCCAAAAGATGTCCAATGCTAATTGGACATCATGCGGAGGCTGCGTATCACCTTACACAAACGTATTAATAAAGCACGCAAAAGGAAAGAAAAACAGTACAGGGATAATATAAAATTCGAATTGAAGCTATTACCTACACGATCACAAATGCAATTGACTGCTCAGTCTAACACGAATCGTTATCTGCCATAGCGGCGAAAGTTAATACAAGCACAATGAACAAAAACTAAAAATACGTGCTTTCCACTGCTAAAAGACACGGATAAATACCTACACAATCACAAATTTAATAAACTGCTCACTCCAACACGAATCTCTATCTACCAAAAGGAAAAATTGATGCAAACCACGAACTTAAAAAGATACAAACACATTGAACACAATCTATAAGTACGTGCTATACTGTACTCTGTAAGTCACGGAATCTAAATATAGTCCTATAAATCTCAATGTTACGAATTAACCACATAATATTCCGAAACTACGAAAATAATGAGGAAATGTATCATAATCGCAATCCAATTTCAAACAGCACTAGTCACGTGGGTCATTTGTTCAAAACATTATCGTATTCCGTATTTCCCTTGCCCTTCGTTTGCTTCAAGCTCAGCAGATGGCGACACTTGCGAAGGGCGTCCAAACTAAGGTTCCCTTTCTGTTAGCTGCTCAAAATTTAGGTAGACAAATCCATGCTCCCTAATGCCGAACGAGTTTGGACACGGATTTAGACAAATTCAAAGAACTGTGGAACTGGGCGTGCAGTAACTTCAACGGAATCACCCGCTAGTGGTAACACAATTGTGTGAAATTCACGGTGAAACAATTTTTCGAGAAGTAATTACAACAATATTTTTTCTACTTATCAGAGAAAACCAAATATTAGACTGAACATTACATGGTTGTTCTTTAGTATGTGTTTTCGGATTCTTGAGATGTTTCTCAGAGATGGTTGAGAGCACGGGCTTAGAAGTTAAGACTTAAGACCACAGATTGTTCGTAAGAACCTTGATTCAGTGCATGGGCATAATTTGCGTTCACCACGCAGTGCTGATCGCGCCGAAGGCGCGTAGATCATATCGTTCTGGTGAGTCCGAGACTCACCCCTACCGGTCAATTGACAAGTGGCGCACTTGACATGAGAAGAGTGTAATGTCGTGTATGTCATTTTTGCGTGGTTCCTGTGAGAACACCTCACTCTTTTAACCCTCCATGAAATTCGCAGTGGAAGAGGACGCCAGGGTACCTTAATTGGTTCTCGACTTTCTCGGCAAGACGTTGAAGGTCCTGGGATCGAATACCAGTCCAGGGGGATTATTTGTATCGTCTAGGCTTACTTCTCTGATAATACCAGACTAGAAGACACAGTTTTTACTTTTTTTTCAAATTCATTACAGCCATCCTATAGTTCGTGTATATCAACGTTTTTGCATAGGTTCATGCTTAAATTCGTTTGCAATTGTACAAAGATTGTCTCATAACCTGTTAAGGGAACCTACTTGTCTCGCGAGAGCATCGGGACATTTTTTCATCCATTTAATGTTGCATTGCCGTCACCCGTCGTTAATGAATTCGGAATATTATAAGTATTGAATGTAAGTTATTAAGAATGTAAGTATTATTGTATGGAATGTAAGTAAAATTTCATTGCTTAGGCATATTGAATATCGACGTACAAAGATATCAGTGAAATTTTTTTCGTTCCGCGTTGTCTGTGGTAACTATGTCTCCCTGGTTGTATTCGAGAGAGATATTATGAGTATATGAATTCAATGTGGAAGTTGGAAGGAAGAAAACCAAATAGGTAGAAGTTACGCTACCATGAGACAGCAAGCATCTTTTATTACCGATGCGCAGGTATGCGGATTATTATCGAGTTGAATGATTATGGAACAAATTCCACTTTCAAAGCTTTCGCTCTTTACCTCGTTTTTAACCTTCGTCCCTAACCATGAATATATATTGATATTTTGTATCGGTATTATCTATCGGTAACGAGATATAACCATGAATGCATTCCTTGTTCTTGTTTTGCCTGTTGATTTCCGTCAATTTTCATTAGTGTTAGTATTATAGTGTGATTAATGCAGTTGAATCCTACAAATAATCATAAATATTATCTAAAATATTTATTTGGCATAAAAATACTATCGGAAACTGCGGCAGAATTTTGGTAGAATTCTTTTGGCTGGTAGCGAGGTTCGAGAATAAAGAACAGGAGAATTTAATTTTTTGCCGTGCGGGATTTCTGCGTCACCGAGCGAAAATGTTTGCAATTTTAGTGGATGGAGGACATGTGGATAGAGAGCGGAATGTTGAAGCGGGTGATCAAAGGGAGAAATTTGGAAAGGTATGGAAGAAGAAGGGGAATAGTATGTACTCTTGGCCAATAGTGAGATGAAAATGAGAGAAACTAGTGGTGTGAAAATGAATTAGTCTTGGGACGTTCAAAGATCACCCCAAAATTTAGTTGCTGGCTAAGAGATGGCACATGAAACTAACCAATCAATTGGTAGATATAATACCAAATTATGATGATGATAAAAATGCGCTGTTTGTAATGGAATAGATTTTTATCTAATTAACGTGGTAACATCCTTTTAAAAAATCCTTATAGTTCTTCCTGAACTTCCTCGTTGAAGAGTTGCGTTGAAAAAATTGCATCTAATTCTACCCGCCATCTGATGCCGATACTATTCGCAGGCTTGAGGAAAAGTCAAAAGTTGGGGTTCGATTAATACAGAATCTTGACCCATGTGGTTTTTTGAAGACTTCCTCACTGTTATGGAAAAAATTGAGAAATTATCGGCATCGAACGAGGGACCTTCAAAATTTCAGCGTTTCTAGAACTTTTAACTTGGACTACCTCCATAGCATCACATCCATCCACCGGTCACGAGTTAAGCCCGAATTAGTATTCTTCTTGATTGTGTGGACATCTCGTCTGTAGAAGAGTTCAACTAATCATAGAAAGCCTTGCAATTAGTTTTTGAAAGTAGCTACGTGTACCCCGCTAACGGTCGAAGGAGTCTGCATGATTTATTCATGGTTTGTCGAAAGACCGGTTGGTGATAAATTGTTTTGGTGACTGTGAATTGATTTTGGAATTGTTGGAGAGGGAGTTGGAAGTTGCCTCTTACGCGGGGCAGCTAATGCCTTTGCTGTGCCATCAATTTTCCTCCCCACTTCAGCCTCATACCTCAGCTTTTTACAGCACCTCATTTAGCTATAAATGAATTAGTATATTTCAAGGCTAAATCAGTTCGTCAAAAGTAAAAGGTAGTTGTGTTTGGAGATGAGGTAGGGGATAATAATTGCATAATAAGGGTGATTGGAGAAGTAATTGAGCAAGCGGATAATTTAATTCATTCCGTCCATATTTTTGTGAGAGTTGGCAGGGTAGATGATGGTATAATGGGAGTGTGAATCCCTAAAGCCGACCGCGGTACCCACTTTGGTTATGCACTCGCCCGGCAACCCAAAATTGATCGGTTCGATTCCCGTCCCTAGTAAGGATGTTTGTCTATGAATCGATTTATTTAAAGGCTTTTACTAAACAAAGGATAATGCATTATTCTGTGGTTTGTAAAAGTTCGATAACACTTAAATAAACTTAACTCGAAACTAACTAACTTAAAAACTCGAAACTTAAATAAATCGATTTACAGAATGGAATTCCACAAAGTTAACAGTGAACTTATTTTGTTTGTCTATCGGTAAAGGTCTCTGGGAAAACGGTACGATATAACCTTAGCTGCTGAAAAACCCAATACTTCATTTATTAGAGAAAGGTCGTTTGGAAGCATGTGAAAGGGTATTGAAACTTGAATTTTTACTCGGAAAAACAGAAATGTCTGCGCACAGAATGCACAAAATTTTCGCGCTTAATTGTCAAGAGATTAAGGTTAGCATAACCGTCCCTTCTTGCGTAAAGACAGGCCTTGTGTTTATTAGTAAACGTATAAAAGCGGCTCTTCTTTATAGCTGTTAATTTGATCCTTTACCTGAACTTTCGCCCAGTTAGTGGATTTAAAAGTAGGTAGCTGAATTCCTATTATTTTTCGTCTCGTTGCATTTTAAGTTCTAAGATGTCGGTTGAAGCATTTATCACGGTTTAACTAAGCATACGCCATTTATAGACTGGAATTCTCTAAACGTTTTTCAAGTATAGGGGATCCTTACTGGATCACGCTTTTCCGGACGCAGAGAAAAATCGCTCTGGTTCAATGGCGGTAAAAAAGGTAGGGTGTCCATGCGATGAAATGCTCAACAGGTCCTCAAAAACGCAAGGGAAAACGTCCTTTGGAACTCCAAATATGGCGATATTCTTCTAATAAACAGTTTTTATGTTAACCGGATTCTTTCCTAATAATGTGGCTGGCTGACGTTGCACTTCCCTATCCAGGCAACATTTTTTTTGCATATTAGAATCCTCTAGTACTTTATGCTCTACTTTATTACAATTACGCGTGCACGTATTTGTGTTGTTGCGGTCTCATAATGATCATATGACGTGTTTTCTCGACCTCTTTATATTTTACGGTGTAAATATTAGGAGTATTAGGTCAAATACCAACTGTAAAACTTCTGCTAACGCTTCGGATATTTATTTATTCATCCTCAGGGCTATAGATATATTTGTATATAATCGTGGACAAATAAATATCCGAAACGTTATCAGAAGTTTTACATTTTTTATTTGACCTAAAAATCCTGATATTGACACCATAAAATGATATTATCATGATTGAAATGCACCGTGGGCGATAGAAAGTATTTTTATTTTGCGTTTGTAACTTCGTTTTATAATTTCCGGGAGGAATTAATTGGAAACGCATTTTGTTCCATTTGCGTATTTTGTAATTTATTAAGGGAAATAATTCGTCTGTATGTTCTCAAAAGAATTTTTTCAATTAATGTTGGAATATTGTTGTTATGATGTCATTTTATATATTTTAGTTTTTAATTATAAAATGATGATGACCACGGGGAAAGGTCAAACCAATGATTGGTAATCAGCAGTTAGATTGCTAATTGGGCGATTAAATCAATTCAAATTACGTATTCTGAATATAAGAGTTTTCTCTGTATTGTAAAATGAATGTTTCTGGAATGTTTTTCAATGAGAGAAATGGTGAAAATTGATTTTTTAATCCTAGTCGTGTTCCAGAGTATTGCATGCACATTTTATTGTTGTGTTGAGTATTGTACCATTGAGGATGGTAGCCAAGAGGCTGATTAGAATCAATCATACTCCATTTTAGCTTTTCTTACATGTCCGGACTGATTCTAAAACCATTTCCTAATTTATATTTTATTTCTACTGTGGTGGAAGTTATTGCTGTGTCGATGACGCATAATTTCTATAGAGTGAATCGAATGTTCAAAAAAAAATGATTTTTTCGTGCAAAAAATACTTTTTCTAACAAGCTTAATGACATGAAAGCCACTTACTGAATGGAGCATATCATACCTGAAGGGAAAAAATACATGCAATACAAGTTAGTGCATGTGCTGAGACTGAGGCATTCAAGAACCGGAAATGCCTCAAAACATTTTCGCAGCTGCCTCGACTTCAAAATTCAGTTTTGCATAATTCTGTTAGGGTAACTATTTGTTGAGAAGTACCTATTGTTAGTGTACATACATAGTGGTATAGGAGGGAAGTAAGTTTCTTGAGTAGAACATGTGCCAAAACTTGTGAGTTAAATTAGCGATTACAGACTGGAAGATGTTGATAGCCGTTATAGATGGAATGAAGATGGAATGCTAGAAAAACCGGGAATTTTTAAACAAAGGATATCTAGGCAGACTGGATTAGTTGGTAGTTGTAGTGCACTGAGTTGAAGAGAACGAAAGTGTAAGGAAGGAGATATTTAATACGGTAACGAGAAGTGGGAAAGTTCAATCGAATCTAACCGAACTAGCATTTTTTATAATACAACCAATATATATGTGGCAAGGGGTGACGTGTGGTATTTCACTCGAGTAAGAGTCGACGTTGGAGTTTTTTTTTATTAAGGGAGGATCATGTCTCCCATCGCTAGGCCACCGAATCACGGAAGTGTTTATCACCCGAGCCGTGGTTCTCCTGATTGGAAGGATTGAGCATGTAGCCGCGAAGTCATCGATCCCACTCAATCGTCCGGGAGTGCACAGGTGGCGGCGGCGGTTGTGGTTTCTGTCTAAATGAAGATGTTTTGCCTCGCCCCCTCTCCCTCGCCATTCGCTCTTTGCCTCGATCACTTTAATGGATCCCTTTTACTCCGTGATTTAACCGGAGATGAGGAGGAATCCCTTCTCTTTTTCACCAATCTCCTGTCGATGTCTCTCCTGAAATCACCCTTTTCCGCCCAGGGGGCCGGTTATTCCTGCGGCCGGCCGTGTTCTCTTTGCCCCCCTCGCCCCCCTGTCGACATCCAACCAGAGTGGGGCCCATTAGCGGCCATTATGATACCAAACCGCTTTCCCGTACCCACCCGCTCCAATACATATCCAGTCTTCATTATTAAACCTCCCCTTCCCACCACCATCACTGTCTCTCTCTCTTTGCCCGATACAATTAACCTCCCACCCCCCTCCCAACCGCTGTAAGGCGTGTTCGAAAGTACAGGAAATGGTGAATTGGTTAGCCCATTCGAGGTTTTCGTTCAGAACGCGTGATTTTAGACCCTTTTTAATCTATTTCCCATGCGACCATTTCTTTTTGTCTGATTCCAATTACCTTCTGAATACGTATTGCGACCCGATTTTTAAGTTTGCTAAATTTGTGCTATCCTTGTTTATTTATAATAGTTGCTGTGCCGAAGACAGTTTTTTCTACCTCAATAGTTATAAAATTTAATATTTGATTTATTCGGCTCTTCTCCACCTTTTTTCCCTCGGATGATTCTTGTGCGCCCCTGCGATCCCGATAATCCATTGGTTTCTCGTCAGGTTTCGCAGGGGCCGAACCACCAGAACTTGACAGAAACACTCACGCCCTGGGGAGGCGAAAAACCGACCCAGGCGGGTCTAGAACCCGTGACCTTCGGATTAGAAGGCGATGAATTCACCCCCCCCCGCCCCCAGGCCCGGCTGTCATATTCTCAGCATAATTGCTAATATTTTCATCACTTACCATTTCTCACACATAAAATTGTGTACAATCTTTTCTTAGTAATTTGGCTGTTTTTTCTATTTTATAACAAAATGCATGCACGTGTTTGTTCATATTAATAATTGTAAAGCATATTAAAGAAATGTTGAGTTACTTCTGCCGGTAGTATACTGATTAGAGGCCCTTTATTGCTATAATAAATTATTGGCAACTTTTAAAGCACTTAAAAAAGCAAAATCCGCGATGAAAGCGTACCACAGGTATGCCATTCCCATCTTCAGCTCCCATGCCTTTTCCGCCGCCTTCATACCATAAAAATTCCTTTCCTTATCCCCTCTCCATTCTCAACTCACCCAACATTCTTTCGTCTTATATCGCGGCCTTCAGAATACTTTTGCCTCGAAATATCTTCTATATCACTTTTTCTTCCATCTTTGAAACCCCTCCGACGAATTTCTACCTTGAACCATATCTGAAATTTTGAACCTTCGCCTCCCTTCCTAGACTGATCTCGTTCTGCATATTGTAATTTCACCACTTTTCTCCCATTTCTGTACAAATTTTTCATCAAATTTTCTATAATTACCTATTCCCTATCAGTATTACCAGGATCTTCATTCATTGTCTAAACCAGTGTCGGAATACAAATAATTTACAAGCGGTTTGTTGCCTTATTGACCGTTTTTTCTGTACAAAAAACAAGATATAGAAAGGTATTCTATTATTTCATACTTAAGAACTATGAGAGGCACACAGCACTAGGTTGAGCTATATAAATGAGTTATAGACCATTAATGAAAAATATAAAATATTACAAGCTTAATCCCGTCAATATTATTTTAACCTATGGACGTAATGAATATTACTTCCGGCACTTAGAATAGCTAGGTACGCCGTTGCGCAGATGAATATTTAAATTGATTAATGAATGTAAATTTGTTATTTCCATCTCAGGTGGCTGCCCTGGTCCACCTAATCGAACTGACGGAAGTAAAAAAATAAGAGAGATACGCTGCCGAACCTAAAGGGACAAATATTCCTTCTTCCCACGCGCGTTAAGTCCTATCACAATAAAAACAGCGAGAAGCTAAGATAATCCGTTATGCTAGAGTTCATTTTCGCCCTTTCCCTCTTCCAATAACTTTTTCCGATTCGCTCCCTGTTTCAAGGCTTGTGTCTCTTTCCACCGCCTGCCACATGCCCCCGCGGCGACTCGCAGGGCTATATGCATTTGTGGATTAAGAATAATATGGTGTCCTGTCCATCCTCAATATCGGATGAATTAATTAACCTATTTATTTATTTTTCTTAATGATTATCCAACATATAAATATAATTACAGGGTAAACAATGAATAATCGAACATAAAATACAAATATTATTAATATTTTTCATAGCTGGTCAAATACAATCAAATGGTTAAATACATATATAAATTATTTAGTTTACCTATCGACAACATTGCTTAACTATTTTATAAATTACCTCTTTTAATAATTTGTTTCTATCTTGATACATATTAAAGTCGTCACAATATTTGTTATGTGTAATAAACAATCTGTTAATATGAGATTTTTTATAGTATTCACCATTAACATTCAAAACATAAAATGTCACCATATATCTACCTTTTTTTGATGGAACATGAAAATTTAATCAATTCAACAGCGTGCCACATTCTCCTTTATTTATAACATCATGTAAAAATAGAAGATTATTCAATACTCTCCGATCAAATAATTTATGGAAATTGAATATTTTCAATAAGTCCTCGTATTTTATATCATTCTACATGATGAGTTAAATGATACTGAATACAATACATGTATCTTAAAAACGTTTGTTGAATTCTCTCAATAATTTCACTGTAATGTTTTGCATAAGGGTTCCAAAAAAAGAGCAGTATTCTACTTTGCTCCCACAGTGACCAGGCGATATCTGGCTTTCTTCCAGAAGGCCCGGGTGCGATTCCCGGCATGGTACCGATTTTTTCCCGCAAGGAAGCATGATCGGCCTTTTATTCATTATTTATATATTTGACCTAAGTTCTCGAGTCAGCAGTAAACTTAGATTATGTGCAGACGATGCGGTCATCTACCGCGAAATCGGCGGAGATGCGTACTTAGAAGTAGGGTTGCACCGATAAGTGAAATGGTCGATAACCGATTAATCGGCCACGCGTTAACGGCCGATAAAGATTAATTGGCCGATTATTAAATACATTACCAGCAAGAGATGGCACCACGACCGATAAGGTATTGCTTATAACTAACTTAAAAGTTAGAAGTTCTATCATCGGATTTAAACAACGTTATCTCGTGGTGCCAGGAGTGGGGGCTTGAACTAAATCTTAGTAAATGCACTTAAGTACACTTCTTGTGGAAGTCATCACACCAACGCCATGTGCAGACTGTGGGTGGAGTAAACATAAAGCCGTCGGACGATGTAAAATATTTGGGAGTTACCTTAACTTCAGACTTATCGTGGATAACACACATATTAAACATATGCGGCGCAGCCTTAAAGAAACTAGGATTTATCAAGCGTATAGTATTAAGGCCCTCGGATGAAAAAGTGAAAGAGAGGTTCTACTTCGCTCTGGTTAGGCCACACCTCGAATACGCCACGGGCATTTGGGACCCTGGACAGCAAGATTTGTTTCGAAAAATAAATAAAATACAAGGGAAAGCTGTGCGGTTCGTTAAAAACTGCTACGAGTGCTTCACAGCTTTCGGAGGGATTAGGTTGGGAACCGCTAGAGACTCGGAGGCTACACGCTTCACTTACTTAGATTGCTTGAGAAATTCAGAACAGGTGTTTCAATGTGACACAGAGAATATCATTTTGACGTCGCTCTACATCTTTAGGTCCAGCAGGAAAGATAAAATTAGAGAGATACATTCGCGCACAGATAGGTGTAACAATTCGTTCTTCCCACGAACAATAAGTGAATTCAATAAAAACTGAGATTCACTGAAAATACTGCCGAAATACACTTCACTTTTTCACCTCCCAACAACCTTTTACTTTACACCTTTACACGGCAGGGTTCCTAACAACCCCTGCCACATGCCCCTGCGGGAGCTCGCAGGGTTGTATGTAGATGTAGATGTGTACCTAAATTTGTTCCTTTCCCGTGTTCACCCTCTGCAGGTACCGTGGACCTTCCGGACGCGAAGAGCGAGGTCCGCTGGTGGAGGAACATCCCGTCGACGCAATCCCCGGAGGGCGACGCCCGCTCATTCGCTGCCGAGGACGCCATGACCGGCGCCGCCGGGGAGTGGGTACTGGCGACGGAGACGGCCGGCGGCGGAGGGGACTCTGTCGACGAGGCGGCACCGCCGCCCTCCGTATCCCTGCAGGACGTGGGATCCCGGCACCACCACCACCACGCGCACCACATGTACCACCGCTCCAAGCACCACGTCAAGCCCAAGCCCAGGTTCCACCAGGAGGAGGTGTCCAGGTGAGTTGAATGACTTTTAGGCTTTCCCGGCGTGTGGAGTTTAATAAATGACTCTCGGATTTCCATCCGTAGTTGTGGCTCCGTAATCGACGTTTCGACAGGTTACTCTGTTGTCGTCCAAAGGGTAGTTTAAGCGAGATATTTCCCTAGTCATAATAGAGACCACGTTCGAATTTTTATTTTTTCATTTCAGCGTCTGTAAGAAGTATTCAGTAAATATTGTAATATTAATGACGCAAAAATATATTCATTTATTTATGACAAAAATTCTCAGTAGTTAAATAAATATATCTACATAAGTCTCAATCTTGACTCTTTTTTTCCCGCCGTACGGTGAAAAACCCTTCACAAGAGGTTTTTTTATGATTCTGTAAAATTTACTGCGGTAAGTAATTGATCAATTTTTATAAACAGTGGAGAAAACATACTAATTACACACCGTTAGTTTTCTGAGAAAATAAAGATGATGGAAATTCCAAATGTTTTCTATATTCTCCCTCTGGAGCGCAAAGCCGTAAACTATCCAATGTAAAGCAGCTTAAATGTTTAGGCAAATGGCTCCAAAAGTACTTCGGCCAGGGGGATAATATTTTGGTATCATTGGAAAGATGGGAGTTTTATATTTAAAATGAATTCAAATTATAGGTGAAGTGATTTTTCGCCCAAACTACCTTTAAGGGTGATGCCTCGTCTCCCCATCACACTGATACCCCCTTTCCTCACGCCCCTGTACCGTCTCAGTATCGTAACTCAGTAAAGCTCAGGGTATTGAGTAGATGAAGAAGGCCAATCCTTGGGTTGGGGTTTTGTGCGATAGCAACGGCACTGGTTTTTTCAATGTTGATGCTGGTCTGTTCCCTCAGCTTTCCTCTAGTAGCATTGGCGTCATTGATTTTTCCAGAACGGATGAAAATTTTAGTCCATAGGAAGTGCTCATGTGGTCATATTTTGCTGTGTATGTAGACAAAAGAACGATTCACTTGGTTTCATGTATTACGATGAACTTCTTTACAGCATTCATTTCATTCAAGTATTCTACCAGCTGATTGGTAGGTTCTTGGACAGTCCCCATTTTGTATCCCAACCTAATAGAAATTGTCTCGCTTTCCCTCCTAAGGATGGTCCGTTATTAGATCCCTCTTCAATTCTTCATATCTTCTACCTCCTCTTATTTCGTCCAGAATTCCTATCCTCTTCCTTCCTCTCCCACGCTTCCCCAGTGTTCTCCCCTCTATCACTCTCTTCAACATGCCCTCTCCTCTCAAAACCTCCTCCATCCATCTCTTCTGCCTTCTCCGCACCTCTGCCACAAGCTTCCTCTCCTCTCCGACAATATCCAATACCTCCTCTTTCGTCTTTCTCTCCATCCAGCTAACCTTCTACATCCTTCTCCAAACCCACATCTCAAATGCCTCAAGTCTACGCACATCCTCCCTTCGCAATGACCAAGTTTCCGACCCATATAGCGCCACGCTCCATATTAAAGTTTTCACCAGCCTCTTCTTTACGTCTCTTCTCAGACCCCCCCTCATCAATTCCCTTCTCTTCGAAAATGCTTCTTTAGCGAGCGCAATTCTGCATCTGATGTCCTTACCAGTAAACCCATTCGCCTCCACAATACTACCTAGATACGTAAACTTCTCGACCTGCTCTATCTTCTGCCCTCCCGCCCTTATATTCAGCCCCGCCTTCTTACTTCTAGAAAATCTCATTACTTTCGTTTTCTTGTGATTGATCTTCATCCCATACTTTTCGCACTGCACCTCTAATGCATTCACCATTGACTGTAACCCCTTGGCCGACTGACTAACTAATGCTTGATCATCTGCAAATCTCACTGATTTTATCAGCTCCCCTCCTACCTTTATTCCTACCTCCTCCTCCCCCCATGCCTCCCTTACCATTTCTTCTGAATACACGTTAAAAAGCAACGGCGATAGTGGGCACCCTTGCCGCACTCCCCGTCCTATCGTGGCCCATCCCGATTCTCCATTGGCTACCCTAACCTGCGCCGTCTGGTTCATATACAAATTCCGAATCAGACGCCTCCCTCCTTCCGAATCAGTCCCTCCAATCGACCCCTACTTTCTTCAACACTCCCATTAATTTCGTCCATTCCACCCGATCAAACGCCTTCTCGAAATCTACGGAGCATGCAAAAACATCCTGCCCATACTCTAGGTTTCTTTCTACTAGCGTCCTCATCACCGCTATAGCGTATCGCGTTCCCGTCCCTCTCCTAAACCCGAACTGGTCGTCACCCAGGTATTCATTTGCTATCTTCTCTAGCCTTCTGTTTAGAATCCTCAGAACTACTTTGGACGCGTGGGATATTAAGCTTATTGTCCTATAGTCTTCGCAAGTTTTTGCCTTACTCTTCTTCGGTATAGGAATTAGTACAGTCTTCGCGAAGTCTTCCGGCCACACTCCATCCTCATAAATCCTACGAATAAGCGCAAAAAGTTTTCCTCTTCCGTTCTTCCCCATGCTCTTTAAAAACTCTGCAGGTATGTCATCTATTCCAACTGCCTTATTCCTTTTCATGTCTCGTAGAGCTCTTTCGATTTCGCTATCTAGGATACTTGGTCCGATGCCATCTCTGTCGATATCGTCTTCCCTTTCTATATCTAACCTATTGGGCCTTATTTATTTACCATACAGCTCTTCAACATACTCCTTCCACCTCTCCTGGATCTCTCTCGGTTCTACGATCACCTTTCCCATCTTGTCTGTTATCGTTGTAATTCCCCTTCCCTTATTACCACCCGTCAGTTCCTTTACATTCCGATATAATGCATCTGTTCTTCCCTCTTTTTGGTATTTCTCTAACGCGTCGATCTGTTCTCTCCACCACGCCTCTCTTGCTTTCTTTGTTTCTCTTCTAAGCCTGTTATTAAATTCTCGGTATTTTCTCTTACCTAGTTCTGAGTTTACACTCTTCCATTTCCTTCTCTCCTCCATCTCCCTGATCATCTCCTTCGTGATCCACGGTTTTCTAATTTTAGTTGCACTCACTACGCCTACCGTTGCTTTCGCCGCTTCTACAATTCCATTTTTCAAACTTCCCCATTCATCTTCTACTGATCTAACTCCATGGTCCTCACCCATTATCTCATCCACCTTCTCTCGATACTTCTTCTTCATTGCCCCAGTTAATGCCTCCGTATTCCACTTTCGCACCCTCCTTCCCATTCTTATCTTTTTCAGTTTTACCCGACATTTCATGACTAATAAGTTGTGGTCTGTGTCTGCATCAGCTCCTGGATAAGTATGCGAGTTTTTAACACTATTCCTGTATCTGTGACGTACCATTATATAATCTATCTGGAACCTATCTGTGTCTCCCGGCTTCTTCCAAGTGTACCTACGTCGAGGATGATGTCTGAACCATGTATTTGTAATTACTAGGTTATTTCTACGGCAAAACTCCACAGCTTTCTCGTCCCGGTCGTTTCTCCTTCCTAGCCCGTAATCGCCCACCTCCCGCCCATCTCTTCCTTCACCCACCACCGCGTTCCAATCCCCCATTACTACCAGGTGCTTACTTCCTGGTATCCTACCAATTATTTTCTCTAGCTGATCGTATACCCCATCTACCTCCTCCTCCTTTTTATGATTAGAGGTAGGCAAATAAACCTGGATTATAACTAAATTCATTGGTTCTGCTTTTAGTTCCACGACTATTATCCTATCACTCACCTGTTCTGCATACACTACTTTTCTACCGAGTTTCCTATTCATTACGAATGCAACCCCGCGCTGACTTTCATTCCCTCCACTATAAATTACTCTATAGTCGCCGCTCCAGTAATCCCCGTCATCCTTCCATCTAATTTCACCCAGGCCCATGATGTCTACACCCACCCTCTCCATTTCTTGCTTTATATTCTCTAGCTTCCCCGCCCTCAGCATAGTCCTAACATTCCACGTGCCTATTCTGATAGTCTTGTTCCTCTTCTTTATCTTCTTTTCCTCTGCTGCTGCTACGTCTGAGCAAGGATTTCGTGTGATGACGACCGCAGGGGCCTTGCTCCCACCGCTGCCGGGCACGACACCCGGCCCTCTTGGCCGAGTCCCGTAGTTGCCAGGATTTTATTATCAATTGAGAACTGTCCATAATTTCAAGGTTTTTGTTTCAATTGAGATAGTGTTCCGTGGCCTTACTCAATAGTGTTTTTTACGTGACACCATCACTTCAGAGACCACTGTGGTCAGACGCCTTTTGCAGCCGCCTCACTGAGGTACAGACGCTGCGCGGACTACCATTCGTCTGTCTCCTAACCTTCGACCAATCTGGCATGGGTGACCCTACCAGGAGCAATGCTCCCGCCAGTGCAGCTCTAGGGTTCATCGAAGCACGCATGCCCTTCAACCACGACAAGGTTGTAGTCCAAGAGAAGAGCTTTACAGCATAATGAACGGAAATAATTACTCAACTTAGATCAATGTTATGAGAATACAAGGCGATCGTTAACTCCTGAAAACACCAATTTATTGAACCAAGTTCACGTTAACGCCATTCGTAAACCAGCCTTAAAGCATTAGACATTGCCAGGTTTCCTAGCCTGGCCAGGTTTCCTGAGCCATTAGTCGAGACACAATACTTAAAGGCGCAAATTACCGTAGCAGTCTATTTAAAATAAAATAACTTCAGCAGGGTCTTCTGCTAAGGAGATACTTTAGTGCTAAATTCACTTAAATGAAATCATTCACCTGCTTCTGAAATTGATTTTCAACTGATAATTAACATTGCGTGAATTTCGGTCATGCGTGTGTCGTCTCCTCAGCTTTATTTTGCTGTGAAATTGTCCAAGGTTAACACCGATTGGTTTTAAAGTGACTTTTACCTCAGTGGCAGTGAGTTAGTGTTTACGAATGCAAGTTCATCGTGTCATTGTATGCACAGTGCTTGTGACTATAATTATTTCCTTGAAAGCCTCTCCAAAAGTCACGTTGGAAGAGAACCTATTAGGTTGAGGCACTCGGCGCGACTTATCTGGGATCTGTTTTCATATTGAAATCTAATCGAATGTATCTTTTTAATTGTGAAAACAGCACTTTCATGAACAAAGCTCGGTCGGTCGTCTGTCTTAGTTACTGCTACCTCTACTCTAGTATAGACGGCAGGTGATTCACTGCTATCGGCCCACCTGTAGACGATAAAGGAGGACCCTTTTCGTCATCCCCCGCCGCGCCGGGCTCCTTTTTCGTTACCGTGTGAAGGTGGCAAGCTGATAACTCTCCTCCTCAGAGGGTTGTCGACACCACTCTTCAAACACTCACTTTACCCCTTCCTTTATCGCCCGAGTGGCATAACGTGGGAAAGGGATAGCCAACCCCTTCCTCGTCAACCGTAAGCCTCCTCTTTCAAGTGTTTACCCAATGTCGCTTGAAACCCTTTTCAAGGAATTGTGGCTTTTGCTTAAACAAAAGATCACCTTTCCCCCTTTTGATCTCCCCTGTTTAACACTCACGCGGCTCTCTCGTGAAAGGAAAGAAACGTCTCCCACGAAGGTGCTAGTCTCGATCCTCAATTTTTTTCTTTGTTTTTATGTTTCCGAGAAGAAGTTTGAGGTGAAAAAAGTACGGAGTCGTCTTTCTTTGAGTTTCTCACCATTGTCCCTCTCTCTGTGTCACTCTCTAGACCGTCGTGAATGTGCTTCCAATATGTACCGAATAGGTTTGTGGGTCTTGATACTTTTGAAGCCTTACCCGCACGTTCACTTCACATTTTCTTTAGTGTCACACAAAGAATTTATAGCTTTTCCACATGTTGTCCCATCGTCATTTTTCATGCTCGTAACCGATTTTTTTTTCAGCTGTCATTAATCCGATGACTGATTTGCTTTGGCTTTCCAATCCATTTCCTACTCACCTTACTTTATTACTTCATTTATTTATGACATCTACTTCATAAAAGGCTACGCGTATGGTTCAGTTGCTAGGCGTATTGAGTCATATGTGAGCCAATAGATGGCAAGCGAGCTCCCATATATACGTTCTCCACTAACTGACATATGGCGCGGGCGTATGCATTTTTCAAAATACACTCAAGGGAAACTGACAGCTCCGCCTGCTTCACCAAAATGTTGTATGCAGATAAATCTTTAACACGTAGATATAATATATAGTTTACCATAGTTTAATATTGTTTTCACTAAAATAAAAAAAACAAACATTAATTTCTATTTAATTATTTACGTTTTTCATTCCTTTTTGGCCATTTCACCAATATTTTAACCTGTTTCAGGCTTTTCAAGAAGTAGCCGATAAATCGCCTCATGTACTAAAATTCTTGGTCTTCCTCTGTGAATTTTTCCACTTATTTATCCATCCATATCTGTTTCGAAGAGGGTGTAGGTATCGCAACGTATTAAATACGTTTGTCTCTTCTACTTCCTATAGTTTTCATCAAGCAATTGATTCGCTTCAAATACAATCTGTCACTTTTCTCACCCGTACCTACACGTTATTTTTATGTAATGCTCTTTTATTATATAATAACTGCGATTTTAATTTATTTGGTGGTTTTGCGTTTATTATTATTTCAAAATAAGCGTACGTAGCAATCGTCCGGGGTAGCCTTGCATTTCGAATACATATTTAGATTCCGTTTGGGTTATTTATCTGGTACCCAACTACTGTTACAGTCTTATACCCGCTGCATTTGGTGATATTTTCCATAATAGTTGTAAAACTGATGATTTCATAAAACTGAGGTTGGTCTCCGTAAAACCTGATTCTATGTAGCGTAGTGTGACAGATGGACGTGCGTGCTCGGGATATCATCGGTGACTTAAGTTCCATTCTTGACGACGATCCACCCAATCTGCGCTGCCTTATTTTATTTCAGGAACCAATTGAATGTTTCAATGAAGTTTTACCCGTTCTTATCTAATTTTGATTAGCGGAATATTTAGTCACCTATTTTCATCCATCACTATGTAAATTTTAGTTTAGTTAGCCAAACTATCGGCGCACCGCGAAAATAAATTTCAAATACTGGCTTAATTTTCAGGGTGTCGTTTAATTGAAATTTTTATAAAACTTTAAAATCTGGTGAGTTCTTTTTGGGCTTCCCACCGGCTTAATGACTTCATGCTGACCAACAACCCTGAGGAAGCCCGAACCAGAAATATTCACTAGAACAATTCGCCGGGAAAGCCTAAAATTTTTCATCGCTTAAAAATCTAGCTCACCTCTTATCGTAATTAGGTGCTCGTTATCGTAATTATTCCAGTGCTCATCAAGCTCTAGTATTCCGGTTCCCGGCGTATGTTTTTCTCCTCTTAATGAAATATCTCGGGCGATTTCTCGAAATGAGGGAAATTTCGGTTCCGCTCTTTATGGGAGGGCTTATAAATATTTGGTTCATCATATCGACATCTTACCGTCAGAGTGCGCACAATGGTTGCCTCGCGTTCTAACCCATTCGCTCTGCTATCTCTCTCTCTCTTCTCAGAAAATTTTAATGAGAATCCTATTCTGGGGGGGGATGAGGGAGTGCTCATGCTCCCCTTTCCCCTACTTCTGTTGCTCATCGCCTCGCCATCGCCCGTCCCCACCCCCATCGACCTGTCCATGTGTACCCTGCGATCAATACGAACCCCTCATCCTAACACTCTAAATTCGTGTCTGCATGTCTGCCTCGCAAATATCCTTCCCTCCACCCCACACCCCCCTCCAGTCGCATGCCCGGATGGTGTCATCGCGAAATAATCGAATCAGTGCGTTTTGCAGTCGAGCGCGGTTGATATGCTGGAGCGAGTGTTGAACTCGCAAAAGTTGGAAAAGCACGTCGGAATAACAAGGAGTCTGCCCGAGACGTCTGGTTTAATATCGCCTGAGAGAAAAATCATGCTTTCAGAATTTGCGTTAAAATTTAAATGACTGTGTGGGTTTGTATCAATTATAGACATATAGGTATGTATATAGATGTAGGTATGATAAGGTTCTTTCCGGCCGTAGTTGATGAATGAACTCTTCTCGGGTTTCCAACCGGGTCAGACTCTCCACGATGGTCGACGTTTCGATGCCCAACTCGCGCATCGTCATCAGGGCTGTTGAGGGCTGACAACAGCCCTGATAACGTTGCACGAGTCGGGCATCGAAACGTCGGCCATCATTGAGAGTCTAACCCGGTTGGAACCCCGAGAAGAGTTCATTCATAAATTATAGATGTTTCGAGTTTATGCTGAAGCTGCCCTATTCTGCGATTTTTATTTTATAATTTTGGCGTTAATGCTATTCGTATGCAATTGCGGATATCGGAGTGCAGTACATATACCTATCCTCTTTTCCGAGTTCCCGTCGTTGAAATTTTTGCCCAGAGATGCAATTTTTCAATCCCGAATACTTGAGAAAACTTTTATGATCATTATCCAAGATGGAAGTAGCATCCGTTTTTTCCCCATAAAATTATAAAGGCGTGAACCTTCTAAAGAAGCTATTAAACCACACAAAAACTCTCTTTTATCAGTATGTTACTATAATTTTCTTTGAAATGGTATAGAGTATCAATAATATTAATTCAGATTGCAGAACGAATAGCAAAATAATTATTTTATCGTAGTCTGGTGAAGAAAAATACTTAAATAGATGTTATTGTCATTCAAGTATAAAATAAAAAAATTCTTTAAGGCTTTTCTTAAATTTACAATCTTTATACTTGTTGAGTAACCCATCAACCAAGTTTCACTGTTAGAAGATTTAATCAAGTAGGTTTATTGTGTTGCCAGCTTTATTAACATGTATTAAGTCACGCATCCATTAAGAATGTTTTTTTTAATATTACTTGTTCGACCATCAGCTTGTCCCTGTGTGAACTGTAAGAACCCTCTTTTGCGGAAGTAGAAAGTGCCTTAAACTTTGTAAGGAAACTTTAAAACTAAAGTTTTTAGCTGAATAAATAGTTGGTCCATGGGTTCTATAATTTCTCCGTCTTCGAGGAACCTTCTATATGAGCTCATACGCCAAAATATTTTCACATTATTATTTATCCCTTTCAAACTCAAGAGCACTAGTTAAATAGCGAAGGTAATAGTCGGGGCCGTCTTAAGGCATGCCGGGGCCCCTGGGCACACAAAAATTTGGGGCCCCGATGGAAAGTAAAAAAAGTGTATGGCAAGAAAAAATATTTTTCTCTTATGATTTTATATTTATTATGCTTCATTGGTACAAATAAAATACATGTTATTAAATGTTTTGAGAAATGGAACTAAGTAAATATTTTATTAAATAAAAGCTCCTTTTTTGTCTAAGCAAATACATCGGCATTTCGGGGCCCCCGTGAGGTCGGGGGCCCTGGGCTCGAGCCCCGTGTGACCTTATGGTAAAGTCGGTATTGGTAATAGTACACAACCCTGCTTCAGTCCTCGGTCTATTGCTATTCACCATCTACCTATTCTGATTCACCATCCGCTTCCTCTGCATATATCGTCTGATTAATGTAGACCCGGTTATTGCGATACGAAAGTACGAAAGAAAATAATACAACGGAGCTTTAATGAACTAAAGAAATATGTAAATGAAAAATTCTTTTGATAATCCTGCGCGTTACTCTTCGTTCCCAACATCAAGTCTCCTTTGGCCATCCTCCATGTCGTCCAAAGTTTTCTATCTTCTTCCGCACTTACCAAGCAATCTCTTCTGTGTCACCCGTTTTTAGCTGCTGGTTGGCGATTGGCGCTCTAAGGAAGTCGACCACTGACTGGATTCACGGTTAGAAATTAGATTCAAGCAATAGAATGTCTACTGGCTTTCATCATATAGCACTTCATCTGGCTGATGAGCTAGGTGCAAACACTCTGACTTTGGATAATACCATATTCCGTAGCGATGGTCTTCGCTAAGAATTGCCATTTAAATGCACGAAATATACCCTATGCAATTAAATTAACACACGCTAGGACGAGTTGTTGGGTTGACAACTGAGTTGACAACTGAGAAGTAATGATCTAGGCGCTCTATGTGCATCGTTTGATGAAACCGAAAATATGAAACGCTAAAGTTGAGACTGCTTTTAAATTGACGATCGAAGTTAAAGGCGTACGCTGTTTCTCTTTAGCGTACGCATTCAAATAAATTTTGAAATTGGCATTTTTCGCTCTCCCTAAACGTTAACTTATTCTTAGCGTAATGAACGTCATATTAAATGTCACTTCCATGATTTCCCTGAGGAAGCTGCGAAGACTTTTAAAAATATATTTTTTGTCGAGACTCTAGCATCGGGAGTATGTGAATGTAATAATATTTGTGAAGAAAAGAGTCTGCATGGGATATCTCTCTTAATATGTAGCTCGTTTTTCGTCTTCAACCGAGCTTTTTAGTCTCCTAACTCATCCACCCTCCTTGTGACGCAGGCAGGTTTTCGAGAATGGGAGCGTTTCGGTTAGCACCCCGCGCCCTCGAAGAAAACAAACAATGGAGAAGCGGCCAGATTTAGTGCCAATTGGCAGCGATCACCCAGTCACTCCATCGGCACATGGCCCTGATCGAATTGAAGGCACGCAATCGATAACGATTCATTCAGACTACAAATGCATACTGGTGATATCGCCCACGCGGTAAAGTTGGAAACTTTGTTGTCGACGGCCGTATTAGCGGTTTGTATATTTGTTACCAATAGACATTGTTGATATCCCTGGTGACCGAAGTGGAAGTGATTATGATCGAATTTTTGTGTAGAATCAGAGACTACAATCCATCTACCATTCAAGGCACCTCAGAAGTAACCAGTGTTTTTGAACGCTGAGACTGTGTAAACCCAACACTGCAAAATCTAGAGATTTTCAGTTCATACAAAACTTGCTGAAATTCAGAACATGCCTTAAATACTTTTTCATACTTTTTAATCGATACTTTTTCTGTAAAAAAATCTTGCTGAAATTCAGCAAAATGTCTTGCATTAAGCAAGTTATTGCTGAATTTAACACATTTGATGAAGCAAAATTTGCTGAATTTCAACAAGTGTTCCTTGCTTAAAATTTTGAGCTTACAAGATTTGCTTTAAAGTTGGTACAACTTCAGTTAAGGAAACCTTGCTGAATTTCAGCAAATTTGGGGGGAAATATTTTACAGTGAAGCTATTGCTGAGCTGACTAGTTTAAGAATATGCTCTAGGGAACCTGAAATAAGTATTTATTACCGACTCAGCCTCCCCATTTTATCTGGAATATGAATATAGGTTTAAATATTTTTAAAAACAGTGACAAGGCCTTAGATATAGCGGGTAAACTTTACTTTATGAATGCTTTGAATTTTGGGTGTTTCGGTTTTTTCTTAATTGTTTGCACAATTATAAAAATAGTTAATTAGTAATGGCATGTAACGAGAAAGCTGCTTATTAAAAATCTTAAATGGTTTTGCCTCATTCGTTAGAGTACCTGTCTACATATTGGATGCCATGTTTTCAGGTTCTTCTAGCCACTGCGGAAGCCTTATCTCCAACTACTTTCCCATTCTTTAACATATCTCAAGATTCAGGCAATATTGCGTGGAAACGAAACATTACTGAGAAATCACAAAAAATGGGCAAATTCCTCAAGTAAAATATTTGTTTCAATCTAGGTTTCGCTTGTTACAGTTTCATCAGGTGATCCTGTAAAGAGTGAAACCTGGGTATTAATTAGTATTTTAGCTCTGGAATTTGCCCATTTTTTGTGATTTCTCAGTATTTATTCTTTACTTAAATTATTCCCTTGACTAATGTATAGAGTGGCATCGTAGTACGTTTAAGAGTTTCATACCCAAACGAATTGAATATTTTGGGAATGATATTGTCATAACATTTTCCTGCGTTAAACATAGAAACTTTTCTAATTTATGGACCATTAACCTATAAACTAATTTTCAAATACCGCCGAGTACGTTTTTTTAAATTCATAATATTTACTTCATATATCTTTTCCTGTTTCTAGTGGCCTGTCCAATAGATTGAACAGGAAAATGGACGAAGTTCGTGAGTTATAATATTTTTAAATAGTGAATTTTCCCCTCATATCATCTGCCACACTTAATACTTCCTATTTTGTCTTCCTCGTGTACTAGATATCGCTCTCATTCATTTCCTCTTGCACAACTCTTATCATAATTACATCATTCTATGCTCATGGTCTTTCGTAGACGATCAAATTTCAAAACCATGCAACACCCTGGTCCAAATTTGAATATTGACTAAAATTTTCTTAGGGTTTTCCATCCAATTAGATATCATTAGATATCTAATTGGATATCATTAGATATCATTAGATTCTTCCTCTTTGTCATTGTTTCCTGAGCCAATACAATTCTTCACATTAGAGACGTAATGCGAAATTAATTGAAAGGCACCTATTCTAAGGTAAATGAAATGATGAACCTGCTTTAGTTTCTGCCCTCTTACATATGCATATCTAGCCTTTTTCCTCTTGAGAATCTCATACCTTCGTCTTCTTTTTGTTAATCTTCATCCCAAACCTGTCACACTTTACCTCCAATACGCTCGTAATACACTACAACGGACACTCCTGGATATGGGCTGGGAATAAATTTGGTTTTCAATTCTCTCCCACTGGAACACAATGCCATGGGAGCTTCGTATTAGGTTTTCCCATTTCTTCTTATCAGTTCACTGGCGCTATCGATTCTCCCTTATGTTTGAGTTTCATATCAATATCCGTTCTAGTTAACATCCAATCACCATTTATCTTCGCCGTTTCTCGAAGACTCCATCTATAATCAGGTGGGCATTGATATACATGCCTTAATATATGCCATAATTATTGTCGAAATATTGTTTATAATCTTTCTTTAGTGGTTTTCTCCTCCTCCTCGGCAGTTGGGGAGGGTTAAAAAAATCGTCAGTTATGTCCTCTTACGGCCGTTACCGTAACTACATGTGCCCCAATAAGAGCGTATCATTGCAGTGGCAGTGGCCCCTTAACCTCATCAGTTCGCATCTTAGGACATTCGTCCTAAGCATTTCATGATAAGGGACTGTGATGTGTCATTCCCATCGTGAACAGGATATCTGTGGCTGCTTTGCCTTCTCTTTGCTTCCATTAGTCACTCATTAAATTTTTTGCTTGGAGAACGACCGAGGCCTTATTTTTTCTGCATCCCTGCCGTTGCCCTGCAAACCTCGAAGCTTGGCTGACGAAGTTTTAAATTGCAATAATAGGAAAATAGTCAGGACTGATGTGGTCCACTGCGATAAAATTAATGCGAAAATTTTACCAGAAAGATTATTTTAAAAATTGAATGGAATAATTATTTAAACAAACAGCTCGAAATTATTTCGAGGCGTTGTTGTTTACGTAAACTACCATTGCAAATCTGAGTATTATGTGTAATTTCACTAAATTTTGCGGAGCAGAAATCACGTCTTCTCTTTTAATTATTTTACTCTAATTAATTCTTGCTGTTTGAAATGAACTGCTGTCCACTCCAGATGACCTCTGACAATCAGTAGCCATGGACGCGTGGAGAGGCAATACGACAACAGTAAACTCAATTCCACTCGTTTAATTTCGAGCTTTAAGTTCTGGAATAAACCTGCAGGTGTCACATTTCCACGATTGCCCAGAGTATACATATATATCGCCATATACAGTTATACGAGTATACATATATTTATACATATCGCCATTCCTACTTTCCCCACTCTTCACCTCTCTGCCTGCCACTTAAACGGAGCCTTAACCCTATCCCTCCCTAATCGATTTTCCGTGTCCGCGTTTTCTGTATTTGTCCTTTCGTATGCTCGTGGACGCCCGAAAACGCGTGCCTTGACCTCGCGGCCATCTGGCGACGATTTCTTCGTCTTATCAGCAAGCCTCCTCGCGGGACTGCGAGGCGCTGAACGGCTTTGTTGACCTGCTTAATCGATAACAGTTGTATAACTTTCATTTCTGCTTAAATCCGCTCATTGCTAATTATGATGCGCTAGTTTATTTAAAACACAAGCCCAACTGTTGTGATTGCTTAAATATTTTTTGGTACATACCTTGCGAAGGGTAATCGGAATTCTTCCTCTGAATTTTATTGTAAACTAAAAAAGTGTGTACCTACATGAATATTTTAAGAAAAATACTTTTAAAGCATCTTATTAGTAAGGAATAAGTTTAAAAATCCATTAACGTCTGAGAGAAATGCCACTTCCACTTATTTTTTTCGTATGAGGCAACTAACATACAATTACTCTAAATAGTGAAAGATTTGAAGCTTTCTCGGCGAGTAGAATGAGTTAAGTTTTCACGGCTTTCGTACCGGTTTGAATTATAAATAATCAACGTTTCAAAAAATGACTCAGTGATTGTCATAAGTATTTTGTCTGACAGAGTGAGGAAATTTATGTTATATATAGCAGGGCCGTCGTTAAAGCATCGTTATGCGCCATTCTAATGGCATTGATGGCTGGTTTCAATGTTTTGCTTAAGTTAAAGCCATGGTGTTGGTTGGTGTTATCTTCCTCAATTCTAATTTCTGCGACTTCTTTAGCGACCCTGTACGAATCTCCGTTCGCTTGAACAAAGTTGCTATGCCGCGCCCAAAGTAAAGCAATATTATGTCTTACCTCAATGGAGGTTCACCGCATAAACCTCAAATATTCTTCATATGCATTTTGTATTTTAGTAAATAATTCCATGTACATGCAATACGACAAGCGACATGCCAGTGACGGCTCACGGAGGATTGCACGAGGAAGATTGATTTGTTTTAATAACACAGCCTTTTTGTGATGATGTGGGGGAAGCCCGAAAGAGGAAGAGAGAGAAAAAGAATTTAGGACGGTTAACAGCGTGGCAGAAGGAATATAGGGGCTGATGAGAAGTCTTAGTGCGAGGAAAATACTTTTTCTTTGTTTGGTCAGTGAAGTTCAAAGGTGTGACGTTGCCATGGAGTGATTTAAGGTAGGGCTTGTTCAATACTTTTTAAGTTGTCGTTACAAGACTGAAAATAGGATTTGGGTAGAGTATGGGAACTATTGCAAACTTAGGTTTTTATTACCAAAACACTATACCATCTTTAGCTACGGTGTACTATGGTTTTCAAAAGTCTCGGTGCATCCACTTTGCCCCATTCTACAAACCGTAGAATGGGGCATGGCCGGAACGGTTTTGAAAATTGGCACCACCTGCGGACTGCGTCTTTTGCTGGGCTAGCTTCACTTGTCGTGAGAAGACGGTGGGGTATGAGGTACCGACGAAAGAATCGACGGGGACGGAGTAAAACACGGGAGAGGAAAACCCCATCGGAATGCACCGAAGGTTATTCGCGCTCATGCGGTTGCGACGCGACGATGAGGCCTCCGACTTGTGTGATTTTCGCTTTCGAAATTCACATTTGTGCTCACGAGTGACCCACTCTGTAAAAGCGGCACGGTAGCCGCGTGGTTAAGACTGCCTCGAAAGGCGAATTTGAAACATTCCCAGGTTCGATGCTCAGTCGTTGTCTTTTTTGGCACTCAAGTAATTTAAATATGACTGTGAAAATGAACCTCCAGTACAGTCGCATTACATCAACGCACCCGGTACCGTTTATTCTATTACAGGAATTCAATAATGATGAAGGGAAACCTAATACTAAATTAGAATCCTTGAATCCTTATTTCTCCTTAAGCCAATCTATTCACAGTGAATAAATACTTACACGTCTCACTAGCTGAATATTTTTGGTCTAACATTGAGTATGGCAAAATCTCCCGAGAGGTAAGATCCCTATGCTCGAAACAAATCTCTCGTTCTACCACCAGGATATCAAGTCACATTCTAGGTATGATATTTTTGGTGATCCGCGAGTGATACGTATCATCGAAATGTCTTAGGTAGGCCTCTTATTCAAACTCCTAGTGCTCAAAGAAATAATATGCTGTGAAAAACAGTATTTTGATGCTATAGAAAGATGGTTTCTCAGGGTGTACGAGCGAAAGTAAATCATACGGCTCGGGCCGAAAAAAGTATCCAGTTATTTATTTACCGTATTCTTCTGACGATTATTGTGTTCTGGATATATTGAGTAGCGTAGCCAGGGGGGTGGGGGTGAATGCCCCCCCCGGGCCCCTATGTTCTGCAAGGCTGCATTTTGCTAACGCTTGCATGAATTTGCCACAAGCTTTTTGGGACCTCACCATATTTTCTGACGAGAAAACATTCAGGAGTGATTGCAGCGGCCGAATACACTTATGGCGTCCTCGTAATACACGGTTAAGTTTTCCGTTTGCATATGCTTCATCTTGAATTGATTCAGGCCTTAATCTGAATTACCTTAATCAACGCCTTCTTCTGTTTCTGTTGATATTTCCCTCAATCATAAAATGTTTAAGTGTTAGAGGAATAAAGTTAGTTATTAGTGATAAATGCATAGATTTTTAGCACTTAGAAGTGCGTCGGTAAACTGCTACGAAGAGAGGTCAAACTGATAATTGATATTTAAAGCAAATCATTGACGTTGAAAAATATCCGATCTCATTTAGACTAATGTTACGCAGCAGAAGACAATAGCTTAGTTTAAAACTTCCAAATTTTGCCATTTTACACACATATATAAATGTAAAATATAATGTTTCTTAATGTATCTTCGATGAATTTTGTCTTTATAGATACGAATCCAGCCATATTTTGAGAACAATAACATCTGGGCGTGTTACTGCAAGCTTTTGGGGGGAAATGACCGCTTCTGGTCCTGGACCATTAGTGAGGATGTCGACTCGAATGAACGCGCTGGAGTACGTTAACGTATTAGAAGATAATCTGATACCGTTCTCAAAAGAGGTTGCCTGGACGGGGAATCGAATTTTGGACAGAACAACTGTCCTATACATACGGTCAGAGCCGTGGAGGACTTTTTTGTCGAAATAAACAATTAGTGGTGTTACCTTGGCCGGCATGTTCACCAGATTTAAATTCCATCGAAAACCTGTGGGGACTTATCAGCGTCGTAGCTAGGGTCATGAGTGCCCCTGGCAAGATTTGAATTTTGCGCCCCCCAAGACTTATTTTCTAGGAAGAGAAACAACACTATAACTTTGAAAGTGTAATTTAAATTTTGTATACATTTAAGCATAAAATTAGTTCTTACTATTATGAAGGAAGGGAAATAATAAAATACGAGTTCATTCATCTAGACATTATAAAATCTCTTAAAAGTTTACTTTTCTGGCTTTTTTTGTGGCCAATTTGACAATAATATCGTCTATATTAATGGTTTTTTGCAATTTCATACTCAATCAATAGTATAGCGCAATTACTCAAACGATCTTGAACAATCTGCGATCGTAAATATTTTTATATTAATTTTTATTTGCTGAAAGATATTTCAGAGCTGGCAGAAGTCACAGGTAACGTCAATGCTAGGCAAAGTGCAATCCCTATATTGGGATAACTTGCCACTAAGCCATATTCTTCACGGCAATTAAGACGTGCAATATAATCTCCATTTTTTAAATCAGGTAAAAATGCAATCAGGCAATTTTGTTTGGTATTTGTACCTTTCAATTTCTAAACACAACTCGTTGGCATTTAAATCATCTTTGTATTTTAATGCGAGATCCGCTACGGATTTCTTTAGTTCTTCAGTGGAGGTTTCATGCAGCAAAAGTCCTGTTAGGTGACCAAAATCAGAAGCTACGGCAGCTAAACTTTGAAATCTCCATCCCATTTGCTGAATAAGTGGGTCTAGTGCACAGTAAAGCTGAATTTTATATTTTTGAAGAGGATTCTTTATGGCCGCATTCTTGGCCCTTTCATCGAACATTGTATTAACCTTTCGTTTACTCTATTTAGAAAGTTATGGTTCTATCGACAGCTCGTTTGTTAGATTAATTGCTGAATCAATACACAGCTATTGGGCTTCTTCTGAAATAATTCAAAAATCCACAAGGCCCTGCAAGTGTTTTGATGCAGCCTCAATGGAAACAGTTTTTTCCTGTAAAATGATATAAAGGTTCTCAATACTTCGAAGAGGATATTCTCATACGACCACAATACAAATAAATACGAATTTTATAATTTTTAAAATAATTTTAGCTAAATATACAAGCTATATGTCCTCCATTCATCAGTTACTTCTGCAATGGTATGTAATGTTTTCATTATTTGCGGTAGTTGAGTATGCAATGCGTGATTGAATTATAATTTGATGACCATCTCGTATCAGAATGACCCTTCAAAGTAAATTTTAAATTTGATAAAGCTTGCCAACGTTCAATCGATCCGGAAAAATAATTAAAAATATTTTGCACTGTGTCGAAAAACTTAGTCATTTCTAGTGTTACAAAAGATGTATGCACTCCAACTAAATTTATTTAGTAAGCTCGACTAGTTAAAAATCTGGCAGGTTCATTCAGATGTAAGATTCGGGCTTGAACACCTTGATATTTACCCGCCATATTTTACCCCTTATATTTAGGGTCTGGTACAAATTTTAAGTGTTAAGTTAGGGGCGCCACGCCGTTTCTAATCTGTTTTTTTCCCCCGGAGTCGATTAGAAACGGCCAGTTGTAATCAAGTGTAAGTTTTTTTATGTGAGGTAAAATCATGTACTAATATTTTGTGCGTGTGCCCCAGCTGTGGGCCTGCAAAGTGCGCCCCCTTGAGGGTTGCGCCCCTAGCTACAACGCTGGGACTTATGGTTCAGGAGTGGAAATAGGTAAAAACAAAATCTGTGGATGCATTAGAAGCCCATGTCCAGGAGTTATGGGACACTTTCCACAAACGGCCTCAAATATGCGAAAACTTAGTCGCATCAGAGAATCGCCGGTTACAGGAAGTGGTGGATTCAGGGGGTTGACGAAACAAATTATAAAAAATCTAAAAAATTTCATGTTTATTTTTTCACCCCTTTCCTCGCGGCTGCATACAGAGACAAAGACGAATCACAGTCCGTTGCAGCTAATAAACAATTGGTAGAATTATGTCAGCACAAATATTATCACTGTCATATTTTGCCGATCATATTATTTTCACTAACAACATCCACTCATTTCCGAAGAAATGAAGAAAATATGAACTTTGGAAGCTAGTCTGGTGGTGTGACTATTGAATAAATAGTGTAACGACAGAAAGAAGCAAGGATTAACAATTCCCTTTTTGAATTCTCTTATCCTTTCCCAGCCCAGAAATGCATACCTCGCTGAAATTACCCTAGAAAGGGTTAACAGAGAAAGGTGACTCCGGTTTTCGAAAAACTATGCCGCATCCAATGGCATTTTAAAATAATATATTCAGTGGCGTAGCCAGGTTTCGGGTCTAGGGTGCACCGGGGGGAGGGGGGGGGGTTTAGGGGGCTCCGACTCATAAATTTCAGCAGTTTATTAAACATACTGTTACATACTTGAACTGTATTATTTTTTCCGTAACATACTTTCCAACTTGTAGACCTTGTAGAATTTATTGTTGATGATGAAGTTATTAAATTAATATACGCACGTATTTGGGACTTTAGGGCGGTAACATTCACATACTTAGGGTAGCCAGAACATAGGGAACGGGGGGGGGGCATTCGCCCCCCTGCTCCCCCCTGGCTACGCTACTCAATATATCCAGAACACAATAATCGTCAGAAGAATACGGTAAATAAATAACTGGATACTTTTTTCGGCCCGAGCCGTATGATTTACTTTCGCTCGTACACTCTGAGAAACCATCTTTCTATAGCATCAAAATACTGTTTTTCACAGCATATTATTTCTTTGAGCACTAGGAGTTTGAATAAGAGGCCTACCTAAGACATTTCGATGATACGTATCACTCGCGGATCACCAAAAATATCATACCTAGAATGTGACTTGATATCCTGGTGGTAGAACGAGAGATTTGTTTCGAGCATAGGGATCTTACCTCTCGGGAGATTTTGCCATACTCAATGTTAGACCAAAAATATTCAGCTAGTGAGACGTGTAAGTATTTATTCACTGTGAATAGATTGGCTTAAGGAGAAATAAGGATTCAAGGATTCTAATTTAGTATTAGGTTTCCCTTCATCATTATTGAATTCCTGTAATATAATAAACGGTACCGGGTGCGTTGATGTAATGAGACTGTACTGGAGGTTCATTTTCACAGTCATATTTAAATTACTTGAGTGCCAAAAAAGACAACGACTGAGCATCGAACCTGGGAATGTTTCAAATTCGCCTTTCGAGGCAGTCTTAACCACGCGGCTACCGTGCCGCTTTTACAGAGTGGGTCACTCGTGAGCACAAATGTGAATTTCGAAAGCGAAAATCACACAAGTCGGAGGCCTCATCGTCGCGTCGCAACCGCATGAGCGCGAATAACCTTCGGTGCATTCCGATGGGGTTTTCCTCTCCCGTGTTTTACTCCGTCCCCGTCGATTCTTTCGTCGGTACCTCATACCCCACCGTCTTCTCACGACAAGTGAAGCTAGCCCAGCAAAAGACGCAGTCCGCAGGTGGTGCCAATTTTCAAAACCTTTCCGGCCATGCCCCATTCTACGGTTTGTAGAATGGGGCAAAGTGGATGCACCGAGACTTTTGAAAACCATAGTACATCATTCGTCTCTTCATCAACTCATATAACTATTCCCTTGGGTCGTTATCTAGCCAAAAAAGGAAAAATATGTCTGATAATGTAGGTAACATTATTATACGTGTAGTAAGTCACACCTTTGTTTTATGCTAGTTACAAGGTGTAAACCATCATACTATGTATGTACTCTAGTTTCATTATTTTAAAAATTAAGCCAAGTAATAACATGATAATGTACTTAAATCATTGGTGAGCCCAATATTTATCGAGCCGAATTCATTTTATTAATTAAATGGTATCGTTTCCCGCAAAATTCCTTATATCCAGAACACAGATCACACCATTGAAATAAGCAAGCGTTAGCCGTAAAGTCTGGGTAGATAATCAAATTCGTCAATGTTGTTAAGCTCCTGTGAACTTTTTAAAACCTGGAAAATGTAAATGGAAGCAAACCAGAACCTAAGAATTTTGACTATATGAGACCTATGCCTTTTCGTTGGATATATGTCTGAACCTAGGAATTTTGACCATGTAAAAGAGGCAGAGGATGGCGACAGAGACCTGATGGAGAACAAGAAATGTGAGATAAAGTGGAAAGATGGCCCAGAGATGTGGAAGTAAGGACAAAGGCTGTCCAAAAACCTTCCAATCGGCTAGTTGAGTACCCAATGATTGAATATGTTAGAAGAAGAAGTTTTCGTATCGTATGCATAGTGCCAAACTATGCAAACGATAATCTGTGTGGAGGTAAAACTTAACCATCTTAAATTAACCAAAATTAACCATCAGGACATTTACTCATTGATCAAACCATCAGATGGCGTTATAGGAGCGAATAAAGTTATCCTCGCCTTAAGTTCGAATGCTTGTGCGACTCAAGACACAGTAAGTGGGTATCTAATGTATTTATTCCATTCATTTCCTTTGGAACCAAGCAGTTTCCTTCATCGTTCTGGTGAACAGAAGATCCTCCTGCTTTCAAGCAGGGACATCAATGAGGGGCTTCTCCCGGATTTGAACCAAGGCCCTTCCCTCCATTGAGCTACCACGACGCCCAACTACCCACCCATTGAGCTACCACGCCTCTAACGCAACGGGTGATGCTCCGACGAAATAGAATCGGATATCCGTGTGATATGAGGCGAATAATAACCCGGTATAAGAGACGTTTACCAATGGGAAGGCTTCCCTAAAGCTTCGGTGATGGTCATCCACAATATCTCCTCTTGGCGCTCCGGCACAGCATGACTCGGCGGGTGGTATTTAATGACTCTGAGGTGAGCCCTTTGTGATCCGCGGGGATAAGGGGAGGGTGAGGGCGGAAACCCCATCCTCCGAATCGGGGGTGGTCCTTACCCCTCGGGCTTGGGGGTGGAAGGAGATCTACAGGGCTGCCAACATCCGTCTCTTCGGACGGTACACTTGAGTTACCATGGCGTAAGCCATCTACTGTCTAAGTTTTCACGTGATTATGTCTTTCTAATAAGTCTGACATTGAAGTACCCGAACGGAAACTACGATGCAAGGTTTTAAGGGTATTCTATCCCGAAAGTATAACTTCGTTGCTTATGTTTTGATTGTTCGGGCTGATCTACTGGTAAAGGTAGGTTTAAATGAAAGTAGGAATACCTGTACTAATCTTTTGTAGCTGAAGGTCATTGTCTCCATACAGTATTTCATTTTTAAGCTTAGCATGCCTCTTATCTCTCGTCATCCCTATCATAAAACCTTTTATATGTCTTCCCCTTTCTACTCAATCAGTATCCCTCGCTCTTTCGCGGTCTTCAGCTTCCCCTCGCCCCGGGTTGCTAGTTCGATTCCAGTACTCTTCCTTCTGTGAATTTCCTCCAGAAATTTCATCTCCTTACCCACCATGCCGAGCACTTCTTCGAAACTATGTAATTATGTATTTAAACATAATTAATTACGTCGAGCAAAGACTCATTTTTCGTAGTGATGAACCTTTATTATGTAGTATATAAAAACATGTCATTCAAAGAAATGCAAAAATTATTACAATTTTTTCAATAAATTTTCATATTTTTTCATTATTTCCATTTTTCCACATTAAAATTCCAGCGCAAAATAAATGCTGAAAGTAAAATAAAACCATCATAAACTTTGAAAAACTATTTAAAATGTTTACAAACTAAGACTGTTTCGTCATCTTCTACGCTTATGCCAGTAAAATTCTGCGCCCGCATTCGTTCGTTCAAGGAGGTAGGGGCGGTTTATTAAGCCTTGCAATCAGATGGCGGGATTCTCAGTGGTTCTGAGCAATTGGTTTCTATAGTAGGGTACGTTTTGGGTCGCAGACGCTCGTGCACAGGATGAGGCTAACAAACGTAAGAGGGACAATGGGAAGGGAATGCATTCTGTTGCCAAATGGTGCCGCATACTTTTGAAAATGATTGAGAACTGTCTCTCTGTCACCAACATTCTGACTCTAACCCACTTATTCATTGGCCTCCCTTCTTACCTTTTCTCGTTGGTGGAATATCCGTCCGCCAAATCTACCTCTGTTGTATTGTCTTTAACAGACCGTGGTTACAGTTAAAGATCTCCGACTACAGTTTTACTGCTGCCCCCTCCCGCTAATCGCGTCCGAGCGCAACAAGTGCCTTCATATCCGGGAATGTTGGTTGCCTCCAGGTTAAAAACACGTGGGAGTCCAGTAGAAATGTTTAAGTCTATCCAGTAAAGTACGTTATATCTCATGCATTGAAAATCTAATTTTGGAAGCATATCGAACTAAGCTCAACTAATCTATTCGGTCTACGTTGTATTTCTTTACAACGTAATCATCACAATAGGAAAATAAATATATTCTTTATAAGAAAAAATTTAATTGATTGATGCGGCCGATACTTTGTAGAATTCCATTGTTATTTTCAAATAGAAATATGGTAATTGAAACTTAGTTGTCCACTGTTTTAGTTATATTTATTTCTAGTCGAAGCTAGTGGGCGTAAATATGTCTACAGTTGTGGATTACAAAATTTCAATTATCATCTTCCTCTTTGGAAATAGAAATTCTTTTATTTTCTTGAAAGGATCCGTCTTAAAACGTGTTTAGATGTTTATCTCATTCTGCATAAAACCCCTAAAATATATGGCACGGAACGATTTATATCGTATGAAGCGATTCGATGCTCATAGAATCAAAGAGCTTGATGTATTTGATGTGTGTTGAGCATGATAATGGCGTGATAAACATCGCATCGCGTAGCACGATGTGTACATCTTGATATGGAAAAATACCATTGTCTTCCCTTTCAGGAAAATATGAAGCTCTACAAAGCCAGCCTTTGTATCATGGTTTCCTAACTTAGTGCGCGTTATCCTAAGGAGAAAAAGGGTTTCCTGTAACTAAAGTCTTATTAATGTAAATGCATTGATATGGCATCATATACGTGCATTTCCGTAGCATGTTCCATCAGCCATCCTCGTTTATCTTCTAGTTGCGATATAAAATGTGCATATTTTGCCCAATCAAGCATAGAAGTCCAATAAAATAAGGCATTCTATGATATGAAAAGTCTGCTTACTGTTAGGTATATTTTCTTAGAAGTAAGGAAGCACTTACAACGTACAAAGAAATGAAGATGGCTCTTATTAGGTGGTGAAGTTTATCAAATGACAGCAGCAGAGGAGAGGAGTTTGGTGGCAATGGAAGTGTGATGTTACCGAAGAATGATGAATATCAAATGGAAGGGTAGATTCGCGAACACCCACGAAGTTCTACAAAGACCTGGGAGATAAGCTATCGATTGGAAACTCTAAAAAGCAGAACAGGAAGAACATACTGGACGCATTCGGCGATAACAACGTCCCGAAAACACTGTAACAGCACTGCAACAGCAACAATGGATGGTACGTATTATCGATGAAGATCAAGGATGGAATATTAGAGCAAATTATAAAGGGTGGCAAAATGAGAAGGTATGAAGGAATTAGGCAGACCAATCTCCGAATTGGTGATTGCTGATGATGAATATTTCCTCGGGTCAAACATATTTACCTTTACTCCCGACCATGCATTCAGGAGCGTGCAATGAGGAAAAAAGTTGTGCACATATTTTACTTATACGCTTCCACATTTTGGCCTGAAGATGATGAAAAAAATATTCTTGTAACCAGGTCGTGATGATAAAATATTTGAATTGAATTTCATGAAGGTAGGGCATCTTTCTGAATCTTTTTTTTCTGTTGGTTGTCAAAAGTTCTACTTTTTACAAAGAGTAGCGCAAAGCGTTTTGGAAGAAGCCGGGATTTTAATCGTTGCATTAGGCAGAACGTAATTGAAAGATATTATATTGCATTTGTCGGAATTCTTTGAGTTTCCAGACCCGAGGCCAGTGCCATTTTAAACCTCTGTTCGTCTCGAAGTGTACAAACTGCTAGGTTGGGAACCCTGCTCGCGGGAGGTTGAGTGCTCAACAATGTTTGAAAAGTTTCCCGGACGAGAACGGTTTTCAAGCGGTTGAACTGCTCGAGGAACAAGAAAAGGCGGCTGCGCCGCGTCTGAATAGCCGTGACCGATACACGTAATTACCTCTTCCCGGTAATCTTTTTCACTTTTCCTCGCCATCCCCCTTTTCCCTCGTTCGTCCTCCCTCCTCTCCCCCTCCCTTTCTTCCTTCCGACTGAGGAAGGAAGGGGGTTGGGATCGAATCAGCTCCGCTTTGCCATGGCTGTCAACTGCCTGTTTAGCGACCCCCCACCCTGCCCTCCCCATCAATGGCCCTCCCCCGCACCCCACCACCCACGGGTTTTTATTTAGTTTTTTTTTCAAGAGGCGTCTTTTGTGCCGCTTCAAAATGGCTCCGGTTAATCCATCCTTCTCCGAAATCAGACGTGGTATGAAACTCGAAGTGATGAATAAAACTGATGATATCGGGCCTAACGTCTTGGAAATGATGGATATCCATATTGAGACAAACCAACTTTGAAATTTCCACAAACTGTGTGTTTTGTGAACTTAAGTTTGTGGACTAAGCTTAAGTTTGTGAAAATTACAAAGTTGGTTTTCCTTAACTCCGAAATTATGATTGGAGATTCAATCAAGGAGGATCTGAAACATTTTCTTGGGATGAATCACTTCGCAGAAACTGGGTGGTTCGATACATGAGAGAATTTATTCACTAAATTGAGAAAATGAACGTGTTGAGCACGTGTATTACGGTGCATTGTGCATTAAGGCTTTTATCCAGTCTTATCCTCAGCAACGCCTCGAAAGTGTTCATCTATGAGCATCCTAGTCTATCGATAAAGACTAGGTTGCATAATCCTACGCTCCGTAGTTTAAACTATTATTTTCTTCTTGGCGGACGTCAGTGGGGGTTTATGCGATATATATGTTTTCGTCTTCAGTCCACAATGCAGCACAGAAGACGTTGTCGTTGGTTTATTACTTTCTAATCTTTGAGCAAAGTCCTTCTCGTCCATTCTCTTCGAAAATTATCAGTAAAAGAATATTATTTTATGAGTTAGCGTGTCGGACTTAGTACAGAACATTGCGTCCCTATCTTTCCTCATTTCATATTTTTATAAATAGCCGTAAATGCTTTGATTTGGTAAATGAGATTTTCTGGGCTGAATATAAGGACCCGGTTGAATATGAGGTAAGAGGGAATTAAACATATCTGGTGGAAAAATTCACGTGCCAAGGTGGTACTTTGGACTTGAACTGTTTTTGTAGTGAAGACGCATGTTGTAGAATTTTCAACTAAGAGATGAAATTCGCCATGAAAAATTATTAGACTGGACCCGGATTCAAACTTGGATCTCCCAAATGCTGGTAAGGTGTGTAATCCAGTTACAACCCCAAGCCATTTTAGTTAAGTCGAATTTTAGCGTCAACTGGCACATTTCATCCCTTTGGTGTAATACATCTTTGCATCCGTGCGCGGGACTGCGTACCAAGGCATTTGTGATTTTCGCAGTGACATTGAATAATTTCACCATCCCGGCCCTCTCCTTTGTACCCACGAAGAGAAGGTAATTGACGAATATGACTATGAGTGAAGGCGAACATAAATTATTGGTTCAATCGGTAAAGGCGAACTATCATCTCACCAGTAAAAACGCGATTTTCACCCACTTCCAACAGACGTATTGACACCAAAATCACCTCTCTTATCATGCAAACCTTGCGCATATGTGCTACAGTTTTAACATAACAATGCATCGTTTATACTCGGACTGGCTAAGTGTCAAGCCGGAGAAGTGCGTCGTTTTTTCCTCTTGAACAACATTGAGCAACATCGGACCAAAGGGGGAGAAATGAGGAGGCTTTTATTAAAATCAGAAAAAAACTCCATATCTCCCTTAGTTTAGAACATAGTGAATTTTTTTAGGTGTATTATAATTTCTAAGAATAATGCAAATTATTTTTGTTTCGAACGTTTTTTGATTACACCAACACTTAGCTCAAGGGGTTGAAAAAATAGGGGTTGAAGGACAAACAAATCACAACTCCCTTATTATTTACATTACAAAATCCGTTCTGTAAAAGTTATCTGAAATTGTCAATACAATATCTACAACTTTTGTTCCAAACATTTTTTTGTACAACCAGCCATTATTGCAAGGGGGGGCAATATTACCTATTTGTATTTCGGGGGTTGAAGGAGAAAAAAATCATACCTCCCTTATTTTTTACTGTAAAAAAATTAATTTAAAGTTATCTGAAATTATCAATAAAATATCTACAACTTTTGTTTCAAACATTTTTTTGTACAACCAGCCGTTATTGCAAGGGGCGTCAATGTTACCTATTTGTATTGTAAAATAGGTACCTATCTGATAAAATATTAAATTCTTGCACTAGTCTTTTAGCACTGCCTTAAATACGAAAAATTTCCGAGTAGATCAATTTTATTTTTTTCATTAAAATATAAAATAATTGAGCTACGAGTTTGGTTTTTGGACTAAATTGAAGCTAAGTCTTCATAGTTTATAATTTATTTGACAAATTTGTCTCAATTGACCGATACACTGAGAAGTTTGAACTTTTCGCGTAAAAATTATGCAATTTTAGAGCTTTTGTCATTTCCGTTGCTACGCATTTATTTCATTGTTACCCAGCCTTGCAATACGAATTGCAGGCTAATAAACTTGTTTCAGCACAAATAAAATTCCAAACAACTAAAATATATCGTAGAAATAATAAGTGTCGATAAAATGGAGCCTTTACGAAAAAATAACGTCTCGCTAGTCACCGAGGGAGGTTTCAGTTTTGAAAGGAAGCGGCCGCCCCTGGAACTTTCAGTCAGGGTATTTTTCGGCGATTCAGCGCTTGTCAGCGGCAGAGAGCGTCCTGACATCATGATTTCAAAAGACATTTAATCGTTGGCTAATTTCAGCCGCCATCTAGAGCTCATGCATGTACTACAGTACTTATTTGCCTCCAATGCATCATGTTACAGAATCAAACAATTTTACCACCCAGGTGGCGCGCGGCAATACATATAGCTACAACTCGGCCAATATCAAGTTGATTTCACTGAAACTTGCGCGCATACTTCATCCGAGTGCAATTCAGCTACTCGTGCTGTTCGTTAGTATTTATTAAAAATATGAACTTCGAAATCTACCTGCACCTGTATTTTCCCGAAAGGGAATTTTTACATTTAACGCCAAATAATTTCAAGTGCAAGTTTCGAAAAATAGCGTGCAAAGGCATAAGTTTGCTGTTCAAGACAAACAGAGGGCACGTTTTCCCATAAGTAGCCAGAATATGAATGAAAATGCATTTAAGTCATCGTACGAGTCGCCTTTGCGGGCTGACACGATTCGCGCCGTTGTCTTACTAACATCATTTACCACCGCTCTGCCGTTTTGTTGTCCCATGCCTAACGATTGGAGGATTTTTAGGCATTAGTTAAATCCATTCGCTTTGTTCAACTGAACTGTAGCCGTTAATCCTAATGAGAATTACAGTTTGAATGTGGCGTGGGAGAGATAATCGTTTTAAGAATGCATTCTCGCAATACTGATGGATAATTTATCGCGGGTATCGTTGATATGAAGATAATACTAATACGTATGAGAAGGAAATGGAAACAGAGATGTTTGGATACGGATGTGACTCTTTAAAATTTCTGGTTGGCGTATCGTGATATATGCTCTTAAGTCGTACTGCACGTGGAAAACGCTGCGATACGCGTTATCGTAGCGGAGGAAATGGTAAAAAGTATACGCGTTATCGTAGCGGAGGAAATGGTAAAAAGTATACGCGTTATCGTAGCGGAGGAAATGGTAAAAAGTTTGGAAAACCATAGAAATTGAGGTTTCCAGCTTCCAGGCACGGAATTGCTTCTTCATGGCTTAGTTTGTCCGGTTATCGTTAACCGATAGATGTATCCTCAACCCAGGTGGTATTTTCGTTAACTTGATGTAAACTGAGAGTTTGCTTTATACATTAATTGTGATATTGCCGGCAACGTTGGCTGCGGGATGACCCAGAGGTCGCGGGCTCGAGTCCCGGCTGAGTGAGTTTTTCATCATCCTGGTCTTGGGTGCTTGTGTCATGAGTAAATTATTAATTGTAAAAAAGAAATCTACATTCCTAAATTCACTTAAAGAAAGACGTTATTGTTAGTATCAGACTATCGATCAGCCGACCTAAACATTATTGATGGGAGAACATATTTTCATCGCTTTTCATACCGAGAAAATGTTTTGCCAATCATTATAAAAACGGACCGATGAATACTTATAATGGAATGAATGAACAACAATATTCCAAAAGCTCCTCCGCAGTTGGCGTAAGTTGATGCGTTTTTCTAGAGGGCCTCTACGTTTTTCCTGCCAAGTGCCTAAAATAAAAATATCCACAACGTGCATTGAAGAATTTTTTCATGCTCTACGCAACAAGTTCTTTCCAAGAATAAACAAAAACGGTATGATTGTGAATGGTTTGTTAGTGGTAGCTGAATATCGTGACTATAAAGAAGAAAAGTGTCAATTCAATTTTAATTATCAATAATGAATACACGATCCATCCTTAGAATTGACAGAACGTTTACGTCATCGGGCATGTGACCGCACGAGCATTTGGGAAACAGCAAACAACCGTTCTGTATAATTCGACGGATTCGACTGTGACTTATTGGAAATTTTATTCATTTTTTTGCACGCAACTTAGTTTCAACTTTAACTGTCCGTTGTGAATAGTTACTGATGGCAATTTATTGTTGAGGTAGCGTTATGCATATAAATTTAACGAGTGTACATTTGTTGTACCAATAACAAGTTAAATTTCGATGAATAATAAACACCAATTCGTTGGTGCTGAAATTAAAGGAGAGTGAGGTCATTAAGTGTTGAAATTACATTATTTAATACTAATTCAGTAATATTTTCGAAAGATTGTCCACTATAATGTTTGCTGTAGAGTTTCCCAAAGTCAACAATTGTTTTTGTAGGGAATCCTTTCCAACGGAGACAAAACGTGGGTATTTGTCGAATTATATTCGTTCTACTTCATTGTCTACCCTGGCCTAACATATTTTTATGTTTTTCGCTAAAATAAGCTTTTATAAGCCAGTCGATTTCTGTGCTAAACCGTCGAGCAAAGCATGATTCAGTTGCAGAAATACGGTGAAGCGTTGGCGCTAAAATGGCTCCTCGTCCGTTTCATCTATCATCTTAAGGCCGTTTTACACGGTACATTTTTTTGTACAATCTATCGTGCGAACGCATGTATCAGGAAATTGTACCGTGTAAAGCGGCAAATGGTGCGAACGCTTGTGCGAATGTATGAATGACTGAACGGAAAATAGAACCTGTTCTAATTCCATTCAGGCAATCATACAATTTCGATCCGGTTTTATTCAACAGATGGCGCAGATATGGCGAAAACTGTGGTGTCTGTGTTACGATTGAAAATAAAGTTGTTTATGAAAAGGATTAACACTTTCCCATTCCATTTTATTTTATTAATACCATTTTATTTGTAAATAAAAGGGGCAACTTTTTCTTCCCTGTACTTTTTTTATACGATTTCTGTGTGCAAAGATATTAAGGATTGAAAAGTTTTACTGCCCACCATTTTTAAACGGTGTATTAGAAAACAATTAAATATCGTATGCTAGTTTAAAACATTACCATTAACAGCTATGAAAAGTATCAAGTCTTAAATAGTTTTTTATTTATCAGGGTTTACGTGAAAAACGCATACCGACAGACAGCTGAATAACGGTGCGTTTTAGGACACATGTCCAATTGAATTTTTTTCTTATTTTAACCTGCTTAATCATATCCTAAAATATTAAAGAGTCATTACAAAACACCCTGTATAATCTTTAATGAGTAAACTCTTCTCGGGCTCTCCAACGGTTTAAACTGTTCATAATTGTCGACGTTTCGAGAGACGACTCGTCACTCATTCTCAAGGTAAGAATTAATTACGTCGATAATTATGAATAGCTTGAAGCAGTGGAGAACCCGAGAAGAGTTAACTCAAAGTTGCTCAAATGTTTACATCGTCATTTCGTCGCGTTATTTGGTGTTCTGGTTTTTCAGTGTTATCGCGATCTTTGGGTTAAAAATTATTTTATTCCCCCAAATTTATGACTGTTCGCGTCCTGAATTAGAGTTCTTGATATCCCGCGTGATATAATAATACATAATCATTTTATTTCTGATGGTTGGCAAGTACATACCTAACGAAATCGTAAAAAAATACATTAAAACATTGGTACAAATACAAGGGAGGGAAAATTTGGAGAGACTAAAAAAAAGAGTCCCGTATTACGCTCTACCACTTGATAATAACACTTTGTCACACACTCCCACGAAATTTGTCTAACAAGAGTGGAGATCCGGCGAGAAACGTCAATGACTTGTCGCACTAAAATCCAGATGAGCAAAAACGAAACGATGCAAAGGTCGAATATAAAGCCAGAGAGAAGAGTCCAAGAGAGCTTTTTCTGATAAACAAAACACTCGAGAATTCCGTTCGATTTCTACCGCTAAATTGCACGGAAAATTGTGCGTTTGCACTCATCGTGTAGAGCGATATTCAGTCTTCAGTCGTTCGTACAATATTTTCTTGCACACTTTGACTGTACATGCGTTCGCACGATAGATTGTACAAATAAATGTACCGTGTAAAACGGCCTTTAGAGAATGCTCCTGATCCCCCCCCCACTATTTTCCCCTCCCCCGCCCCCTTATCCCTTTCCTTCCTCCCCAGCTCAACAATATGACCCTCCCTTCAGCCCCTCCCCTCCCCCGAGTCCATTGTGTCATCCTCAGCCGTCCTCCTCGTATTATCGCAGGCTCTAAATGCGCGGCCACCACGCTTCCATTGTTGCAACCATTGTTGCACGACCCGCTGAGCGCATCGCCTTTTCCTTCCCCCCCTCTCACCTCAACTTTCAAATGGCCGCCCGCCATCTTTGCGATCCTCTCTTGTTTCGTTGCTCGTTCCCTCGTCCCTCCTCCTTTGTGGCGCTGACGGCCTTCTCGTTTCCTCTTTTCCCCTCTTCATCACTTGTGGATAGAAGCGGGTCACCGGTTTTACCGATCGGGGATATCCTTTGAGTGCTTTCAATAGCCAGGGAATACTAATCGAGGGTGGTCAAACAGAATAACAAAAATCATTGACTCAAGGCGATACGAAAACCACTATCCGTACCGAATAAATGAAATTAGGAATGTAGAAACACAAACCAAAAAGTCTTCGCCACAATAACATTGTTGGCTTGTCATTTTCGGGAAAAAAAGCCTATGTAATGTGTGCCAATGAATAGGTATATACGAGTAGGACGGTAAGGGAAGACTTGTCATGGGTGATGGGAAAGGGTGGAGAGAAACCCGGTGTCGGCATAGGCCTACGAAAGGTAGGTACTTACGGGTCGATGGACACCGTGTATCACCGCACCAAACTGTAGATTCCCATTGTTAATAATTTTAATGCAATATTACATGACCAAAGAGTGTACTCCGATGCATTATAACAAATCATTTATCATGGCAAAACCATTTTACCACCATTACTCGATCAAAAGAATTTTAGCCTAATTCATGTAGCTAAATATCTGATGGAAACATTTCTTTAAACTGCAATGAGAAACGATAATGGACCTCGGTGCTGTTCAGAATGACTGACGGCGCGCTTTGAATTATATACTTTCATCTAAAGAATGAAGGCATCCCTTTTAATTTTTTTTTCAAATTATAGGTATTCGAAAAATTAGGTATTTTTAAAATCCTGTAAACTTAACAATGTGTTCCCGAAATTTACAGCTCTCCGAAGGATCCCAGGTTATAACCCAGGAATCCTTAGCTAGGTCTCATTAGCCTACAAAGGATTCCATTTGGGTTGTGTGTGTGTGTCTGTGGTAGTCCCTGGCGAGGAAATTATTTTCCCGTAAACTACCACAGGAGGGTATTCTGGTGGAGAGGCTGTGGTTGGTCCCTGTTGTGGAACCTCATTCCCGCAAACCAACACAGTAAGTATTTAATTTTTTTTTGACGAGTGGTGCATATATTTTACGGCCATTGGAGAAATATTTTATCTGTTTAATATAGGTATTCGGTCAACTAATTTGAAAGGAATATCAAATTCTTCTTTTATTAACTAGCATGTCATACTCCTCTCTAAACTCGATTGGTCAAATTTTTATGTTAAAACATTGACCACGGGGGACATAATTGAGCTTTTATTCTACGTAATTTCAAAAATGTCATTGGGGCGAGTGATCTGTTGGCCAACTTTATTTTAATTTTGAGCCTGACACTAGTTATTTAGACCCATACGCAATGAAGGCGCTATGATTGCTTTTTCGCGGTTTGTGATCGGGAGAAGGTCTCAGAACACCTGGCGGGGGTGATAATAAGCGTCTCCATACTTATTCCATTCCACTTATTTGACTGTAGGAAATTATCTCCAATTTACCTTTCCTGGAGGGCATGAAATTCTTAATTTGTATGATACGCCGCCCTCGGCGATTACGGGTAGAGAAAACTTTGGGGAATCGAGGTAATAGAAGTAATTAAACGGCCGAAATTGACCGTGAAAGGCATTCATTATCCCAAATTTTGTTTTCGTTCTCAAGTCAATCGGTATTGAGCTCATGGAGGTTTCCTCAAACATATTTTTGTTTTTGTGTGAGTGGTTGTTCCCCACGCACCTTTTTTCGAGCTCTTATTACGGAAGAATGCATCCACCCAGAGGATGTTTCCTTCGTGTCACCCCTATTCCCTCTTCCGTCTCTTTTTGTGAGCTAATTGGTACATTTCACTGCATTCCTTTCACCTCCCGAAGCAGCGAGACGATCATTCTCATCATGCAAGGGCCGCAGATATGCACACTTTGCCGGTTCCATTCGAGGACTTCTTTTTTTCTATCCTTTGGATTTCCCATCGCAAGCGCGAGGGCAAAAAAAAGTTGCTTCGTGTCCGCTGTTACTTCTCCGTAACAAATGTTGAAATAATTACCATGTGTTTCACGATATTTTAAATCTTTTTAATATACTTTTTTTTACCTCTGATCGCAAAACAATTGGCAATCAACGGAATCAGTTCCGACATGGATAGGTTGATATCTACGAAGTACCGTGCAAGCCACCACTGGGGTGTGTGGCACGGGGTGATTCCACACCAGGTATGCAGCACTCGTCCCAGCACAAATCAGAACCTCGCACGCTCCCCCGGCCGCTAGGCGCAGGCCAAAAAGCAGTCAGTAGAACAGTGCGTAGTCCAACCAGAAACTGGGAGAGTGATACGTAAATGAACGTGCAAACATGCAGAACAATGCTATACACACATCTAGAGGTTAATATAACTAATACTGTTATTTCATGAGTGCTACGAGATGCCACTTCATGCAGAGAACCTATCAAGTGGTGTGAAGTGTTAGTAATGATGTTGTGTAATAAGCACAAGTGAAAATTCTACTCTACCTATTGAGAGTGGGAGTTTCATATGATTGATCTATCGCAACTATTATGATCCCTTATTGCACGTGGGAAAATTACATTTTAAATCTATCGGTTCTGCAGTCAATTTCCTTTATCATATTCCTGTGATCGCTTCTACCGTAGTACGTTGGCTCTAGCAATGTGTTGAACGCCCGGCAGAAAACTGTCTGCTCCGAACTTGCACAAAATATTTAACCTGTATTTCTCCCTTCGATCAGTTAGAGATTCCCACCCTAATTCCTTCAACAATTCGGTAACACTGATAAGTTTGTCGTAACAACTTTTCTCAAATATTGCTGCTCTCCGTTGTATTCGATCTATTTCAGAGATTAGTCCTACTTTGTAAGGGTCCCATATGCTAGCGGCAAACTCCAAGTGAGGTCTCACGAGTAGAAAATAACATAGCTCTTTAACCTTCTCGTCGCATTTTCCTAATATTCTTTTAATAAATCCCAATTTGCAACTAGCCTGTCCGCAGATTTCCCGGACGTGTTTCCCCCAAGACAGGTCCTGAGTAAGGGTCACACCTAAGTATTTAACTGACTCTACATTTGATAAGTTAATATCAGGCGTCCCACAAAGACACGAGATTGGTCCTTAGCTATTCCTCGTATCCACATCTCGAGTACGCCGCGAGCATTTGTAACAGTGCACAGAAAGGTTTAATGGGCAATGTAATCGAAATACCCAGGAAAGCCGCTCGCTTTGTTAAAAACTGCTTTGAGATAACAGAAGAGTAGCGCAGCCATCGCAAGGACTGAAAATGAGTTGGAAGCCGCTAAAGACTCAAAGAGGTTTTACGTAAGACTAAGACCAATAAAATATTTCCACCCTCACGAGTTCCTGCATGGTATGGATCATTTTACTTTCGGTATACTCAACACACCTGTTGAACGTACAAAAGCGGCAATATAGGAAGGACTCAAGCAGGTGGGAACAGAAATTATTTTTCCCGAGAACTAATTACAACTGAAATAAAAACAGATCGGAACACTAGCCCAATAAAACACACCCCCTTCTGCATCCCTTTTCCCTCCCACATTGTCTTTTCCTCTTTCTGTTTCATGGATCGTGACCTAACAACCCCTGACACATCCCCTTTGCTTCAGAGTGATTCGTAGATTTAAACGTTGAAAGTTGCTCGATCTGAAAGCTGACTCATTCAATGTAGTTCTCCCGTCGGTTGTCTTTCTCTAGAATTATTTTTATTTGAGATAGACCCTTGATGAAGGTAGGGTGGGATGGATATTAAATTATTTCCATTTTGTCTACCATTGCCGCTGACATCTTATCCTATATTCTCAGCACTGCGTATCTCATATCATCCAGAAAGCCTTCTCTTTTTATCCACACTAGTCGGCCTCGGTGGCGACGGGGTGAAGTTCTCGCCTGTTAAACTGAGGGTCGCGGGTTCGAGGTCCGCCTGAGTGGATTTTTCACCACTCAGGACATGGATGTTTGTGTTCGCCCGTTGCTACTTGCCGAAACACCCGATGTGAAAGGACGGTAGATATGTTTTTGGGAATGTGGTAATAAATAAATGAATACCTCTTTTAAACAATACGCCCTCCTCTCACCCAATTCAACATGTCGTAACCCCTCTAGACGTCCACCAGCCAATTTTTCTGCCACATATAAGTTTACTTTCCTCTCCTATCTAATCTAATAGCTTTCCCTCTTCACCCTCTTTCCTCACCTCCCAGTTTACTCTTCTCGTCCGTCTCCGCCCTCACATCTCAAGAGCTTCCTGACTGCGCTCATCTTCCTTCCTTAACGACCAGGTTTCTTAGTTGTTCGGAGGGCTATACTATGCTCCATATAAGGGATTTCAGGTGGTTGGAGCAATTTTATTTATGTACTCATTTGCGATAAACGTTGCATACGTGTTCTCATTAGTGATATCTATGGATTATTGTGAAAAAATTGAATTACACCGATTTGGTTATTTGGCAATTTAGTGCTATTTTAGCACGTGGCACATGGCATGATTCGCAATAAGTCGATTGCGTACAGATTTTCTTCTATACGCGAAATAATACATTTCTTAACTGTTTATTTTTTTGGGATTCATTTCGGGACCTGATGAAGCTGGCAGGAGGACCAGCGAAATATTGTTTTTTGCAATTTTAAACATCGCGGAATGAATCCTGAAAAAATAAACAGTCAACACTACATCCGCAGAAGCCTACGAGCTAATACATTTCTTAGTTTTATAATTGTTACTGACAAACATCACGGTCTGACGCCGAGTCCAGGATTCGAAAGCTATATACTTCAATATAATTTCGTATAAATTTCGAACACCGCACCGAAAACTCGTCATGACATGCTTTCACTAAGAAAAAAAATATAATCATTGTAACATTTTCATTACTATGTTCCTGCATGGTGAGTTCCATCGCATAAACAGATGCACTTCAGTGAAATGTGGTCCAAGAATTTTTTTCGACTTCCTTAAAAAATTTTCTTTTCCTTCTTATTAAAGTGTGCACCCGATGGCCACGATTACCACTCGAGCCACCTTAACTAATCCTTCCAAAATATCTTTGCTCAGGTTTCTCCTCATCACTTCCTTTTTCCGTAAATAATTACTCAGCTAAAATCCTGGCCGAACTCAGCGGTGGCTGGTTTAAGTCCTCGCCTGCTAACACTATGGTCGCGGGTTCATGTTCCGTCTGGGCATGAGTGTATTTTCAGCCTTTTAACTGGGGTGGCAATGTCTACAGGGGTAATGGGGGTCCGGGGGTCGTCCCCCGGAAAATAAAAAAACTAGCGTTAAATTGTTGGATTTTTAAGTTTAGGCTAAATTAGGTATATTTTATGAAGATTCAAGATAGTGTCGTGCAGGTAGAATTGTATTTTCCAATTTCTTGTAAATTATTGAGATTTTTACTTCAAAATTCTGGGGTGGCAACTGCCACTCCCGAATTACGCCACTGCGTCTGGGTAAATATTTCACCGCCCAGGTGTTGGTGTATCTTATTGTGCGTTATGAAAAAAAAACTGATGCAAAGGTCTGTAGGGCAGTAGCAGTAGAAGATAAATAACGAGATACTAAGCGTAAAAACTTTGTAAAATGTCACAGCCTTTTTATAAATACGACCGGTTTCATCAGGTCAGGACCGGATAATATCGACTGTTCGATGACACCGGTCTTAATTAAAAATTCAGTTAAAATTATTCAAAGTTCTTATATATTGTATGTATGGAGTGACGACATTTCGTAGAGTTGAGCCGGAATCTGTCGAATTCATAATTAACGATTATATTCGCTTTGAAGCCCTGAAGAGATCAACAATGGACGTTCAATCGTAAGACTGGTTGGCTGCAGTGATCAATCCGTCCCTATTTGATGCTAGTTCCCTAACTAGTTCTAGTTCTCTTTGTCTACCTTTTCTTTATTTGGTCCATGTATTTATTTCTCGGCCTTCCACTTGCGACTTTTCCCTCTAGCTTACCTTCAATTATATTCACAACCATGTTCTTCTCATTGCAGAACTCCACTAATTTTTCTCCTTTGGCGTTTCGTTTTCCTTGTCCGAAATTTCGACCGCCTCTTCCTTCTTTTCCATCACACACCTCTTGAGTTCCAGTCACCCATTATGATTAGGTTCTCTTTCCCCTTCACTTCTCCGAGGACCTCTTCCATTTGTTCATACATTTCTTCTATTTCTTCTTCCGTGCCTGAACGTCGGCATGTACTAGACCTGCATTGTCACGGTTTCCGTAGTAGTCCCTGAAGAGACTGTCGTGTGAAAAGAACTGTCGAATCGATTTCCATTAGAACATCCTGCGCAAACACTCTTCTGGGAATCGTGGAAATTGGTCGACAAACACTGTACGAATGGGGTCGTCCCATGAATGAGCCACGAGGAGAGAAGAGGTAGAAGCGGGAAATATTTGAGTGGCACTTGCAAAATAGGTTCGGGATAATATGAGGAGGGTTGAATGGGGTGGGTTGAACGGGGATAGGGTGTGAATTAAGAAGGGGCACGCTCGTTTTACTCGTTGGCGTGCCCGTTGAGTCACGCGGGATTTCGGTGGAAGAGGGTGTGAGTGGAAGCATCATCATCGTACTCCCGGAATTCCGACCTATCTCGGGAAAGTTTCCAGCGAAACTTCCCCGAATCCGTCTAATGCGAGACGGGGATCGAAACTAATCGATCGAACGGAAAAGCTTAAAAAGACGCCCGCACACCGACAAGTCGATCTAGCCACGAGCTGAGTTGAGCCAAGGGAGTCAGTTCTTATCCCATGAGGATGCCAGCCATAATTTCATTATTTTTTCCGTGAAACTGACCTTATGAAAAATAGTGATTTTTATAAAACTAATTTTTAATTCTAAAGATTTTAATCGCTCCACGATACATTTTTTGTCTGTCTTGGTTTCACCACCAGAAAACGTGCCAAAAGGGAAATGGAATTTGCGTGTTGAAAAATGGCCCAGTGTCGTAATCGGACAAGGATATATAGAACCTCTCGTTTCCCGGATTTTCCTTCCGTTTTTGAGTCTAAATAAAAAATGATGTAACATCATCCCATTTTTATCGTTTGCTTCGATTTATAATTTTTGTTCAGTTAGTTAATTGCTAAAAATATAACAGAATACACATATATATATATATATATATATATATATATATATATATATATATATATATATATATATATATATATATATATATATATATATATATATATATATATATATATTTACATTTTGTGATTTTTATGATTTTTACTCGCCGGTAGTAAATGATGAAATTTGAACTTCAGCTCTTGGTTGATCTGAATCAATCGTGATTAGGTTGTAGAATTCATTCTGCTCATTTATTGAGAACACGCATTTAACTATTGATATAATGGAATTCCTTCCTTCTTACACGGACTTTTCCCGGAATCAAGCCTGCAGTAGTAGGCATCCTTTGTAGGGGGTGACGTGACATCGAAGAAGACGGCGATTAACTGTAAAATAATTGGAATTGTAAAGAGATCGTTTTTTGCACTTTTTGCACTCTGACGTTTGATCACAATCAAACATCAGAGACTTGGAAAGTACGAGCTGTCATTCTTAAGGCCGTTTTGCACGAGGCCCTTTATTGAAAATCTGATGTATGAAAGGATCTGCATTGGAAATAATTGCGTCTTGTAAAGAATTGCTAGAATGCATGCACGACAGATGGGAAAATAGCCACTGCTATAACTCCGTGCCCGCGGTCTCGTAATTTTTGTGCATCAAATTGCGCAAATAAGTGCGTTTAAAACGACCTTGGGAACATAGTATGCCTTCAAGCTTGGTCGTCTTTATCGTAAATGGGATCATTGGTCAATCTAATCGTACGTGGATGTAAAATATAATTCCATGGTAATGCTATAATTTTGTTCGCTTAAATGACTGTACAGTCGCTTCTTAATTTTAGATGTAGCTTGTAGAGTACGATTTTGGGAATAGTCGCAGAATAGACTCGTCACGATCCAACGTTTCGCTTATCGTCCTTCTCGAAACAAGTACCACCAGCGTAACCCATCGTTAATGCTCTTTGCAAATCCATTTTCTTAAATCTACTCCTCAATAAACGTTAATAATTCGAAAGGCCAAATACGTTTTACCTCCGCCACGGCTTACCTCCGTCGTCTGTTTTCATCCGATGCTGCCGCTGCGATTTAAACGGGGTCTGCGAAGGGCGCACAATACTGCGGCAAAACAACCTTAGAAAAGGATGCTTAGCTAAACTTACAATTAGCCAAACAACGTTGTATTGAGTTGTGGTTGAAGTTGTGATTTACTTTTCTTCGTGTTTACTGTCCTTCGCCTGCGACGTCATTCCATCGGGATCCACAATGCAGCCTTAGGGCTGGAAAGAGACAGAGGAAGGATAATGGGTTTGAAGTGTAATTAAGACACCGATTACAGACTTAAATGGGAAGGGAGGAGGTTATCCGTGACGATAGTGACGGTGATGATGATAGTAATAATGGCGGCATTCATTTCCACTCCCCCTCTCTCTCCCCCTCCCGAAAATATCTCAACACAACAGCAGCGCCATTTTTCCGTGGAAACGGGGTAGCCGTCCCTTGTCACGCAATCCTTGGCTTCCCGTGTGTGAATGTGCGTTTGTGTCGGACCGCGATGGGAAGGGAAATGATAATAATAACAGCAATAATGACGAAATATAAAAACTAAAGACGGTCGCTTGGAGTTCGTTGGGACGGCGCGGGAGATTGAATCCATCCGCCCGCGAATCCTTCACTATAGTAGGTCCCCGAGCCGCTGTGAAATTCGTCTCGGATTTCCCGCGACACGCTCGTTCTCAAATGAAGTACTCGAAACCAAGCGTACTTGTTCTTCAAGAGCACACCATATATTCGGGAATTTTCAATCGATCACAGCCCAGTTCATGAATCACTGTGCATCGGTTCATCAGCTACACCCGATTTATAGCATGGTAAATAAATACAATCCATCCACAGCAGTGTAGTGTTGTGTAGACATTGGTCGAGGTAATTGTTTCCATTTCTCAGGACAGATGATGCTATTAAAAATCCTACACTTGGACTACAATCTTGACACGGTGGAAGGGCATATGCATTTATAACGACCCATAGAACTGGACAAGTAGGTGCCATATTAATTGCTCCTGGTGCCAGATAGGTCGAAGGTAAGGAGCCGGATGAAAGATAGTTAATGTGATAGTGTCACGTTAAAAATACCGTTGGAACGTGGCAATGGAAATCCCCCAGCTATTTTCGTGAACATGGAAGGACAAAATAGAACATTGAATACTGACACCCTCGGGACTCGGGCGGGTGTTGTACTCTGCAGCGGGGGGAGGCAAGGCCTCCGATGTCTTCATCTCACGAAATCCTTGTTCAGCGGCGAAAATAAGGACGACGACAGAGTAAATTAAGAAAAGGGTGAAGAGAAAAACGGTGGCAAGTATAGGAACTTAGAAAATTAGAAGACTAATGTGGGTTGGGAAGCTTGAAAATATTAAACAGGAAACGGAGAGAGGAAAAATAGATGTGTAGGGATTGCGCGAGGTGAGATGTAGTGTTAGCGGGGACTGTGGGGGTGATAGTTGGGGTAATTAATTGCGGGGAAAAATAACGTCAACGTGGGATAGCCATGGTAATGAGTGCTAAATTGAGGGAGACAGTAGTAAAATTGAACAGTTGAGCGACTAAATACTAGTGGTTGAAATAAAAGCACACTCGACAAATTTCGTAATGGTCCAGGTGATGCATGAGTATCAGTAATCATATGGAGGGAGAGTTGGATGGCGTGTGTGATCGATTAGAAGCGATAGAGAAGTGAATTCTTCCATTATTATTAAGTTTTTCGTAAAAAAACTGAATATTGATGGAATATTGGAATGCAGTTGTGAGGGAAGGGTGGGATGGATGTGAAGTGGGAGAGTATGGGCTAGGAACAAGAAATGACCGCGGTGAGAAGGCAGTCTAATTTTGTTGGAGAAATAAATTATTAATTACCAACACTAGGTTTTAACATCACCTTAGGCGTTGGTAGAGAATGGAAAATTCCGGGCGACGCGGGGATACCCAATATATTATATCTTGGTCAACCTGAGTCTTAGGAACGGTGTCAAAAACTCGTGCAGCTTTCCGGGAGCGGATGCGGACTATCTCATAATTTAGTGCTTATGAAATGTGACGTTAGGTGCAAAAGGTTATGTAAAAGTTATGGGATGTAGAGGTGGAATGTGGAAGCATTAAAAGGGATGAAAACGATGGAATACCATGAGCTAGTGGACAAGAGCATAGGTAAAGCAGAGGAAATCGGGACAAATGAGGAAAGATGGGATAGTATAAAACAAGAATAGTAAGAGCGGCAGAGAAAACCATAGGATTAGTGGAAGCGAGAAACATAAAGAAGCCATGAGTCACAGAAAAAATTATTGTGAACGTAGAGAAGAGAAGGAAGTGGAAAAAACGTCAACACCGAAGGGTAACGAGGTATTATTGGGTGAACAGAATTTGAGACACCTCGTCGCCATCCCAAGGCTATTAGCGTATTAGTCCCAATTTAAGGCGACCCAAAATATAATGAATCTTCCCAAGTTTTTTAATTGAAATTTAGAAAAAAAATATTCCTTTTAATGTTTCCATTTTTATTTGATGCATTGTGGCTTTTCTCCTCAAGTAACATTTCCATTGTACTTTTATAACGTAGAATCCTAAAAAGTACGCCCAAAGAATTTACAATATAGTGACATTGAATTGACACGCTGAATCGCATACTGAGGAATACGAACAATACTGTTTTTAACGTTGCGAGTACTAGAGTATAGTGCGAATGTGACTTTCGAAGTTAACTATTGGAGATGAAACGTCGAACAATATTTCGACTCATGCGGTAGTTGGAAATAATTCAAGACTATAGCAAAGGGGCGGAGTTAATGGTTTTGTGAGCGCCTACTCCGTGGTTGGCTTTTGTCACCTCAACGTCTTCCTTGCTTCTTACATGAGGTAGTTTGAGCGGTTTGAGAGACATATATACCTATTTAGTCATAATGGAGACCATATTCGAATTTTATTTTCTAATTTAAGCGTCTGTAATACGTATGAAGTTATTTTTTGTAACATTGACGGCGCAAAAATATAGTTATACTAATATGAGAAAAAATCTCAGTAATAAAATAAATATATCGACTTAAGTCTCTTTCATGACTCATTTTTTCACGACGCACGGCTAAAAAGCCTTCAACACAGAAGGTTTTTTCCATTCTGTTAAAAATTACAGCGGTGAGTAATAGATACATTTTTATAAATAGTTGATAAAACATACTAACTACATATCGTTAGTTTTATGACGAAATGTAGGTGCAATAAATTCCTAACTTTTTCAATATTCTCCCTCTGGAGTGCACAGCCGTAATCTATCCCATGTAATACAGCTTATATTTTTAATCAAATTGCTGGAAACGTGGTTTGGCAAGAGGGTAAAATTTAGATGTCATTGGAAAGATGGGAGTTTTTTCTTCAAAAAAAATTAGGTCAAATTCTAGGTGAAGTGATTTTTCGCTCTGTCTCAGAAGTGACAACTCCCCCCTCTGCTCTCCTTTACTCCGGGCTATCTTTTGCCCTCTGCACGCCCTAATCACTTTTGGCTTCCCCAGAAAGCGGTAGATTCGTCTTTTTCTGTACGGGTAGTGGGGGGGGGCGAGTAATGGAGTGGGTTTCCGGGAAAATGATTTCGAGAAAGCTGCCGCCGCACTCTCTCATTTATTTAATTTTGCCCCAGATTACCTCGTTCTCTCTCTCCTTTCTTCACCTGCATAGGACTGTTGGGAAGTGTGCAGGTAAGGTGAGGGGTGAAATCCCCCCTCCCCTCCCAAGGAGTCATTTTGGTTTGTTCTCCCGTGTTCAGGACTCTAGATACAAATAAGCTGACTGATCCGCCATTTTTAATTTTCTATAGAACGCGGGTATTCGAAGTTAGCATGCAAGCTTATAAGTTACTCCAAAATTAATCCGAAGAAATTTATTTATGCAGAAAGAAGTTAGCTGTGTTTTCCGTACTCATTTTTGTCATAACATTTTTACTTGAAACCTTGCGAGTGGTGAGTATTTAAGTATTGCTCTAGTAAATTAAGCTTTCGGTAAACACTGAATTAAAAGTAGTCCACTACCGTGGAGTCAACTGATTCATTTAAAAAATATTAAATTTTTCCAATCCATAGGTAATAAGTAAAATCATAGAGTAAGTACGTCTAAGTATATACTTTCTCTATGGTAAAATTAATAGGAAAAACCACTGTTCTTTTCACTGTTCACTCTCTCAAAGTTGAGTTTTAAACTGCCAGATTATTCCTCTCACACAGGTTTCATTCAAGTATTCTACCAGCTGATTGGTAGGTTCTTGGACAGTCCCCATTCTGCATCCCAATTTCAATTTCATACACATTGCCTCGCTTTTCCTCCTAAGGATGTTCCGCCATTAGATCCCTCTTCAATAGGAGATTTAATCATGTCTCGTTCGCACATATTTGCCTGGAAAGTGCAAGAATGAAATGGGTTGAAGTAGCTAGGGCAACATACATTTTGTGTTCTACCGATGGATTGGTTGGTCTTGTCCTACCTACATGTATACCAGAGCAGGGTCATCGTCAAACTTTCGTACTCTTTGTCTCACTTTATGGCTCTTTTTAGCCCCTCCTACCTTTTGCCCAACTTTATTTCTTCCAGATGTCCTGTCCTCTTCCAGATCAAACATTCTCCCTTTATCACTTATCAGTATACCCATGGGCGCCCATACACGGGGGCAGGGGGGGCCACCCCCCACCCTAGCCTCCCGGGAAAAATAGAAAAGGGAAGGGAAAATTTAATTTATTTATTGTTTTTTCAGGATTAAAGTAATATTTTAGTAACAAATTTAGAAAATTGTCATTCAACTAAGATGTTCCCAAAATGTACTCCTGAGACCTCAAATTTGCTAAACTTTCCGGTAGAGGGCTCCTCGTACCCCCCCTCTTAAACCTATATTTTGCCCCCCCTCCCTGGAAAAAATTGCATGAGTGCCCATGAGTATGCCCTCCCATCTCAATACTTCCTCCATTTTTTTGCTACCTTCTCTAATTTTCTGCTTTCTTTCTCCTTCCACTATCTCCAGCTCCTCATTTGTCTTTCTTGGCACCCAGCTCCCCCTCTCCATTTTTCTCCTCATAGTAGTATTTTTTTTAAATGTGCTTTGATGGCTAAGTTCATTTCGCACTTACTGTCTGCCATGTGCAGACAGGGGCAACAGCACTCGGACGAATCGGAGGATCACCCCTCCAAACTTGAGCTGAGCTCAACGATGCTTGACTTCGGTGACTGATCGGGAACTGGTGTTTCCATCATGGCAGGCCGTTGCCCTTTTTCTCCTCATCCACATTTCAAATGCAACTATGCTCTTCTTTCAACAAGGACCGAGTTTTTTAGTCATACATGCTCCATATTTAACTGTTAACTAACCTTTTATTTATGTCTTTGCTTAATGTCCACCTCACCGATTCCATTCTCTTCATTAATGCTTTCATAGCTCATGTAGTTCTCTGCCAATAGCCATTGCTGCGGTACCCGTACTCTTCTAACACACACCCTGTAAACAATAAGGTGCAGAATTATACTGGCTTAGGGAAGTTCTCCCATAGATAAGCAAATTGATTCAGGGGAGATTGAGCAGAAACATTAAAATATTTGTTAAAACTTTAATACTGACAGTGAGAGTATCATTATGTGACTCGGAAACTTGGTCTTTGTGGAATTTGGACTGGAGGATTTGGAAATTGAGTGTGGAAGAGAATGGAGATAGTGATATGAGTATTGATGGAGACATAGCAAAGATATCCAGGATGATTATAACTCACTATGATGAAAGTCGATTTACGTAGGTACTCAAAGTTGACACCACTGCTAAATGCAAAACCCAGGATGGTGACATGGCAGCTCTTCCTTAGATTTTTATTTTATATTCAACCCAGAGCATGGCTATTGTGGTTTCGGGGTAGATGGAGCGATGAGTTCTCATTATTCAATTCAGTTTAAACACTTAAAACACCGCTCAGGTCTATTATTGCAGAACAATGCAGGTTGAGGGATGCAGATATAGGTTTGCAGGTGCCTATATGAACTTAATTAAAATTATCTTAATAAATATAACTGTTTCAGGCTGGATATGGTGGAAGTTCTCGATATTCATAATGAATAAAAACAATGGGTAATCTTCCACAGATTTATTTATTTGGGACGACGCGTTTCACCACGCTGTGGCATAATCATGTGCAGGGTTCTACGGTTTTGGTCAAGCATATATAGCTTTCCACCAAGGCGTTAGGGAGTGGGGGGGATGAGCGGGAAGGCTGAGGGAGGAGCGGAGAGGGGGTGGGAAGTGGGGGTGGGAAGAAGGAGAGTGAAACGGTGGGGAGAGGGGGAACTAAGGGTTGGAGTGTCCCTCTGTCCACTTAATGGCAACCCCCCTTGCATAGTGGGGCCTAGGGCAACTACCCTGCTTTCCCCATCCTATGGCTTTTGATTATGTTCCTTGTTCAAGGGAAGGGGGCAATCACCCCTCCCAACAATGGAGAAAAAGCTCAATTTTAATATCCTGCATTCAAATTTTGACAAATGCAATTACCATAGGTTTTCAATTTTTAATTGTATTAACTATAATTAAGTGTAATATCTTTAATTATAAGGCTTGTTTTGAAATAAAGTGGTTATAAACTCTGTCAATTTTTCTGTTATTTTGCATGCCCATTGGCGCACAAATACTAATCGCTCCTCCCCACCCTCCAAGAGCTTTTCCTGGTTACACACTTGGTTAATTATTTCATGTCATATGTTAAGAAATTTTTCAATGCTGTTGTCATCCAAACGTTAAGTGCTCTAAATCGTTTTCAAAACAAAGGATAGTTCCTGCACTTCATCTCATTTGAGAGCTTAAAATCACAATTTTAACTTTTATTTCTTCTTATTTTCAGGGAGGATAACCAAATCAAGGGTGCCTATCTCTTGATAAGGGATGTTCAAAACGAGGACTATGGAGAATACTCTTGCTCTGTTCGCAATGCTGGAGGAGAAAAAACATTGCGCTTATCAGCTTGGCTTCAAGAACGTGAGTTGATTGGTGAGTTGATAGTAATCCTTCGACAGCCTAAACTTGTATTCCGCTTGCATTCATCATTAATTTATTGAAATTATGCTACACAAAGGAAGTAGCTTTATCAAGAGATGAATTAATTTTGGTAGTGTTCTGGTTGTTATGGTGGGTTTTGATACACCACCTATACCCTGCTTTTCCATGTTTTCTCCCTTTGTCTCAGCATATGAACTACCACTCTTCACCTCACCCAGCATGGCCTACTCTTTTCCTCCCACTTCCTGATTAGCTAAAATTCTGTCTCTATATTGTATCTCTCCATATTGTTCCCCATCCAGACCCATCTTTGCAAAATTGAACATTCTTCCTTTCCCTATCGTTTACATAATGTTTTCAGTGATATATGTTCGACAAAACCTGTTCAATTTCCCCATGAATGTGTATTTCCATCCGGATGAGACTAGAAGATCGAAATATCTTCATCAAGGTAGTTTTAGGACAAGTGAATCCTGCTCCAGTCCTAAAGAATAGGGTATCAAACTATTTAATAAACTACCCAATCAGATAAAAAAACATTAATTCATTGTGTGCTTTAAACATAATGTTCAAAGTTTCCTTCTGGAGAAATTGTTTTACGCCGTAAATGAATATTTACATGACTAATCAATCTGTTTTGTATATCTGCATTGTGCTCATGATACCTAACTTCTTAATCATTTTTTTGTTTGGTTTTGCATTGCGTCTTTGTATTTCATTGCATTATACCTCATCTCGACGTGTCATATCATGTAAAAATGTGATCTTTGGACAATAAAACATTCCTTCATTCTATAGTTGGCACCAAACGTATTGTCCCCTAACCTCTGATTACCTTCTAGCTCTGTCTCATCTCCTACAGCTACTACATTTACTCCTGTACGATACCAAGTACCTACTTCTTCACTTATCTTCATTTCCATCAAGTATCATTCATCCTTAATGAACTACATTTCAAAGTCTTGCAACCTACTGCCTCTGTGCCACTGGGACAATGTTTCATTTGAGCATTAAAGGTTTCAATATAAGGGAAAATGTTTGGTAAAAGAGAAAGGGTGAATAAAAGAATGGGGACTTCATCAGGATGAGGGAAGGTAGCAGATTGTAAGAGCATAACACATGGCATAAGCATAGTGTTCTGATGGGATTATTGCACACAGATGAAAAAATGACGTAGGAGTGTATCTTAATGGTAACTGTTCCAGAACCTGCAAATATGAGTAGAACACAAGTCGATGATGCCCAATGTAAGTGAAGTTCCAATAAATAAAACATGAAAATGTTCTCTTTCCTTAATTTATCCCTTTACTCATACCCATTATTCACTTTGTATATGTTGGATCATATTTTACTCAAGTCTTACCTACTCCATCAAAAATTAACAAATGCTTTTCCTATCTGATTTGCTTTCATTTATTCCTACTGTTGGGTTTTTGATATTCAACAATATCAAACATGCTTTCAAATGGTGTGAACTTTTGTAACCATGTGTTATCATTTATTGTTTTTGTTCATTGATTTATCACTTTGAATACTTGGCTGCTGACTGATCCCCATTGGTGAGGAAACGACTGTGATTAATTTCTTGCATGCATGCAAAGTTTCAAGGAAATTGCTTTCAGAGCATTTTTTATGTCAATAATATTAAACGAATATAGTGAATGTGCGTTTATTTGGTGTTCAGCCTGATAGTCAAATTTAGATATTCTGAGTAAAACTTGCTCATCATCCACGCACATAACATATTAACTTTGAACGCAAGAAATGGCCATGTATGAGAAGTGGAAATGAAATACGTACCAATGCATTTTATTTCTCCATCTCATGGCTGCTTTATGTGGTACTTTTAGGAGGTTGTATTAAATATTATGGTTCATTTTGGTGCTGCACCATTCCTGTGCACTTCGTTTATGTTTCCTTTTTTATTACAGAAGAAATTGAGGAGGTCGAAAAAGAAATCATTCTGCCACCTGCTGCAGATAATTCATTAGTCATCTACACAGTAGTTGGCATTTTAATCATGATGCTGGTACTCTTGGCTATGACGATGATGATGGCTTGGAAGGCAAATGTTTACCTCATGCTAAAGAAATATTGCAAAAAGAGGGAAGATAGTGGTGAGTGGAATAGTTTCTTATTTCTTGTTTTGCTCAGCTTAGAAGCAGGAATTTGACTCATGAGATCAATATTCCCACTAAAAATATCATATTTTAATACTTTAAGTAATTGACTGTGCATACTTTAAAGTGTAATTGTTTCAGTCTTATTGCTCAAGAGTTCATTTCTATGAAACAAAATTGTTTCTTTATACACTTATGAAACTGATATTTAATGATTGATAATGGACAAGAATAGGATCTCACCATCTGATTCTTTCCTCCTTGCAAAGTCTGTGCTATAATTGACAAGCATTTGAAATGATCCCCTTTTAATCAATCATTGATGTATCATGGCTATATGAGCCTGAATGAGATTTTTTTCATGAAACCATGACATTCTCTTTGTCTAGAAAAGTTATCAAAAATGTAGAAATTCCTCTTGAGCTTTCCACTTGGTGAGGTCCTTCATGCAGCTGAATGTTTTGATGCTCGACTCGTGCATTGAAAGTCAGTTTGTATAGAGGATCTGACCTGGTGAAAAACTCTTGAGGAATTTCTGCAACTAGTATGCAAGGAAAGCACCAGATCTTATATTATCAAAAATGTTTACATTAACTTTGACCCATCTTTGTGAATGCAATGTGACTTCTTTTTTCTGATTTCAATTTTGAGAAATGCGATTAATAGCTCCTCATCAAAAATAATTTATGCATGAAATTATAGGAAATATAAAACTTGGACAACGTGATGTATAATGTATGGTGCTATTTGCCATTAAAAAAACTAATTCTTATCATATACTTTCCAGATGGAAAAGAATACGGCATATGTGTCTTCTATGAGGACAAGGCGAAAACTTTTACCTCTGGTACTAACCTGGAGACCTCAAAATGCATGACTTTGTCTTCAATAATGCCAGCGTTTGAGCCACACCATGGCTACCACTGCTTCACGCAGCCTTCTCCCAATACTGACCATCTGCCTCTCACTGGTAAGATAATATCCATCTTCGTGTTTGCTTGGTACTCTTGCAGTTAATTGCATCTCTATACTTTATCAAGATTTACCAGAATCATGGCCCTCCCTTGGAGTCATATGTGGTTGATGTTATTCAGCTCGGTCATTATCAACTGCAAGAAAAATATAGCCTAAGGTGACTTAAGTTGCAAAATCATTGGTCCTGGTGTAAGAGCCTTATGCATAATAATGAAAGAACAAGAGACTCAAAATATGATCTCAGAAATTAAGAAAAGAGTTAATAACAGCATCTCAATTGGAAGTACGTTAATAGTAGTCATTATGGAGAGGTGATTGAGGGAGAAGATCATTTTCATAGAGGTTTAAAGAGGTAGTTTTTTTATTTAGTTAGGAGTTTTAGGGAGTGAATTGACAACAGAAATAAATCCAGCATCAGCGTTGGCTTACTCTCAACAATTGGGATTAGTTTCATGTCCTAACCAAGTGCTAGAGCTCCACCCTTTTGAAGTGCTTTCTGCATAGTACTCAAGCCAGGATTTTCACTCTCAACTCTGGAGTCATTTAAGCAAAGTTCAGTTCAATTTAAAGTGTCTTTAGGGCTGACCGTCAGTGCTGTCCCTAGGGTAGTGCGACAGGTGCTGCTGCACTGGGCCCTGCCTCTATGAGGGCCTCGCACGGGCTTGCCTTTTTCATATGGTGCGGTGAAACCCGCCCATTTCCCAAAATTGCCTACTACTTAGTACATATGTTAGTTACTTGAAATCATAAGCCATTTTGTAGGTTTATTTCCTTCTTTCCATGAAATATTCTTAAAAGATGATACAATATCAAAAAGGGAATGCAAAGTTAGGGGGACTTTCGTTTGCACAGGGCCTCTCAATCCCTTTGGGACGGCCCTGCTGACCATAATGCATTAAAATTATCCTCATCATAATCCAAATAAGGCAATGACTCTTATCTTGTTTGCACTGGCTACATTGAGTAGTCAAGAATTTATATTCAGCTTTTCCTCCTAGCAGCCTATCATGGGGGACATGTACTCATCCCTATCTGCCCCATTCTCTTGTGATATTTTGGGTGTATTTTTCTTGGATTATGGGGCATATTGGAATCACTGGAAATGATAAGGTCATCGATGCATCAAGAATGCTTTGGCTGATGTTGAGGCTATTTCAACCTTGGTACCAATAGAATATCTCAGGAATCACACCAGAAAAGGTTATAAAAGTGGAGGGAAATATGGTGCATTTTAAGGTAGTTTGAGCGAGATAGTTCCCTAGTCATAATGGAGATCATATTCGAATTTTATTTTTTTAATTCTGCGTCTGTAAGAAGTATGAAGTAAATATGGTAACATTAACACTAGAAGGACCAGACCCGTCATTTTGACAGGTAACCTCTACTTACGTAATCATATTTCCTACAATTTTTTTTCTGTCGTCTTAATTTTTTCTGACTTTTATTTATTTTTTATGGTACGTATTCTGTTAAAATATAATTTAATTTTTTCAAATAGAAATGGAGTTATACCACCTATCTACCTTAAAAGACCAACACCCGTCAAAATGACGGGTTAGGCGTTTCTATTTTATTTGTAATGGTAACACGTGTTTTATTCAGGAAATCACTACACTATATTACATCTGGCCATTTTGATGCTTTAGCTAGCACATTTATGCATTTAACATTCCTTATTACATTTTGAATGGAAATAAGCAGCATATCTGCCATACCGAGTGGCGTGTGGTAGGTCAGAGCAGTGGAAGCAGGAGCGACGTCATCGGAGAACGTAACCGCTACCACGAGAAAAAGGACATCTTTTATTAGGGAAAACCACAAATGAGTAAAATCTGTAATATGTAACCCTTTCAGTTGGGAGATCCCTAGTCTCCCTTGGGCGGAAGGGATAAAAGGGTTATGGAAGGATCGGGGCGCAAGAGTTCGGTGCCCTAGGCCAGCCCAGGGTACCGTTACCTCCTGGAGAAGAAGAATCCTCATTTGGAAAAACCCAAAGAGTGGGACATGTGTACAACCCCTTGTACTATGGTGATTCCTTGTGTCGTGTGAGCGGCAGGGATGATTGACCGATCGCAGCCGACCGAGCGGCAGACTGACCGATTCGCAGCTGCATCCCCATTCTGGAATTCCTTCGTGGCTAATTGCATATTGTGTTACAAAGCTGGCGAGAACATCACTGTAGATGAACAATTACTTCCATGCAAGGCTCGCTGTAGATTTATTCAATACATGAGAAACAAACCAGGTAAGTTTGGCATTAAATTTTGGCTTCCTGCAGATGCAAAGAGAAAGTACATGCTGAACGGGTATCCATATCTCGGCAACGATGAGTCACAGCCCATGGACAAAACACTTGCGGAGCACGTGGTTTCACGTCTTATTCAACCATTTATTCAAAAGGAAGAAATGTTACTTGTGATAATTTCTTTACCTCTAAGAAACTTGGGGATACATTGAAGAGGAAAGGAACAAGTTTGGTAGGCACCATGAACAAAATTCGACGTGAGGTTCCTCCATCCGCTAAAAAAAAACACGGGATTGTTATATACAACGGTCCTTTACAAGTTGGATGACACCACGCTTACCTCCTATCAGGGTAAAGCAGAGAAAAACGTCCTTCTTCTCAGTACATTGCACCAATCAGTGACTATCGATGCACAAAGCCCAAAAAAGCTCCCAGAGACCGTAGCATTTTATAACACTACCAGGTGTGGAGTTGACATTCCTGACCAAATAACTAGGATGTATACCGTAAAATACGGATGCCGCAGATGGCTAATGCATGTATTTTGCAATGCATTGGATATTGCCACTATCAACGCATGGGTACTGTACCAAGAAGTCACTGGGGAAAAAATATCTCGCCGGAAAATTATAATTCAATTAGCAGAGGAACTAGCACCTCATTCGTCGAAACTAGAAGACCAGTGCCAATTCTACTACAAGCAACTACCAAGAGTGATGCGCACAAGACGTGTCAAATAGAAGGATGCAGAGGCAAAAATAAGAGCCAGAATAAATGCGTATATTGCAATAAGTATGTGTGCGGGCTCTGTGCAGGAAACGCACAAAACATTTGTATTAAATGCAGTGATGATGAAAATTGATGTATTTCCTTTTTTGCCATTCTAGATATGTGTAAATAATTGCTATACATGAACAATACGTTAAAGTTCAACTCCTTCCAATAAAAAAGGCAAGTACGACTTTTAATAATTATATAACAGTTTGAAAATTGACCGCTGTTCATTTTAAATTTTTTATTGTAAAATGATTTGTAAAAAATTACTCAGTTGTATTGATAAATAAAGAAAAAGGTTATATTTAATGAAGTTATCAATTAATTTAAACATAAACGAAGAAATATTTAAAATAATTACTACCCGTCAAAATGACAGGTAATGGTCCTTCTAGGTAGCCATACAACCCCGGTCCTTCTAGTGTTAATGGTGCACAAATATAGTTTTATATGACAAAAATTCTCAGTAATAAAAAAATATCTCTACTTAAGTATCTAACGTGACTCATTTTTTCACGCCGTACAGGTAGAAGCCTTCAAAACAGAAGGTTTTTCTGCGATTCTGTAAAAATGACATCGCTGAGTAATTCATTATATTTTATAAATAGTTGAGATAACACACCAACTATTCATTGTTAGGTTTTTGACGAAATCTTGGTGTTAGGAATTTCTAATTTTTTCAATATTCTCTTTAAGGATCACACAGCCGTAATCTATCCCATGAAAAGCAGCTTATATTTTCAGGCAAATTGCTCGAAAAGTAGTTCGGTAAGGGGCTAATATTTTTATATCCTTGGAAAGATAGAAGTTTTTTTCTTTTAAATGAGGCCAAATTCTCGGTGAAATGATTTTTTGTTCAAACTACCTTAACACTTTCAGGACCGCCCTGAATATGGATACCTATCCCCAGGGGCCAAAAAAAAGAAAAAAATTTAATACGGCATTTAAACACACTTCTTTAACACACTTCAGGACCCGCGGACGCACACGCTGCGTCTGCGGGTCCTGGCGGGCGCACGCCAGGACGCAGCGTATGCGTCCTCGGTCCTGAACGTGTTAAATGGTAATAAGCTGATGGAAGTCAACCCCATACATCAGTATGGTCTTCTGTCAGAACCAACTGAAAAGAAGTTGCAATTACATGTGTAAGGGTTGTAGGCTCTATGCCCCTGCACTCATATCTCTTTAACCCTTTTGCCCCGGCATCTCACATTGGAAAAAGCTTCTCAGTCATTCCATTTAAATTGAGCCCAAACATGGAAAAAATAAAAAAAAGTGTTTTTGTTCTTTAATATAAAATGTCAACTTTGCCAGGTTTAATGGAGCTTAATTAATCAAATGTACTGAGCCATTACCAAAATAAAAAAAAAAGAATTTTACTCACAATGAAGAGTAGAAAGAGTAATTAGGTCACACCCAGAAATTTACCATGTCAATCCAGGAACTTATTAAAAAATTTATAACTAGAAAAATAATGATTTTGAATATTTACTTCTCCATTCGTTCAAATTAAAGAACAATTACTCTTATCAAACTGATATTAACATCAATATTTAATTTTTAAGCTATTCACAGAGTTTACAGGTTAAAGTAGTCTTATGTTATTGAGTGTCATTTGTGTGAGTCACACCTGGAACAACAGTTTTATTCCAATTAAAATGGTACGAGTAAATTTTTTACATTGCATATTAAGTCATAAATTACCTTCTTCAATAGCTAACTAAAGGTGTACTCCAGTGCATTTCAGTTGAAGTATTTGATGTGAAAATTGAATATTAAATGCTCATAAGTCACACCCGGAACCAATGGAATGGCTGTTCTCCTTTCACAAATGCTACTAAAATTTCTTTGCACTCCCTGCGCAGAGCTCTTGATCGATGAGGAATAGCTCAGGTTTGTGTTTTCTCAACTTGGGACGGCACCCAGCTGGGTGCCGAACCCTTTTCCTCGGCCACTGGGCAGAGATAATCTTTGCCCATTTCCACATTACGACATGCCATCGCAGTCAACCATTAGTTCTTGCAATGGTTTTGCTAAAAAAAAATAGTGCCCGCACTCTCATTTTTTCATTCATTCAAGTATTCTACCAGCTTATTGGTAAGTTCTTGGACAGTCCCCATTCTGCATCCCAACCTCATAGACATTGTCTATGAGGTTGGGATGCAGAATCATGCATGGTTGCGTGTGTTAGTCTACATATTAATTAAATAATTTGTAATTGGCGAAAGCTGTGAACAATAAAGAAATTATTATTATTTATATCCTTGGTTCACCCATTACTAATTGCAAGGTAAACCTTCAGCATCATGCCGTTTGTCACAAACCATTCTGATTTGCTAATTGCACATTTTATTTATTCCAGATGGTGAAAAAGGCGTGGATGATAGTGCTCAGGTGCGATAAATGTGAAGGTGATACAGAAAGGTGATATGACTGTGAATGAAGAGATTTCTGGTGGGATTGCAAAGCATGTGTGGAGAAAGGAGAATGAATAGTGCAGATTACCTTTGTTATGAAATCTCCTTTAGGTTGTCCTTGGTGCAAAAATTGCAACTTAATCAGGAGGAGAAGAGGGCATGAATCACATGTCAAGACTACAGTTCCTGTAAGACTTCTCCGTCTCACTCTGTGCTAATTAGCTGTTGCTATAAAAGTTTTGATTGAGTGGCATTTCATGTGGTTGATCTCTTTAAGCTTTCTGGAAACCTGAAAAGTATTGAATTGTGTTATATTCCTCTTCCTCATCTGCCTCAAGTGTTGTAAGGGAATGAAAAAAATCTAGTTGCTCTTAGTTCATAATTTAAATTAAGTTCACAATTGTTTCATTTTACGTATGGTGTGAAAAAAACAGGTTTATGATAATGCATAGGGAACGTTTTTTGGTCAACATGACTTGGGTGGGAAATCCATATACATACATAGTCCTTCCATTTTTGTTGTTCTCCTAAATTCAATGTCAATATTTATTGCTTTTTAAGCAAACAGATCTTTGCTGCAATTTAATCAAAAAAATGAATGTGTGAGTCATTGTTAAGTGTCTGAATATTTGGATTGAAATGCTAAATCAAAATATAGTGTCAATGATTGTCAATGACATTATAATAATTGAATTTAAAGTTATTCAATTTATATCAAATTTTGTTTATGAAAGTATTTTTTATATCTCATAGTGATTATGCATATACGTGTTTTTGGTCAGCATGTAACTTCTGTGGTGGGTATTGAATGAGTTCAGTTTCATGAAATCACAAGAAAGTTATTCACTACAAGTGCTGGGCATTTAGCAATTTAGGTAATTCTTCCTGAAAATACGTGTGAATCCTTAATCTATTACACTATGCCTCTATTTTTCAAATGTGCAAGATAGTCTTCTGATATAAGCAAGCCGTTTGACAGACATGAGCTTTTAAATTGATGAAAGAGTAATTTTGTGATTATAAATTCAGTGAAATGCGTATGAAAGTGATTGAGTGGAGTTCTGGTGAATGCCCTGAGAAGATTGTTACTTTTGTGAAACATGGAACAGTCTAGGCTTTATATTAGAAACACTCAGATATTTGGGGACATATATTTTTCTTTTACAATGATGACTGATTATATTTTTATGGTCTGACTGAGTGAATGTGTAAAAGTGTCATGTGTGATAATGTTGATTCTTATTTTATTGTACAGATTCATGATTGTGATGCAGTTTCATTCTGCTGAGGAAAATTGTGTGATAAAGCAGTTAATATATTTAGTCATGCAGTCTTTGAAATCCAAACTAGTTATTTCTATGACATTTATAAAATGTGATTAAGGCGCTGAGAGTTTAATAAATTTCATGTATTAATTTTTATCATATGTATTGTTTAAAGTTCTCCAATAAGTCACATGACATTTCAGTAAGGTCAGTTTTTATTTATTCATGACAAGCAAGTGACAATTTCATTTAATGAAGAATTTTATGTGTTTAAAAAGAGTACTTGAAAATGGATGTACATTGGTGTCAATTTGCAGTGATGTACATATGTTTTAGAGCGTGCACAATTTTTGGTATTATTTAATGTTTCACGAAACTAATGGACCTAAAATACTGTGTCTATATGTATGTACCTATACATAAAAAACAGGTTAGTTAATAAATAGTCAACGAAGTTTCATCATGTTTTGCTGTTTTACTTCATGAACAATTCAACTGACAGTCTCTCACTTCTCCTTTTCAACATTGTACTTTTTTATTGGGACTTGACTTCCTTGACAATAGACTTAGGCAATAGGTAGATAGGTTTGAACATCACGTGATGTGTCCCTCCACCATGGAAAAGAATATATAATATAGTAATATGTACTGGAGCTCTGACGCAGTGGGAGGTCTGGAGGTATGGAATACACCCCAACTTGATTGAATAAGCTGAGTAAAGCTTCTGGAGTTCTGCTCCGGCATTGCAACAAGTACCGAGGCAGAGCTCTTGACTGCTCCAGTTGAAATGAAGACCTGATCAGAACCATCATTATCTTTCCCATCTTAACTATAATACCTGCCTTTTTGAAATAAAAGAATTGGAAATGAAGTGAGAGATATATTGACTCTAAATTTCTCCATGCTAGAACTTAATTGCCAAAATCACATCAGACCCTCTTCCAAAACCCAAACTATGTATTCTTTACTTAAGAAGTCATTCACTCTATTCTCAAATCTTCTGTTGATCCCACATTCACTGTGAAAATTGCATAACTAATATGCTATGTCTCTTCCCATGGACTACAACCTTGTGCTGGACGGGCTTGCATGCTTCGATGACCCCTAGAGCTGAACTGGTGGGAGCAATGCTCCTGGTAGGGCCTCCCATACTAGATAGGTCTAAGGCTAGGAGACAAACGAATGGTATTCTGCACCGCATCTGTACCTCAGTGCATAAAGCTGCTGCATAAAGCATCTGATCCCAGTGGGGCGGCCTCTGAAGTGATGGTGTCACATAAAAAGCACTATATTGAGTAAGGCCACGGAATGCTATCTTGATAAAAAAAACCTTGAAATTATGGACAGTACTCAAATGGAAATGAATCCTGGAAACTACAGGATTTGGCCCAGTGGGCTGGGTGCCGTTCCGGCAGCGGTGGGAGCAAGGCCCCTGCGGTCATCATCACACGAAATCCTTGCTTAGAAGTAGAGACAAATACAGCATCAGAGGAAAAGAAGATAAAGAAGAGGAACAAAACAACCAGAATAGGCATGTGAAATGTTACGACTATGCTGAGGGCAGGGAAGCTAGAGAATATAAAGTAAGGAAATAGAGAGGGTGGGTGAAGACATCATGGGTCTAGGTGAAGTAAGATGGAAGGATGACGGGGACTACTGGAGGGATGGCTATAGATAAATATATTTAGGAGGGAATGAAAGCCAGCGTGGGGTTGCATTCGTAATAAACAGGAAACTTGGTAGAAAAGTAGTGTATGCTGAACAGGTGAGTGATAGGATCATGGATAAAGGTAGATCTAACTAATTTAGTTATAATCCAGGTTTATATGCCTACCTCTAATCATAGAGAGGAGGAGGTAGATAGTGTATACCATCAGCTAGAGGAAATAATTGGTAGTATACCTGGGAGTAAGCACTTGGTAGTAATGGGAGATTGGAATGCGGTGGTGGGTGAAGGAAGAGATGGGCGGGAGGTGAGGGATTACCAAGGTCGATAGATATCTCGATTTGTTGCCTCTTCAATATCGAAGATGGAAATATATCGACTCTGGGCGATTAGGGGCTAGGAAGGAGAAACGACCGCAGCGAGAAAGCTGAGGAGTTTTGCCAGAGAAATAACCTAGTGATTACAAAAATACATGGTTCAGACATCATCCTCGACTTAGGTACACTTGGAAGAAGCCGGGAAACACAGATAGGTTCCAGATAGATTATATTATGGTTTGTCACAGATACAGGAATAGTGTTAAAAACTCGCATACTTATCCAGGAGCTTATGCAGACACAGACCACAACTTATTAGTCATGAAATGTCGGGTAAAACTGAAAAAGATAGGAATGGGAAGGAGGGTTCGAAAGTGGAATATCGAGGCATTAACTGGAGCAATGAAGAAGAAGTATCAAGAGAAGGTGGATGAGATAATAGGTGAGGGTCATGGAGTTAGATCAGTGGAAGATGAATGGGGAAGTTTGAAAAATGGAATTGTAGAAGCGACGAAAGCAACGGTAGGCGTAGTGAGTGCAACTAAAACAAGAAAACCGTGGATCACGAAGGAGATGATAATGGAGATGGAGGAGAGAAGGAAATGGAAGAATTTAAACTCAGGGCTAGGTAAAAGAAAATACTGAGAATTAAATATCAGGCTTAGAAGAGAAACAAAGAAAGCAAGAGAGGCATGATGGAGGAACAGATTGACTCGTTAGAGAAATACCAAAAAGAGGACAATTTTGAGGATACTGGGACTAGCCACGGTAGAATAGTAACCTTTACGGAGTCACCCGCAAGTGGACATAAGTGCGATATTCCACTTAATGGCTACCGAGGCGTCCTTCTCCCCTGTGGATTATTTGGTGGCTTTATAGGAGCATGGTGGTCAGGACTCCTAGACATATGATGTCATTAGCAGTCCAAAGCGTGCGCTAAGCACCACAGTCCGCGAAACTAATCATGTTCCATGTATGGCTTCATCCTCGTGGACATTGGCGCTTAGTGCATGCTTTGGACTGCTAATGACATTATAATTATGTCTAGCAGTGTGGACCACCATGCTCCTATAAAGCCACCAAATAATCCACAGGGGAGAAGGACGCCTCAGTAGCTGAGAGGACAGACAAGATGGGAAAGGTGATCGTAGAGCCAAAAGAGATCCAGGAGAAGTGGAAGGAATATGTCAAAGAGCTTTATAGTATATTCTACCCTACTTTTTCAATTGGCCTTAGCAGCACTTCCCTCAGCATCTTTATGAATTGCCTCTAGCCTTATAATTCTTCCTCACAATTAGCCTCCCTCACCATTCATTCCCACTTCCATTAACTCAAGTTCATTCAATAATTCAATGTTGGTCCCTCCCACCCTCATCCATCCCACTGAAGACCCCAGAGCAGGCATGCATATATGTTTTTCAAACGTTCAATTCCTCAGGTCTGAGCAGGGCCCACTATACTGTTAAGTAATACAGACTTATTCCTGCACCTTACCTCCCCCACTCCAACCTCCCCTATCATTCTCACCCCTCCTCAAACTTTCTCACTTCTGATCTTTTCTTCTTTCCTCAGTCCTTTTATCCTCACCCTCAAGGAGGGCCGGTTTTTAGAATTTTTACTGGTGAGTTAACTTTTTAAAGTGGTTATATGAGTGTCATTTTCTACGTCACTTATTATGATATTTCAATGAACATTATAATGCGATACAATCATTCATGGTTCTACCTCAACTTATCTGAAAGCCATTTTATAATTTGAATTGATAATCGAGTATGAAAAAACTATGTATACATATGTAGGTACCTGTATGAATGTGTCTGGTATACAGTGTGTCTGGATATTCATGGTAGCTAACAGTATTTATAAAAATTTGCACTTTGACCATAAAAATTTTTATTACCTCTCTGCACCTTCCCAATGGCTACCTATTTAATGTGCATTAGGCAGGCCGCACCACCTTTCCATTCCTTTTTAGGAAAGAATTTTTTTTCCGGAATCATGAAAATAAATGAGAATTGCATTAATGTTTTATTTTATGATAGCTGTATTCTTTTCACATTCTAAGTTTCATCTACTTTCAGTTAACTAAATGTAAAAATTATAATTTGAAAATCTTAAGATATTGTCATTGTACAATGGAATAGTTGGCATGATCAATTTAATGACAATTCAGGTGAGATATTTGGCAGAGTAGAGAGAGAGAGAGTAAATACCTAAACGAAAAAAATGTCAACAAAGGTTGCGTTCACAGTTCTATTAAAGCAAACAACCTGTTTTTTTAAGTTTATTTCTCCCTATACTAGCGGTTTATGTATGAACTTACCACCAAAGTCAATAATGTAGTCTCAGGTGGTGGACCATTCATGCTTGTGAATGACGAAAGAAGAAATATGGGCAGTCTCTATCAATTAATGTTTAATGCGACCGGTTTTGATGTTAAACATCATTATCAAAACCTAAAATATCGAAACCTGTCGGTTAAAACAAAAAAGGATCTATCGGTTTATCGGCGAAAAACACCAAAAGGTTCTCGATTTGAATCCTCCATCATCTCCACATTTCGCTACACACTTCCCGCCATTGCGCGTATGTAGCGATGTAGCTTCGTTTGTCTCTTAACGCTTCATTTGCTTCATTTTAATTCACGTGTAGCAATCCAACGGATCCAAAAGTGGTGTGTTTAAATTCATTATAAACCCTGCACGTTACGTTTTTAATTAAGTGTACATAGCCTTTCCTAGCATTTTGACGTAATCAGCAATTGCAGTATGAAGTGAGTGTTACCGTCATAAGCAACGATGGTTTTGTTTTCAGGTAAATCATGCATTCCGAGTGCAAAAAGTTTTCAATATTTATCACTTTGTCTTAATTTTGTGGAATTAACGACTGTAAAATGGTATTTTAGGTTAAGTACACTAAGTTTTTTCTAGTGTAATCACCTCAATGCCCTGGAATGTGAGAAATGAATGGAAAGTTGTAAACTCGGTTTTCATTATTTTCTCTCAGTTGTGTCGGGTCATATGTTATGTCTTGACTGGAGAGAGGCATCCCAAATTCATATAATTTTAACAGGTTTTTTTTTATTAATTAAAGAAATTGTTGGAGGATGGTGATTTAGCCGGCACAGTGTGCCAGCAATGCATGAAGACACTCGAAGAATACATGAGTCAACCAATGTGCCTCTTCGAGAGCATCACAAGATGCAGTGTGGTCAGGATTCGAATGGTGAGTTTATTAATGGAATACCCATTGTATTGGAATCCCAAGTGCATGCATTTTGCAAAAATAATGCCTGTAATACATTATTGTGTACTATATATATCCTTCTCCAAGTGTGCTAAGCCGTTATTTGAACTTCACATTACTGCAATTAGGATTCCAGCAAGCCGGCGCTCTTCCAAATCAGAATTAATACTTGCGTGATTTCGAGTTATTGTTGAATAAGTATATACATACCTACTGAATTTTATTTTTTGTGTAGTAGAAACCATATATTTGGGCGAAATAGATTTCACGTAATGACCTAGCTAGCTGAGGAGAAGCCATAGGAAGTTAATTCCCGCGTGGGTATTTTTGTCTCGAATCAATCCGAAAATTGTCCGTTTGCCCAATTTCCCACTGTTGTTGTAAGTAAGTGAAAATATGCCTGTCGTGAAATATTAACACAATTATTTAAGCAAAGAATCGTACCCTAATTAAACGACAAGCCTCTGAATAAGGATGCATCATGTCCCGGGATAATAAATCATTAACCATGTAAATGCTAATGATGCTGATGGACTAGACTCGTATGTTGAGTAGTGATTTTAATTTTTTTTGTAAAGAGAATTTTTCTAGGTCATTTGATTCTGATTTTGTGCTTTGTAAATGGATAATAAACGAATAGAATGACTTATTTAAAGTCTAAAAATCAGCAGGAATGTCATAATCAATATCATATAAAGACCACCTTTAAATTTTCACAGAATTTATTTTAACATCTTTAATAAACGAGCAATAAGAGCAGGTTATGATTTATATTTTTTGGTTTCATGGCAGTACAAAATCCTGCATGTTTTCTTCCTAATTGTTAAGTGCCCTAGCTTGCTGTCTCATGATTGCAGTCATTTGAAGGTCGAAGAATGTCTTAATGAATGAAGGACTAGGGGGTACACTAATTTGCCATTTGGGTCACCTTACGTAGCTAAATGCAAGTTCAAATTTTGATAAGTGAAGGCTACAATTGTACAAACACAGTCACCTTAGCAGACTGCCCATGTTGTGTTACATGGTATTAGTCACAAATACTGCCTAGTATTAGTTACAAATCTTTGGCAATTTAGGCCTATTCTGTTCCTAATTTCTCTAGTATTTTTATCCCCTTAGTGTTTTTCTATCTTCTTAGGAAATGTATATTTCATCCATATCCCGGCCGGCCCCGGTGGCGGCAAGGTAAAGTCCTCGCCTGCTAATCCGAGGGTCGCGGGTTCGAGTCCCGCCTGGGTCGGTATTTCACTTGCCCAGGGCATGGGTGTTTGTCAAGTTCTGGTGGTGCGGCCCCTAAAAACCTGAAAACAAGCCAATGGCTTATCAGGATTTCAGGGGCATACATCGTCAGGGAGCAAAATAATCTTGTTTTAAATGATCACCTTACTTTGCTGTGCAGAGGAATGGCATGTAAACTTCTCCTTGCTGATTTTTTTTTGAAATTTTGTACACTACCTATTATCTTCATTAATCTGTGAAGACCCCAGTGCCAATATTTATTCACTCGCTCTAACTTTTGATCCAATGCTGTGAAGTACTTTTATTTTGTTGATGCATATCATATTTTGTTACCTATCATAATCCCATCAAAAACTGTTCATTTTTATTTTTGCTCTTCCCTGCTTACCCAGGATTCTCACTTTTGACCGTAAATTAAATCTTCTCTTATCCCTCAATGCTACTTTACACTTGGAAGTTGACTTCTAATGAAGTAACTAGTGTTGCAATGTCGATGTGTATTGCTACATAATTGCAGAACACTATTCTGCTTACTTGTTATTTCCAACTTTTCCACTCGGGAAAAAGAATGACTGATGTAAACAGTGAATGTAGCAGTTATGAATATTGCTAAATTTTGGCAATACAGCTGAACCTCTTTTAGTCTGGCACCCTTGGGACTGGACCATTGCTGGATCATAGAAAATGCTGGTTTATAGAATGCATCACTGATGAATACGACCTGTAAAGACAAGCTTACTTCCTGTACTTAGCAGGGCACACTGAATACTTAAAGTGCTTTTTTATTAAAATTACATCCAATGCCGAGTTGTAGTATCGCAAAGAACGTTTGAATACATAATTGGACTTATTCATCAGAGGTTAGTCGGAAAATTCAGAGCTGCCAGGAAACTTCCGTATGCAATGTGATAATCCCTGCACTTTGCAATGGAAAGCCCAACGACAAAAATAGTTATAAATGTGGTTTCACCAACATCTTTCTTTCTTTCTCAAATCCCCTTCTGCTGTTAGGCGTCAGGGTCCCTCAGCCACTTTCCAAATTCTTTCCTGTTTTGAGCGAGACGCTTCACCTCATTCAGGCTCTTCCCGCGCCTGACTGCCAATCTCTCCACATATTCTTCCCCTTTCCATCCTTAGTCGTCCTCTTTCTCGCTTTCCCTCTGGTCTTGCCTCCATCACCTCTCTTGGCTTCCTTTCCTCATTCATCCTAACCACATGCCCGTACCATCTTAAAGTTTTTCTTTCCATCGACTCCACTATCAGGTCTTGTTGGAATTGGGCTCTGATTGTGGTGTTTCTCACTCGATCTCTTTTAGTGCGTCCTGCTGCTCATCTTAGATACCTCATTTCACAGCTTTGGAATCTGCTCCTATGTTTATCTAGTAGGGTTAAGCTCTCTATTCCGTGTACCAATACCAGCTGGAAAATGGTTTTATATACTCTCATCTTTGTCTTTTCTGATATTTCCCTCTTTCCCACTATTGATTTACTAATCTGATAGTATACCTGGTTTGCTTTATGTATTCGGTGGTTTACTTCGGTGTCCGGCCTTCCATCATTGGTAATTAGTGTCCCCAGGTATTCAAACTTGTCAACCTGTTCTAGTTCTTGCTCTTCCCATGTTCAGCCTTTCCTGTACCTTATTTTTTGTTCTTCTATAACCTTGCTTTTCCCCACATTCATTCTCATTCCATAGTCTCTAATTGTATTAGCCCATTCTTCTACTGCTGTTTTCAAATCTCTCTTATTCTTGGCAATCAGTACAATGTCATCTGCATATACCAGTGACTCTACATAAACAGGCCTTAACCTATAGTTTCCTATCTTACACCTTGGTGTTCTTCTTTTGCATTGTTTATGTATCTGGTCCATCAGAATGATGAATAGTAGAGGACTGAGGCTGTCTCCTTGTTTGACACCTTTCCTCATATCAAATTCTGCTGACGTTTTTCCAGCTATTCTAGCCACTCCTTTCACATTTATGTATAGGCTTTTGATTCTTTCGGTTAGTTCTACGGATATCGCTATTTTTTTTAGTGCTTCCCATAGGTTGCACCTTGGGACTGTGTTGAAAGCTGCCTGTAAATCTAAAAAGGCTAGGCAGACTGATCCATTTCTGTTGATATATTTGTCCATCACTTGGCGCACTGTAAAAATGTGATCCTGGGTTTGGCGATTTTTCCTGAAGGCACATTGTTCCTCCTTTAGTTCTTTCTCAACCTCATTTCTGAGTCTTATTTCAAGAATTCTAGTATATACCTTTAAAGCGACGGAAGACAGACATATGGGCCTATAGTTGCTGCATTGGGTAGTATTTCCTTTCTTGTAGATTGGTGCTAAAATATTCAGTTCCCAATCCGTTGGGATCTTTTTCACTGTATATGCTCTTCTGCATATCTCCCACATCCAATCAACCACTGCATTTCCTCCAAACTTAATCATTTCCGGCGCCAGGCCATCAGTGCCTGCTGCTTTACCCAGTTTTATCTTTTTTATTGCTTCCTCCACTTCGGCATGTGTTATTTCTTCTCCGTTTCCTCCTTCTCTTCGGGGGTTTGGTTCAGCTTCCACTTCCGTTATTTCTGCTTGCTCCTGGTGACCAAAAGTTACAGCAAAGTGATTACGCCATACTGTCATCACATCTTTCTCATCGGTAACTAACTTCCCTGTTTCATCTGTTACACTTCTTACTCTTTTTCCGAACTTTCCTTTTAGGCTTTTCACAGTTTGCCAAAACTTTTGTTGGTTATGATGATAGTTTTCTTCCACTTCATTACCAAACTCTTCTCCCAACATTCTTCTTTTGCTTGTCTTACTGCTTGCTTCGATTCATTTCTCTTCTGTACATATTTTCTCCAAGCCTCATCTGTTTTATCTCTAATCCACGTTTGCCAAGCAACCTTTTTATCCTTAATTTTTCCTTTAACATGATCATTCCACCACTTTGTCCTTTTAGTCTCTGACTTCACTATTTGCACTCCACAGATTTCTCTAGTTTTATTTAATAGGGTTTCTTTCAATATCCTCCAGCCTAGTTCCATTTGATCTTCCTCACTTGGCAATAGAAAGCCCAACGACAAAAATAATTACGAGGTTTCACCAACGTAAATAATAAAAAAATAGCAATTTACTTACCTATTGTATATTCCATTATTATAACAAGTAATACGAAACAGCAACCATCACGAACAGTGATTTGACAAGGAATAGTACCTGCATAACAGGAAAATGAAAACGACTGCTCAATTAGTAAAAGACTGAAACGTATGAAGATGAAGAGGGCTAACAAAATGAGAAAGAACATTAACACTGTGATAAAAGGTTTATATTGCACACAGAACACCAGACATTTACTGCATACGCAAATACATAAACATTGTTCAAAAAGAGCAAAACAAATTAATTCATCAAGGCAACTTCATTGATAAAAAAAAATGGGAACACATAAATGTTAAAAAAAGAAAACAAATGAATCAGTGAAATTCCTGAGCAAAAAAATTCATAAAATGTCAATTTTCTGGATCACTATCACATTTGTCGCAATCAGTATTACATAATTGGTTTCAGCACACTATTCAAATCAATTTTTTTGTAACAAATAAATTTAAATCATTTGTTGTTCGGCCACAAAAGTCCAATTGTTCTAGTCCTGTATTTAATTTACCTGACATTTGGATGCATTCATTTAAGCTCACTTAACACATTGTTCATCTTCTTCAGAGGAACTTTCATCGCCACCATCTTCCTCTATATCTTCTTGCTGAACCATCTCCAAAATCTCCGTATCAGATGGTTGATAACAAGCGGGCACTTAGTCATCAACGTCCATCCATTCCTCCAGAGATTCCTCTGTCATATTTGTTACATCAACACTACTTGTATTCATCATGCTCCTAGCATACTCTACCAGTTCCCCAATAAGTCTTTTTTCATTGCTAACATGAAACCCTGCAAAGTTGGGTTCTCTGGCCTCCTCTTCCTGAAACATTAAGCCAGGCCAGAGCTTATGCCAGGCACCCCGCAGTGTGCTTCTATCAACATTTCCCAAGCAGAAGCGAGTGACCATAGCACGTCTTTTTATCTAAGTTCTGTCATGAAAGTAGTCACAGGATTTCCCATATTCACTGCAGAAAGTAAATGATGCATGAACTCTGACCTGTATTTGCATTTCAGAGAGTGCAATATTCCCTGGTTACACGGTTGAATTAAGGAAGTACAATTGGGAGGGAGGTGCATTCCTAAAACAATATTTTTTACGAGCAATTCGGCTTTGGGGTGGGCCGCAGCATTATCTAAGAGTTGAACTATTTTGCACATTGGATCTAATCCAATGGAGTTGCAGTGTGCCGTAGCCTCCGGTACAAAATAATTTTCAAACCACTCCAGGAACAATTGAGAATTTATCCATCCCTTCTTTTTTCCCCGATAGATCACTGGGAAAATTTTCACTCTTTTGAAAGCCCTAGGATGCACTCTCTTGCCAATGACTATTAGCTTTCACCAGCTGCATTACTGCATCCTAGAACTATTACTCAGTCCTTTGACTCCTTCATGCCCATTTCTGTGTCCTCCGTATCCTGAGCAAGTGTTTTCTGGGGCATACAACACCAATACAAAGCAGTTTCATCTGCGTTATACACCTGTTCCGGCGATAAATTTTTAGAGGCCACCATTCGCGCAAAGTCACTGGCAAAACACTCGGCAGCCTCCATATCAGCACTTCGCTTTTCACCTCACACTCTATAGAGTGAAATTCCATTCCGATCTTTAAACTTCTGCAGCCAACCTGCCAAATATTTCAGGGTGCCCGCAAACCGGGAAAACAGGGAAAAGACAGGGAAATGAAATGCAACAGAATTGGACAGGGAAACGTCTGGGATCTTGGAATCTTTTTCGAAATGCGAGAACTTTTAGTCTTTATTTTTCACACATTTCAAAGTTTTCCGCCTCTGCAAACTTTTCTAGCTTTCATTATCCAAAAAAACTTTAAAATTTTCCCCTTGTTTTTCTTCAAGTCATACACTGTCGAAGAGCTGATGCCATAACTTTTGCTCAAAGCTCCAGCTGAATTCCCATCAATTTTTTTTAGGAGTTTCACTTTTTCCATAATAGACAAGTATTTATGTTTCTGCTTTTTAGCACAATTATTCACACCGCTTAGCATTTTGAACAATTTGGGATTTGCGGGTAAATTAGTAACTTAGTAACGCAAGACAGATTGCAAGAATGGTGTGGGTAAACTGATAACAGCACCACAATGGGGAAAATCACAAACTAAAAACCACGCATTCAAAGTGTGCCGGATAATAGAGTTGCTGGATCATAGAATGCCGGACTAGAGAGGTTCAACTGTATTCATTATTGAATTTACATCTGACTCCTCGAGTTCCACAGGCACTCATGCAATTTATAACTTTCTAGAATAAAAAACAAATAAATGTATGGACCGTAAAATTATTTCATTTAATTTTATTCAAAGGCTATAATAGTCTTTATTAAGTAATTTAAAACTATGTACAACAATCATAAAATATATTAGGCTTTCCCAGCGAATAATATTCGTAAAATATTCTCGGGTTTGGCACTGGGTAATGCTTTTAAAGGCCAACGTTTCGATGAGTGACTCCCTCATCGTCATCAGGACTGAGACTGGACAAACTCGGCAATCAGTCTCAGCCCTGATGACAATGAGGGAGTCACTCATTGAAACATTGGACTTTAAAAGCCTTGCCCGGTGCTAAACCAGAGAATATTTTATTACAATCATCTCTAATGTTCATAAATATTAATTTTTCTAATTATAAATCTTTCTCAATAGCAAATTAAATTTTTTTTTAGATTTTCAGTAAATGCTCATGGTCATGTGATCAGGATTTCCTATGATGCTATGCATTATAATCACAGAATCATAATACTGGTTGCAGGCAAAATAGAAAATATATAATTTTCCATAGAAGTTGGAGTCATGGTCAATTGTGTATAGATTACTACCCTAATCGATTCCCACTGCCACAGAAGTTACTTCAATGTGTAAAACTATGCTGAATACCTGCTCCTTCCTTTTCCTCCATTAATTTTTGCTTGCTCTTACCTGTTCCTTTCTTCCCCTGCCATGCTAGGGCATTCTTTGTTTTTCTCTTTGTGGACATGTGTAGTATTTTAGTATTTTTCCATCCTCCGTACCCACATATCACAAATTGTCTAATTTGCTTTCATTTTCTTTTCTCAGTGTCCTGCCATGGTATTCATAGATCTCAAGTCAAACCTTGGATGAGGAGGCTTTGTTTAGTTTTGGTGCGAGGTTTTGAGTGGGACTGAAAATTTGCATTCATTGCTCAAATCCAGGGCTGAAACCTCTGGGACCAGGGCTGAAACCTCTGGGACTAATTTACGCCAGAACGAGGCTACAGCCCGAAGACACAAAGAAGACACTAGGCAAAGCTACTGAATGTAAATATTAGGGATATTCCCCTAACTTTTTGCACTGGTGTAGGCATCTTGTGAGTGGACTAATCGACTGTTTACTATTCCTCTACCTCCCATAATTTGTCTTTTAGGGCTTTAGTCTTGTTCTTGCTGAGATGTGCTTCCATCTTCATTTTGCATTTTACATATTCTTTGTTGAGTTGCATTGATTGTGTTTGGTGCAGGTAGGGTACCTATTTTCATAGCTTTAAATTTGTACAGTATTCAAGTTAGAGGAAATATAAATATTGCTCACTTATATAAATTGATAGTGTTTGTTTCCTTCAGCTTAAGTAGTATTATTTCTATTTCGTGCGTAGATTTTGCAAAGTTTTGTTTTCTATAACTGTTATACTTCAAAATCAGTTTCTATCGAACAACAAATTGCTGTTTAACCTCAGCATTTATTTTAGTGTCCCAAACTTGTGTATGTTTTTGTTATTCTTAAGTTCTTTCATACTGTTGGCTTTTAATAGGTATACTTTTTATAAAGGTTAGTTTTGAAATTGATTGTTTACAATGGAGAATAAGAGAATGAGATCAGGGAACTGGACAAAGGAGGAGAAGGAGACATTACTAGAGTTAGTTCGGGAGAGGGTGGGGGTGATTGAGAGCAAGGCCTGCGATGGGCGCATCAACAAAAAGAAGCAAGAAACATGGCAAGATATTGTGCGCCAGTTTGAAGCCAAGCATGGAGCAGGACGGGGGATGATCAGAGTTAAGGAACAGTGGAAAAGAATGAAATTGATGGCTAAACAGAATATCTCCCGGGTGAGTCACTCCCTCAATGTTCCTTATTGATTCTCATTTTTATTATTAATAAGCATCCTTACTTAATTGAATAAGAGAGTGACAGGGTGTAATGATTTTCAGGCGTACCAAAAAGGAAGTGGTGGAGCTGGTGTTGTGCTGCCATCTGAGATTGATTATATGATAATGGACTTGTTGGCGGGGCAGTTTACACAGGACTGCAGTGCCTATGATAGTGATAACAATGAAACATTGGTAAGTTTTATGAATGAAGCTTAATGAGTATAGACTGATAATATTATTGTTTTTAAGATTGATTTGTCTCTGGTTTCACACTGGTTCAGGTTCTCAATCTTCACCAAATGGTGTTTTGGTGGAGATGAGTACGTTACTTAGACATCTACATACAGTAAAACCTCTATACAACGAACCCCCATACAGCGAAATTTTAAGGAAAACTCCCTATTTCGAAGTCATTGGCTCAGTTTTGGACCCTTCCAATGGACAATGCACGCAAAAAAACCTCCCGTAACGAACCTATCTAACTACGAAAACTCCGTACAACGAAGTCTGCGCTTGGGCCCAAAACATGAAAAGTGCCCCTCTCGAACGAATTATTGAGAAAAAAAAACATAGCATTCTTCATTTACAGGTAATTTTTCCATAGACATTTACGTAATAAGCAGGAAGTAGAACCGCAGCGGAGAGTACCGAGTCTTAACCCTTCCGCTCCGGGCTTCGAAAAATTTCCCATCCGAGACCTACAGAGCAGAGGGCATGAAGGAAACTTGACGCTCTTGCTCGTTTATATGTTTCTTATGGTGGGAGCCGTCAACTCTGATGGTTCCCACAGTAAGAAACGTGCAAGGGAAGCCAAAGCTCTGCTCCGCCTTAGCTAAGCCGGGTGATAGTTGGGTGGATGAGTAATGCACCAAGAGGGGAGGGGGCCAGTGCCAGCCGGCCAGCCGTAACCCAATACAGAAAGGTAATCTGGGAAGGTTTCTGTGGGCCTATTCTCTAACTCAAGGCATCGGAGCTTTCTGGTGGAAAGATGCTTCAATAAGCTACTTGCTCCCATCGGTATTCTCTATCATGGAAGCTTCCGGAGAAAGTGCAATCAGAAGCTACCGGTAGCTTATTAGGCTCCCACCCGTATTCTGTAAATGTCACAAAGCTACTTCCATAGCCCCATTAAGCTCCCACGGTAGCCTCACGAAGTGCGGCCTCCGAAACCCTGCTTAAATATTGGTCATTTTATAACGCTTATCTATCTATAATTATCCAACGCACGGGTATATTTCTTACATTTATTAAATGTGGATTCCTTGCACTTTCACTGGGTTACTTTGTCATTTTTGCCATTTGCAGGATTTTTCACAAAAAAAGATATTAACTGGAGTGACGGAAAGCCATATTTACCTTCGGTAAGTAACGTGATTCCAGCCCATAATGGGATACTTATTGGGCCGTGGTAGCGTGTATCACCTTTGCATTTCTTTTGAAAACTTCAACTTTGTATATTATTTAAATGATTTGAAGCAACTAGTAATTGACGAAAGGAAATAGCACGAATCATATTGAATCATATCATCAACATGAACCCTAATTCCCGAATATATTTACGAGCAATCTTATTTCAATTGATCAAAACAGCCAAAATGGACGTCGTGCGTTGGTATTTACGAGATTGTGTGAGCAAAAATAAAACATTTTAGAATTTTGCTCACATGATTTTTAATGCGTGGAATTTTTTGCTAAACACGATGCACGAACTGTCCAAAACGGCCTTAAAACAGGTTTCACCAGTTTTATCCACAGAAAAACATTGAGACGAGCTTTCCCATTGGTTCTAAGAATGACGTCGCCAGAAATGAAGTTTCCGCGGGTTTGGTTTAAAAATTTTCTCATACCCGCCTTTTGCCAAACCTCTCTCCAATTCCTATTATGTTCTTGAGAAAGCTCCCGCGAGTTAGAGAATACGGTTGGTAGCCAATTATGGTAGCTTATTCGAGGCTCCCGCATTGGTAGCTTCGAGACAGAATAGCCACCCTGATCTGATCTTCTCAGAGTATCTTTCTGTATTGGGTTACGGCTGGCCCGCTGGCACTGGTATTCCCCCCTCCCCTCTTCGTGAATTACTCATCCACCCCACTCACTCATCCACCCCACCTCATTTGCGAAGGTGCAGGTGGTGAGGATGGAGCTCAATTTTCCCTTTTTAAATCTTATCAGATTACTTTTCCGTATTGGGTTACATTCCCGGGACCCCGTTAATGGTAGGAGCTCCATGTTTTCCTCTAAAATGGTTTCAAATTACCTTTCGGTACCGGATTTTATTTTGGGAGAGGCAGGTGAATGGTTATCCTAAGACTTAGAAGGGCGAAGTATTCAAAACTTCATTGGTTGGTGTTCAACCAATGAGCGCCAATTTTTATCTACTCTGTCCCCATCCCAAAGGAAATCTACTCTATCCAAATATTGCTATTGCCATCTTATCCTTGATGGATGTGGTCTGTTAACCGGCAAGTGGTGCGTTTGCTCTAGATCGCCCTAATATTTGCTCGATTGCTTGAGGATACCATCTTCATTGTGTTTACGGAGTGCCCTGATTGTAGTGTCTAATGCCCATTTAAAGCTACATATTTCATAAGTTTTTCCATTTGTTTACGGGACCATTTGTAATTATGTAAAAGGATGAGTGGTGCTAATGCTTGTGTTTTGGAAGGAGACGGAAGGGAAAGAGGCACTTATAATTTTTATAATTTGATACCATATCGAGAATAGAATGTCATAAATACGAATTTCAGATACTGTTAAATTGAAGTTTTCATGATCAGTAAATGTGTTGTTCATGGTTGACATGAACCTAAATGGTAATTTAAAATTATTTTGATGTTTAAACTTGCAGTTCATAATTTGAATGTATAGTTAATTATAAATATATTGGGGGGAAGGTTAGAAACGAATCTCTTGTCATGAATTCATATTTAATCATGTGGCTGGCAGGTTGCCGGACAGCATTTTTTTGTTGGAGTTTATCATAATAATGTTTTTCTCTTTTTATTCAGTTTTTGTAAAGCGGTATCCAAAGGAAAACCATTATTATTGGGAGGCAATGTAATTCCACGAGGTCAATGGGCACAGAAAATAGTGAAGCAAGCGTGGTTAAGGGGTTTAAAAGGGGTACGGAACTCACGCGCGGGAGAGTTAAACGCGCGTGTAAATTTCCGATCCATTCAAGCAGATTCTTTATCAATCTGCAGGAACGCAGCTGAGCTCTCTTTTAGAATATTTTTTCAATCACTGGGTTGGAGCGGAAGGGAAGAAAGGTACACCATTTTCCTATACAAATATATATGGGTGCTTGAGTATTTTTTCCCTTTGATTATGCATGCGCCCAGCACTAGTCATACTTTAGAATTGATGTGCGTCGAAGTAATTGGTTGTATGAACCAAGCAAATTCGTATTTTCTCTGGTTTTCTTGGCTGTTGGCGACGGGAGAAGGGAAGGGCAATACCTTGCTCAATGTCTACATCAAAACGCTCATTTAGGGCGGGAAATTAAACCTGATTCTTTCGATGATAGCTATTGCCAGCTGGAATAATTATGCCCTGGAGTAAGGTTAAGTGTAATCAGTCTGAAATAACGAGAAAAAAGCTTCCTTAGGTTCTATTCAAGACTGAATCTATCGCTCGAACCACCTAGCACCATTTCCGATATATGTCATATTTTTTGAGCACACACGTGCAGCAAACGATTTCTGTACCAGGAATATTCATCATGGATTTATGTTTGGGAAAACCGCTAGCAAAAATGCCAGGGATGATGAGAGGAAAATGCTGGTTGTAGCAATTATTCTCTTCTGAGTGAGTATATCCGTACACGACTAATTTAAGTTTCGTTTACTCATTGGCAACTATGTGGACTCGTGGTAACAAAGCAAAGCTGGGGCCCGTTTCTCAAAGCTACAAGTCCACAAGTTACAAGTCGAATCTCACAAGTGTGACTTAAAGTGTTACTTACAAGAGTGACTAACAAGTGTTTCAAACGAAAACGGAGGACTTGTGATTTCTCCACAATTGTAACTAATGTTTTACAAGTGAAAATGGCAGTCGTCATCCTGTCCGTATTTAGCTATTTTTTTAACCTTTAAATATATCTCGAGAGTTTTTCCAGCAATCTACTATAACCTAGAGTCACTGCAACGTTGCTCGGTTTATATAAATACGTGAATACATGATGAATGGTATTTTTGGTGTACAATTCACCTTAAAATATCCCAAGCGAGGACGAATCATCGGCAATACTTGAACATAATAAGGAAAAATCGGTTATTCCAACGTATGATTTGCATTGTTATCTTGTAATGAATGTAATTAATAATTCTTGAACGCCAAGATATATTGTTGTGCTGTGTTTATCTTCCAAACCACTTTAGTAAGTACGACATAATAACAATATTGTAAGGCAAGTATGGGGTATGTACGATTGGAATCGTTTATTCCAATGTATGAATTGCTATTTTATCTTGTAATGAAAGTAATTTATAATTCTTGAACGCCAAGATATATTGTTGTCCTGTGTTTATCTTTCAAACCACTTTCGTAAGACATAATAACAATATTACGGTAAGGATGGGATAATAATAATATTATAATAATATTTATTCAATTTGTTCTAGGAACTAGTCCTGTGGAACATAAATCAATTTATTATACAATTTATTCAATGGACAACCACAAACAACCATGCCCTGGGAAGTGGGAAAATCCTCCCCAGGCGGGATTCGAACCCGCGACCTTTGGGATAGCAGGCGAGGACGTTACCCCGCCGCCACCGAGGCCGGATACGTACGGGACGTACATTTTCTTGCATCTTTTTTAACCAAGAGTCAGTGCTATGTTGCTCGGTGTCTATAAATGCGTGAACACAAGATAAACGGAATTTTTAGATCACAGTTTACCTTAAAATATCTTAAGCGAGGAGGAATCGTCTGCAAAAGTTGAACATAATGAGGAAAAGTAGTTAATTCCATTGCAGGAAGGGAAAGACGAACTCGAAATGAAGGTTATTCACAATTCTAGCATGTCAAGACATCATCTTGTGCAGTGTTTATCTTTCATAGGTACGAATAAATAGCGGAATAGCGTTTTATCGTCAGACAAGCGAAGACTATTTCAGCCATTTTGAATGTTCATTATTAATACTCAAAGGGATCTGAAACTAAGAAGGAAGCCAGTTGGTGTAGTGGTAGCGTGCGAGATTCACGAAGCATAGGACAGTGGGTCGATCCCCGCCGGGGTAATTTTTTTTTTCCTCTTTCATTTTGATGGGCAAAGGAGATATTTTACCATCAATTTATGTCACTTCGTTCTAGAACTTATGTACAATTTATTTTTAATTTCACTTGTTCTTGATCCCCAAGTTACACCAAGGGTATCGGACACATGCCTACGGTGTATTAGGAAAAACCACAGCACATTAGCGTAGCATTTGCGAGATGTCACATAAAAATGTCGACTTTAATTACGTATGGAGTTTTCTATTGAACTTTCGCGACTTGATATTTCATAGCGATTTATCATTAAAGTACGGGAACTTATGCTCTGCATTTTTACCTCTCAATGTATAAACATAATGACGTGACATGAAAAGTAGGTATATATATTGATAATTAGTAATAAATAATACTAGCAGACTTGCGCTTAACTTTCGTATTTTCAACCTTTCCCACCTCCCAAAATAATTTATTCTTTATCAAATGATATCATTTATAAATTGCACGATTAAAAGCAACATTCCTGTCCCGGTTGGAAATAAATCTTTCTTCTTCATTGTTTATTCACAAAGTCTCCGCGGGGGTGTTCTTTTCTCGTTACGTCTTAGTCTAAAAGACTTTTCTTTTAACTTTAAATTATAAAAAAAACAATGTGTTTTAACGTAAACTGAGCATGTTAAGTCAAAAGTCGGTACAAAAAATCCTATCTACTGATACCTTGTTCTTCGCTATCGCCTTCATAACAGTTGAGAAAAAGAGATCGCTAGTTGCTTTTCATTTGTTTTCCCAGTTATTCTTTCAGATTGACTGCGATTTACTCACCTCGGAGGGCTTGTAGAAATTTCCTTACAAGTTACAAGAACTTGTTACTCACAAGTCTGTTTGAGGAACAGAATGTGTCGTAACAATGAAAACACTTGTGAGTAAATACTTGTAACTTGTGAAATGGACTCGTTACTTGTAATTGGTAGACTTGTACGTTTGAAAAACAGAATTTCACATGTTACTCGAAAGTAACACTTGTAAAATCACACTTGTAATTTGTGGACTTGTAGCTTTGAGAAACGGGACCCTGGTTGTAGCAATGATTCTCTCGCAGGCGAGTATATCCGTACATGACTAATTTAATTTTTTACTTATTGGCAACTCTGTGGACTCGTGGTAAGAAAGCCGAATGCATTTTTTGTTGGATTGGTTTCAATATTTAATGTGCTACAATGCCTACAATTCCAAGTCGTCCGAGGTCTGGTTTCACTGGGGCGTCCAGCGGCCACTTCCAACCGCCGCGTCTGGACGTCGTGGCTGGACGACGTGGCCAGGTGGTTTCATTCAGGCATCTACACCCTGATTCCGCAGCTGGGCGATGTGGGAGAATGCGTATTTAGTTTAATTAAGAATTTATTATCGGTTTGTTTCCTGAGAGTGAGTTGATTTTGAGCTGAAATGGATGGTGACGATTTAATTTTGTTGCGCGAAACCACGTCTTTACTATTGTAGCATTGAGAAATGAGTTATTGTTCAGGTAATTCACATTCAGTGCATAATGTATTCGGCGACGATGATTAATTAGATGTTAAACTCTGACAAGGAGCTCCTACAAACGTTGCTGTGATCTGTCACTATTCATATAAACGAGTAGCTTTTTCACGTCAGGACCAAGACCCGAGGTTTGTAATTTCAAAACTTTGTTATTTCGTAATATCGTGTACTGTTACATACACTTAGATACCCTTTTGGTCGGGACTGAAGATTTGGCTTCGTAAATTCAAAATTTCGTATTTTCGAGTTTCTACTGTATTTCTTACTCCTACACAATGGAACATTGCAAACCTCTATTTAAACAGTTCAGCATACTGACTGTGTACGACCTATACATTTTTAAATGCCTCTGCAATGTAAGAGCAAATCTGGACTCTTAAAATCGGGACTAGCGTACATCAGTACAAATACCAGAATTAAAAATAACCTTGAATTACCCCACTGTAGATTGACTAAAACAAGCAAATCTTAAGATTTTGTAAAACAACTCCTTTTCAATCAATCTATAACCCCTTCATTGACTGGACTATATGATTGCGAACAAGCTTCAGTATGTAGTTACAAATGTTGAAAATCTCAACCAAGCATCTTCAATAGTTGATTGTTATCAGTATGGGCTTTGAGTTTGTTAACTGTAGTAGTTACTATGTATAATGAATTGTGAAAGCAATCACTGAGATTTTGGCATAACGAATAACAAAATGAAATGTTACAAGTTATTTGGTACGTATTTCCTCAAGTATTCCATGCACCCATAATAACTATGAGTCATTGATGGAGCTCTATCTGTCACAACAGGAAGTATGTTAGCAAGTGCAATTTTCTTGTCCCTGGAGAACTGCTTAGCAGTATGAAATATTGACTCCCCTTTTGAAATCGTTGCTAACTGCCTGTGTCCAGGAAAACATTCCTTGAATCAGAAAAGTAAAAAAATTTATATGGGGTTCTAGGTCTTAATATCTACTAATATTCTGTATTTTATTCGTTTCATAACAAATTTCGATTATAAACCTGAAATGGGAGAGAAATGTTGCAGGTTTTCTAACAATCTATCAGAGCTTAATGGACACAAATCTGCAATGAAGTGGCTGTGTATTTTCTGATACCTCGTCATCACAAATATTAAACAATACAATAAAGTCTCCATTATCCAAGATACAAATCCTTATGGTGTGACTGCACCATGTCAGTTTTCTCATGCCAACAAATGTCATATTACCTGGAAAAAATGATTCACGGAAGAAATTTATCCTAACCCTGTCAAAACATGAAGCACTTACAGTGAATCATACAAGTATCTAATGTTTGTCTCACTTTATTGCTCACGAGTTGCATATTATCTGAGTTTTTGATTATCCAAGGTGGTCTCAGTTCTCATTACCTCGAGCTATCAAGACTTCACTGTACTTAATGTAATATAACAAAAGCAATTCCACTTGATGGAGAACAAATAACTGGCCAAATGCAACCTTGATGATACTGTTGGAACCAATCAGTCTGGAAAATATGTTTACTGGTAACTACAAAACGTTAAATCATAAATATACTCCGTTGTCTCAGGCGTGACTTGGTGGAGTTTGCTTAACATTATAATGAAATAATAAGAACTAGGATATTACAATTTTCCACAGATAAAGTTTTAATCGACCCGGGTGTGAGGTGATGATGCACTGCATCATCCTGATGATAATGTAGTGCATTGAAACCCGGGTCGATTAAAACTTTATCTGTGGAAAATTGTAATATCCTAGTTCTTATTATGTTCATATTCCACAACATCTCGCCTGATTCCTCCCTTTTTGATTATAATGAAAAGTATTATTTAGTTATTCCATGTAGATTTATTATCACAATACGACCTAGGTTTCGACAAAGCTCGTCATCATCAGGTGATAATAAATCTATGTGGAATAACTTAAGTTTTACCTTTCATTTACAATCAAATCTAATTATATAACGATCTGATTCCGCTCAAAATTCAAACATTTTTATCCAAACTTGAATTACTGGAAATGTACCGTAGCTGTGTCATTGAAAGATCAAATGAGACTAATCTCCTTAAAATGTGTCCTTCGTGCCAGAAAGGCATAGAAAATAATCTTAGAAAAACGAACCCTACTGTTCATATGTTCCTAATTTGCAATGTAATGCAGCAAGAACAGTGTGAAGTTTAAGTTGATTTCCACATCTGGAAACTGTTAAAAGCAGTGTTTCTATTTGTCCATTTGAATGGACTTAAAAGAAGGTTGCCAAAGACCATCTCCTATGGTCACAGTTTGGTCAGGACCCTGCCTCCAGCTCCCCCTTGCTTCTTTTCTCCCCCTCCCCCTAGATAAAAGCAACGCCCCCCAGGGGGCGGTAGCACCCTCTTTGTGAACTACTGATGTAAATGAAAGTCGCCATCTTGGATTTTACGGTCATGGTATTCACTTCCCCAGCCAGCTTGGAATGTGTCTTCTGATTAGCTGTATTTCTGTCAACTGCACTATTGTAATGGACTAAGTATAGTACATATTGTCTTATGCAATAGTGATAGAGGACAGTCTCCATTCCACCTGAGCCAAATAGATGGGAGTCCTCCTGTGCATAAATCACCTATGGTGCAGCTTGGAAAGTGAGTCTCCAGCAGATGCCTGAGTGAGCACTCAGGCTCCCACAAGGAAGCACTTCCTTGTTGTATGAGGTGTTATCACCCGAGGGAAGCATGCGAGATTCCACCCCATAGATCTTTAGAAAAGATTTTGCAAAGCTTTTAGATTTCTGCAACGTCAGCTAGATTACTGCTGTCATTTCTCTAAGACTTCCTTTCAATTTACCAAGTCTTGTCTCCCAAGGGACTCCCTATTCCCTCTAGTTAAAAACTTATTTTAATCTGAAAAACTGAGCTGTTAAAAAATAGTGGAGCTCACATATTCTTTGGCTTAGCTTCATTCCTGTTTCACTCAGGCTAATTTTTTATCTTCAGTTCTTCACTGGAGACCGGTACCTCTACTAACCTGAGATACTTTCTTCTAGCTGTAGGTCTAATCCTGAGTTTCAAATTATTTATTTTTAATTTTTTGTTTTCTTTTCAGAATTGCAATGAAAGTAGTAGTTCCATTCATAAGGAAATGACAGATTGTTCCCCCTCTGTGGCATTTGTGAGGCAAAGGTATGAACCTGCTTTTTGAGCATCTACTCAAAACAGTGAAAATGTTAAATGCAAATTATGTGTCTTTTCATTGATGAAAATTAAGCCCAGCTCATAGATTTGTAAACATTTCTTTTGCAGCTCCATTTTAGGAAAAAATTCTGCGATAGGAAATGCATTATATCCTCTCAAAGAACCAATTTGCTCTACAGCAGCAGTTGTACAAAGGTAACTGAAATATTGCTAAAATTTCATCTTCTACGATTACGTTTCAATGTCATTGTTTTCTGACGTCAGCCTATTACCTGGTTGGAACTGAATACTTACATTTACCAATAGATATATTTTCTTACAGATCACCTACAGAAAAAGTGGGAGAAAAAGAGGAGCTTGATGAGGAACCTTCCTGTGGAGAAGTCCAGGTTACCCTTAGGTAAGTTGAAGAACCCTAGTTTTACACTGTGATACAGTGGTGACTACTGAATTATTGCATACTGAATTTAATTGACTCATGAAAAGCATTATCGATTTCTGGTAAAAATTGTTAATCAATATAATGCGTTTTTCTTTGGATTGTTCAATCTTAAATTTCTATTTTGGAAACTATGTCACAGAGTAAATACAGTTTTAACCCTTTCCGGCCTATGACATTTTTACCCAGTTCTTGTAGTCTGGTCCAAGCTAATTTTATGGTTTACATAAGGAGTTGTACCCTCTTATATTTTATATTTTAAAAAGAGAAAAAAAACACATCAAATTGATGAGGTACTGGCAAAAGACTTAAGAGTTCGTAAACATGCCATTTGAGGCACATACGTTCTGAAAAGCCATGCAAATGAAGTGATGAATCAAACCTGTCAAATGACGCTTGACGTTGGACCTGCTACAAAGAAATTCGATCTCGAGTGAGGCTCGACGTTGTACCGGAAAGGGATAAATATATTAATCATTGTTTCACAAACTAGAGAATCCTTTAAATTATATAACATTGTATAAATTCATCAGGGTTGCTACTGACCTGGAAAACCTGGAATAATTATGGAAATTGAAAACCTTGAAAAGTCTTGGAAAACGAGAATTTAGTCTGGAAATTTGCTTTCCAAAGTAAGAATATGATTTTGGTATAAAGATTTTTGCAGCCTCTTTTATCAACAAAAGTGATCCTTTTGAGTTATTCTGTGTGTTTTTCAATTCTAAGAAACTCAATGTTTCGCTCCTCCGGTGAGCATTGTTAGGAGAATGAGAGGTTTTCAGCATCTGTTCGATCTTTTGTACTGCATTAATGTTTTTGCAACCGTTGTTCCATTGTTGGGGCTGATTCAAATAAAAATAATGAACCCTGTTCGTTATTTTGGGGCTGTCTCCGGTTCTAAGTGCATACCTCTTCCAAACTGGGCTAAGAATATAGCCATCCTCACGATTGGCATTTTCTATGGCCTCACGTGTTGACTGCGGGTGTGCAACTCCATTGCTCTCTCATGTTCTTGGAGCCTTTGAGAGATGGCTCTCTTACTCTGCCCTACATATCTTCTGCCACAGCTGTATAGGACTTCATACACTCCCCTGGTTTGAATAGGAGGATGGCTATCCTTTGGTGAGGGAGAGAAATATCCTTTATCTTCTTCACAGTGCAGAAGCGAGTTGTAATGATTCCTTTTTGCAGGATTCTGGCTATTCTATCCATGATTCCGGAGATGTAGAGGAGTGTTGCGAGGCCAAGGGTTTCTCCTTACAGTCGGTCATAGTCATTGTTTCTATGCTGGGTCTCTTTCATTTCTCTTTTTATGAAGGAAATACTGTAGTCATTACCTCTAAGGGCCCAAGTGAGCTGCTCCATATCCATATCAGGATTGTCAGCATCGGAAACAATTCTGGCTCAGTAATTGAGTGTTTTTATAACACGACTTCTGGGATGTATGGTGATGACATTAGATTAGATTGGATTAGATTTAGTTTAGGTGGAGTTCCTCCAAGGAGGACCTGGGGCACTTAGACCTAATGGTCCATTGTGCTAACCACCATGTCTGTAATCACCCATAAAGTCCAGTCACCTTGCTAAAGGTTAGCATGTCATGTACGGGGATACCCCTGACTTCATCAACTTCCAGGCAAGGTCCCAGCCACATCGACACACTGGTTCCCATAAGATCACTGAAGTTAAGCAATGTTGGGCCCGGACGGCTGTTGGATGGATGACGATACATACCTTCACCGTGGTGCTCTTGTCCCCTGTCTGCATGTGGCAGACAGGCATGGGGTTGGCACAATCGACCAAGAAGGTATAAGTGCCCAGGCTCCTTTCGAAGGCCCCCCCTACAAACAATCTAATCTATCATCAAGTTCAAAAAATGGTGAGCCCAGATGCCTAAATCTAGTCCTCATCAAAGCGGGATATTTACAGAGTAAGTGTGAGGTTGTTTCGTCCTCTTCCTGCACCATCTACATCTTGCAGAGTCTGCAATTCTCAGGAGATGGAGGTGCCTCATTACCTGATGGTGTCCGGTGAGCAGTCCCGCTATCATCCAAAGTTGTCCTCTTTTTATAGGAGAAGCCTTCTTGTATGCCCTGGTCTGGGTCCTCCTATCAGGAGCTATGCTTGCCTGAGCCCCTGTGCGTTCCACCAAGTCTCAGAGTGTCGGACTAGGCTCCACACTTCGATCTTTGTAATCTCTGAAGAGGGTGCGATTGGAATGAAAGGCTCTGGTCCAATTGGGTTCCCGTTTGAGCCTTCCTTTGCCAGTTCATCAGCTATCTCATTTCCAGGTATGCCCACATGGCCAGGGACCCTGAAAAGTTCTACGTTGCTCTGTCTGCTAAGGGAATCCAGTGCTTCACGGCACTCCAGCAGCGGTCTTAATTTGCACCATGGTGATATGAGAGCTTTTAAAGTTGCTTGACTATTGGTGCATATGTGAATTGGTCTGCCTTTACTGCATAATTCCTGGGCAGCATAGGCACAGGTCATCAAAGCATAGACCTCTGCCTGGAAAACTGTAGCAATCTCCCCCTAAGGGATTGAGAGCCTTTTATCAGGGTGTTGGCAATAAATCCCTGCCCCTGCTCTTACTTCCTTCCTGGAGCCGTTGATAAACCAGGCATATGCTCCGTTTTTCAGATCTTTACCTCTTTCCTTAACCCACCATTCCCTCACTGGAAAGTAGGTTTTGAAGAGAGACAGTGTTTTGTTGAACACGGCTGTCATGTTGTCTGTGCCCATTTCACGAAAGGAGTTCGACAGCCTGAGCTCCATCCATAGTTGTCTGTGACCAGAGAAGCTTCCTATGTCACTCCATTGCTCCTGTCTCTTGAGACGATAGGCCGCGATCCTAGCTTGAGTCTCAACTTCCACGTAAAGTGGAGCAAGACTCAGTAGGGTTTCAAGGGCCAGTGTGGGAGTCGTCCTCATTGCTCCCGTGATACCCATATAGGCCATTCTTTGCAGGTGGTTGAGTTTACTCCTGGCAGTGATCTGCCTGGTCTTTTTCCACCAGACAATTGAGCAGTATAGAAAGCTTGGCTATATGACTGCAGTGTAAATTCACTTGATCGCCTTTGGCTGAAGTCCCCATATTTTACTGAGGGCCTTCCTACAGGTCCATAGGGAGGTGCATGCTTTCTTGATTTTTGCCTCAAGATGCTCTCCTCAGTTAAGTTTGGTGTCCAAAAGGATTCCGAGGTACTTGACTGTCCGGGATAGCTGTAAAATCCTTCCTTGTAGTGAAGGAGGATTTAAACCCTCTCTTCCTCTTATTGGTGAACAATATGAGATTTGTCTCATCCGGGTTCACCGTCAACCCTGTTTCATTGCACCAGACCATCGTCCTTTCTAGGGCTTTCTGCATTAGTCTAGAGACGGTGTCAAGGTATTTGTCGGTGATGAGGATCACCACATCATCTGCATGCCCTTGAGTGTAGGCTCCAGTCTTGTTTAACCTTGAAATGAGCCCATGAATCACCAGATTCCACTAGAGTGGAGACAGTACCCCTCCCTGTGGGCATCCTCTGTTCATGGCCACCTTCATCGTGCTCTCCTTCAGGACAACCTTAACAGTTCTCTCTTCCAACATGTCTGATCCAGCTAACAATATGATCATGGACCCCATGTCTCTTGGCTGCCATGCAGATTTGGTTAAAGGATGTATTGTTGAAGGCTCCCTCTATGTCGAGAATCCCGTATTCCAGTACTCCTTCTATCCTATAAACTAGGTTGTGGAGTGCTGTCTTGACTGACTTTCCTTTTAGATATGCATGTTGAAACTAGTGTAAGAGATGGTCATTTAACGGTCCCTCTCTTGTATACCTGTCCACTATTTTCTCCAATGCTTTAAACATGAAGGACATGAGGCTGATTCCCCGAAAGGATCTAGCCTTGGTATAGTCTGTCTTTCTGGTTTGGGGATAAAGTCAACTTTGGTGATCCTCCAGGTTTTTGGGACGTATCCATATTCCAGGCAGGAGCAAAAAATTCTGACAATTGGTAACAGTATTAGTTCCTGTCCCTCTTGCTGAAGTGCCGGGAAGATGCCATCTTTTCCAGTGGACTTGTTTGGGCTAAACCTTGTAATCGCCCATCTGGTAGCATCATACATTATGATGCTGGAGGCCAGCCTCCATTCCCTCCGAGCCGGATGGATGAGAGACCTCCTGTGATGTATCTCCTCACCCTCCAAGAAGCCTGGAAAGTGTCTCCAGCATAAGCTTTAATGCTTGCTTGTCAGATGATGTGAAGTCACCCGAGGGAAGCAAAAGAGATCCCACCCCTGCTTCCGGGTCCTTTGAGATAACTTTTGCGAGTTGTGGGATGGCCTCCATGCTTCCACAAAAAGTCTTCCAAAATTCTTGTTTGGAGCGTTTAATGTCGCTTTGTATCTACGCTGGGCAGCTTTGTAGTTGTCCCAGTCCTTAGGCAGTATGGTCCTCTTTGCTTTATTAAAGAGTTTTCTGGTCTCCATACGAAGATTCTCTAATTCGGTGCCCCACCAGGGCAACTTACATCCCTTCTTCCTGGTTTTTATAGGGCAGCTTGCTTCGAAGGATGAGATTTTGCTGTCCTGTAGGTACTCCACAGCAGCATCTATCTCATCCACCTTCCTAAATTGGCATTGGGGTGCCTGCGATAATAGTCCTCCAAGCAATTCTTTATACCCCCTCCAGTCTGTGGACCTGGGGTTCCTGTATGTTATTAACCTATTGTTAGCCTTTAGAAGAGTGAAAAATATATGCCGGTGGTCAGATAATGTGACTTCGTCCGATACTCTCCATTCCTCTATGCCTTGCACCAGCGAATTGGTGCAAAGTGTTAGATCTAACACTTCTTCCCTTATGCTGTTGGAAAAAGTGGGACGTGCTCCCCTATTGAGAATATGCATATATGTCAACATAAGATACTCCAACAAGGCCTCCCTTCTATCGTTCATGTTACCGCTTCCCCACACTACATGGTGTGAGTTGGCATCACACCTGACAAGGAGGTCCCAATTCTTGGCTCTACAATAGCTCACCAGTCTCTCCAGTTCAGCCGAAGGTGGTGGGCCTGGAGTGTTGCATGGAAAGTAGGAGGAGCAGATGACCAGCCTCCTCGTTTTCACTGCCCCCGAGACTGAACGCAACAGCCTCCTTGTCCCTGGTGATAAATTATGGTAAATGCATAGCACCTAACCCATTAACATGATACAAGCCCTAGGTCTTTCAACTGTGGTGCAAAGGAATAGTTTACCCATGGTCGTATTTAAGCCCCTGACTCGACCCTGGAAAGCCCATGGTTCCTGAATCAGGGCTATCTTGACCTAACCTTCTGACAGAATCCTTCCCAGGACCCCCGAGGCAGCCTTGCTATGCTTAAGGTTGACTTGAAGGCAGTGAGTACCTACCATGTCAGGCCCCTTCCTTATCCTCCTCGACCCCTTCAGCTCCTGGGGTCATTGGGGACTTCTCCGGTCCCCCGACATGCTCAGGAAGGTCACTTTGGCTCTCTGAATGCCAACGTTGCCCTTGAAGGTAGGGCCAGACATGAATGCCGCAGTTGCACCCCGGGACAAACCTCGTTCCGTGTTCGGCCTCACATCTATCGTAAGGCCTCCACAGAAAAGTTTGCAGCCCTGGTTTTGCTCTCTTGAGCCTCTCAAGAAGGGTCTTAGTGTCAGGTCTGCTTGATCCCGGGACCCACACCATTGTTCTCCTTTTGATTAGGCTGTCGGCATCCACAACCTTGACCTTAATGCCCTCAAATGGCCCAATCAAGTTGACTTCTCTCAAACCAGGAGGCCTTTAGCACTTTGGCGCTATCCTCTTCAGGTCCTCAGTGACCTGTACTTAGGAGAGCACTCTTCTGGCCCTTTTAGCATCCTGAGATGCATTTGTTGGGGTGTCCCTTGGCATCCTCCCCGTTTTCGTTGATGATCTGCTCGAAGCCTCAGCAGTATCCACACCCTGCCTTGGAGCTCCGCCGGTGGTCTTGCCTCCAGCAGTTCTTCTCGAGGCAGGGGAATGTGCAGGGCCCCCTGCAGCTCCCTCAACGTGCTCCCTCGCCCTCTGTATGGTGATGACATACCGAACAAAGATATCTTTCAGTCTGAGTTTTCTTCCCATTTACCGAAAAGATGGACATTTGGGGCAATGGGTTCGTTATTTTATAAATTTGAATCGGCCCAGCAATGGAACAACGGCTGCAAGAAAGATAATGTTGTATATAACATTGAACGGATGCTGAAAAACTCTTCTCCTGGCAATGTTCACAGTACGAGGTGCCAAATGTCGAGTTTCTTAGAAATGAAAAACATGCTGCATAACCCGAAAGGATAATTTTTTATCAAATTACGATAGTTTTCAATAAGTGAGTAGCACCATTTAAGGCACTGTCGGTGTGTGGACACAGGGTTTTAAGTACCTTGCCTGAATGAGTAATTGGTGCTCTTCAATCTGATCAATTAATTATCCCCCTAAAATTAGTTTTCTGGTCCTATTCTTTGAACTCATGCTGAGGGAGATGGAATATTTCTTTCTCCTCTGAATGTGCGCATGTAATTCGTGGCCCTAGTTGCGGCAGAGTCCTGTGGAGGTGCTCTGTTTTTTGGGAAAACTTTATTACCTCACAGTGCATGCATTAATGTGTTGTTCTCCTACTCTTGTGCCTTCTTCAAAATACATCCAAACAATGGAATTTTCATATGGAAAAATAGAAATTTGGCTTGGAAAACTTGGAAAAGTCCTGGAATTTCCCAAGCTCTGGTCTGTAGAAACCCTGCTCATGTTATTAGGCCATTATTAGCTGTATACTTATATAGTTCCTAATGCACTCATCTTGTTGAGGTTTATTACAAACAGTTAACTAATAATTTCTTTTGCCCTGACAGTGATTCCAGTGAAATCATGGAAATGAGGGATAGAGTTGAACATTCTTTTTTTAGTTCAATTGGGTTAGTATTAAATAATATTCTAAGGAAAAATATTATGCATGAGAATGTGTGTTTGGTGACTAATGGGTTAATCTTCTGTATTAGGAAAGCTGGTGCATCAGATCAGAGCCGAAAAAGGAAAGGTGATGAAATGAGTGCCTATGAAGAGGCAATGTATGATCTTTATGCTGAAAAAATCAATACACAAATCAGAATTCTTAATGAAAAGGCGAGAAGAGAAGAAGAGCTCCATAAGGGAGAGTTAGAAATCCAGGAGCTGCAAAAAATGTACTGGAGGGAGAGAATAAAAAAATAATAATTGAGGGAATCTAATATTGAAGTTTATTTTAAAAACACTGATAAATCAAGTTTCTTCTAAACCCCCCCTGCTCAACTTCATGTTTGAATCTATTCCTCTGGTATTATGTTATCTATTTTTTACCCTTAATGCTATCATTCTCTGACTAGGGGATACCACATACCTTGATCTGCAAATGGGAATAAGGATTGTTTACAAGATGCAGGGCATTTAGTATGTCTCAACTCTGGCCAAGGTTTCATTGAATGGGTTGTAGTTTTGCAAAAAATTCTGTAAGTGGTATTAGCCATTATAAACCAAGTTATAAGACACACTGTCCAGCCCAGTTCGTCTAGTGGTTAGCTTCTTGAGCTGTTGCAATTGTAAATTACTTAATGGAGTTGCAAATTCAAGGCCCAATGATGGCAGCTTGAGATGCGAGCAACTTGACCTACTGGGATGGACAGTGTATTACATCTTTATTTATAATGTCTAATACCGCTTACGGAATACATTTTTTAGCCCACCTAAGGCCTGTTTAATGAAATCCCGTGCAGGGTTGAGACATTCTGAATCTCCTGCATCATACAAAAATAACCTCATTCCCATTGAAGGAACCAAAATGGTACATGGTTTCTCCATTAAAGTATTTGATAGGAATACAAGGTGCTGTCTACATATTTTTATTTATTTTTTATTATCCTGAAAACAGCCTCTGGGCCTTTTACATCAGGCATTGTAACTTAACAAGGATAGACAAGTGCACACAACCATGTCCTGGGTGGTGAAAAATCCTCCCCAGGCGGGACTCGAACCTTTGACGATCGGGTTTGCAGGTGTGGACGTGCCCTCGCCACCACCGAGGCCGGCAAATATAGCGTGGTTATCTAATCAGCTATATTTGAATAACAGCTTTTTTCAGATTAGAGGGTATCCTAGAGGGCATTGCTTACTGCTGCACAATGCTTACTTCTGAATTGGTTGAGTTGATGATAGTCCACAGAATAGCACATATCCAAGGATGGGGAGAGTAGTGAATAAAACAGTACCCAATGTGGTCAACTGGACCAAATTAGATTTGGATTGAGATGGTTGACCATATCTATTATTACCAGATGTTTTCAGCAAGTAGGCACATTTAATTCTGAAAGTACCCTGATTTAACAATGCAATACCATTCAAGCTGAGTAGTTTTCTGGATACCTCATCTTTGTGTGCAATCATACATTGCTTGGGGAAAGACTTACTGAAAAAGACTTCTGGACATCAATCAAATCTACCTTTGGTTTTAAATCAGATTGAATGGAATGAATATTGTCAGCAAGTCTTGTGGGTAGGTCATTCAGCTATTAATGAATTAGTCCTGGGTTCATATCTGTGATCCCCCTGAGCACCTCTTGTCAAAGTACTTACCATTCTGATAACCAGAACTTAAACAGGAAACTGGAGGGATTTTAGGAAAAGGAACTTGCCTCCCATCAATAATGTAAGGTTTTCAGATTCAGGTCTTGGTGTTAGTCTTCTGAAAGAATTAAGTTTTTTGAGTGAATTGCTAATCATCTTTAGCTGATACCATTCATTGGCCAAATCCTGGTAAGTTTAGGATTCTTGTGGTATAGATCTTTCAACTATGTGAATTAAACCTGTGCCAGAATTTTGTAATTTTTCTTTAGATCTGAACATGGAGTGATTAAGTTGCTTACCTTGTTGAAGGGAGTACTTGAAGTGAAGGTAGTGTGGAGATGGTGTGGTATTAAGAGTTAAATAAATAATGAAATACTCTATTTTTTTAAAAGATGAAAGGTCTTTTGTTGGAAGAGTATTTTTAAGATTACCTATTACAACGATATTTTATATTTAATTTTTTCCCTAGAAACTGCAATAGAGTATCTTAACTTCTACAAGGGTATTTCCGCGTCATGTAAGTACCCTTAATTGCTTTGAATTATTTCCTGAGAATGTGATAAAACTGTTGTAATAAAGTATTTATTTGTGAATTTGAAAAGTACTTCCTTTAGTATTCCCAAATTACTATTTAATTTTACTTCCAAATTTGCCATGGTGGTTGGTCTCCACATTAGTGAAAAATTTACCATCTACCTTTCCCCTCGTAAAATTTGAAATACCATGGTGCTTCATATTTTACATATGTTTAGGGTCTATTTACTGTATCGATTCTGCTCTTTTGAATAAACTTACTATTTTTTCCTTAACTGGATTACCAGATTTCAGTTTTCAAGCCATTGCTTTATCACTTCTTTCAACCTAGTTTCAATGCTGAAACTACTTACCCCTGCGGGTAGGGGGATCAAGAATACTCCCGCAGTATCCCTGCTTGTCGTAAGAGGCGACTAAAAGGGTGGGAAGAGGAGGGGAAGCTTCCATTCAGTCATTCCTACTATCTTTATGCAGCCATATTGCTATGCCTTGTCATTATCATTTCTAGTTCAATTCACAATTATAGTGCAGGCTCTAGGTGTAATGACCAGATGAGATACAACTAGTAATTAGTACAAGTTTTATTGTTATGAATAGTTCCTGAAATTCTTCAGTCTAATAAGTTAAATACAGCTCTGCCCAGTTGTTATAAAACGATAGATAAGGGTATTTTAATTGTCATTTAATATGAGCAGCTTTGATATGTTGTGTAAACTGAGGTGACATTCTGTGATGGAAGGTTAAATTGTAGTTCTCTGGTCATTCTAGTCACTTTGGGAAGTAATTTACTCAAGGCACTGAAAACTGAGTTCATCCATAACGTAGACCTTTGGTACCTGTACTTTTTGAATATTTTGTGCTATAAAAAGAAATCAGTGGGAATGTACGCAAGGAAAGTGAATTATTTAGTTAGATCTGACCTTTCTCCTGTGAAATACACTATTTTACATCAGTGTGAAAAACGTTGCTTTATCACTTCTTTCAACCTAGTTTCAATGCTGAAACTACTTACCCCTGCGGGTAGGGGGATCAAGAATACTCCCGCAGTATCCCTGCTTGTCGTAAGAGGCGACTAAAAGGGTGGGAAGAGGAGGGGAAGCTTCCATTCAGTCATTCCTACTATCTTTATGCAGCCATATTGCTATGCCTTGTCATTATCATTTCTAGTTCAATTCACAATTATAGTGCAGGCTCTAGGTGTAATGACCAGATGAGATACAACTAGTAATTAGTACAAGTTTTATTGTTATGAATAGTTCCTGAAATTCTTCAGTCTAATAAGTTAAATACAGCTCTGCCCAGTTGTTATAAAACGATAGATAAGGGTATTTTAATTGTCATTTAATATGAGCAGCTTTGATATGTTGTGTAAACTGAGGTGACATTCTGTGATGGAAGGTTAAATTGTAGTTCTCTGGTCATTCTAGTCACTTTGGGAAGTAATTTACTCAAGGCACTGAAAACTGAGTTCATCCATAACGTAGACCTTTGGTACCTGTACTTTTTGAATATTTTGTGCTATAAAAAGAAATCAGTGGGAATGTACGCAAGGAAAGTGAATTATTTAGTTAGATCTGACCTTTCTCCTGTGAAATACACTATTTTACATCAGTGTGAAAAACGTTGCTTTATCACTTCTTTCAACCTAGTTTCAATGCTGAAACTACTTACCCCTGCGGGTAGGGGGATCAAGAATACTCCCGCAGTATCCCTGCTTGTCGTAAGAGGCGACTAAAAGGGTGGGAAGAGGAGGGGAAGCTTCCATTCAGTCATTCCTACTATCTTTATGCAGCCATATTGCTATGCCTTGTCATTATCATTTCTAGTTCAATTCACAATTATAGTGCAGGCTCTAGGTGTAATGACCAGATGAGATACAACTAGTAATTAGTACAAGTTTTATTGTTATGAATAGTTCCTGAAATTCTTCAGTCTAATAAGTTAAATACAGCTCTGCCCAGTTGTTATAAAACGATAGATAAGGGTATTTTAATTGTCATTTAATATGAGCAGCTTTGATATGTTGTGTAAACTGAGGTGACATTCTGTGATGGAAGGTTAAATTGTAGTTCTCTGGTCATTCTAGTCACTTTGGGAAGTAATTTACTCAAGACACTGAAAACTGAGTTCATTGATAACGTAGACCTTTGGTACCTGTACTTTTTGAATATTTTGTGCTATAAAAAGAAATCAGTGGGAATGTACGCAAGGAAAGTGAATTATTTAGTTAGATCTGACCTTTCTCCTGTGAAATACACTATTTTACATCAGTGTGAAAAACATTGCTTTATCACTTCTTTCAACCTAGTTTCAATGCTGAAACTACTTACCCCTGCGGGTAGGGGGATCAAGAATTCTCCCGCAGTATCCCTGCTTGTCGTAAGAGGCGACTAAAAGGGTGGGAAGAGGAGGGGAAGCTTCCATTCAGTCATTCCTACTATCTTTATGCAGCCATATTGCTACGCCTTGTTTTTATCGTTTCTAGTTCAATTCACAATTATAGTGCAGGCTCTAGGTGTAATGACCAGATGAGATACAACTAGTATTTAATACAAGTTTTATTGTTATAAATAGTTCCTGAAATTCTTCAGTCTAATAAGTTAAATACAATTCTACCCAGTTGTTATAAAACAATAGATAAGGGTATTTTAATTGTCATTTAATATGAGCAGCTTTGATATATTGTGTAAACTGAGGTGACATTCTGTGATGGAAGATTAAATTGTAGTTCTCTGGTCATTCAAGTCACTTTGGGAAGTAATTTACTCAAGACACTGAAAACTGAGTTCATTGATAACGTAGACCTTTGGTACCTGTACTTATTGAATATTTTGTGGTATAAAAAGAAATCAGTGGGAATGTACGCAAGGAAAGTGAATTATTTAGTTAGATCTGACATTTCTCCTGTGAAATACACTATTTTACATCAATGTGAAAAACTTTTTGATACCAAAATGATCCTCTAAATGTCCCAATTTTATCCCATGAAGTGGGGCAACTTTGAAATAATTAATCTATGCTAGGGATAACAATTTTCATACTGGCGAAACACCCACTGAATTGGGGAACAAGAGTCCAGGCCTTTAGCCCAGAGAAAAATTCCAACTTCTCAACAAATCATCTGACCTAAGGTCACACATTAGATGAGTTCACACCTTACTTGGTTTAAAGCCTTGCTTGGGTTGAACTCCTGGGTTTAAAGTTACAATTGAAAAAATCCCAAAATCAGGTATTTGAGATATTGCTCTCCTCCAGATACAATAAAATTGAAATCCAGAATATTTTACTTTACACAGCAAATCAACTGGTTTAAGAGAGTAAGACAAATTTATAGGGCATTATGATACAATCAATAAACAAGCTCCAGATTATTTACTTATAATAAACATTCATTTTTTAACTCATCAATCATGGTATGGCTTCAAATGAGAGACGTGCTATTTTCTCCCTTTTTGGTGGTACCCTCAAAACAACAGTAACAGGAGTTATCATTTTTGTCATGCCGCCGTGAAGGGCGACTGTCTCTAATTCGGGTTCGGATACAGGGGGTTAAATCAGCGAAGTAAGAGTTGCGAATAGAATAACGAATGTTTATTCATATATGTTGGCTGGCGAGGAGGACTTCACCCGGTGGCTTAAGGCGGCTGGTCCGTCGGGTGGGGGGGGGGGGGAGATGGAGTAGCCGTAGGATTGGCCACCACCGTATGTATCACTTCGTGGACTGCAATGGCGCCGAGGGCCCGCAGGACTTGGAGGAAGCGAGCCTTGGCCTCCTCCACATTAACGCGGCCCAAGTGCTCCCCTATCCCTCTCACCAGACCCGTCACCTTCCTTCACCCCTTCCACCCAGGAGTATTTCTCAACACAGTAACGGACGTAGTCTCTTATTACCATCAGTACTGTCAGTTTACTTTGATTTTAATCGAACACGCTTTGGTCTAGCGGTGCCTTAGTTAAACCCTTATTCCGGGTTATCCCCAGAATGTCAAGTTTCTCATTACCTGCCGAACTCAGGAATAACGGCGATTTCTGATCCCGGCGCCTTTCCGCAAACTGAGCGAGAAAGTCCATCTTTTTCATTAAAGAGTTACCCGCCTTCACGACCGCCCTTACCTTTCCCCCCTCACTTTTTTGCATAACCGTGAGCCTCTCAGAGGTGTTCTGCCCTCTCATTCCCTGAGTGGTCAACCCAGACGGCCCTATCCGCTGCCTCATGCCAGTGTATACGCATCAGGGCTTTCTCTAACTCGGGCAACTGTATTGGTTTGACCCCCCTCTGCCCCCAGTACCCGTACCGTTGGGACGTCTCTGTCCTCAAACTCGAAACCCCACTCGCTTGCTCCCCTCCCAGCCGGCCCGACCGCCCGGTTGGTATCATTCGCCCACCATCCCGGGCTGGTCCGGACACCCGTGATAGTAGGCACACAGTCCGAGTACTCGTTGGCACCCCAGCTCCACTGGAGGTCCCACCCAGCTAAGGACGTGTACATCCAGCTCATTGACGTCCCCACCTTTGGGCTGTACAACAAGCGTATCCCCAACCCCCTGAAGTTGGATGACTCATTAGGGTTCATAAGCTCGTCCGCCACTCCCACAAACCTCTTCCACTCCTCAACCGACCGTCTGACCCATCCGGCACTATGCTGTACCGCCATCTGCCCTTGTCTATCTGCCGTACCCTTGTCCCCCTGGAGGATCATGGCCATGACGCTCATCACGCAGATCTCAGCAGCGTTGTCCCATGTTGGTTTTTTAGTTTAAAACTCAAATTCTGGGCCTTTAGAAGTACTCTGTCTCTCAGTTAAAATCTCGTATAGAGATTGTGATATTTTAAAAGTGCCCGGCTTTAAAAGTGCCCGGCCCTGTTGCTGTTCCGTGCCGAGAATCTACGTCTGCGGTCGCGTAAGGTCGTCGACCTAGGCAAAACTCCCCCTGTTCTAGCCTCCAAGCATTCCCCGTGATTACCTCAAATCGGTAGTACATTTACGGTTTCATAAAATTAACTGTTAGCAGGCACTATATAATATTATCCTCAAGAATTTGTAATAAAACATGCGCATATGCAAATTCTTCGTGGCCGAGTGCAAAGCAGCAGATGGAACGCATTAAAACTACAAATACATTTTTAGGAATGACAATTGACAGAGGAAAGAATTTAAACTACATCAAAATATCACAATCGGAAATGATAGAGAATATAATCAAAAGATTTAACATGACCGAGTGCAATGGAATAAAAACTCCAATGGAAATAAACTTTCAAGTAGACACAGCAAAAGAAATCTTCCGCTGTTCGGCGTCCTCTGCAGCAGACATAGAATTTCCTGATGGATTCTGGTACCCAAATCCACGATAACATTCGAAAATATCTTTGATAGATCCCGCATAAGCGTGCGTAAAAACTCTTCTTTAATCAGTGAATGTATTCGTTAAAAATATTGCACCTTACTTTTTTAACCAGCTGTATAATTTTAAAATAAAGTTGTAGGCACAACGACGAATCGGTTAATAAAAACAAATGTTAAGAACCTTTTTTAAAATTCAACATGTGAAAATTTGTTGTGGAATAGTAATTTCTTCTATCTAAATTAATTTCTTCGCTGGTAGATACGCTCTTCCAAAAGACAAAGTTAAATAATTGGTAATTTATAGCGGTAATAAAAATAAAAACAGTTTTTATTGTTAGCCTAATAACAATTTTTCTTAAATAAATGAATTGAATATTTCAAAATTTCCCAATTTCTTGTTTCAAACTGTGTTAATGCTTTTAAAATCAGCTTGTAGAACTAACAAAATGAACGGATAAGTAAAGGAAAAATATTTGAAACTTTTTTCATTTCAACATAACAAAATTGTATAGTGGAGTAGTAGTTCCTTCTTCAAACTAGCTTTTTCTGCATGATACGCTTTGCTTGATGAAGAAAATTAAAAATTGCAGAATTTATGGGTCTTACCCTGTTCGCGTACGCACTGGTGAAAAATATACGAACATTTTATTCCGTGAAATCATTTTAAATTATGCGGACGTTATACGTTGCGAATAACAACACAGTTGGTAATCACGTCCTTGTACACGAAATTTAAAGGTTGTAACATACAATAGATAAACAGGTTCCAATAGGTTCCCGTCAAGGACAGCAAAAAGAAGAAAACAATATTTGTTACTTTTAAGATAAAAAAAAATGTTGTGGTATATTTAATTTTCTCAATGCTGCCCTTCTTTTTTTAAAATATATATTTACCCCGAAAAACTCATAAATTACAATAAAGCAAAAAACACACGCACAAGACCCAATAAACCAAAAACAAGATTGTCCTCCCCCTAGCGTCACTTTATTGTCACTGCCTTCCGGGACCAAGGGGCATTTCCCGGGGTCTCCCGTCCGGACCGCAGCCCCAATGGTTCCGGTTCACGTCCAGGGGGTGGCAAGGCTCCACCGTAAGGTTGGGCGCCCCACCTCGGCCTCCTCTAGATCCGCGAACCTAAGGTACAGGAGCAGTCCGACCTCGTTTCCCCACACATGTTCCTCCAACAGCCGCCCCGCCGCCTGGACGTCTTCGAGCCATTGATATGGGTCAGCTGCCCAGTTGAGTCCGTCCACAACTACCCAATATTCGTTCCAGGTGGCGGCGGCTGTCCAGGGGTTTCTTGCTGCTCCTATATCCATTTTTGTCTCGTTTCTTCTCTTTTGTTTTGAAAAACTTTTATTCACTCCGAAAAGCGTTAATTGACGAGTATACAACGACTCACCTCGTTCGTCCAGAGATGTTGGATCCCTCTTGGCAGCGTGGCTCCACAGGGAGGCCGGCACCTCGTAGCTGTATCTTCAGGTCTTCCGGACGAAACTCCACAGATTGTAGGGATGGACGTCGGATGATTCACGTGTGGGGATGAACCAGGCTCCTAAATTTGTCACTGCAAGGAAGTTTCCTTGATGCGACCATTGCAGATATAATTAATTTACTAATTATTATTTAATTAATAATGGCTTGATGCCTATGCTTCAGATGATGTTAGTTATTGAAGGAGTAAAAATTGCAATACCTACCCTACCCAATACAGTGCTTAAGTGTGTGATTGGTTGCTAACCCGAGTACCGTAACTCTCTTCCCACCATCCCCAGAATGTCATGGAAAATTAGTTTCCCTGCAATTGCGATCTTTCATATTTCATTTATGTTGACTGGTGCTTTCCACTATGGCCTGCTATTTATTTGAATGTTCACAAGTCCTTTTCTAATTTACTCAATTGCACACGCATGAATGTATAATACTTCTCAAATGCAGCACTACACTTGAACCCATCGTATTAACAGCAAGCCTTAAGCATAATTGCAATCGTGCCAGCCTGCCCTCAAGCAAATGACTAAAATAAAACTAAATGTCAACTTGAATATTAGAGGGAGTACCATATATCCCACATCATTTAATATACAATATTATCTTCATAGAGAAACTTTGTAAAGATTGCTCTCAAATCAAGACATTCACAAAACCACAGACAAAATATTTACATGACCACAGACAAGACATTGAACCACAGACAACATAAAACATTTACTTCTCCACCAATTTTTGGAGCAGGTCCAGGAACCTGTCCTGTCGGACTAACAGCTCCTCCTGCATTCTCCGCTTCTCCTCCCTGCTCTCTTTGAGGGCCTGGAGAAGTTGCACCGCTGAGTCCTCCCTTGTCCTTTTGCCTGTAAGTCAATGTCATAACATTAGCTTTGTACTATAATCCCAATGAACCTTCTCCAGCAACCAATGATTCAAATAAGAAGGTGGTTAAGACTATCAGCATGGGAAACAAAGAATAACTACATTTGACAATGATAACACTGTAGGGATCTAACATAAAAAATATTACAGAAATAAAGCCTTAGTCACTTGGTTCACACAGTTATCTATTTACAAGTCTTGCCAAGAAAACTATTCACAAGTTTCAATCACTTACGGGTGTTTTCCTTACTGGTGGCCTGGTTGACCGGCCGGCTGCTGGTAAAACCTGATGGCCCCGGCATTGAGTCTGACTTCAGGGTCAATACCGGAGCCACCCAAGGCTTTTCGGCGAAAAGGCTATCCATCAACTGAAATGAAGGAACATATAAAAAGTCACATAAAACCATTCTCATGCTTGTCAAGAAAAAGCAGCGAGGCAGCCATGCCAATGCGATGCTATGAATTGACATTTAAAAAATTCTTCTAGACTTACGTCTAAATATGGCCATGTCCGTCTTCCATTTCCTCTGCGGCCGTTTGAGTCCTTGATGCTTTTATGTCTTTTTTAGACCATTTAGCTTGCTTTTACATTGAGCCCCCGAAATGTTCATGTCCCGGGCCCGCATCAATGACGCTATTCTCTCCCACACCTTCTTAGCAGAAACCTTCCTACTAAGGATGAGGTGTTCTTCCTCCCTGTATGTTTCCACCAGGAGAAGAATAGCGTCATTTCCCCATCGGAAGCCATCTGTAAAGAAAATAATTCATTAGGGACTACGTCCACACCAAACACTCATAACATATCATGCATAAAAAAGGACTTCAATAATATACCGGTCTAAACTTCACAATCTTGAAAGAGATAAAAGTAGCAAATCAGACAAGCAAAATGTGTTGCTGTGAAGTGGAACATTATCTTGGAAATTTTGCAAGAGATTCAGTGAAAAGCCTATTTAGCAAAGATCCCACGTACTGGTAGCATATTCCATACTAGGTATGACAAGGGATAAGTAGCGAATTTCTCGTACATGATCATCACATCTACCCAGTAATCTTTCCATAAATTTCAGTTTACTATTCGCTTGACCCATTATTTCATGAATGCATTTACCACAAAAAAGACCAGGTGTAAGCCTTATTCCAATATATTTAATTTTTCCACGCTTGTTAATTTATTATATTTTATATTTTAGGTAATGAGAGGAGCGCTTTTCTTTCTCCAAAAATTCCGAAATCCTCTAAACAGGATGTCCTTGAAACTAAGAGGATAGCAAGTCTGAGGATTCACATCGAAAGAGTTATAAGGAGACTAAGGGAATTTGAGTTTTTGAAACCTCATGCCATAATCCCTAGCAAGCTGATCGCAAGCACCAATGATGTGATTGTCGTAGCTTGTGGTTTGGTAAACATCCAATCACCTATAATTAAAGTGTAGTTATGCATTAGAGAACATTCATTTCACATTGTATAAAGAAAACTTAGAATTTTTTTTTAAAAATGTGTTAAATTATTTATTTAATGAACAGAGTGAACTCTGAAATCAACGAAATATTTACAAATACACACTACCTGATTTTACATTGCTGTATTTAAAAGTTGGGGAAAAATGTGTTTTTTCCAAAATTCTGTTACATTTTGAATCAATGTCTCACAATGTTCCCTATCATACTCAACCCAAGCAAGCTCAATGCATCTGTTATCTTCAAATTTGCTGTCAGCAACACAAAACAGGGCTCTTTTGCTACCACTGGCATACATCTGGAGCTGCACCTGAGCCATGTACTTGGAAGCAATATTCCCATTTGTTAAAATATATTTTTTCTGTGTCTTCTCACTGAAAGGGCATTTAATCTCAACAACAAAGTCCTCTGTTATGCCATCTGGAGATGCCCGAGAGATTGGGCACCTTGGAGTAAGTATCATGCCGCACTTGTCAATATTTACTCCAACCTTTTCCATCACAGCACTAAGCCTTCTAAGTTCCTCCCTCTATCCATGGCCACAGTCTCAGACAGTTTATTTGTACCTATCACGTTCTGCACAAAAGAACTACTGACAGTTTTGCAGTGACTAACATCATACACTTTTGATGCAGTGACTCTACCATAGCGTAGTTCCTGCCAAAGAAGATTGGAACTCTGCCCCATGTTGCCTGATGCAATTTCTTGGCAGTATTTTTTTGTGTGCTTAGTAGCAGAAAAAGTAATGAAGTCATCTGCAGATCCAATCCCATTTTCCGCAAAGTCAAGTATCAAATTGTGCAGGGAGAGAGACCTTAACTTATCTTGGAGATTGCTCCTCACCAGTTGACAGTCAATACCATTGTGCTAAGCTACATTAATCATATCTAGGATAAGGCTACTTTGTTGATACATCAAAGTTTAAGAAGAATCACAAAAAATTGCAAAAGGTTTATGGAATTGGATCTGCATAAAGATCATGGTTGTTGACAGCAATAAATTCCATGATTTCCAAAAACATTGACCGACATATTACTTCAATTACAATTTCAGCAACCTGGTGCTCTAGCAAATGAAAATTTTCATGTGTTCAAATTAACTCCGCTTAAAAGAAAAATATATTTTAAAGTGGTGCCTATAGGCATTTTTTTTGTCTTTTTCAGTATATAGGAACATCCAATTGAATATACCTTTTGTGGAAATTTCAATAAAAGATACACTGGTCCTTTTTGTAGTAATCAATGACAATGTAGGTATTGTTACAAGTTTCAATGTTAAATTAAGTAACTCATCCAACCAATTTTCATACACTAAACATCAAATGAATTGAGATGCAGTTAATTTTTAAATTAAAATCAAAAGCACTACTTTACGTGCATCGGTTTCATTATAGATATTGGTATTTTTGTGAGTTACCTACTATTTTTAAGTCCCAGACCTTGATGCAGCTACGTTCGAAGGTTTATGATTTAATTTTTGCAAGATATCTTGCGGGGATAAACGGGGCTACGCACACATCGTCGAACTCAACAATAACAAATAATCGTTCTGTATATACCTTGACTGGCAACAAAATCTTTGCAGGAAGCCGTGACGACTATTTCTTCTTCTTCATCAATCGTAATTTCTACAGCGTATGTTTTGCTCCGCACTCTGTGCTCTGGACAGATTCGTCCCTGAAGGAAACACTTCGTACTCTCTCTCTTCAGCTGAACATAACCAACGGCTGTGTCACCGTAACATTCTCGAGATGATCTGAAATTATGATTTACCAAATGCATGGCAGATATGTTATTATATTTATATTTTATGTTATACAAGGAACCAATAGAATTGATATTATATTTGATATATTACTTACCTAAGTGCCTTAGTTTCTCTCACTTCCGAGATATTGTAGCAGTCATTGGTCTTCAAAAACTCAGTCACCATAAATATATCTACTTTCGGTAGGTTATTTGAGTCGGCTTTTTGAAAATTTAATTCTAAAGACATCTTAATATCCAGCTAGAATACAGGCTGCCTATCGATTTTAGTTCTCAATCCTTTCTGTTAGCAGCTCTTTCACCTAACACTATACTCAACGCTCACATGGACGACTACGAGCAGATGACATCACACACCCAGTCGACGAATCGCAGGACGTTTCTTCTTCTGCTAAAATCTTCGGTATTATAGCGATTTTATTGTTATATTAATGTATAAATAAGCATTTTACTGCATATAAACTTATGTTTTTCTAAATCCGTTTTCATTCCTCTACACATTAAAGAGATTTTTTAATTAAAAAAAATTATGCAAACACCCCATTGCAGCTTCAGGGCAGCCTTCTCCAACAACCTCCTGTGCCACGGGCTGCTCCTGTGCACGGGAATGCTCTAAAACGAGACATGACAGAAATAGTTGTAATACTTAAAATCTAACACGCACGATCGTGGTCTGACTAAATCTAGACCCATCCCAGTCCCATCGACCGAACAGAGCAGCCACAGCTTGCGCTGTATGCGCCCGCGCATTGTCGTGCAAAATGATGGGTGGGCTGCCCAGAAAGTGTCTCCGCTTCTTTCGCAAAGCTGGTCGCAGGTGATGCTCCAAAAACGAACAGTAATACTGCGCATTGACGGTCGGCCGTGGAGGAACGTAATGCGTTAGGATAACACCATCACAGTCGTACATGAGAATCACCATAACTTTCACCATACTGGGGGTCTGACGCACTTTCGACTTTCGCGGCGACCCTTAATGACGCCATTCGTTGGATTGTACGATTTGGCCCATGTCTCATCCAGTGTTACGATACGGCGCAAGAAAGCCTCTCCTTCGCGCTCATAGCGCTCCAAGTGCGTTAGAGCAGCGTTGTTACGCATCCATTTCTGCATTTCCGTCAACTCATGCGGAACCCATCGTGATGCAATTTTTCGCATGCCCAGGCGTTCCTTCAGGATGCGAAGCACAGTCGTATGCGCTAATCCGGTTTCGTGGGCGAGCTGACGAATCGTCTGGCGTCGATCAGTGTCCACTAACGCGGTAACAGCATTCACTTCTTCTTCAGAGATGCTAGGACGTCCTGCCCGATGCATGTCTTCCACAGTTTGCCGACCTTCGTTGAAGGCTTTTACCCAACGTGTCACTGTTCTGTAAGGCAATTCCGATTCCCCGCACGCCTCTTGAAGACCTTGATGACACTGTCGTGCTGTGCGACCTCTGGCACATTCAATCTTGATCCAACTCCGTTGTTCCTGTTTCGAAAACATAGTGACACCGTTACGTAAGACCGCTCGCTCACAAGTGACTGTGTTTCCCTCGATTGTTGGCACGCTGGTGACGTGGGTCGGGCGAGTCCATTTGCTCGTAGGTAAGGTAGGTATGTCAACAATGTGTGCTATCAGCGACAATAGTAGATTCCATTGCATAGTGTCTCCACAGCAGTGTTGACAATATTTAAGTTCCAACCCTCGTATTTACAAGTCTTACTATGAAAACTATTCACAAGTTTCAATCACTTACGTGTGTTTTCCTTACGGGTGGTCTCCTTGGTGGCCTGGTTGACCGGCCGACTGCTGGTAATACCAGATGGCCCCGGCATTGATTCTGACTCCAGGGTCAATACCGGAGCCACCCAAGGCTTTTCGGCGAAAAGGCTATCCATCAACTGAAATGAAGGAACATATAAAAAGTCACATAAAACCATTCTCATGCTTGTCAAGCAAAAAGCAGCGAGGCAGCCATGCCAATGCGATGCTATGAATTGACATTTAAAAGTTTGTCCTAGACTTAAGTCTAAATACGGCCATGTCCGTCGGCCATTTCCACTTCGGCCATTTGAGTCCTTGATGCTTTTATGTCTTTTTTAGACCATTTAGCTTGCTTTTACATTGAGCCCCCGAAATGTTCATGTCCCGGGCCCGCATCAATGACGCTATTCTCTCCCACACCTTCTTAGCAGAAACCTTCCTACTAAGGATGAGGTGTTCTTCCTCCCTGTATGTTTCCACCAGGAGAAGAATAGCGTCATGTCTCCATCTGAAGCCATCTGTAAAGAAAATAAAATCATTAGGGACTACATCCACACCAAACACTCATAACATATCATGCATAAAAAAGGACTTCAATAATATACCGGTCTAAACTTCACAATCTTGAAAGAGATAAAAGTAGTAAATCAGACAAGCAAAATGTGTTGCTGTGAAGTGGAACGTTATCTTGGAAATTTTGCAAGAGATTCAGTGAAAAGCCTATTTAGCAAAGATCCCACGTACTGGTAGCATATTCCATACTAGGTATGACAAGGGAAAAGTAGCGAATTTCTCGTACATGATCATCACATCTACCCAGTAATCTTTCCATAAATTTCAGTTTACTATTCGCTTGACCCATTATTTCATGAATGCATTTACCACAAAAAAGACCAGGTGTAAGCCTTATTCCAAGATATTTAATTTTTCCACGCTTGTTAATTTATTATATTTTATATTTTAGGTAATGAGAGGAGCGCTTTTCTTTCTCCAAAAATTCATTATTACACATTTCTTAAAATTAAATTCTAACTGCCAAATAAAACACCTTTTCAATTGCTTATGGGTCATCGTTTAAATATTCTCTACCGTTTGGGTATCGAATTTTCGGCACAGCGGCGTCAACAGGAAAGAGACGAAGCTTACTTTTTACCACCGAAAAAACAAACTAACTGGTATTCCAAGACTAGGAATCACGGAAATAAACTAAAACTAAACAAATGTACGTGCCATCATTCGGGGGCTCAATTGCTGCTTCAGCGCAGCCTTCTCCTACAACATCCTGTGCCACGGGCTGCTCCTGTGCCACGGGCTGCTCCTGTGCCACGGGCTGCTCCTGTGCACGGGAATGCTCTAAAACGAGACATGCCAAAATTATTTGTAATACTTAACCTCTAACACGCACGGTCGTGGTCACATAATGAGTTACATAACTAACTTCTTATACATAAATTAAGTAATACTACTATTTAATGTTTAAGCTGCCAGTATAAGGGATTCGTGAGAATTAGTTCTAAGTAACAACTTGATCGTGTGAAGCGAAGATTGACAAGATTTGTAAAGGGATGGTATTATAACTATATTAGCGTAACTAGTCATATTAAATGAATTAAACCTGGAATCAGTCAGTCGGTTAAAATTTAGACCATCTCTGAAATAAATTCCAAGATAAAACTTTCAGTGACGACGCTAAAAATATTTTGCGAACCGCAACTTACTCTGGTAGACAATCACAAAATTAAAATTGATTGCCGAATTGACAATTAAAATAACCTTATCTCCTCGTACAATTAGGGATATGAATAGCGGTAAATATAACCAATACGGGTTATAGATAGCATAGGTTGCAAGTTGGTAGAAGGACCTTAAGCTAACCCTAGTAGAGCCATTATATTGCATCCTTGCACACCTTTACGACGGCTTGCTTGGTGATATGAAGATGCTGATACATATTCATTCACTTCTCACCTAAACTTGCACCGAAGCTGTTCACGAGATAACCATTAATTATTATTTGGAAAGCTACACTGGATTGTTAAACGAAACAATTTACAAAACCAAACCGGTGCAAGGCCACAACACAATGCCACAAACCGAACGCTTCGACCGGTAAGTTCACCCACCACCACTTGGCCATAACTTCGAGTCGTATTCTCTCTCCACTTCACGCAAATTCAAGCTTAAATAATTAATATAAATCCAAACCGGTGCAAGGCCACAACACAATGCCACAAACCGAACGCTTCGACCGAAAAGTTCACCCACCACGTGGCCTTAACTTCGAGTCATATTCTATCTCCACTTCACGCAAATTCAAGCTTAAATAATTAATATAAATCATTACAACAACAAATGTAAAAGGATACCTTGTGCTTGCCGCTCAATCTCCCCCTTGAGCAGGCCCGTGGCGAGCATCGGATCTGAAACGTAAAACCATTGAGTTACAGACATTCGCCTCACCGTAATTTCTCCCCAATAATTCTATAATCCAATAAATAAACAATTTTTTAAATACTTACCATCCCTGGCTCTCTGGGCCACTTCTTCAGTCACCTCCATATTGTACAACTTATTGCTTTCGTCGTACAACGTTATAGCTTCCATTTCTCTTCAGTTCCTTCCTGTTCAAATGCGCGCGGATAAGTGGCTCGCTACAACTCACCCACGTTTTTCGCTGGAGCGTTTGGAGCGAGAGGAGGCGAATGTAGTGACGTCATCCGTGACGATGTTAAAAGCTGCAGGAGCGCTTGGAGCCTCAAGTGGATCACTCAAGAACTCGCTCCAAACGCTCTGGTGCGTTAGGAGCGTGTACTGGACTACACCCTCAATCGTCGATGGCAGCGTGGAGAAGGTCATAAAAGATTTCCAGTTGGAGTGAAAGTGCACGGTTAAGTTCAGGCCATGCGGCTTCATCCAAGCTCTCAGGATTCTGGGGGGGGAGGGGGGGGGGTGCGAGGAATGCGGCAGCGGTTGGAGGGGAAGGACAAGGGAGTACTCAAGTGACTCGTGGTCAGATACGAATATGTTTCTTCTTACTGCAACAGAGGGAAGTTGGAATAAGGAAAGAACCAGGTCGAGTGCTGCCAGATTTCTGGTGGGATATGGGTTGCACTGCTCGAGCCCAAGTCCGTTAATGAAGTGTCGAATGAAATAAATCATCAATAGGGGTGGCGGTGCGGCCTTAAGTAAGTGCGGGATGTCCACTTAATAGCAAGATTAAAGTCCCCAAATAAAACAACAAAAATAACGTCACCCAGCGAGCGGACATGGAGAACCGAGTTGAAACAAGCCTAGAGGACGGATAAGGTGCTGTTGGGTGGGCGATAAAAGCAACCAATGTAGAGTTTCCGATCACAGTTGTTGCTACGTTTAATCTGAATCTCCGTCCTAAGTATTTCACAGCTCGACTCAAGATCCGTCCGCCGAAATGCAGGTATGTTTGAGTAAATTGCCAAAAGTACGCCCCCACCACGAAAGATCCGATCCCGTCGGAAAATTTAGTGAGATGAGGCAAAATCCATTTCACAATCCAAGACTGTCGCTAAGCCATGTCTCGGTAAGCGCAATCACATGAAAGGAGGTGAGTTCATTGGTATGCGCAGCGAGGTCCGAGAGTTTGTTAAGAATGCTCCTAGTATTCTGGTAGTAAAAATTGCACACCGGACCGGGGTTAACACTTACATCGCCAGAAAAAAGGGTGAGGAGAGCTAGGCGTTTCCTTGTTGACGATGTCCTCACAGATCTCCGGCGCAGAAATGATAGGAAATGAAGACGTCGCCCACGAGGCCTGGACAAGTCGTCGGCGACGGCAAACGAGTCCCCCGGGCAGGGCAGTGTTTAGGTGCATTTAAACTCCATTCTTCTGTTTTCATACCCATCTTAAGAGATAGAAACTTAATCCATTTATTTATTGGGCCCATGTATCAATCTTTGATAACCCTTTAGTAGGCAAATTAAAAGGATAAATGTTATTAGCAAACTGAGCATGAAATTTGGTTACTAATTTTACATACTATTTTTAAATATATGTTCCAGTTATTTTTATCCATTAGTCTTTTTAGACAATGAGGCGGGAAATATTCTTCCCACGGGCACTTTATGGTACGATAAGGAAAAAAAATGATTTTTTATATTATGTTTATTCATGCAGAACAATGTTGTAATTGATCCTGTACAGGTGTACAGGAATACAGTTAGTTTTACAAAACACTTACACTAAAATTTTGATTATTTTCCATGAAATTTCCTGAAACATGGTTCAGTGCATAGCGGGACATCACAGGCTGTACACAGGCCTGCACCTTCTATATGTACTTCCAAGAATTGGTTGGTGGTTTCCCACTTGAATTAGGCGCACTTCTTCAGGAATCTTTCCTTTTTTGGCCAGAAATGTTGGTTTGCAGCCCCTTCTCTTTCTTGACGAAAATCTTGCAATTAGTTACCTAGCAAGTTTAATTCTATATGATAGCTGATCATGTTTTGCATCTCTCTTACTCATCTTCCATAAAATATAGCTATTTACGATTGCCATATCTATTAGGAAATATAACAGCCTGCGCCACCACTTGACAGACCGCCTGCCTACAGCGTACCTTTCACGCAGTTGGTCAAAGCGATCAACACCCCCCATTATTTTGTTGTATTCCTCAACAACCACAGGGCATACCACCTGAGTACTTGTGCCATCCTTGTTGCGCCGTTTGACTGTTGTTGTTTCCAAGGGATCATGCAGTGTAGAAAGAAACATCACTGGACGGTTGTCCATCCATTTTACAGCTCCCACCAATCCCTTTGTTTGAAATTCGAATTCCCCTCTTCATTTTTTTGTTCTCTTTCATCATTACTGGGAGACCTTTTCGAATGGCTCGCACAGTTCCACAAGCATATATACCTTTTCGGGAAAGGTTTGTCATAAGTCTAGTAGTAGTGAAAAAATTGTCAAATGCCACCAATGTTGATTCTCAAAATCTTTTGCATGCAGTGTAGAAAAGGTTGGTGACAACCCTCTCACCTAACGAAAGTTCACAAGGCTCTTTCCTTTTGCCTGTATAAGTATCAAATTTCACAATATAGTCATTCTGAGAATCCGATAAACACCATACTTTATAACCCCTTTTTACGGGTTTCATCGGCATGTATTGTTTCATCAATGATCTCCCCTTGAAGGGAACTATTGACTCATCAACAGAAATATAAGAAGAAGGATTGTAGGTGTGCATGCAATTGTTTTGTAATTTAGTAATAAGAGGTCTCAGCTTATGAAATTTGTCATGCTCAGGATGATCCCTTGGCTTTTGACATGAATTGTCATTGCAGTGAATATTCTCAACAAGTTTACAAAATCGTTTGCTAGTCATTATATCAGCAATGGCATCCACCCTCAAAATTGGGTCTGAGCTCCAAAAGTTGGAAATAGCAGTTAAATCATGTATCCCCATAAGTATAAGACACCCTACAAAAGCTTTCAGTTCTTCAATATTAGTATCTACCCAGTTTTTTGTTGTTCCTTTTTTGCCACCATAAAGATTTCTTTCCTGAGAAGCATACTTATTTGTCTCATTTACTATTAGCATAAACATGCTATCATCAAATATTTTGGAGAAATAAATTAGTTCTCTATCATTAGCACTAAAATTATGCTTAGGAATACCTTCGCTTCTCTGAGAGAATGAATTTTTTGCAACTATAAAATGACTCCTATCATTACCCCATTCTTCATCTTCAGCTTCTGGCTCAACATTATCACCAATATTTGAAATTATAAAGTCTTCAGGTTCATTTTCACATAAATTGTCTTCATTTACTTGCACATAGTGCTGTATTCTCTCTCTTCTTGATTCGTCCAGGGCACCAAGTTCTTCAGCAGCACCCTCATCTCCCTCAACATCAGAGTCACTATCATCTTCAGGGAGCGAATGCAATAAATGTAACATTTCCTCCACATGTTTTGTATTATTGAGGTCAAGGGAACGAGACACCTGTGAATAAATAGGGAAGAAAATCTCATAAAATTTACAATCCAGGAGAAGGTAAAACAAAATCAACAATTGAGAAAAACGAATTGTTATAACATGCAAAATATTAAAACATGGATTGATAAAACATGCTTATAATCCAAATACAATGTTAGAAGAATTAATATTAACCATAAAATAAGTTCATAAAACTCGGACTGATCCCCTGTCCAGGAAAGGCCGTGGGAAGTATCCTTCCCACCTACAAAAACAACAACAAAATATTATGTAAATAGACTATTCACGTGCAAACACTTTCATAACATAACCCAACAATGTATGCACAAATATACAATACGTTAACAGTGATTGCTTACCTGAGCGCAGAATAATGTTATAATAACCTAAATAACGCCGAAAATGCAGCCCAAACTCAGCAAATAGCAGATACACTCGCAAAAAACTCGCACTAATAACAGCAACGGTAAGCAAAGGCCCGCACAACTGCATTCCACGTAATACACAAGTTCATCGCTAGTTGGCAGCACCACCAGCATGTGGGAATTCCGCATCCCACGGCCGTTTTACAGGAAAATTCAAAGTGGGAAGTCCGCTTCCCACCGCCAGCGAAAGGGATAATTGAGGAAGCAGGATCATAGAATGACATAGTTTTCATCTCAGGACATACTACCAATAACATCCAGTGATTATTATTGGGATTAACTGGTATAACTATTTTAGTGAAACCATTCAATATTAATTGAGAAAACATAATTACTACTCTATCAAGTGCAATCTCTCCTAAAACAAATTGAGATATAGCTGGATCCACAAATGACACTTCTGTACCTAGAGTACTGATTTTATGAAACAAAGCTGCAATTATACTGTCATAGAGCCAACCTGGATGGAAATCTGGAGCAATAGTGAGCAACATTTCTCTTTCTTCTGGATTAACATAAGTATCAAGAGATTTTAAATGCAGTTCATTGTTTGAAAATGGACCAACTTGGAACAATGTTTTGAAAATAGTGGTTTTTGATGTAATGGGTTCAGTGAAAACAGTAAAACAATCTGAGGAATCAGTTTTATCATTCTCTAATTGAAGAAGATGTGAAGTCCGAATTTCTGACTTTCTCCTAGGACTGGGCCTGCGAAAGCGATGGGTAGCTGGTTTGCGGGTTTTGACAGTTTGAAAGAGGCCTTGCTGAGAAGGCATTTTAGAATTTGGGGGAAGGGGTTTATGCAGTAATGAAGGAGGTTTTTCCATGTGGTCCTGTTTCTCAATTAATCCCTTACTTCTGTCAACCAATAACTTGAGAGTATTATTTATGTGATCGAGTAAAGGTTCAGTTGCTGGATGAGATATTAAGTGAATCAATTTAGAAGTAAGGTCAGCAATTGACTTTACCGATTCTTTATTACATCCGTATCCCTTTAGGAGTCGGATGCAGGCCATCCTTTGAGAGCAGTTCCTCCCCAGGTCTGGATGATGTCTCCTGAAATCTCCAGTTGTCGATGATGAAGGCCCCATACCTACATCTAGATAAAACAAGAGTGAAAATATACAATTCCATAAAATAGTCGCCACAATTATAAAATAAAATAAAACTTGAACTTACCTAACACTCAGATCTTTTAGCAGGCTATTAAGCTCATTCGTTGCCGCGTTTAGCCCCTCTAACTGCTGACCTTCCAAGGGGGTAAATTTTTTGTACTTATTGCGGCTCCGAAGCAATACACTAGAGATACAGTTACAGATACCTGTATATAAATGAACCCTCGGGTTCCTCCTGAGGATATCAGTTATCAGACTTTCATAATAAGCCACGGTTTTCTGAGGTGAATGACCTGCAATGAACAATAACAGAGGGTAGTGTTAAAATGCGAAGCATTAGCAATTAACTTGCGCTCGTTCTAAAGAGTCAAACCATCAAATATTAAGACATCAACACAACTAAAAATATTTATAAAAACACTGGAAGAGCATTTCACCACATATCATGCTACAAAATAAGAAAAACTTCCACGTACCAACATTGGGGTTGTTCGTCCCGAGGTGAAGAACCACACGATTGTATGACTCAGTGGCCTTAACCATTGACTCATCCACCTCGTTAACTATCATTCCTGACAGTGATATGACACGCAAATCAACCCCAGGAAACTCCTTCGCGTACAAACTTGCGTACTTCCACTGCGAAGCTCCAATTACAAGAAGGCCAACCATCTCGACCTGGAAGGAGTCAACCTTAATACATTAGCCTAGTTAAAAATATCCAGACGAGACGCTTGTTTCGACTCGAGACTACTAAAACAGAAAAGTAAATACCGTCAACTGGGGTAAATTTGGTCCAATTTTTGCATTTTTTTTCATAAATTGCGTTAAATTACACATATACCAAACTTACATCCAATTTTCTGTTGTTATATCGAACTCGGCTAACATCAGAGAACACGTGGACTGCAAATTAAAGCCCAGAACGTTTTTATTTCTTTTTTATGATTTTTAAAAAATTTGGGCCAATCTTACCTTTAATTGGGGTAACATTGTCTCAAATGTAAAAATGTCATAAAAATCTAGCCTAACATTATTTTTGGAAAATGTTACCCCATTCATAATCATGGTATGGTAAGGAAACATCTGTACAATAAGTTTAGGGAAGAAATAATTAAAACTAAACAGTCAACATGAGTAATAAACATTTTATTTTGAATGATTTTAAATATTTTTTAATGGAACATTTTTCCTCTGTGAAAAATTAACAGAAATATTATGTAATATCCGAAGGTAAATAAAAATCGATTAGGTATAGAATACATCAAGTTCAGGAACAATGAATTGATTGCGTTTGGACGACATTTTTGGTGGTTTGATTTTATAACACACATCTTCCCAGTCGTAAGAAAAAGTGTCCTTTTTTCGGGCCAACGCTAGAACTTGAGCTTTTTCTCCATACACTCCACTATAGGCCCACTGCTAGAGAGACTTGGGATCCTCCCAGGGTACATCTGTCCATTATAATTTGCAACTACAAAGTTGTCAACGGCACACTCGGATGGGTCGACAGAGCTTGCAGGATTGAGAGTGCGGACCGTAGGATCTTGAATGACCTCTACAAGGTCTGAAAAGGTTTCACTAAGTCCGTCCGACTCGAGAAAAACTTCCACGTCATCTTCCTCTGATGAGCTAGAGTAGGCCTTCTTTTTACTTTGTTTTTTTGACTTCATTTCCTTTTTCTTGTTTTGAGTTCGACTATTTTGACTTTGAGATGTTTTTTTGAGCTTGTATACCACTTGATGATGGTTGTTGGTCTATGTCGCTTACAGATATGCTTTTTCCAGCAGGAACTTGTATCTTCCTCTTCTTTCTTTTTGGCCCACTAGTTTGCAAATAATCGGCACGTTTCTTTTCGAGTTGTTCTAAAAACGAATCTCCAATAGCGTCGTGATCCACATTTTGCTTTTCGGGTAGTCTGTCGAGTAGCTTCTGTTTGTTTAACGGTTTTATACGGCATTTTTCAAACCCAGTAATCAAATTGCTTCCCTTGTTTTCATCTAGTTTATTCATTAGTTCTTTCAGCAGTGTTGGGAATACATCCTTTGGAATAGTAGAATATTTGCTTCCCGAAGCAGATTCCTTCCATTTTCTTAGTATTTCACGCCACACTCTTTTGGTTGGCCCAAAGAATGCTACATCCAACGGTTGTGTTACATGTGTGCTATTCGGAGGGAGACAAACGAACTTAACATCGTGAGTTTCACACATATCCAAAACGTGCTTGCTTATGTGGGAAGAGAGATTGTCTCCTATCAGGACGATTGGCCCTGTAAGTTTTCTAATAGATGTAGAAAGTGGGATTCGAACCAATCTTCGAAGCATATTGAATCGAACCAGCCGTTTTTCGACCGGTTATAGCGAACGCCATCAGGACCGTTTTCAGTCCAAGTGGACCATATATTTTCGGCCTTGTACACAACATAGGGTGGCATAATATCCCCACTAGCACTTCCACAAAACATTACATAAAAGGAATTTTCAATTAGTACCAACGCTTTCAATAATATGGGTATGAAGAAGAAAAACGTATCACATGACATGTGACTCTATTCAGAGAAAGAAATGAAGCTTTGGTCATTAAAACTAGATAAAAACTTGCATACAGTTAAAGTCAGATAAATAATACAGGAGAGGAATTTTCCATTAATAGGTACCTACTAACGCGTTCACTAATCTCGGCACGAACTAGAAAAACGTGGCACGTCACACTCGATTCGATTCAGATAAAGAAATGAAACTTAGGGCATTACAATGACATAGGAACATGCGCATGGTTGCCTAAGTCAAAAAAGTAATTAGAGGAAAGGACATTTTAATCTGCTCTCACGCGTTCACTAATCGCGGCACAAACTAGAAAAACGTAGCACGCCATACTGGACTCGATTAAGGAAAATGTATGAGGATTTAGTCGTTAAAACTAAATAGGAACTTACACACGATTGGTGCAACTTGAGTCTACTAAATGGTAAAAGAAAATACATTCAGGGCGCACTGTGTCAAAATGCACTGTGGGTGGTGCAAAAATTATTTTTTAAATTTTATCTACCCTCGTCATAAAAAATGTATTATATGTAGTAAGAAAGTGTCTACTTTACAGTGGTGGTGTTTATTTTTTCTATTAAAAAATGCTTTGTTATACTTCTGAACAGTGACCAAGAGTGACCCAAAGTCACCTCACTGACTGGGGTGACATTGGGTAGCAATCCTTTTTTCATAACGGACCAATGCCACCTCAGTAGAGAGGTGACTTTGGGCCATATTCTGAAAGTGCAGAATCTGTTGTATTTTGTGTATTTTTTTGTAATTTTTGGAGTTGTCTCAGAAAAGTTATTGTGATTTTTGTGTCAATAGAATTGTGGTTTTGCAAGGAAGGTTGGTAAAAAGGATTTTAAAAAATTATAGGAGGTTTTCATTAAACTATGCATCATAAAAAAAGAGCAACCCCAAATTAATAAAGAGAAAATTCTTCCAAAGCTTAGAGTGAAATTTAATAAACTTACCTTAAACGAAAAAATGAAGAATTTTGGCAGGAGTGAGAACCGTATCGCAGAAATAAACACTAAACTTCGATTGTTAGTCAAGGCTAAACTACTATTAATCACTACAGAAACACACTGCTGCTTCTAATAAAGAGTTTGAGTTCAAAAGTAAAGCAGTATTGTCCTTTTAAGATATTTACATATTTACATGTCTCTTAAATCTACTGAATGTTGTATTCTGCACCAAATGAAACTGGGAAAATTAGCCAGCCTCTAGGTGTAAAAAAAGTAGTAAAAGTAACGCACATCAACTTGTCCCCATCCCCAAATTTATAATAACGCAACGCAACTTTTCTGCGGCACGGCGTTACTGCTAGCGTTGCTCCATAACAACGCACTAACTATAGAAAAACAGGGGGGACAACATAATACAAAAATTACATTAAAACCTATTTTTAAACAACTTATAATGAAAAAAATAGCAATTTTCTTTAACAGAATTATAAACCACACAATGAACAACAACAAAACATAAGAAAGACTAATAACACGGAATGATTTCTTAATTCGGGAAACTAATTTAAGATGCGCTGCACTCCAAACCATTTTGGGATACGCAATTCATAAAAAAATCTATTTTTCTACAACTTATCGGCGAAAATTGAACGATTTTCTTTATAATTATGAAACAACATGCAAGACACAATAAAAAAAGCATAGGTGAGAGCAATTCCACGGCATGATTTCCAAAATTGAAGATGCACAAGACTCCGAGCCATTTTGGGATACTCATTTTTCTACCACTCGTCGGCTAAAACTGAACTATTTTCTTTATTTCAATGAAAGACAATACCATAAACAATAACTTAGCATAGGTGAGACCAATTCCACGGACCGTTTTCTAAATTCGGGAAACTAATTTATGATGCACTGCACTCGGAGCCATTTTGGGATACGCATATCATATATAAACCTATTTTTCTACAACTCATCGGCCAAAACTGAACTTTTTTCTTTACTATAATGAAAGAACATACATAAAACAATATTTAAGCATAGGTGAGACCAATTCCACGGACCGTTTTCTTAATTCGGGAAACTAATTTTAGATGCCCTGCACTCCGAGCCATTTTGGGATACGCATATCATATGTAAACCTATTTTTCTACAACTCATCGGCCAAAACTGAACTTTTTTCTTTATTATAATGAAAGAACATAAATTAAATAATATTTTAGCACCGTGAGACCAATTCCACGGACCGTTTTCTAAATTCGGAAAACTAATTTATGAAGCACTGCACTTAGAGCCATTTTTGGATACGCATATCATGTGTAAACCTATTTTTCTGCAACTTTTTGTTATATTACTCAAGGTATATCATAATTTTAGAAAAAGTACTTACTGTTTGTAATGTCCATTATAACTTGTCCTTGCATTTACACATCTCTCTTCATCCTTGAGATTTTTCGATGTTTTTAAGATCCCTGTTGTGTGTGTTGCGTTCCTAGTCCTAGGCGTCCTGCTCCTGTGTTTGGTTTACCTTCGCCTTTGTTGAATTTCATAAATGGAATTACAACGTTGATATGAAATTTTGTGGCTTCACTGTAAGACCCCTCTATTGGAGTTCAAATTCCATACCTTTCTGAAGTGGAGAACATCAAATTAAGGTGGAATATAACGGAAAAGCACGACTGAAATAAATGTTAATATGGAAGTATTTTTTTACACTGTTTAATGAATTACATAGAATATGTTTCAGGTGAGGAGGAAAGATTCCAGTGTGATGCCTTGGGTAAGGAATGAGGTATTGATAGTACGTAGTAATGGTGCATACAATGTTAAAAATAAGGAGAGAAAGACTTACTTTTTTTACAGTCCGGGAATTTCCCGCAGATTTTTCCACGTCACCAAGGAGGTAATCAGCAAGACGCGTTTCTCTTTTTTTTATGGAATTACCCTTACGGAAAAGAGATCCCCTGTAGGCCTACATGAAACCGTTATTCGGGAGTTGATTCCCACTTTCGCAGGAATCAACTCCCGTTGCAAAAATTGCTCGCTTCGTGCATTCCCAATGTTAATCTACCCTCCCCGGGGTGCTCCGGTTGGAGTCGGTATACACCCTCTATAGGTTCCCGCAGCTGCATAGTTTAAGGAGTTTCGTCGTTGTTAATACGAATGCGTAATGTTGTAACATGCCACTTAAAAATTCTTTCCGTGCAGCGATCTTAAGGAAACATACGACGGATGTTAGTTAAGTGAATGGCTATGCATTAGACGTTTTCAGCGTACATTTCTATTCCTATACTAGCAAAATGGTTCCTTTCCTCCCGATGAAATACTCTACAGGCTAATATAATATTGTATGGAATTCCCTCCTGCGGGTAGGGGGATTGAGAATACTCCCGCAGTATCCCTGCTTGTCGTAAGAGGCGACTAAAAGGGCGGGGAAGGAAACCCCGAAAACAAACCCAGAGCCAGCAAGGGTTGAGCCCGGACAGTCTTGTGGGTCAACTGTCTGTGTGCGGCCATACCACCTGGCCTGCGATCCACCCGCATGTTTGCCGTGTGCGGAGACCCGTAAGGGGGAGAAGGGGATCCTGGTGGGTGAGTTCTCCGGCACCCAGCCGGGTGTCGGATACCCGGTATGGGCCGGGATTCAATACCCCACTTCGGCCCTGGATCCCCTGTAAACGGGCGGTCAAGATCTAGCCAGTCTTGATCAATCGGCTTATCGACACGTTTCGATGGCGAGTGCTGGAGTGATGGGGGTCTGTGTAGGGCGGCCGAAGGTGTATGGGTTTGGAGGGCCCATGCACTGGAGACCTAACCTGAAGCAAATCCCCTACACGATAGTGCTATATCCCTTGGGTAGCCCTGGCGACCACACCGGCTGGCGGTGTGGCGTCCCAAATATTTGGCTCCGTGGTGGGTGGGGAGCCCAGGGGATGAACCTCTTATATTAATGGAACCAGATACCCTTCCTCCATTAAAAAGATCCCGTCCGGAAACGGGCGGGGGAGTTAACCCGGTGTCCGCTTGTAGGCGGTACTTGATAATGAGATGTGCAAAGGAAGATGAGACCCTCACTAAGGTATCTCCCTTCCTAATCCGTAGAGTCCTTTCAGCAGCAGTTACTGGCGACTTAATATCTGCCAAGAAGCTACGTGACGGAACTTTATTAATAGAAACGGCCAATGATACCCAAAGTGCAAAGTTGCTTAATTTTACCCGTTTAAATGATATACCAGTGAAGGTCGAGGTGCACCGCACCTTGAACACCAGTCGGGGAGTGATAAGCAGTTGCGACCTGCTGTATGTCGACGACGACGAAATAAAGAGGGAAATGGCCCCTCAGGGCATTATAGACTGTCGTCGATTAAAAATAAAGCGGAACGGTGAGCTGATCAACAGCACGTCTGTTATCCTCACCTTCTCGCGCGACACGCTCCCCGACAAGGTTTTTGTTGGGTATGAATCGGTTCCTGTCCGCCCATTCATCCCTAACCCCATGCGATGTTTTCAATGCCAACACTTTGGCCATATCGCCACTAGATGCAAGGGCAAGGCCACCTGCCCGCGCTGTGGTAATGAAAAGCATGAGGGTGATGGTTGCACCTCCGAACCTTTTTGTGTCAATTGCGAGGGTGCACACCCAGTGTACTCCCGCGATTGTCCAAGAATGAAAGAGGAAAAGAAGATAATGGAGATAAAAACAGTTGAAAAGTTGCCATACATAGAAGCCAGAAAAAAGTACCGCACCCTAATAGCCCCTACTTTCTCCAGATCTTTCGCTGCTGTCGCTGAAACCCCAACCAATAAAAATGAATCTGACAATACTCAGAAAAATGATGCAGATAAGACAACGGACACAAGAAAGTCTAGAAAAGATGAAGAAGCCAAGCCGGATAAGGCAACAAAGCCGGCAAAACCAAAGAATATCACCTGTGCGGGTTCTCCTAAGAAGAACCCGCCGAAACCCACTGGGACCCCGCCCTCGGGGCGTGAGAAAACGCCATCCCCCGGCCCCTCCGGGGTACGCGCTCCATGCCCAGAGGAGGCTATGGAGGAGGATGACCCGTCTGAGACAGACGTCCTCTTAGCCAGGCAAAAGGGGAAAAAGAGCCGCATTAGGCGCTGATCCTCCTAACGGATGGACAGACTGCTGTTTTTAACTTGTTTCTCGCCTTTTATTTTTTTTCCCTTTTTAAATGAATTCTATTTTACAGTGGAACTGTAATGGGTTTTATCGTCACAAGGAGGAGTTAACCATTTTAATTCGTGATTTTAATCCGTCTTGTATTTGTCTCCAAGAGACGCATTTTAAAGCCACGGACAAGGGTATCTTAAGGAATTTTAATGTTTTTAGATACGACGATGCCAGCGGCCAACGAGCCCAGGGTGGAGTGGCGGTTGCTGTCTGGGAGACCCTTTACACCTCTCGGGTACAACTGAACACACTTTTTCAGGCGGTTGCTGTGACTGTGCACGCACCAGAGACCATAACGCTGTGCAACGTTTACTTACCGGAGTGCGCTCCAGTCACTGAACACAACCTCAAGAATCTTATCCTTCAATTACCCAAGCCCTTTATACTTTTAGGAGACTTTAATGCACATGACCCTTTGTGGGGTAGCTCTAGAAGCCAGTGCAATAGAAGAGGGCGGATTTTATCACATTTTATCCAGGATTTTAACCTTGTTCTACTGAATAGTAGTGAGAAAACTCGTTTTAATGGAGAATTTTCTTCCATTGACCTCGCCATCTGCTCGAGCAGTCTTTCCACGAAACTCAACTTATCCGTTCATACAGATCTATGTGGCAGTGATCATTTTCCCCTTTTTATACGTAAGAATATCTTTTTTAATCCATTTTTTATAACTCCTGGAAATTGGATTATTCAGAAAGCTGACTGGTCAATTTTCAGAGAGAATTTTACATTCAAACATGACGGCAACCGTGACGTAATGCAAAACGTCGAAGTCCTTACATCTGCAATCATCGAGGCGGCAAATACCAGCGTCCCACGATCCAAGGGTATCGTCCGTCGACCTCCAGTGCCATGGTGGACAGAGGAATGCGCGAAGGCAATAAAATTGCGGAAGCGAGCACTTCGCATTTTTCAGAAGTACCCCACGAAAACCAATCTTGCCTCCTTCCGACGTCTTCGAGCGAAAGCCCGACAAATCGTAAAGGAGGCGAAGAAGGCCTCCTGGATAGAATTCATCTCAGGCGTCAACCACAGGACGCCTCTTGCACAGGTCTGGAGGAAGGTACGAAGCATCTCGGGCTCCCGTCAGCAATGCGGCGTTTCCGGACTAAAAGTCGATGACCGGGTGGTAACATCTCCCTCGGAATTATGTGAGATCTTTGGCCATACGTTCAGCAACATCTGCAGTAACGACAATTATGATGCCGACTTCAGAGAAATAAAGCAACGCTGCGAAGCAAAATCCCTAACGTTCCGTGAAACGCAGGGTATTGCTGACTATAACGAATGCTTCTCGCTATGGGAGCTGGCCTCTGCAATTGCGGAATCCAGGAATTCGTCCCCAGGAACAGACAGTGTCCACAACGCTTTTCTCCGGAACATACCGAAGAAAGCGCTGCTGGACGTCCTTCATACCCTCAACCATATTTGGTTGGAGGGTAGTTTTCCACAATCCTGGCGGGAATCTATCGTGGTTCCAATAGCGAAGCAGGGAAAAGACAACAGTAGCCCTAGCAACTATAGGCCCATCTCTCTTACCAGTTGCCTGTGCAAGGTTATGGAAAGAATGGTCAATCGCCGGCTTGTTTGGTGGTTGGAGCGGCGAAACCTTCTTTCCAACATACAATGTGGCTTTCGTAGGGGAAGATCTACTATCGACCATCTCATTCGGACTGATAATTTTATCCAGGAGGCCTTTCTTCTGCGTCAACATGTCATTGGTGTCTTCTTTGACTTGGAGAAGGCCTATGACATGCTATGGCGCCGGAAGATCTTGCAAACAATGCACAGTTGGGGTTTCAGGGGTAACCTACCCATTTTTATCCGAAACTTTTTAACAAACCGTGGTTTTAGAGTGAGAGTGAGTGAAATTTAATAAACTTACCTTAAACGAAAAAATGAAGAATTTTGGCAGGAGTGAGAACCGTATCGCAGAAATAAACACTAAACTTCGATTGTTAGTCAAGGCTAAACTACTATTAATCACTACAGAAACACACTGCTGCTTCTAATAAAGAGTTTGAGTTCAAAAGTAAAGCAGTATTGTCCTTTTAAGATATTTACATATTTACATGTCTCTTAAATCTACTGAATGTTGTATTCTGCACCAAATGAAACTGGGAAAATTAGCCAGCCTCTAGGTGTAAAAAAAGTAGTAAAAGTAACGCACATCAACTTGTCCCCATCCCCAAATTTATAATAACGCAACGCAACTTTTCTGCGGCACGGCGTTACTGCTAGCGTTGCTCCATAACAACGCACTAACTATAGAAAAACAGGGGGGACAACATAATACAAAAATTACATTAAAACCTATTTTTAAACAACTTATAATGAAAAAAATAGCAATTTTCTTTAACAGAATTATAAACCACACAATGAACAACAACAAAACATAAGAAAGACTAATAACACGGAATGATTTCTTAATTCGGGAAACTAATTTAAGATGCGCTGCACTCCAAACCATTTTGGGATACGCAATTCATAAAAAAATCTATTTTTCTACAACTTATCGGCGAAAATTGAACGATTTTCTTTATAATTATGAAACAACATGCAAGACACAATAAAAAAAAGCATAGGTGAGAGCAATTCCACGGCATGATTTCCAAAATTGAAGATGCACAAGACTCCGAGCCATTTTGGGATACTCATTTTTCTACCACTCGTCGGCTAAAACTGAACTATTTTCTTTATTTCAATGAAAGACAATACCATAAACAATAACTTAGCATAGGTGAGACCAATTCCACGGACCGTTTTCTAAATTCGGGAAACTAATTTATGATGCACTGCACTCGGAGCCATTTTGGGATACGCATATCATATATAAACCTATTTTTCTACAACTCATCGGCCAAAACTGAACTTTTTTCTTTACTATAATGAAAGAACATACATAAAACAATATTTAAGCATAGGTGAGACCAATTCCACGGACCGTTTTCTTAATTCGGGAAACTAATTTTAGATGCCCTGCACTCCGAGCCATTTTGGGATACGCATATCATATGTAAACCTATTTTTCTACAACTCATCGGCCAAAACTGAACTTTTTTCTTTATTATAATGAAAGAACATAAATTAAATAATATTTTAGCACCGTGAGACCAATTCCACGGACCGTTTTCTAAATTCGGAAAACTAATTTATGAAGCACTGCACTTAGAGCCATTTTTGGATACGCATATCATGTGTAAACCTATTTTTCTGCAACTTTTTGTTATATTACTCAAGGTATATCATAATTTTAGAAAAAGTACTTACTGTTTGTAATGTCCATTATAACTTGTCCTTGCATTTACACATCTCTCTTCATCCTTGAGATTTTTCGATGTTTTTAAGATCCCTGTTGTGTGTGTTGCGTTCCTAGTCCTAGGCGTCCTGCTCCTGTGTTTGGTTTACCTTCGCCTTTGTTGAATTTCATAAATGGAATTACAACGTTGATATGAAATTTTGTGGCTTCACTGTAAGACCCCTCTATTGGAGTTCAAATTCCATACCTTTCTGAAGTGGAGAACATCAAATTAAGGTGGAATATAACGGAAAAGCACGACTGAAATAAATGTTAATATGGAAGTATTTTTTTACACTGTTTAATGAATTACATAGAATATGTTTCAGGTGAGGAGGAAAGATTCCAGTGTGATGCCTTGGGTAAGGAATGAGGTATTGATAGTACGTAGTAATGGTGCATACAATGTTAAAAATAAGGAGAGAAAGACTTACTTTTTTTACAGTCCGGGAATTTCCCGCAGATTTTTCCACGTCACCAAGGAGGTAATCAGCAAGACGCGTTTCTCTTTTTTTTATGGAATTACCCTTACGGAAAAGAGATCCCCTGTAGGCCTACATGAAACCGTTATTCGGGAGTTGATTCCCACTTTCGCAGGAATCAACTCCCGTTGCAAAAATTGCTCGCTTCGTGCATTCCCAATGTTAATCTACCCTCCCCGGGGTGCTCCGGTTGGAGTCGGTATACACCCTGTATAGGTTCCCGCAGCTGCATAGTTTAAGGAGTTTCGTCGTTGTTAATACGAATGCGTAATGTTGTAACATGCCACTTAAAAATTCTTTCCGTGCAGCGATCTTCAGGAAACATACGACGGATGTTAGTTAAGTGAATGGCTATGCATTAGACGTTTTCAGCGTACATTTCTATTCCTATACTAGCAAAATGGTTCCTTTCCTCCCGATGAAATACTCTACAGGCTAATATAATATTGTATGGAATTCCCTCCTGCGGGTAGGGGGATTGAGAATACTCCCGCAGTATCCCTGCTTGTCGTAAGAGGCGACTAAAAGGGCGGGGAGAAAACCCCGAAAACAAACCCAGAGCCAGCAAGGGTTGAGCCCGGACAGTCTTGTGGGTCAACTGTCTGTGTGAGGCCATACCACCTGGCCTGCGATCCACCCGCATGTTTGCCGTGTGCGGTGACCCGTAAGGAGGAGAAGGGGATCCTGGAGGGTGATGTCCGTGGTTCCCAGCCGGTATGGACTATGGGCCAATACCCCTCTTTGGCCCCGGATTCTGTGTAAACGGGCGGCCGGGAGCGAGCCACTCCCGATCAATCGGCTTCCGTGGCGTTAGCTTGACGGTGGCGAGTGCCAGGGAGGTGGGGGTCTGCGTAGGGCGGTCGGAGATGTACGGGTTTGGTGGGCCCGTGCATTGAAGATCCAACCCAAAACAGACAACCACCTCTAGGGTGCTATATCCCCTCGGGTAGCCCTGGCGACCGCACCGATTTGCGGTACGGCGTCCCGAATGTGTGGCTCCATGGTGGGTGGGGAGCCCGGGGGACGAAGAATCATTTGGAATGGCGGAAACAAATCTTCCACCTCCAAAAAGATCCCGCCCGGATACGGGCGGGGGAGTCAATGTTCCCGGCGCTAATCAGCGCTATTTAGTGATGAGGTGTCAGAAGGAAGGGGAGAGCCTGAAAAAGGTGTCTCCCTTCCGTATACAGAGAGTATTATCTGGTTCCGTTCCTAGGGAACTAAAATCAGCCAAGAAACTTCGCGATGACACACTGCTCATCGAAACGCCTACAACGGCTCAAAGTGAGAAATTGTTGAAAATGGACAAGCTGCTTGATATTCCCGTCAAGGTCGAGGTGCACCGCACCTTGAACACCTGTCGGGGAGTGATTAGTCATTACGACCTTTTATATGTTGAGATCGACGAGATCAAGCAGGATATGGCCTCTCAGGGGGTCACCGATGCTCGTCGACTCACTACAAAGCGCAACGGAGAAAGAGTGAACACGACATCTGTTGTACTCACCTTCGCGCGTGACCAGCTCCCCGACAAGGTGTTTGTCGGCTATGAATCGGTACCAGTGAGCCCATTCATACCGGCACCCATGCGATGTTTTCAGTGCCAGCGATTTGGCCACATGGCCACACGGTGCGAGGGCAAGGCCACCTGCCCCCGCTGCAGCCAGGAAAAGCATGAGGGTGCGGAATGCAAGGGTGATGATGCACCCTCGCAATTGACCCACTTTGCGTCAATTGCGAGGGTGCACATCCGGTGTACTCACGTGATTGCCCAAAGATGATCGAGGAGCGAAAAGTAATGGAAATCAAGACGGTTGAAAAAATCCCGTACTTCGAGGCTCGGAAAAAGTACAGAGCACAAGTTGCTCCTACTTTCTCCAAGTCGTTCGCCCGTGTCGCTTCCCAACCTATTGCCAAGGTCACCATCTCGACCCAGACAGAAGATAATGTGAGCCAAAAAACTGAAGTCTCTGTACAGAAATCGGCCATGCCGGCTAAGGCCACAAATCCGGCAAACAAAACACAAGCCACCGTTCCGGGTTCTCCTAGGAAGAACCCCACTATAACCACCGCCGGGGCCACGCAAAATAAGCGTGGCAACTCAGTATCTCCCGGACCATCTGGTTTAGCCCGACTCAACCACCCGGAGTCAATGGAAGAGGACGAATGTCTCTCGGAGACAGAGATCCTCCGGGCTAGAACCAAAGGTAGGAGGAGAAATCGCATCAAGCGTTGATCCTCCAACTGTGTTTTACATTTTAAATTGAATTATTTAATTTATTTATTTTTAAATTTTTATATTACTAATGGCTTTTACTTTGCAGTGGAACTGCAATGGTTTTTATCGGCGTAAGGAGGAGCTGAGTGTTTTAATTCGTGATTTTAACCCGTCCTGCATATGTTTGCAGGAAACTCATATTAAAACAACGGACAAAGGCATTTTAAATGGTTTTAACCTTTTTAGACTGGACGACACCAGTGGCCAACGAGCCCAGGGTGGAGTGGCGGTTGCTACTCGGGAGGCCCTTTACACCTCCCGAGTGCAACTCAACACACCGTTTCAAGCGGTGGCGGTGACGGTGCAAGCACCGGAGGCGATTACGTTATGCAACGTTTATCTGCCGGAGGGTGCGCCGGTCACCCGTTTTAATTTAGAATCCCTTGTCCACCAGCTGCCTCGGCCTTTTATCTTACTCGGAGATTTTAACGCTCATGATCCTCTCTGGGGAAGCACTGCGGGACAGTGTAACCGCAGGGGACGCATTTTATCAAGTTTTATTTTTGATTTTAACCTAGTCTTACTGAACAACGGGGAGAAGACCCGTTTTAACTCTTTCAATGGTGATTTCTCCTCCATTGATTTATGCATTTTATCGAGCAGTTTAACAAATAAGGTGTCTTTGTCTGTGCACGAAGATCTTTGTGGGAGCGATCACTTCCCTCTTTTAATTTTTAAGGAGCGCCGTTTTAACTCTGATTTAATTCGTCCGGGCAACTGGATTGTGCGGAAAGCCGATTGGCCTTGTTTTAAAAGCAATTTTAATTTTACGTGCGATGAAAATCGCGATAGCGCTTTTAATGTAAAATTATTGACTAACAGCATCATCACTGCCGCCGACATGAGCGTACCGCGGTCTCGGCGCATCATGTCGAGAGCTGCTGTGCCTTGGTGGAATGATGAATGTGCCAAAGCCATTCGGAAACGCAAGAAGGCGTTGCAAATTTTTAACAAATATCCCACAGAAAACAATCTGTCCTCTTTTCGGCGTCTGAGAGCTAAAGCCCGTCAGGTCGTAAAGGAGGCAAAGAGGGCCTCTTGGATGAATTATGTCTCTGGTGTCAATATCAGCACACCCCTTGCACAGGTGTGGCGTAAGGTGAAGAGCATTTCTGGAAACAATCAGCAGCTCGGCGTCTCCTTCTTAAAAGTCAGAGGAAAAGTGGTTACTTCTCCAGCTGCCATTGGCGAGATAATCGGCCAGTCAATCGCCAACGTGAGCAGCGATGAAAATCTGGATCCTGCCTTCCGAACGTTTAGGCAACGCCTCGAGAAAATTCCTATAAGCTTCAAGGAGACGCGTACAATGGCAGATTACAACCTCCCCTTTTCCTTGAGGGAGCTGAAATCTGCCATCGATGACTCCCACGACACCTCTCCAGGACCAGACGGGGTCCACAATGCTTTTCTCCGCAACCTTCCGGAGACAGCGCTGCAGGAAGTCCTGCTGACGTATAATCAGCTGTGGGCTGAAGGTCACTTTTCTTCGTCCTGGCGGGAGTCTGTCATTGTCCCCATTCCCAAACATGGGAAAGATAGAGCTGATCCGAATTCTTACCGGCCAATATCTCTCACCAGCTGCCTGTGCAAGTTAATGGAGAGAATGATGAACCGGCGGCTCGTTTGGTGGTTAGAGCGCCGAAACATTCTCTCCAACATCCAATGTGGATTTAGACGCGGTCGTTCCACCATGGACCATTTAGTGAGGATCGACAATTTCATCCAAGAAGGCTTTCTCCTCCGCCAACACGTGATCGGTGTCTTCTTCGATTTGGAGAAGGCTTACGACCGGGTCTGGCGGCGGAAGATTTTAAAGACTTTGCACGAGTGGGGTTTTAGAGGCAATCTGCCGAATTTTATTCAAAAATTTTTAACGCATCGAGTTTTTAAAATTAGAATAGGGCAGTTTTTATCTGATTTTTACAGTCTTGACAACGGAGTTCCCCAGGGCTCCGTCTTGAGCGTGACGCTTTTCGCCATTGCGATAAATGACGTCGTGAATTGTATCATGGCTCCGGTGATAGGCACACTGTTCGTGGATGACCTGGCAATTTTCTGCAGATCATCCAAGGTGGCAACTGCATCCAGAATGGTTCAGATAACATTGAACAAATTGAACCAGTGGACCCAAAGGAACGGCTTTCGGTTCTCCCATGAGAAGACCAGATGTGTCCATATCCACAGGAAAATAAGACTCCAAATGCAGCCCACATTACACCTCGGGGGAAGAAATCTCCCTTTTCTCCAGTCAGCCCGCTTTCTTGGTATGACACTCAACCACAGGCTCAATTGGCGAGAACACATCAATATTTTAAAGACAAAATGTATTAAATCTCTGAATATTTTAAAGTTTCTATGCCACACATCATGGGGAGCAGATCGCACAACTTTGCTTCTATTGTATCGCACACTGGTGCGCTCTAAATTAGACTACGGTTGTTTTATTTATGCGTCCGCCCGCGAGTCGTACCTACGAGTATTGCCCCCCGTACACAACGCGGGGTTACGACTCTGTACTGGGGCATTTCGGACAAGCCCGGTCGTAAGCATCTATTCTGATGCAGGGGAGCCTCCTCTATGCCACCGGAGGAACGCGCTTATGTGCAATTATGTCTCCAAAGTTTTATCCATGACGGCACACCCTTGTTTTAACGTACTTTTTAAACCTCGTTTTTTTAGAAATGTTTAACCGACGCACGAAGGCCACTAGGGCTTTTTCTGTACGTTTTAATGATTTCTTTCGCGGTTGTGATTTCAGGGTACCTAAAGTGTACCCTGTCTCTTACTCATCCCACCCTCCCTGGTTAACACCCACCCCCGTTGTTAAAGGGGTCTTGTGTGATCGACTAAAGTCCTTCACCACTCCCTTGGAATGCCAGCATCAGTTTTCAATGTTTCAAGGGAATCACTTAGATTTTGTGCCAGTGTACACAGACGGATCTAAGTCAAAGTTGGCCAGTGCCTGCGCAGCGTTCTCGCCTAACCAAGGAGCAGTCAAAGCAAAATTAAATCCGCTGTTTAGTGTATACACAGCGGAATTATTTGCCATGAACATGGCACTTGAAAACCTATGTGACGAAGGTCACTCCTTCGTTATATGCACCGACTCCCTCAGCTCAATACAATCAATCTCCGGATTTTCGCCCATGCATCAGATCATTCAGGACAATCATTCTTCCCTGCTGACTCTCAACGGAAAGGGAGTACGCGTTTGGTTCCTGTGGGTCCCCGGGCATGCGGGAATAGGCGGAAATGAAAAGGCGGACGCTTTGGTCAAAGAGGCTCTGAACGAGACCTACACAAAATCGACGCTGGTACCTCACGAGCACCTAAAATTTTCCCTGAGAAATAATCCTAGGGCAGTGGAAGGAGTGTTGGCGTACTACACAAGATAATAAACTTCGTGACATCCAGCCGGTTACGTCAGTGTGGCCCTCTTCCGTCAGGAACAGCCGAAGAGAGGAAGTCGTCATCACACGTTTGAGGATAGGGCACTCACCTTTAACTCACGCATTTCTCTTAACGGAAGAGAAAGTACGACCGCAGTGTGAAAATTGCGACTGTCCTCTCAACATTCCGCACATCCTGACGGAGCGTGACAAATACCGTGACGCGCGAAGGCCGCTCAATTTAGGGGGAGACGTAATATCCGTCCTAGGAGACGACCATGATGTTTTAAGCCGAGTCATTTAATTTCTGAAAGAGACAGGACTATTCCAAAAAATATGAGTTTTTATATTTTTTTAAATCGCATTATATATTCCTCAATAAGTACATAAGTGCAAGTGACTAATATTTATTACTTTTACTACGAAGATTGTGTAGTGGTGCAAAATGACCTAGCCGTCGATGCACCCTACAGCCTGAAACCTATTACTACTACTTGTATGGAATTTCACGACTTATCTGTCACCGGCTACTGCTAAAAATGGATTGGGGCTTTCAATCATGTACTCCACCCACACCCTAGGCGTAACCTTTCCACCGTCTTTTACACAGCTATACATTCCCTGGGATGGAAATGGATGTATAGAAAGATTTTGTACATTGCTACATACCTATGCTACATAACAACCTATTTGACGTGAATCTATTTGCCTTCCTTATCCAACCATGTACCGCATAAATTGCAAACCCACGACGCTTTTTCGAAATCTTTCAGCAACTTCCTACTGTCTACGCAATTCAGATGAAACCACCTGGTACAGGCAGCACAAGCTACCCAGTCCTGTTTATCTGTATCGCTTCTCCTATCACATAGAGGGGAAATCTCTTCCACCTTAGTAGCAGTCTTGAACAACGTTCCTCTATTGTCCTTATGGTATTCATCCGCTTCTATCCCTTCGTCAGTTTCCAAATTATTAACAAGATGATTGATAAAAAACAGACGTGGTCTCCACATTTATGCCCATCCCTTTGCTTCTTACGAGGCGTCTGAACTTGTTTCAATCCCCTTTCACTAATACTATTCCCACTGCACTCATTCAATTTCTTAACGAGAGATAGGAATCGTTCTGTACTACGCTGTAAGGTGACATTGGTGGACCCCAGAGGATCAACGTACGCTACTGTCAATTCTTTAAAATTAATAAAGTAAAGGCACCAATTATCATTCCCACTGTTGTACGGCATTAAAACTTAACATCCTTTAGATATCTGTGTCATTAAGGGTTCATACGTTAACAATTCTTGCTTTAACGCGTAATTTGACAATTCGCACGAGATGTATACGATATGTTTTACCTTATTCAATAACACAATTTCAGCAAAAGTATGATTAACGAAATTAGATAACCATCTGTGCTCGTAAAGTTTAATGAAATCGTCTAAGTATAACCTTGTTGTCTCCCCTATGTAACCTATCACGAATGTTTTGTACAGGTTGCTAGTTACGTCGTAGTAACTGTCCATGGAAACTAACCCGTTGTCGAAGAATTGAAATTTGTCACCTGTCACGAAAAATTTCGTCCCTTTAGTCAACCATTTCGTGCATTACTTTGTATGTCGCTCTACCTGTTTCGTACCTTCCCTGTTTTTGGAAGTGGTCCCTAGATGTTCATAACCTCTGGTGGAGCTAGTGTCATCCTCGCCACCCGCTACCTTCCCATCTAATGATATGACCTCACATTCCCCTTCCTTTCGTATAGGATAAGATATAACCCCTTCCGGTCTAAAAGAATTTCCCATACGTTTGCCTGCTCTCTTCCTTTTTTTCCCCATTTCTCCTCAGCCTCCAAGTCCTGCAATTTGTCACGCCTCCTACGCCTCACATGCTTCTTAGGAATTGGTAAATGGAATTCCCTTACTTTTGACAGAACAACATGCCTAACTGATCTTACAAATCTTCCGGAACGCAAATGCGAATCGTGTTCTAAAATACTGTTTTTTACTGTACCAAATCAAATTTCCACAGGGGAGTTACTGTATCGCGGTCCAAAATCAGTTTTACAATGCTTTCCCTTAACAATATTAGTCCACAAAGGGAGGAAAGGAACGTATTGCCTAAGTTAAATGTGTAGGAAATTTTCGCCACGGAATTTGTTTTTCTCCCCAATTGAGTCTACGGTGGCAGATTTGCATAAATGGAGAAAGTTAAGATAAAAAGGGCTACTCAAGTACAGTTTCGTATCGGTGACCTCGGAGAAAACGAAGTCATTTCTATCGCACACTACCCCTATCTCCCCTTTCACAATTTTCGTCAATGCTAGCAGTGTTTCGGTTGCAGGCAACCCTCTTCGTTACGATTTCAACACCGTCGACATATTCCTAAATATTTCTTCCAACACTTTTACCGAGTTGCACGAGGCGCGAGGACAGTGGAAGGAGTGTTGGCGTACTACACAAGATAATAAACTTCGTGACATCAAGCCGGTTACGTCAGTGTGGCCCTCTTCCGTCAGGGACAGCCGAAGAGAGGAAGTCGTCATCAAACGTTTTAGGATAGGGCACTGCCCTTTAACTCACGCATTTCTTCTCACGGAAGAGAAAGTACGACCGCAGTGTTAAAATTCGACTGTCCTCTCAACATTCTGCAATTCCTACGCAGTGTGACAAATACCTAGACGCTCGAAGGCGGCTCAATTTAGGAGGAGACGTAAAATCCGTCCTAGGAGACGACCTTAATGTTTTAAGCCGAGTCATTTAATTTCTGAAAGAGACAGGACTATTCCAAAAAATATAAGTTTTTATATTTTTTTAAAATCACATTATATATTTCTTAAATAAGTGACAAAAGTGCAAATGACTTATATTTATTACTTTTACTACGAAGATTGTGTAGTGGTGCAAAATGACCTAGCCGTCGATGCACTCCACAGCCTTAAACCTACTACTACTACTTGTATGGAATTTCACGGCTTATCTGTCACCGGCTGCTGCTAAAAATGGATTAGGGCTTTCACTCATGTACTCCACCCACACCCAAGACTTGATCTTTCCACTGCCTTGTACACAGCTATACATTCCCTGGGATGGAAATGGAAGCATAGCAAGATTTTGTACATTGCTACATACCTATGCTACATAACAACCTATTTGACGTGAATCTATTTGCCTTCCTTATCCAACCATGTACCGCATAACTTGCAAACCCACGACGCTTTTTCGAAATCATTCAGCAAAATCCTACTGTTTACGCAATTCAGATGAAACCACCTGGTACAGGCATCGCAATCTACCCAGTCCTGGTTATCCGTATGGCTTCTCCTATCACATAGAGGGGAAATCTCTTCAAGCTTAGTAGCAGTCTTGAACAACGTTCCTCTAATGTCCTTGTGGTATTCATCCGCTTCTATCCCTTCGTCAGTTTCCAAATTATTAACAAGATGATTGATAAAAAACAGACGTGGTCTCCACATTTATGCCCATCCCTTTGCTTCTTACGAGGCATCTGAACCTTTTTCAACCCCCTTTCACTAATACTAATCCCACTGCACTCATTCAATTTCTTAACGAGAGATAGGAATCGTTCCTTACTACGCTGTAAGGTGACATTGGTGGACCCCAGAGGATCAACGTACGCTACTGTCAATTCTTTAAAATTAATAAAGTAAAGGCACCAATTATCATTCCCACTGTTGTACGGCATTAAAACTTAACATCCTTTAGATATCTGTGTCATTAAGGGTTCATACGTTAACAATTCTTGCTTTAACGCGTAATTTGACAATTCGCACGAGATGTATACGATATGTTTTACCTTATTCAATAACACAATTTCAGCAAAAGTATGATTAACGAAATTAGATAACCATCTGTGCTCGTAAAGTTTAATGAAATCGTCTAAGTATAACCTAGTTGTCTCCCCTATGTAACCTATCACGAATGTTTTGTACAGGTTGCTAGTTACGTCGTAGTAACTGTCCATGGAAACTAACCCGTTGTCGTATAATTTAAATTGGTCACCTGTCATGAAAAATTTCGTCCCTTTAGTCAACCATTTCGTGGAATACTTTGTATGTCGCTCTACCTGTTTCGTGCCTTTCCCGTTTTTGGAAGTGGTCCCTAGATGTTCAAAACCTCTGGTGGAGCTAGTGTCATCCTCGCCACCCGCTACCTTCCCATCTAATGATATGACCTCACATTCCCCTTCCTTTCGTATAGGATAAGATATTTCCCCTTCCGGTCTAAAAGAATTTCCCATACGTTTACCTGCTCTCTTTCTTTTTTTCCCCACTTCTCCTCAGCCTCCAAGTCGTGCAATTTGTCACGCCTCCTATGCCTCACATGCTTCTTAGGAATTTGTAAATGGAATTCCTTTACTTTTGATTGAACAACATGCCTAACTGATCTTACAAATCTTCCGGAACGCAAATGCGAATCGTGTTCAAAAATACTGTTATTTACGGTCCCAAACCAATTTTCCATAGGGGAGTTACTGTATCGCGGTCCAAAATCAGTTTTACAATGCTTTCCCTTAACAATATTAGTCCACAAAAGGAGGAAAGGAACGTATTGCCTAAGATAAATGTGTAGGAAATTTTCGCCACGGAATTTGTTTTTCTCCCCAATTGAGTGTACGGCGGCAGATTTGCATATATGGAGAACGTTATGATAAAATGGGCTAGTCAAGTACGGTTTTGTATCGGTGACCTCGGAGAAAACGAAGTCATTTCTATCGCACACTACCCCTATCTCCCCTTTCACAATTTTCCGCAATGCTAGCAGTGCTTCGGTTACAGCCATTCTTCGTTCCGATTTCAACACCGGCGACGTATTCCTAAATATTTCTTCCAACACTTTTACCGAGTTGCACGAGGCGCGAGGGCAGTGGAAGGAGTGTTGGCGTACTACACAAGATAATAAACTTCGTGACATCAAGCCGGTTACGTCAGTGTGGCCCTCTTCCGTCAGGGACAGCCGAAGAGAGGAAGTCGTCATCAAACGTTTTAGGATAGGGCACTGCCCTTTAACTCACGCATTTCTTCTCACGGAAGAGAAAGTACGACCGCAGTGTTAAAATTCGACTGTCCTCTCAACATTCTGCAATTCCTACGCAGTGTGACAAATACCTAGACGCTCGAAGGCGGCTCAATTTAGGGTGAGACCTAAAATCCTTCCTCGGAGACGACCTAGATGTTTTAAGCTGAGTCATTTAATTTCTGAAAGAGACAGGACTATTCCAAAAAATATTAGTTTTATATTTTTTAAATCACATTGTACATTTCTTAAATAAGTGACATAAGTGCAAGTGACTAATATTTATTACTTTTTCTACTTAGATTGTGTAGTGGTGCAAAATGACCTAGCCGTCGACGCACCCTACAGCCTTAAACCTACTACTACTACTTGTATGGAATTTCACGGCTTATCTGTCACCGGCTGCTGCTAAAAATGGATTGGGGCTTTCCATCATGTATTCCACCCACACCCAAGACTTGACCTTTCCACCGCCTTTTACACAGCTATACATTCCCTGGGATGGGAATGGAAGGATAGCAAGATTTTGTACATTGCTACATACCTATGCTACATAACAACCTATTTGACGTGAATCTATTTGCTTCCTTATCCAACCATGTACCGCATAACTTGCAAACCCACGACGCTTTTTCGAAATCTTTCAGCAACTTCCTACTGTCTACGCCATTAAGATGAAACTAACTGGTACAGGCATCGCAAGCTACCCAGTCCTGGTTATCTGTATCGCTTCTCCTATCACATAGAGGGGAAATCTCTTCAAGCTTAGTAGCAGTCTTGAACAACGTTCCTCTAATGTCCTTGTGGTATTCATCCGCTTCTATCCCTTCGTCAGTTTCCAAATCATTAACAAATTGATTGTTGAAAAACGGACGTGGACTCCACTGTTATTCCCACCCCTTTGCTTCTTACGAGGCGTCTGAACTTGTTTCCACCCCCTCTCACTAATACTATTCCCACTGCACTCATTCATTTTCTTAACTGGAGATAGGAATCGTTCCGTACTACGCTGAAAGGTGACATTGGTGTACCCCAGAGGATCAACGTACGCTACTGTCAACTCTTTAAAATTAATAAAGTAATGGCACCAATGATCATTCCCACTGTTGTACGGCATTAAAACCTTACATCCTTTAGATATGTGTCATTAAGGGTTCATACGTTATCAATTCTTGCTTTGACGCGAAAGTTGACAATTCGCACGAGATGTATACGATATGTTTTTCCTTATTCAATAACACAATTTCAGCAAAAGCATCAATAACGAAATTAGATAACCATCTGTGCTCGTAAAATTTAATGAAATCGTCTAAGTATAACCTTGTTGTCTCCCCTATGTAACCTATCATGAATGTTTTGTACAGGTTGCTAGTTACGTCATAGTAACTGTCCATGGAAACTAACCCTTTGTCGAAGAATTGAAATTGGTCACCTGTCATGAAAAATTTCGTCCCTTTAGTCAGCCATTTCGTGGATTACTTTCTATGTCGCTCTACCTGTTTCGTGCCTTTCCCGTTTTTGGAAGTGGTCCCTAGATGTTCATAACCTATAGTGGAGCTAGTGTCATCGTCGCCACCCGCTACCTTCCCATCTAATGATATGACCTCACAATCCCCTTCCTTTCGTATAGGATAAGATATTACCCCTTCCGGTCTAAAAGAATCTCCCTTACGTTTGCCTGCTCTCTTTCTTTTCTTTCCCCACTTCTCCTCAGCCTCCAAGTTCTGCAATTTGTCGCGCCTACTGTACTGTTTTTTACTGTCCCAAACCAAATTTCCACATGGGAGGTACTGTATCGCGGTCTAAAATCAGTTTTACAATGCTTTCCCTTAACAATATTAGTCCACAAAGGGAGGAAAGGAACGTATCGCCTAAGAAAAATGTGTACGAAATTTTTGCCACGGAATTCATTATGCTCCCCAATTGAGTCTACGGCGGCAGATTTGCATATATGGAGAATGTTCTGATAAAAAGGGCTACTCAAGTACAGTTTCGTATCGGTGACCTCGGAGAAAACGAAGTCATTTCTATCGCTCACTACCCCTATCTCCCCTTTCATAATTTTCCGCAATGCTAGCAGTGCTTCGGTTACAGCCAACCCTCTTCGTTCCGATTTCATCACCAGCGACATATTCCTAAATATTTCTTCCAACACTTTTACCGAGTTGCACGAGGCGCGAGGGCAGTGGAAGGAGTGTTGGCGTACTACACAAGATAGTAAACTTCGTGACATCAAGCCGGTTACTTCAGTGCTTCCGTCTTCCGTCAGGAACAGCCGATGAGAGGAAGTCGTCATAACTCGTTTGAGGATAGGGCACTGCCCTTTTACTCACGCATTTCTCTTCACGGAAGAGAAAGTGCGACCGCAGTGTAAATTGCGACTGTCCTCTCAACTTTCGGCACATCCTGACGGAGTGTGACAATTACCGTGACGCTCGAAGGCGGCTCAATGTAGGGGGAGACCTAAAATCCTTTTTTTAGAGACTATTTTAAAACTTTTTTTACTAAATAATGGAGAGAAAACCCGTTTTAATTATTTTAACGGGGAGTATTCCTCCATTGATTTATGTGTTTGTACGAGCAGTCTTTACACCAAAATCAACATGTCCGTTCATACAGATCTCTGTGGAAGCGACCACTTCCCTATTTTTAATCAAATCTGAACTGAATTTTAACCCAAATTTTATTCGCTCAGACAACTGGATTGTGCGCAAAGCCGACTGGTCTGTTTATAAACATTCCTTTAATTTTTAGTACAATGACCAACGCGCCGGAACGTGTAACGTTGAGCTGCTTACCGCAAGCATAGTGGAAGCAGCCAAATGCAGCGTCTCATAATGAAAGGGCAGCGGCATCCGTCGACCAGCGGTACCTTGGTGGAATGAAGAGTGCGCCAAGGCCATCAAGGAGCGTAAACGTGCCTTACGCATTTTTAGTAAATTCCCCACGGCCACCAATCTTTCCTCCTTTCCGTCGCATCCGAGCGAGAGCTCGACGGGTGGTGAAGGAGGCTAAGAAGGCCTGGATAAATTACATCTCATCCATTAATAACAGGACACCCCTTGCTCAGGTTTGGAACAAGGTAATGAGCATTTCTGGTTCACGGCTAGTACTCGGCGTCTCTTACATCGAAGACAACGGCAGGGTGCTTCGTCACCCCTGCGGGTAGGGGGATGGAGAATACTCCCGCAGTATCCCTGCTTGTCGTAAGAGGCGACTAAAAGGGCGGGGAGAAAACCCCGAAAACAAACCCCGAGCCAGCAAGGGTTGAGCCCGGACAGTCTTGTGGGTCAACTGTCTGTGTGCGGCCACACCACCTGGCCTGCGATCCACCCACATGTTTGCCGTGTGCGGAGACCCGTAAGGAGGAGAAGGGGATCCTGGAGGGTGAGGTCCGTGGTTCCCAGCCGGGTGTCGGATGCCCGGTATGGACCGGGGGCCAATACCCCTCTTTGGCCCCGGATTCTGTGTAAACGGGCGGCCGGGAGCTAGCCACTCCCGGTCAATCGGCTTCCGTGGCGTTAAGCTCAACGGTGGCGAGTGCCAGGGAGGTGGGGGTCTGCGTAGGGCGGTCGGAGATGCACGAGTTTGGTGGGCTCGTGCGTCGAAGATCCAACCCGAAACAGGCAACCACCTCTAGGGTGCTATATCCCTCGGGTAACCCTGGCGACCGCACCGGTTTGCGGTGCGGCGTCCCAAATGTGTGGCTCCACGGTGGGTGGGGAGCCTGAGGGAAGAATCTATCTTTGGTATGGAGGGTAAAATTCAACCACCATCAAAGCGATCCCGCCCGGATACGGGTGGGGGAGAAACAGACTCGTCCGCCTGTAGGCGGTTCCTAATCATGAAGTGCGCGAAAGAAGGGGAGACACTTAAGCGAGTGTCTCCCTTTCTCATTAGAAAAGTTCTATCGGCTGCAGTGCCCGGAGATTTAAGGTCTGCGAAGAAGCTGCGTGACGGAAGCCTCTTAATTGAAACGGCCACCCCGCAACAAAGCGACAAGCTGCTACTAATGCAAAATCTCCATGATATTCCAGTTCACGTAGAGGTACATCGCACGCTCAACACCAGTCGGGGAGTAATATCACATTACGACCTGCTGTACGTTGAAGTCGATGAGATCAAGAGAGAGATGGCTTCTCAGGGAGTAGTTGATGCTCGTCGACTAACAACGAAGCGCGACGGCGAAGTAGTAAAGACTACCTCAGTCGTTTTAACATTTGCGCGTGACAGTCTCCCCGACAAGGTTTTCGTCGGATATGAATCGGTACCAGTACGACCATTCATACCGGCGCCCATGCGCTGCTTCCAGTGCCAACGCTTCGGCCACGTCGCCACGCGATGTGAGGGCAAGGCCACCTGCCCGCGCTGCGGCCTGGAGGAGCATGAGGGTGCTGAATGTACCAAAGATCCACGTTGCGTGAACTGCGAGGGTACGCATCCAGCGTATTCTCGTAAGTGTCCGAAGATGATCGAAGAACGTAAGGTCATGGAGATTAAGACAATTGATAAAATCCCTTATTTAGAGGCAAGGAAGAAGTTCAGAGCCCTTGAAGCACCGACCTTTTCTAAATCCTTTGCTACCATAGCAACTGTAAAGAAAACCACCCAAGGAACTCAGACCGATAAGAATGAGAATACGAAGACAGTCGATCCGAAAGAAGCAGCCAAGCCGGCTAAGGCAATAAATCCGGCAAATAAAACACAAGCCACCGTTCCGGGTTCTCCTAAGAAGAACCCCACTATAACCACCTCCGGGGCCACGCAAAAGAAGCGTGGAAACTCTGTATCCCCCGGACCATCTGGTTTAGCCCGACTCAACCAACCTGAGTCAATGGAAGAGGAAGAATGTCTCTCGGAGACAGAGATCCTCCGGGCTAGAACCAAAGGTAGGAGGAGAAATCGCATCAAGCGTTGATCCTCCAACTGTGTTTTACATTTTTAAATTATTTAATTTATTTATTTATTATTTTTAATTTTTATAATATTAATGGCTTTTATATTACAGTGGAACTGTAATGGTTTTTATAGGCATAAGGAGGAGCTGGCTATTTTAATACGGGATCTTAACCCATCTTGCATATGCCTGCAAGAAACACATTTTAAAACTACCGACAATGGTCTTTTAAAAGGTTTTGAAGTTTTTAGATTTGACGATACCAGTGGCCAACGTGCCCAGGGTGGAGTGGCAGTTGCTACTAGGGAGGCCCTTTACACCTCCCGAGTGCAGCTGACAACGCCTTTTCAGGCAGTTGCAGTGACAGTACATGCCCCAGAGGCTGTGACATTATGTAATGTTTACTTGCCAGAGGGGGCACCGGTTACCCGATCCAATCTTGAAGCCCTTATTTGTCAGCTACCTAGACCTTTCGTTTTATTAGGGGATTTTAACGCTCACGATACCCTTTGGGGTAGTTCTTGGGAGCAGTGCAACCGTAGGGGCCAGGTTTTATCTAATTTTATTAAAGATTTTAATTTAGTTTTAATGAACAATGGGGAACACACCCGTTTTAACTCTTTTAATGGTCAGTTTTCTACAATCGATCTTTGCATCACGTCGAGTATCTTGACGAACAAGTTTCACCTGACTGTTCATAATGATCTGTGTGGGAGCGATCATTTTCCCCTTTTAATAAATAGAGAAAATAATTTTAACCCAAATTTTATCATGCCGGGCAACTGGATTGTCCGGAAAGCCAACTGGCCGGTTTTTAAGGACACGTTTTATTATGAGTATGACGAAAGCCAAAACGGTGTTTTAAACATAGATAAATTAACGCGCAGCATCATTGATGCAGCCAACAGCAGCGTTCCAAAGTCAATGCGAAACATTCTTAGGCCTGCAGTCCCGTGGTGGAACGAGGAATGCGCAAGAGCCATTCGTCAGCGCAAGAAGGCTCTAAGGATTTTTAATAAATTTCCCACGGAGACGAACCTTGCTTCCTTTAGGCACCTCCGAGCCAAAGCTCGAAGGATCGTGAAGGAAGCGAAAAAAGCCTCCTGGATGGAATATGTATCCTGCATTAATTACAGAACACCCCTGGCACAGATCTGGAACAAAATAAAACGTATTTCGGGAAATCATTATCAGCTCAGCGTCCCTTTCCTCAACGTCGGCGGCAATGTATTGACATATCCGTCTGCTATTGGTGAGGTCTTCGGGGAGTTACTCGCCAAAACATGCAGCGACGCCACGTATGAGGAAGCCTTCCTCTCCATCAAGAGACGCACAGAATCCTCCCCAGTCATCTTTACTGAGATGCATACAGTGGCAGAGTATAATATCCCTTTCTCCCTCTGGGAACTACGATCTGCCTTCGAAGACTCCCGAGACACAGCCACAGGAAATGACGAAATCCACAATGCGTTTCTCCGGAATATTCCGGAGAGGGCACTGTTGGAGGTCCTACGCTCCCTTAACCAACTTTGGTCTGAGGGTAGCTTCCCTACCTCCTGGCGGGAGTCCATAGTTGTACCCATACTCAAACAGGGTAAAGATAGAGCTGACCCGAACAATTACAGGCCTATTTCTCTTACCAGTTGCCTGTGTAAGGTAATGGAGAGAATGGTGAATCGGCGCCTCGTTTGGTGGTTGGAGCGTCGAAATCTTCTTTCCACTATCCAATGCGGTTTTAGACGTGGCCGCTCGACCGTTGACCACCTAGTCAGGGTCGACAATTATATCCAGGAGGCTTTTCTTCTCCGCCAGCACGTCGTGGGTGTCTTCTTCGACATGGAGAAGGCATACGACAGGGTTTGGCGGCGGAAGATCCTAACGACGCTGCACGAGTGGGGCATGAGGGGAAATTTACCTGTTTTTATAAATAACTTTTTAAGTGATCGTTTTTTTAAAGTTAAGATAGGCAAGCACCTATCGAAACTCTATTCCCTAGAGAACGGTGTACCTCAAGGGTCCGTTCTAAGTGCGACACTTTTTGCCATTGCTATCAATGATATAGCAAAGTGCATCAAACCTCCTCTCTTGGGATCACTATTTGTGGACGACCTAGCAATATTTTGCCGGTCGTCTAAACTTATTAGCGCGGCCAGAGTAACCCAGCTGGCTCTGAACAGACTGGAGAATTGGTCCCAGAGAAATGGATTCAAGTTTTCTACGGAAAAGTGCAAGTGCGTCCATTTTTATCGTGTGAGGGGAGCCTACATTCCACCAACACTTTTACTTGGTGGTAGAAATCTACCCTATGTGGAATCAGTTCGGTTCCTCGGTATGACCTTGGACTATCGACTCAACTACCGTGATCACATACGGGGTTTAAGGGACAAAAGTCTACGGACACTAAACATTTTAAAGTTTTTAAATCACTCATCTTGGGGTGCCGACCGCAGGTCATTGCTTTTATTATACCGCGCACTCGTGCGTTCCAAGCTGGACTATGGGTCGTTCGTTTACAACTCCAGCCGCGACTCCTATTTGAGACCTCTGACATCAGTGCACAACGCAGGGCTTCGGATATCCACGGGTGCTTTTCGGACCAGTCCGGTCCTCAGCATCTATGCTGATGCCGGTGAACCGCCGTTGTCGCACCGTAGAAACATTTTAATGTGCTTTTATGCGGCCAAGATTTTAGCGACAAAGAACCATCCGTGTTTTAACGAGATTTTTAACCCCCGATTTTTAGAACATTTTAGCAGACGGACAAGGGCCACCAAGCCGCTTGGTGTTCGCTTTAATTTATTTATTCAAGCAACCGGGTTAAGGCTCCCAGATTTATATCCGATTGGGTACTCAAGTTACCCACCTTGGATAATTCCGTCCCCTGAAATCCACATGGGTCTCAGTAGACGCCCGAAAGCTTACACCACTGATCTAGAATACCAGCGTCTTTTTAACGAATTTCTTTTTCGTTACTCCGACTTCATTCCCATATTCACTGATGGTTCTAAGTCGGATGCAGCTTGTTCATGCGCGGTTACCTCCTCTCACCACGGGGTCATCGAGGCCAGACTCAGCCCGCTGTGTAGCATATACACAGCCGAGCTACTAGCCATTAAAATGGCTCTCGATGGGATCGAGAAGAGTGCTAAAGCAATTGTCATTTGCACGGACTCGATGAGTGCTCTTCAGTCCATTTCTGGCTTTTCATCCGATCACCCCATTGTCCAGAGCATACACTATAGCCTCCTATGCCTTAATAGAAGAGGAATTGCTATAACGTTCCTCTGGGTCCCTGGACATGTGGGAATTGCCGGGAATGAGAAGGCGGATGCAGCTGCAAAAGAAGCTCTAAATATCCCTGAGCCGACGACGACGCTGGTACCCTACCAGGACCTGCAATCTACTTTACGTAAAGTAGTCCTAGATCAGTGGAGTGAACTGTGGAGTGATGTCCCAAACAATAAGTTACGGACAATTAAACCGGTAACGACAGGGTGGCCCACTTCCATCAGGGGTAATCGCAGAGAGGAAGTCGTCATCACACGTTTAAGAATCGGGCATTGCGCCCTGACCCACTCGTTCCTCTTTACAGAAGAGAAAATTCCTCCTCGATGTGATGACTGTGACCGTCCTCTCAGTGTGCGACATATCCTGATGGAGTGTGACAAATATCGGGACACACGAAACAGGCTAGACATCAGTGGCGACCTAGAACAAGTTCTAGGCAACCATGCCGATCGACTTAACCATGTAGTTTCCTTTTTAAAGGAAACTAATTTAATAAACAAAATCTAATATATTTTTAGATTTATTATTTTTACATTTATATTTTTATTTATTTGGGATTTTAATGCTACTTTTTGTCTAGATTTATATTCATTCATATGTTTTTAAATTAACTAGATTGTGCGTGGTGCAAAATGACCATAGCTGTCGACGCACCCTATTAATCCAAATCTACCTACCTACCTAGGGTGCTTCGTACACCCCAGGAGATAAGCGAAGTCTTCGGGCAGTCACTTTCAAATATCAGCAGTGACGCCAATTACTCTGCAGCGTTCTTGGCCATCAAGGAACGCTCAGAATCTGTCGTATTGAACTTCGCCGAGCGCCGAGAATCTGCCGAGTATAATGAGCCATTCTCGCTATGGGAATTGAAGTTCGCCATTGCAGACTCTAAGGACACCTCGCCAGGAATGGATGGCGTCCACAACGCATTTCTACGGAATCTTCCGGAGACAGCGTTGTTGGATTGCCTCCGCACCCTCAACCAGGTGTGGGCTGAGGGAAGCATTCCTACCTCCTGGCGGGAATCTGTAGTGGTCCCAATTCCTAAACCAGGAAAGGACAGGGCTGATCCCAGTAATTACAGACCAATCTCCTTGACCAGCTGCCTGTGCAAGGTAATGGAAAGAATGGTGAACCGCCGGCTTGTTTGGTGGTTGGAGCAACGGAACCTTCTTTCAAGTGTCCAATGTGGGTTTCGGCGAGATAGATCGACAATCGATCACCTCGTCAGAGCCGAAAACTTCATCCAGGACTTCCTTCTGCGCCAGCATGTCATTGCCGTATTCTTCGACCTGGAGAAGGCATATGACAGAGTCTGGCGCCAGAAGATACTCAAAAAGTTACACGAGTGGGGTTTTAGGGGAAATTTACCCATTTTTATAAAAAAGTTTTTAACTAATCGGGTATTTAGAGTGAGGATAGGCAATCACTTATCCCAATTTTATGTGCAGGAAAACGGGGTACCACAAGGCTCTATACTGAGCGTGACGCTTTTCGCTATTGCGATTAACGACGTCACGGAATGTTTCAGAGCACCAGTGATGGGATCGCTGTTTGTAGATGACCTGGCCGTTTTCTGCCGGTCGTCAAAACTAGCCAGTGCTGCACGAGTCATTCAGTTGACACTTAATAAACTCAGCGATTGGTCAAAGGGAAGTGGTTTTCGTTTTTCAGCTGAAAAAACGAAATGCCTCTATTTTCACCGCAAGCGAATGTACGAACCCCCACCGGATCTTCGTCTGTGTGGTAGGATTCTTCCTTACACAGAGTCGATCCGGTTTTTAGGTTTAATTTTTGACCGTCGCCTGAATTGGCGTGAACAAATTATGATTTTAAAGAATAGGTGTTCGAAAGTTTTAAACATTTTACGCTTCTTATGTTATCATTCGTGGGGAGCCGATCGCTCCACTGTGCTTTTATTGTACAGAGCGCTGGTGCGCTCAAAATTAGATTATGGATGTTTCGTTTACTCTTCTGCGCGCGAGAGTTATTTGAAACCGTTGAATACGGTTGACAACGCGGGGCTCCGTTTGGCAACTGGTGCCTTAGAGACATCTCCAGTCCTGAGTCTATACTCAGAGGCCGGCGAGCCCCCGTTGAGTACTCGCCGAAACATCCTTATGTGCAACTATGTTGCAAAGATTTTATCGATGAGAGCGCATCCTAGTTTTAATGTAATTTTTAACCCCCGTTTTTTTAAATATTTTTAACAGGCGGACTCGGGCAACTAGACCCTTAAGCATTGCTTTTAATGATTTTATGGAAGGTAGTGATTTGACACTTCCGGAAGTGTACTCTGTTGGGACCTCGGCCGACCCACCTTGGCGGGTACCACTACCTCAGGTCAGGTTTGACCTACACGATCGCCAGAAGTCGTCAACCACTGCTATGGAGTATCAGCGCAGATTCAGTGAGATCCTACACCACCACTCCGACTTTATCCCCGTTTACACGGACGGATCGAAGTCGGAGGGTGCTTGTGCAAGTGCGGTCTTCTCGTCCCACCATGGAGCAATCGGTGCGAAGCTAAGTACGCTGTGTAGTGTATACACAGCGGAACTCTTCGCCATAAAGATGGCTCTTGGTGGGATAAAATGCAGGAATGCGTCCTTCATGGTTTGTAGCGACTCAATGAGCGCTCTGCAGACCATTTCCGGCTTTTCTCCGTCCCACCCTCTTGTGCAAGACATCCACCACGCGTTGCTATCACTTAGCAAGAGGAACGTGAGAATCGTGTTTGTGTGGGTCCCCGGACACATGGGAATAGCCGGCAATAAGAGAGCAGACCTGGCAGCAAAGAAGGCTCTCCAGGACGCGAATATTGCATCTGCGTTGTTACCCCATGATGACTTGAAAGCTACGTTGAGAAACGTAGCCTTAAAACAGTGGAAAGAAACCTGGCGATCCCTGGTGGGAAATAAGTTACGCGCCATTAAGCGGGTGACATCAGTGTGGCCCACATCTGTCGGGAGGACTCGCAGGGAAGAAGTCGCAATCTCACGGTTAAGGATAGGGCACTGTGCCCTCACCCACTCTTACCTCTTCACAGAAGAGAAGATTCCACCACATTGTTAAGATTGCGACTCTCCCATTACTGTGAGGCATTTCCTGACAGAGTGTGATAGGTACCGTGCTGTGCGCGACTGGCTAAACATCAGGGAGGACCTGAGACATGTCCTAGGTGACGACCCTGATTGTGTCAACCGGGTAGTTTTGTTTTTAAAAGAGACTGGGCTATTAAAATATATGTGGCGAACCAATATCTGGCGTTTTATTTTAATTTTGCCCATTTTAACTTGTTATGTCGTTTATATTTATTTATTTATTTATTTATTATTTTAATAAAATTTTGACGAAGTGACAACATTTTATTGAGGTGCAAATGACCTTCGTCGTCGAGGCACTCGCAAAACCTAACTCTACTCGTCTCACTAAATATGGGGAAGCGAAAAGGATGTGACTTCTTCCAATAGTAGGACATTCTATTTGTATGAATCATCCCCATGTGAAGAAGACCGAGCCAAACTTCCAATTCATCCCGACCTAGTGGTTACCAATCGGTTATGCGATCCCTCTGCGACGGCTTTCGGAGAAAAATGCATTCTGCTTTTTTCGAGATCTCCCTGAGGATCATTTAAAAAACTGGTCATTCGATAGCATATTGAAGTAGTACCTAAGAATGCCACCCGTAGGAGTTATTTTTAGCCTAGGGGACCCTTCAATTGGCATTATTAGGGGCGACGCACTTCGGGAGTTACTCCAGGTACCCGCGAGTGCAACGGGACTCCACCCATAACAAAAGGCTTGGCGGTGGAGGGGTGGAAAAATTAATCCATGTCCTAGGGAATGTCCTCGTCCTCGCTGCTCTCGTACTCGGATGCTAATGGAAGATAACCATCACTGGAAGTTTCATCATCCGAGCTCCCCGATTAGATTGTTCAGGGCAAAAATCAATGTACTCCACTAACTTTAAACTCGATCTTTTTTCATTCTGCCATTCAACTACCGCCTTGCCAGATTCTTATTGTAGAAAATCCACTTAATTGAGGCACCGTATTTGAAGGGTTAAGGCAGCTTGTCTCCTCCTCTGGTTTCCTTCTGCAGATTTGAGGTAATTAATTTTAGTATCTGAGTCAATCAATAAAATGAACAGTACATATATAGTTGTGACAACTTAACTACTGCTTTGCCGTACATTTATTTCTGCCTGTGAATGGCAAATACCCCTAAAAGTTCTTATGAATTCTGCAAGAGAGGATGTCATATTTTTTCACTTTAAGTTGATGATATTGTTTGAAAATATACTGTTACATTATTTTAAAATGAAACCATCCTTATCTCCTTATCTATCCCGAAAGAGTTTCACTTATTATCTCAGGGCCTACAATTTAGAATAAATGAAGAATTCAAAGTACTCCACTGACTGTAAACTCGATCTTTTTTCATTCTTCCATTTAACTTTCGCCATGCCAGGTTCTTATTGTAGAAAATCCACTTGATTGAGGCACCGTATTTGAAAAGTTGAGGCAGCTTGTCTCCTCCTCTGGTTTCCTTCTGTCAAGTTTGAGGTTATTATTTTTAGTACCTGAGTCATTCAATACAACAATAGTACATATATTGTTGTGACAACTAAACTACAGCTTTGCTGTATATCTATTTCTGTCTGTGAATGGCAAATACCTCTTAAAGTTCTTATGAATTCTGCGACCTAAGATGTCATATTTTTTCACTTTAAGTTGATAATATTGTTTGAAAATGTACTCTTACTTTATTATAAACAGAATCCATTCTTACCTCTCCTTATCTCCATATCGATCCTGAAAGAGTTGCTCATATTGTCTCAGGGCCTACAATATGGAAAAATTAAGAAATGAGTGTACTCCACTGACTATTATCTCGTTTTTATTCATCCTTCCATTCAACTTCCGCCATGCCAGGTTCTTATTGTAGAAAATCCACTTGATTGAGGCACCGTAATTAAAGGGTTGAGGCAGCTTGTCTCGTCCTCTGGTTTCCTTCTGCGAATTTGAGGTAATTATTTTTAGTAACTGAGTCATTCAATACAATGAACAGTACCTATATAGTTGTGACAATTAAACTACAGCTTTGCTGTACATTTATGTCTGTCAATGAATGGCAAATACCTCTAAAAGTTCTTAAATGATTCTGCAACCGAATATGTCATATTTTTTCACTTTAAGTTGATGATATTGTTTGTAAATATACCGTTACAGTATTATAAAATGAAACCATCTTACATCTCCATATCTATCCTGAAAGAGTTGCTCTTATTATCTCACGGCATATAATTTAGCATAAATAAGGAAATCAGTGTACTCAACCGACTGTAAACTCGAACTTTTTTCATTCTGCCGTTCAACTTTTTCCATGCCAGGTTCTTATTGAAGAAAATCCAATTGATTGAGGCACCGTATTTTAAGGGTGTAGGCAGCTTGTCTCCTCCTCTGGTTTCCTTTTGGTGAAGTTTGAGGTAATTATTTTTGGTATCTGAGTCATTCAATACAATGAACAGTACCTATATACTTGTGACAACTACACTACAGCTTTGCTGTACATTTATTTCTGTCAATGAATGGCAAATTCCTCTAAAAGTTCTTTAATGATTCTTCAACCGAATATGTTATATTTTTTCATTTTAAGTTGATGATATTGTTTGAAAATATACCGTTACTTTATTATAAACAGAAACCATTCTCACCTCTCCTTATGTCCATATCTATCCTGAAGGAGTTGCTCTTATTATCTCATGGCCTACAATTTAGCATAAATAAGGAAATCAGTGTACTCCACGGACTGTATACTCGATTTTTTTTTTTTTTTTTTTTTTTATGCTTTTGTTCAACTTTTTCCATGCCGGGTTCTTATTGAAGAAAATCCACTTGATTGAGGCACCGTAATTTAAGGGTTGAGGAAGCTTGTCTCCTCCTCTGGTTTCCTTCTGCAAATTTGAGGTAATTGTTTTTAGTATCTGAGTCAATCAATAAAATGAACAGTAATTATATAGTTGTGACAACTTAACTACTGCTTTGCTGTACATTTATTTCTGTCTGTGAATCCTCTAAAAGTTCTCATGAATTCTGCAACCGTATATGTCATATTTTTTCACTTTAAGTTGATGATATTGTTTGAAAATATACTGTTACATTATTTTAAAATGAAACCATCCTTATCTCCTTATCTATCCCGAAAGAGTTTCACTTATTATATCAGGGCCTACAATTTAGAATAAATGAAGAATACCCCTGCGGGTAGGGGGATGGAGAATACTCCCGCAGTATCCCTGCTTGTCGTAAGAGGCGACTAAAAGGGCGGGGAAGGAAACCCCGGAAAAAACCCCAGTGTCAGCAAGGGTTGAGTCCGGACAGTCTTGTGGGTCAACTGTCTGTGTGCGGCCATACCACCTGGCCTGCGATCCACCCGCATGTTTGCCGTGTGCGGAGACCCGTAAGGGGGAGAAGGGGATCCTGATGGGTGAGTTCTCCGGCACCCAGCCGGGTGTCGGATACCCGGTATGGGCCGGGATTCAATACCCCACTTCGGCCCTGGATCCCCTGTAAACGGGCGGTCAAGATCTAGCCAGTCTTGATCAATCGGCTTATCGACACGTTTCGATGGCGAGTGCTGGAGTGATGGGGGTCTGTGTAGGGCGGCCGAAGGTGTATGGGTTTGGAGGGCCCATGCACTGGAGACCTAACCTGAAGCAAATCCCCTACACGATAGTGCTATATCCCTTGGGTAGCCCTGGCGACCACACCGGCTGGCGGTGTGGCGTCCCAAATATTTGGCTCCGTGGTGGGTGGGGAGCCCAGGGGATGAACCTCTTATATTAATGGAACCAGATACCCTTCCTCCATTAAAAAGATCCCGTCCGGAAACGGGCGGGGGAGTTAACCCGGTGTCCGCTTGTAGGCGGTACTTGATAATGAGATGTGCAAAGGAAGATGAGACCCTCACTAAGGTATCTCCCTTCCTAATCCGTAGAGTCCTTTCAGCAGCAGTTACTGGCGACTTAATATCTGCCAAGAAGCTACGTGACGGAACTTTATTAATAGAAACGGCCAATGATACCCAAAGTGCAAAGTTGCTTAATTTTACCCGTTTAAATGATATACCAGTGAAGGTCGAGGTGCACCGCACCTTGAACACCAGTCGGGGAGTGATAAGCAGTTACGACCTGCTGTATGTCGACGACGACGAAATAAAGAGGGAAATGGCCCCTCAGGGCATTATAGACTGTCGTCGATTAAAAATAAAGCGGAACGGTGAGCTGATCAACAGCACGTCTGTTATCCTCACCTTCTCGCGCGACACGCTCCCCGACAAGGTTTTTGTTGGGTATGAATCGGTTCCTGTCCGCCCATTCATCCCTAACCCCATGCGATGTTTTCAATGCCAACACTTTGGCCATATCGCCACTAGATGCAAGGGCAAGGCCACCTGCCCGCGCTGTGGTAATGAAAAGCATGAGGGTGATGGTTGCACCTCCGAACCTTTTTGTGTCAATTGCGAGGGTGCACACCCAGTGTACTCCCGCGATTGTCCAAGAATGAAAGAGGAAAAGAAGATAATGGAGATAAAAACAGTTGAAAAGTTGCCATACATAGAAGCCAGAAAAAAGTACCGCACCCTAATAGCCCCTACTTTCTCCAGATCTTTCGCTGCTGTCGCTGAAACCCCAACCAATAAAAATGAATCTGACAATACTCAGAAAAATGATGCAGATAAGACAACGGACACAAGAAAGTCTAGAAAAGATGAAGAAGCCAAGCCGGATAAGGCAACAAAGCCGGCAAAACCAAAGAATATCACCTGTGCGGGTTCTCCTAAGAAGAACCCGCCGAAACCCACTGGGACCCCGCCCTCGGGGCGTGAGAAAACGCCATCCCCCGGCCCCTCCGGGGTACGCGCTCCATGCCCAGAGGAGGCTATGGAGGAGGATGACCCGTCTGAGACAGACGTCCTCTTAGCCAGGCAAAAGGGGAAAAAGAGCCGCATTAGGCGCTGATCCTCCTAACGGATGGACAGACTGCTGTTTTTAACTTGTTTCTCGCCTTTTATTTTTTTTCCCTTTTTAAATGAATTCTATTTTACAGTGGAACTGTAATGGGTTTTATCGTCACAAGGAGGAGTTAACCATTTTAATTCGTGATTTTAATCCGTCTTGTATTTGTCTCCAAGAGACGCATTTTAAAGCCACGGACAAGGGTATCTTAAGGAATTTTAATGTTTTTAGATACGACGATGCCAGCGGCCAACGAGCCCAGGGTGGAGTGGCGGTTGCTGTCTGGGAGACCCTTTACACCTCTCGGGTACAACTGAACACACTTTTTCAGGCGGTTGCTGTGACTGTGCACGCACCAGAGACCATAACGCTGTGCAACGTTTACTTACCGGAGTGCGCTCCAGTCACTGAACACAACCTCAAGAATCTTATCCTTCAATTACCCAAGCCCTTTATACTTTTAGGAGACTTTAATGCACATGACCCTTTGTGGGGTAGCTCTAGAAGCCAGTGCAATAGAAGAGGGCGGATTTTATCACATTTTATCCAGGATTTTAACCTTGTTCTACTGAATAGTAGTGAGAAAACTCGTTTTAATGGAGAATTTTCTTCCATTGACCTCGCCATCTGCTCGAGCAGTCTTTCCACGAAACTCAACTTATCCGTTCATACAGATCTATGTGGCAGTGATCATTTTCCCCTTTTTATACGTAAGAATATCTTTTTTAATCCATTTTTTATAACTCCTGGAAATTGGATTATTCAGAAAGCTGACTGGTCAATTTTCAGAGAGAATTTTACATATAAACATGACGGCAACCGTGACGTAATGCAAAACGTCGAAGTCCTTACATCTGCAATCATCGAGGCGGCAAATACCAGCGTCCCACGATCCAAGGGTATCGTCCGTCGACCTCCAGTGCCATGGTGGACAGAGGAATGCGCGAAGGCAATAAAATTGCGGAAGCGAGCACTTCGCATTTTTCAGAAGTACCCCACGAAAACCAATCTTGCCTCCTTCCGACGTCTTCGAGCGAAAGCCCGACAAATCGTAAAGGAGGCGAAGAAGGCCTCCTGGATAGAATTCATCTCAGGCGTCAACCACAGGACGCCTCTTGCACAGGTCTGGAGGAAGGTACGAAGCATCTCGGGCTCCCGTCAGCAATGCGGCGTTTCCGGACTAAAAGTCGATGACCGGGTGGTAACATCTCCCTCGGAATTATGTGAGATCTTTGGCCATACGTTCAGCAACATCTGCAGTAACGACAATTATGATGCCGACTTCAGAGAAATAAAGCAACGCTGCGAAGCAAAATCCCTAACGTTCCGTGAAACGCAGGGTATTGCTGACTATAACGAATGCTTCTCGCTATGGGAGCTGGCCTCTGCAATTGCGGAATCCAGGAATTCGTCCCCAGGAACAGACAGTGTCCACAACGCTTTTCTCCGGAACATACCGAAGAAAGCGCTGCTGGACGTCCTTCATACCCTCAACCATATTTGGTTGGAGGGTAGTTTTCCACAATCCTGGCGGGAATCTATCGTGGTTCCAATAGCGAAGCAGGGAAAAGACAACAGTAGCCCTAGCAACTATAGGCCCATCTCTCTTACCAGTTGCCTGTGCAAGGTTATGGAAAGAATGGTCAATCGCCGGCTTGTTTGGTGGTTGGAGCGGCGAAACCTTCTTTCCAACATACAATGTGGCTTTCGTAGGGGAAGATCTACTATCGACCATCTCATTCGGACTGATAATTTTATCCAGGAGGCCTTTCTTCTGCGTCAACATGTCATTGGTGTCTTCTTTGACTTGGAGAAGGCCTATGACATGCTATGGCGCCGGAAGATCTTGCAAACAATGCACAGTTGGGGTTTCAGGGGTAACCTACCCATTTTTATCCGAAACTTTTTAACAAACCGTGGTTTTAGAGTGAGAGTGGGAAAAAACCTCTCACAGTTTTACTCTCAGGATAACGGCGTACCCCAGGGCTCTGTTTTAAGCGTTACATTATTTGCAATCGCCATTAATGATATTGCGGACTGTATAAAGACACCGGTGATGGGATCCCTATTCGTAGACGACCTTGCAATCTTCTGCAGGTCGTCTACATTGGCCAGCGTTGCAAGACTGACACAGTTGACTGTCATGAAACTGAACAACTGGGCAAAGAGAAACGGGCTTCGTTTCTCCAAGGAGAAAACTGTATGCATGCATTTTCACCGATTGCGAGGTATCCACATAGCTCCGCCGTTACGCTTGGGACGAAATAACCTTCCTTACGTGGAATCGGTTCGATTTCTCGGTATGATTTTAGACCGTAGGTTGACATGGCAGGAGCACGTCCGCAAACTAGCCGATAAGTGCCGCCGTAGCCTAAACATTTTACGAATTTTAATTAAATTAAATAATAATCCACAGGAGAGAAGGACGCCTCGGTAGCTTAACTGGTTAAAGCACTCGGCGCGAAATCGAGGGATCCGGGTTCGAATCCCGGTCAAGGCGAATGATTTTTCTCCTGTGGAATATCGCACTTATGTGCACTTGCGGGTGACTCCGTAAAGGTTACTACCGTGGCTAGTCCCGGTTTCCTCAAAATTGGTCAAGAGCGAACACCTCCCTGTGTTATATGTACGGCTTTATCCTCGCGGACTGTGGCGCTTAGCGCACGACTTGGACTGCTAATGACATCATATGTCTAGCAGTCCTGACCACCATGCTCCTATATAGCCACCAAATAATCCACAGGAGAGAAGGACGCCTCGGTAGCTTAACTGGTTAAAGCACTCGGCGCGAAATCGAGGGATCCGGGTTCGAATCCCGGTCAAGGCGAATGATTTTTCTCCTGTGGAATATCGTACGGGTGTTTAGTCTACTCATCTGGACGAGAGTCTTATCTGCGACCGTTAACAACGGTCCACAACGCAGGATTACGGTTAGCAATTGGCGCTTTTAGGACCTCTCCTGTCCTAAGCCTCTATGCAGACGCCGGGGAGCCGCCGCTGGCTACTCGTAGGCTAATGTTGACATGCAACTATGTGTCAAAAATGTTATCAATGTCGAGACACCCATGCTTTGACATAGTTTTTAAACCAAGGTTTTTAGATATTTTTAACAGAAGGACGAGGGCTACTAGGCCACTAAGTATTCGTTTTAAAGATTTTATTGATGAATTTGACATCTCACTACCGGATGTGTATGCGGTCGGGTACTCAAAATACCCGCCTTGGTCTTTACCGCGACCAGAGTGCTATACTGTTGTGGATGGACGCCAGAAATCCTCTGTCACACCGCAGGAGTACCAGAGCCTGTTTTTAGAATTCCTGGGTAACCACCCGGACTCCACTCCCGTGTTTACGGATGGATCGAAGACTGATTCAGCATGCGCATGTGCCGTGTCCTCCACACACCACAAGGTCATCAAGGCGAGACTCAATCCACTGTGTAGCGTATACACTGCGGAATTATTCGCAATTAAGATGGCCCTAAGGAATATCAATTGCAATTCTGGCTCTTTCCTTATCTGCACCGACTCTTTAAGCGCCGTGAAGTCCATTTCGGCCTATTACCCACACCATCCTCTTGTCCAGGATATACAATGCACCCTCCAATCCCTTCTTAACAAGGGAATTAAAACATCATTTGTCTGGATCCCTGGACACGTGGGAATAGCTGGTAACGAACGAGCGGACAAAGCAGCAAAGGAAGCACTGCACATGCCACAAATTGTATCGAACAAGGTAACTGCAGAAGACCTAAAATCTATGTTTCGAAACATAGCAATGGGCAGATGGCAAGAATCGTGGCAGGAGATACATAATATCAAACTTCGGTCTGTGAAACCGGTAGTAACAGTGTGGCCCTATTCTGTCAGGAGTACCCGGAGGGAAGAAGTCGCAATCACTCGTCTGAGGATAGGGCATACTGCCCTGACCCACTCATACCTCTTCACAGAAGAGAAGACTCCACCTCGGTGTGATGATTGCGACTCCTCTCTGAGTGTTCGACACATCCTGACGGAGTGTGAAAAATACCGGTCTTCTCGAGAAAGACATAAGGTTAACGGGGCCTTAGAAACGATCCTAGGCGACTCCCCTGATAGTCTCACCCGAGTAATTGCTTTTTTAAAAGATATTAATGTTTTAAATAAATTATAAATTCACTGTTTTAGGCTTAATTGCACATTTTATCACATGTAGGCAAGCGAAATTTTAATTTTTTATTCGTAATTTATATTTTGTACTTATAAGGATGAGAGTGGTGCAAAATGACCATAGTAGTCGACGCACCCAAAAATAATAATAATACTACTACTATAAATGAAGAATTCAAAGTACTCCACTGACTGTAAACTCGATCTTTTTTCATTCTTCCATTTAACTTCCGCCATGCCAGGTTCTTATTGTAGAAAATCCACTTGATTGAGGCACCGAAATTAAAATGTTGAGGCAGCTTGTCCCCTCGTCTGGTTTCCTTCTGGCAACTTTGAGGTAATTACTTTTAGTAACTGAGTCATTCAATACAATGAACAGTACGTATATAGTTGTGGCAACTAAACTTCAGCTTTGCTGTACATTTATTTCTGTCAATGAATGGCAAATACTACTAAATGATTTTAAATTAATTCTGTCCCAGAAGATGTCATATTTTATCACTTAAAGTTAATGATATTGTTTTTTAAAATATACTATTACTTTATTATAAACAGTAACCGCTCTTACCTCTCCTTATCTCCATATCTATCCTGAAAGAGTCTCTCTTATTATCTCAGGGCCTACAATTTAGAATAAATAATTAAATCAGTGTACACCACTGACTGTAAACTCAATCTTTTTTCATTCTGCCATTCAATTTCCTCAATGCCAGGTTCTACTGTAGAAAATCCACTTGATTGAGGCACCGTAATTGAAGGGTTAAGGCAGCTCGTCTCCTCCTATGGTTTCCTTTTGGCAAGTTTGAGGTAATTATTTTTAGTAACTGAATCATTCAATACAATGATCAGTACCTATATAGTTGTGACAACTAAATTACATCTTTGCAGTACATTTATTTCTGTCAATAAATGGCAAATACCTTTAAAAGTTCTTTAATGAATTCTGTAACCGAATATGTTATATTTTTTCACTTTAAGTTTATGATATTGTTTGAAAATATACCGTTTTATTATTATAAAAAAAGAAACCAATCTTTTTATAATAATCTCCATATCTATCCTGAAAGAATTGCTCTTATTATCTCAGGGCCTGCATTTTAGAATAAATAAAGAAATCAGTGAACTCCATCGACTGTAAACTCGATCTTTTTTCATTCTGCCATTTAACTTATGCCATGCCAGTTTCTATTGTAGAAAATCCACTTGATTGAGGCACCGTAATTGAAGGGTTGAGGCAGCTTGTCTCCTCCTATGGTTTCCTTCTGTCAAGTTTGAGGTTATTATTTTTAGTACCTGAGTCATTCAATACAACAATAGTACATATATTGTTGTGACAACTAAACAACAGCTTTGCTGTATATCTATTTCTGTCTGTGAATGGCAAATACCTCTTAAAGTTCTTATGAATTCTGCGAACGAAGATGTCATATTTTTTCACTTTAAGTTGATAATATTGTTTGAAAATGTACTCTTACTTTATTATAAACAGAATCCATTCTTACCTCTCCTCATCTCCATATCGATCCTGAAAGTGTTGCTCATATTGTCTCAGGGCCTACAATATGGAAAAATTAAGAAATGAGTGTACTCCACTGACTATTATCTCGTTTTTATTCATCCTTCAATTCAACTTCCGCCATGCCAGGTTCTTATTGTAGAATATCCACTTGATTGAGGCACCGTAATTGAAGGGTTGAGGCAGCTTGTCTCGTCCTCTGGTTTCCTTCTGCGAATTTGAGGTAATTATTTTTAGTAACTGAGTCATGCAATACAATGAACAGTACCTATATAGTTGTGACAATTAAACTACAGCTTTGCTGTACATTTATGTCTGTCAATGAATGGAAATACCTTTAAAAGGTCTTTAATGAATTTTGCGACCGTATATGTCATATTTTTTCACTTTAAGTTGATGATATTGTTTGAAAATATACTGTTTTATTATTATAAAAAGAAACCTTTCTTACCTCTCCTTATCTTCATATCTATCCTGAAAGAGTTGCTCTTATTATCTCATGGCCTACAATTAAGCATAAATAAGAAAATCAGTGTACACCACGGACTGTAAACTCGATTTTTTTTATTCTGCCGTTCAACTTTTTCCATGCCAGGTTCTTATTGTAGAAAATCCTCTTGATTGAGGAACCGTAATTTAAGGGATGAGGTAGATTGTCTCCTTCTCTGGTTTCCTTCTGGCAAGTTTGAGGTAATTATTTTTGGTATCTGAGTCATTCAATACAATGAATAGTATCTATTTAGTTGTGACAACTACACTACAGCTTTGCTGTACATTTATTTCTGTCAATGAATGGCAAATACCTCTAAAAGTTCTTTAATGATTCTGCAACCGAATTTGTCATATTTTCTCACTTTAAGTTGATGATATTGTTTGTAAATATACCGTTACAGTATTATAAAATGAAACCATTCTAACATCTCCATATCTATCCTGAAAGAGTTGCTCTTATTATCTCACGGCATATAATTTAGCATAAATAAGGAAATCAGTGTACTCAACCGACTGTAAACTCGAACTCTTTTCATTCTGCCGTTCAACTTTTTCCATGCCAGGTTCTTATTGAAGAAAATCCAATTGATTGAGGCACCGTATTTTAAGGGTGTAGGCAGCTTGTCTCCTCCTCTGGTTTCCTTTTGGTGAAGTTTGAGGTAATTATTTTTGGTATCCGAGTCATTCAATACAATGAACAGTACCTATATACTTGTGACAACTACACTACAGCTTTGCTGTACATTTATTTCTTACAATGAATGGCAAATTCCTCTAAAAGTTCTTTAATGATTCTTCAACCGAATATGTCATATTTTTTCACTTTAAGTTGATGATATTGTTTGAAAATATACCGTTACTTAATTATAAACAGAAACCATTCTCACCTCTCCTTATGTCCATATCTATCCTGAAAGAGTTGCTCTTATTATCTCATGGCCTACAATTTAGCATAAATAAGGAAATCTGTGTACTCCACGGACTGTAATTTCGATTTTTTTCTATGCTTCCGTTCAACTTTTTCCATGCCAGGTTCTTATTGAAGAAAATCCACTTGATTGAGGCACCGTAATTTAAGGGTTGAGGCAGCTTGTCTCCTCCTCTGGTTTCCTTTTGTCAAAATTGATATAATTACTTTTAGTAACCGAGTCATTCAATACAATGAACAGAACCTATATAGTTGTGACAACTACAGTACAGCTTTGCTGTACATTTATTTCTGTCAATGAATGGCAAATGCCTCTAAAAGTTCTTTAATGATTCTGCAACCGATTATGTCATATTTTTTCACTTTAAGTTGATGATATTGTTTGTAAATATACCGTTACAGTATTATAAAATGAAACCATTCTAACATCTACATATCTATCCTGAAAGAGTTGCTCTTATTATCTCATGGCCTATAATTTAGCATAAATAAGGAAATCAGTGTACTCAACCGACTGTAAACTCGATCTTTTTTCATTCTGCCGTTCAACTTTTTCCATGCCAGGATCTTATGGAAGAAAATCCTCTTGATTGAGGCAACGTAATTTAAGGGTTGAGGCAGCTTGTCTCCTCCTCTGGTTTCCTTCTGGCAAGTTTGAGGTAATTATTTTTGGTATCTGAGTCATTCAATACAATGAACAGTACCTATATAGTTGTGACAACTACACTACAGCTTTGCTGTACATTTATTTCTGTCAATGAATGGCAAATACCTCTTAAAGTTCTTTAATGATTCTTCAACCGAATATGTCATATTTTTTCACTTTAAGTTGATGACATTTTTTGAAAATATACCGTTACTTTATTATAAACAGAAACCATTCTTACCTCTCCTTATGTCGATATCTATCCTGAAGGAGTTGCTCTCATTATCTCATGTCCTACAATTTAGTATAAATAAGGAAATCAGTGCACTCCACGGACTGTAAACTCGATTTTTTTTATGCTTCCGTTCAACTTTTTCCATGCCGGGTTCTTATTGAAGAAAATCCACTTGATTGAGGCACCGTAATTTAAGGGTTGAGAAAGCTTGTCTCCTCCTCTGGTTTCCTTCTGTCAAGTTTGAGGTTAATTTTTTTAGTAACCGAGTCATTCAATACAACTACAGTACATATATTTTTGTAACAACTAAACTACAGCTTTGCTGTACATTTATTTCTGTCTCTGAATGGCAAATACCTCTCAAAGTTCTTATGAATTCTGCGACCGAAGATGTCATATTTTTTCACTTTAAGTTGATAATATTGTTTTAAAATGAACTAACTTTATTATAAACAGAATCCATTCTTACCTCTCCTTATCTTCATATATTTCCTGAAAGAGTTGCTCTTATTATCTCATGGCCTACAATTTAGCATAAATAAGGAAATCAGTGTACTCCACGGACTGTAAACTCGATTTTTTTTATTCTGCCGTTCAACTTTTTCCATGCCAGGTTCTTATTGTAGAAAATCCTCTTGATTGAGGCACCGTAATTTAAGGGTTGAGGTAGATTCTCTCCTTCTCTGGTTATCTTCTGGCAAGTTTGAGGTAATTATTTATGGTATCTGAGTCATGCAATAAAATGAACAGTACCTATATAGTTGTGACAACTACACCTCAGCTTTGCTGTACATTTATTTCTCTCAATGAATGGCAAATACCTCTAAAAGTTCTATAATGATTCTGCAAACGAATATGTAATATTTTTTCACTTTAAGTTGATGATATTGTTTGAAAATATACCGTTACTTTATTATAAACAAAAACCATTCTTACCTCTCCTTATCTCGATATCTATCCTGAAAGAGTTGCTCTTAATATGACATTGCCTACAATATAGCATAAATAAGGAAATCAGTGTACTCCACGGACTGTAAGCTCGATTTTTTTTTATTCTGCCGTTCAACTTTTTCCATGCCAGGTTCTTATTGAAGAAAATCCACTTGATTGAGGTACCGTTATTTAAGGGTTGAGGCAGCTTGTATCCTCCTCTGGTTTCCTTTTGTCAAGTTTGAGGTAAATATTTTTAGTAACTTAGTCATTCAATACAATGAACAGTACCAATATAGTTGTGACAACTGAACTACAGCTTTGCTGTACATTTATTTCTGTCAATGAATGGAAATACCTTTAAAAGGTCTTTAATGAATTCTGCAACCGTATATGTCATATTTTTTCACTTTAAGTTGATGATATTGTTTGAAAATATACCGTTTCTTTATTATAAACAGAAACCATTCTTACCTCTCCTTATCTCGATATCTATCTTTAAAGAGTTGCTCTTATTATCACATTGCCCACAATATAGCACATATAAGGAAATCAGTGTACTGCACGGACTGTAAGCTCGATTTTTTTTTATTCTGCCGTTCAACTTTTTCCATGCCAGGTTCTTATTGAAGAAAATCCACTTGATTGAGGTACCGTTATTTAAGGGAAGTAGGCAGCTGGTCTCCTCCTCTGGTTTCCTTTTGTCAAGTTTGAGGTTATTATTTTTAGTAACTGAGTCATTCAATACAATGAACCGTACCTATATAGTTGTGACAACTAAACTACAGCCTTGCTGTACATTTATTTCTGTCAATGAATGGAAATACCTTTAAAAGGTCTTTAATGAACTCTGCAACCGTATGTGTCATATTTTTTCACTTTAAGTTGATAATATTGTTTGAAAATGTACCCTTACTTTATTATAAACAGAAACCATGCTTACCTCTCCTTATCTCAATATCTTTCCTGAAATAGTTGCTCTTATTATCTCATGGCCTACAATTTAGCATAAATAAAGAAATCAGTGTACTCCACTGACTCTAAACTCGAACTTTTTTCATTTTGCTATTCAACTTCCGCTATGCCAGGTTCTTATTGTCCAAAATCCACCTGATTGAGGCAACGTATTTGAATAGTTGAGGCAGCTTGTCTCCTCCTCTGGTTACCTTCTGGCAAGTTTGAGGTAATTATTTATGGTATCTGAGTCATATAATACAATGAACAGTACCTATATAGTTGTGACAACTACACTACAGCTTTGCTGTACATTTATTTCTGTCAATGAATGGCAAATACCTCTAAAAGATCTTAAATGATTCTGCAACCGAATATGTAATATTTTTTCACTTTAAGTTGATGATATTGTTTGAAAATATACCGTTAGGTAATTATAAACAGAAACAATTCTTACCTCTCCTTATCTCCATATCTATCCTGAAAGAGTTGCTCTTATTATCTCATGGCCCACAATTTATCATAAATAATGAAATCAGTGTACTCCACTGACTGTAAACTCGAACTTTTTTCATTTTGCCATTCAACTTCCGCTATGCCAGGTTCTTATTGTCGAAAATCCACTTGATTGAGGCACCGTATATGAAAAGTTGAGGCAGCTTGTCTCCAACTCTGGTTTCCTTCTTACAAGTTTGAGGTTATTATTTTTAGTAACTGAGTCATTGAATACAATGAACAGTACCAATATAGTTGTGACAACTGAACTACAGCTTTGCTGTACATTTATTTCTGTCTCTGAATGGCAAATACCTCTCAAAGTTCTTATGAATTCTCCGACCGAAGATGTCATATTTTTTCACTTTAAGTTGAAAATATTGTTTGAAAATGTACTCTTACTTTATTATAAACAGAATCCATTCTTCCCTCTCCTTATCTTCATATCTATCCTGAAGAAGTTGCTCTTATTATCTCATGGCCTTCAATTTAGCATAAATAAGGAAATCAGTGTACTCCACGGACTTAATTTCGATTTTTTTTATGCTTCCGTTCAACTTTTTCCATGCGAGGTTCTTATTGAAGAAAATCCACTTGATTGAGGTACCGTAATTTAAGGGTTGAGGCATGTACAATTTAGCATAAATAAAGAAATCAGTGTACTCCACTGACTGTAATTTCGATTTTTTTATGCTTCCGTTCAACTTTTTCCATGCCAGGTTCTTATTGAAGAAAATCCACTTGATTGAAGCACCGTAATTTGAGGGTTGAGGCAGCTTGTCTCCTCCTCTGGTTTCCTTCTGGCAAGTTTGAGGTAGTTATTTCTGGTATCTGAGTCATTCAATACAATGAACAGTACCTATATAGTTGTGACAACTACACTACAGCTTTGCTGTACATTTATTTCATTCAATGAATGGCAAATACCTCTAAAAGTTCTTTAATGATTCTTCAACCGAATGTGACATATTTTTCCACCTTAAGTTGATGATATTGTTTGAAAATATCCTTTAACTTCATAATAAGCAGAAACCATGCTTACCTCTCCTTATCTCCATATCTATTCTGAAAGAGTTGCTCTTATTATCTCATGGCCTACAATTTAGCATAAATAAAGAAATCGGTGTGCTCCACTGACTGTAATTTCGATTTTTTTTAATGCTTCCGTTCAACTTTTTCCATGCCAGGTTCTTATTGATGAAAATCCACTTGATTGAAGCACCGTAATTTAAGGGTTTAGGTAGCTTGTCTCCTCTACTGGTTTCCTTCTGGCAAGTTTGAGGTAGTTATTTCTGGTATCTGAGTCATTCAATACAATGAACAGTACCTATATAGTTGTGACAACTACACTACAGCTTTGCTGTACATTTATTTCTTTCAATGAATGGCAAATACCTCTAAAAGTTCTTTAATGATTCTTCAACCGAATATGACATATTTTTTCACTTTAAGTTGATGATATTGTTTGAAAATATACCGTTACTTTATTATAAACAGAATCCATTCTCACCTCTCCTTATCTCCATATCTATCCTGAAGGAGTTGCTCTTATTATCTCATGGCCTACAATTTAGCATAAATGAGGAAATCAAATCCACGTACCGTAAACTCGATTTTTTTATGCTTCTGTTCAACTTTTTCCATGCCGGGTTCTTATTGAAGAAAATCCACTTGATTGAGGCACCGTAATTTAAGGGATGAGACAGCTTGTCTCCTCCTCTGGTTTCCTTCTGTCAAGTTTGAGGTTAATTTTTTTAGTAACTGAGTCATTCAATACAACAACAGTACTTATATTGTTGTATCAACTAAACTACAGCTTTGCTGTACATTTATTTCTGTCTCTGAATGGCAAATACCTCTCAAAGTTCTTATGAATTCTCCGACCGAAGATGTCATATTTTTTCACTTTAAGTTGATAATATTGTTTGAAAATGTACTCTTACTTTATTATAAACAGAATCCATTCTTCCCTCTCCTTATCTTCATATCTATCCTGAAGAAGTTGCTCTTATTATCTCATGGCCTTCAATTTAGCATAAATAAGGAAATCAGTGTACTCCACGGACTTAATTTCGATTTTTTTTATGCTTCCGTTCAACTTTTTCCATGCGAGGTTCTTATTGAAGAAAATCCACTTGATTGAGGTACCGTAATTTAAGGGTTGAGGCAGGTACAATTTAGCATAAATAAAGAAATCAGTGTACTCCACTGACTGTAATTTCGATTTTTTTTATGCTTCCGTTCAACTTTTTCCATGCCAGGTTCTTATTGAAGAAAATCCACTTGATTGAAGCACCGTAATTTGAGGGTTGAGGCAGCTTGTCTCCTCCTCTGGTTTCCTTCTGGCAAGTTTGAGGTAGTTATTTCTGGTATCTGAGTCATTCAATACAATGAACAGTACCTATATAGTTGTGACAACTACACTACAGCTTTGCTGTACATTTATTTCATTGAATGAATGGCAAATACCTCTAAAAGTTCTTTAATGATTCTTCAACCGAATGTGACATATTTTTTCACTTTAAGTTGATGATATTGTTTGAAAATATACTTTTACTTCATAATAAGCAGAAACCATGCTTACCTCTCCTTATCTCCATATCTATTCTGAAAGAGTTTCTCTTATTATCTCATGGCCTACAATTTAGCATAAATAAAGAAATCAGTGTACTCCACAGACTGTAATTTCGATTTTTTTTTATGCTTCCGTTCAACTTTTTCCATGCCAGGTTCTTATTGAAGAAAATCCACTTGATTGAGGCACCGTAATTTAAGGGTTGAGACAGCTTGTCTCCTCCTCTGGTTTCCTTTTGTCAAGTTTGAGGTAATTACTTTTAGTAACTGAGTCATTCAATACAATGAACAGAACCTATATAGTTGTGGGAACTAAACTACAGCTTTGCTGTACATTTATTTCTGTCAATGAATGCAAATACCTTTAAAAGGTCTTTAATGAATTCTGCAACCGTAAATGTCATATTTTTTCACTTTAAGTGGATGATATTGTTTGAAAATATACTGTTACTTAATTATAAGCAGAAACCATTCTTACCTCTTCTTATCTCCATATCTATCCTGAAAGAGTTGCTCTTATTATCTCATGGCCTACAATTTAGCATAAATAAAGAAATCAGTGTACTCCACTGACTGTAAACTTGAACTTTTTTCATTTTGCCATTCAACTTCCGCTATGCCAGGTTCTTATTGTCGAAAATCCATTTGATTGAGGCACCGTATTTGAAAAGTTGAGGCAGCTTGTCTTCTCCTCTGGTTTCCTTCTCTCCTTATCTCCATATTTATCCTGAAAGAGTTGCTCTTATTATCTCATGGCCTACAATTTAGCATAAATAAAGAAATCGGTGTGCTCCACTGACTGTAATTTCGATTTTTTTTTATGCTTCCGTTCAACTTTTTCCATGCCAGGTTCTTATTGATGAAAATCCACTTGATTGAAGCACCGTAATTTAAGGGTTTAGGCAGTTTTTCTCCTCTTCTGGTTTCCTTCTGGCAAGTTTGAGGTAGTTATTTCTGGTATCTGAGTCATTCAATACAATGAACAGTACCTATATAGTTGTGGCAACTACACTACAGCTTCTCTGTACATTTATTTCTGTCAATGAATGGCAAATACCTCTAAAAGTTCTTTAATGATTCTTCAACCGAATATGACATATTTTTTCACTTTAAGTTGATGATATTGTTTGAAAATATACCGTTACTTTATTATAAACAGAATCCATTCTCACATCTCCTTATCTCCATATCTATCCTCAAGGAGTTGCTCTTATTATCTCATGGCCTACAATTTAGCATAAATAAGGAAATCAGTGTACTCCACGGACCGTAAACTCGATTTTTTTATGCTTCTGTTCAATTTTTTCCATGCTGGGTTCTTATTGAAGAAAATCCACTTGATTGAGGCACCGTAATTTAAGGGATGAGACAGCTTGTCTACTCTTCTGGTTTCCTTCTGTCAAGTTTGAGGATATTATTTTTAGTAACTTAGTCATTCAATACAACAACAGTACATATATTGTTGTAACAATTAAACTACAGCTTTGCTGTACATTTATTTCTGTCTCTGAATGGCAAATACCTCTCAAAGTTCTTATGAATTCTGCGACCGAAGATGTCATATTTTTTCACTTTAAGTTGATAATATTGTTTGAAAATGTACTCTTACTTTATTATAAACAGAATCCATTCTTACCTCTCCTTATCTTCATATCTATCCTGAAAGAGTTGCTCTTATTATCTCATGGCCTACAATTTAGCATAAATAAGGAAATCAGTGTACTCCACGGACTGTAATTTCGATATTTTTCTATGCCTCCTTTTAACTTTTTCCATGCCAGGTTCTTATTGAAGAAAATCCACTTGATTGAGGCACCGTAATTTAAGGGTTCAGGCAGCTTGTCTTCTCCTCTGGTTTCCTTTTGTCATGTTTGAGGTAATTACTTTTAGTAACTGAGTCATTCAATACAATTAACAGAACGTATATAGTTGTGACAACTAAACTACAGCTTTGCTCTACATTTATTTCTGTCAATTGATGGAAATACCTTTAAAAGGTCTTTAATGAATTCTGCAACCGTATATGTCATATTTTTTCACTTTAAGTTGATGATATTGTTTGAAAATATACTGTTATTTTTTTATAAGCAGAAACCATTCTTACCTCTCCTTATCTCGATATCTATCCTGAAAGAGTTGCTCTTATTATCTCAGGGCCTACAGAATAGAATAAATAAAGAAATCAGTGGACTCCACTGACTGTAAACTCGATCTTCTATCATTGTGCCATTCAACTTCCGCCATGCCAGGTTCTTATTGTAGAAAATCCTCTTGATTGAGGCACCGAAATTTAAGGGTTGAGGCAGCTTGTCTCCTCCTCTGGTTTCCTTTTGTCAAGTTGAGGTAATTACTTTTAGTAACTGAGTCATTCAATAAAATGAACAGTACCTATATAGTTATGACAACTAAACTACAGCTTTGCTGTACATTTATTTCTGTCAATGAATGGAAATACCTTTAAAAGGTCTTTAATGAATTCTGCAACCGTATATGTCATATTTTTTCACTTTAAGTTGATGATATTGTTTGAAAATATACCGTTACTTTATTATAAACAGAAACCATTCTTACCTCTCCTTATCTCGATATCTATCCTGAAAGAGTTGCTCTTATTATCACATTGCCTACAATATAGCATAAATAAGGAAATCAGTGTACTCCACGGACTGTAAACTCGATTTTTTTTAATTCTGCCGTGCAATTTTTTCCATGCCTGGTTCTTATTGAAGAAAATCCACTTGATTGAGGCACCGTAATTTAAGGGATGAGACAACTTGTCTCCTCCTCTGGTTTTCTTCTGTCAAGTTTGATGTTATTATTTTTAGTAACTGAGTCATTCAATACAACAACAGTACATATATTGTTGTAACAACTAAACTACAGCTTTGCTGTACATTTATTTCTGTCTTTGAATGGCAAATACCTCTCAAAGTTCTTATGAATTCTGCGACCGAAGATGTCATATTTTTTCACTTTAAGTTGATAATATTGTTTGAAAATGTACTCTTACTTTATTATAAACAGAATCCATTCTTACCTCTCCTTATCTTCATATCTATCCTGAAAAAGTTGCTCTTATTATCTCATGGCCTACAATTTAGCATAAATAAGGAAATCAGTGTACTCCACGAACTGTAAATTCGATTTTTTTCTATGCTTCCTTTCAACTTTTTCCATGCCAGGTTCTTATTGAAGAAAATCCTCTTGATTGAGGCACCGTAATTTAAGGGTTGAGGCAGCTTGTCTCCTCCTCTGGTTTCCTTTTGTCAAGTTGAGGTAATTACTTTTAGTAACTGAGTCATTCAATAAAATGAACAGTACCTATATAGTTGTGACAACTAAACTACAGCTTTGCTGTACATTTATTTCTGTCAATGAATGCAAATACCTTTAAAAGGTCTTTAATGAATTCTGCAACCGTATATGTCATATTTTTTCACTTTAAGTGGATGATATTGTTTGAAAATATACTGTTATTTTATTATAAGCAGAAACCATTCTTACCTCTCCGTATCTCCATATCTATCCTGAAAGAGTTGCTCTTATTATCTCATGGCCTACAATTTAGCATAAATAAAGAAATCAGTGTACTCCACTGACTGTAAACTTGAACTTTTTTCATTTTGCCATTCAACTTCCGCTATGCCAGGTTCATATTGTCGAAAATCCACTTGATTGAGGCACCGTATTTGAAAAGTTGAGGCAGCGTGTCTCCTCCTCTGGTTTCCTTCTGTCAAGTTTGAGGGTATTATTTTTAGTAACTGAATCATTCAATACAACAACAGTACATATATTGTTGTAACAACTAAACTACAGCTTTGCTGTACATTTATTTCTGTCAATGATTGGAAATACCTTTAAAAGGTCTAATGAATTCTGCAACCGTATGTGTCATATTTTTTCACTTTAAGTTATAATATTGTTTGAAAATGTACTCTTACTTTATTATAAACAGAATCCATTCTTACCTCTCCCATATTTATATCTATCCTGAAAGAGTTGCTCTTATTATCTCATGGCCTACAATTTAGCATAAATAAGGAAATCAGTGTACTCCACGTACTGTAAGCTCGAAATTTTTTTATTATGCCGTTCAACTTTTTTCATGCCAGGTTCTTATTGAAGAAAATCCACTTGATTGAGGTACCGTTATTTATGGCAAGTAGGCAGCTGGTCTCCTCCTCTGGTTTCCTTTTGTCAAGTTTGAGGTAAATATTTTTAGTAACTGAGTCATTCAATACAATGAACAGTACCAATATAGTTGTGACAACTGAACTACAGCTTTGCTGTACATTTATTTCTGTCAATGAATGGAAATACCTTTAAAAGGTCTTTAATGAATTCTGCAACCGTATATGTCATATTTTTTCACTTTAAGTTGATGATATTGTTTGAAAATATACCGTTACTTTATTATAAACAGAAACCATTTTTACCTCTCCTTATCTCGATATCTATCTTTAAAGAGTTGCTCTTATTATCACATTGCCTACAATATAGCATATATAAGGAAATCAGTGTACTGCACGGACTGTAAGCTCGATTTTTTTTTATTCTGCCGTTCAACGTTTTCCATGCCAGGTTCTTTTTGAAGAAAATCCACTTGATTGAGGCACCGTAATTTAAGGGTTGAGGCAGTTTGTCTCCTCCTCTGGTTTCCTTTTGTCAAGTTGAGGTAATTACTTTTAGTAACTGAGTCACTCAATAAAATGAACAGTACCTATATAGTTGTGACAAGTAAACTACAGCTTTGCTGTACATTTATTTCTGTCAATAAATGGAAATACCTTTAAAAGGTCTTTAATGAATTCTGCAACCGTATATGTGATATTTTTTCACTTTAAGTTGATGATATTGTTTGAAAATATACTGTTACTTCATTATAAGCAGAAACCATGTTTACCTCTCCTTATCTCCATATCTATCCTGAAAGAGTTGCTCTTATTATCTCATGGCCTACAATTTAGCATAAATAAAGAAATCAGTGTACTCCACTGACTGTAAACTCGAACTTTTTTCATTTTGCTATTCAACTTCCGCTATGCCAGGTTCTTAATTTCGAAAATCCACCTGATTGAGGCACCGTATTTGAATAGTTGAGGCAGCTTGTCTCCTCCTCTGGTTTCCCTCTGTCAAGTTTGAGATTATTATTTTTAGTAACTGAGTCATTGAATACAACAACAGTACATATATTGTTGTAACAACTAAACTACAGCCTTGCTGTACATTTATTTCTGTCAATGAATGAAAATACCTTTATAAGGTCTTTAATGAATTCTGCAACCGTATATGTCATATTTTTTCTATTTAAGTTGATGATATTGTTTGAAAATATACCGTTACTTTATTATAAACAGAATCCATTCTTACCTCTCCTTATCTTCATATCTATCCTGAAAGAGTTGCTGTTATTATCTCATGGCCTACTATTTAGCATAAATAAGGAATTCAGTGTACTCCACGGACTGTTAACTAGATTTGTTTTTATTATGCCATTCAACTTTTTCCATGCCAGGATCTTATTGTAGAAAATCCTCTTGATTGAGGCACCGTAATTTAAGGGTTGAGGTAGATTGTCTCCTTCTCTGGTTACCTTCTGGCAAGTTTGAGGTAATTATTTATGGTATCTGAGTCATATAATACAATGAACAGTACCTATATAGTTGTGACAACTACACTACAGCTTTGCTGTACATTTATTTCTGTCAATGAATGGCAAATACCTCTAAAAGTTCTTTAATGATTCTGCAACCGAATATGTAATATTTTTTTACTTTAAGTTGATGATATTGTTTGAAAATATACCGTTACTTAATTATAAACAGAAACAATTCTTACCGCTCCTTATCTCCATATCTATCCTGAAAGAGTTGCTCTTATTATCTCATGGCCCACAATTTATCATAAATAATGAAATCAGTGTACTCCACTGACTGTAAACTCGAACTTTTTTCATTTTGCCATTCAACTTCCGCTATGCCAGGTTCTTATTGTCAAAAATCCACTTGATTGAGGCACCGTATATGAAAAGTTGAGGCAGCTTGTCTCCAACTCTGGTTTCCTTCTTACAAGTTTGAGGTTATTATCTTTAGTAACTGAGTCATTCAATACAACAACAGTACATATATTGTTGTAACAACTAAACTACAGCTTTGCTGTACATTTATTTCTGTCTCTGAATGGCAAATACCTCTCAAAGTTCTTATGAATTCTCCGACCGAAGATGTCATATTTTTTCACTTTAAGTTGATAATATTGTTTGAAAATGTACTCTTACTTTATTATAAACAGAATCCATTCTTCCCTCTCCTTATCTTCATATCTATCCTGAAAAAGTTGCTCTTATTATCTCATGGCCTACAATTTAGCATAAATAAGGAAATCAGTGTACTCCACGGACTTAATTTCGATTTTTTTTATGCTTCCGTTCAACTTTTTCCATGCGAGGTTCTTATTGAAGAAAATCCACTTGATTGAGGTACCGTAATTTAAGGGTTGAGGCAGGTACAATTTAGCATAAATAAAGAAATCAGTGTACTCCACTGACTGTAATTTCGATTTTTTTTATGCTTCCGTTCAACTTTTTCCATGCCAGGTTCTTATTGAAGAAAATCCACTTGATTGAAGCACCGTAATTTGAGGGTTGAGGCAGCTTGTCTCCTCCTCTGGTTTCCTTCTGGCAAGTTTGAGGTAGTTATTCCTGGTATCTGAGTCATTCAATACAATGAACAGTACCTATATAGTTGTGACAACTACACTACAGCTTTGCTGTACATTTATTTCATTGAATGAATGGCAAATACCTCTAAAAGTTCTTTAATGATTCTTCAACCGAATGTGACATATTTTTTCACTTTAAGTTGATGATTTTGTTTGAAAATATACTTTTACTTCATAATAAGCAGAAACCATGCTTACCTCTCCTTATCTCCATATCTATTCTGAAAGAGTTGCTCTTATTATCTCATGGCCTACAATTTAGCATAAATAAAGAAATCAGTGTACTCCACAGACTGTAATTTCGATTTTTTTTTATGCTTCCCTTCAACTTTTTCCATGCCAGGTTCTTATTGAAGAAAATCAACTTGATTGAGGCACCGTAATTTAAGGGTTGAGACAGCTTGTCTCCTCCTCTGGTTTCCTTTTGTCAAGTTTGAGGTAATTACTTTTAGTAACTGAGTCATTCAATACAATGAACAGAACCTATATAGTTCTGGCAACTAAACTACAGCTTTGCTGTACATTTATTTCTGTCAATGAATGCAAATACCTTTAAAAGGTTTTTAATGAATTCTGCAACCGTAAATGTCATATTTTTTCACTTTAAGTGGATGATATTGTTTGAAAATATACTGTTACTTAATTATAAGCAGAAACCATTCTTACCTCTCCTTATCTCCATATCTATCCTGATAGAGTTGCTCTTATTATCTCATGGCCTACAATTTAGCATAAATAAAGAAATCAGTGTACTCCACTGACTATAAACTTGAACTTTTTTCATTTTGCCATTCAACTTCCGCTATGCCAGGTTCTTATTGTCGAAAATCCACTTGATTGAGGCACCGTATTTGAAAAGTTGAGGCAGCTTGTCTCCTCCTCTGGTTTCCTTCTCTCATCTCCATATCTATCCTGAAAGAGTTGCTCTTATTATCTCATGGCCTACAATTTAGCATAAATAAAGAAATCGGTGTACTCCACTGACTGTAATTTCGATTTTTTTTTATGCTTCCGTTCAACTTTTTCCATGCCAGGTTCTTATTGATGAAAATCCACTTGATTGAAGCACCGTAATTTAAGGGTTTAGGTAGCTTGTCTCCTCTTCTGGTTTCCTTCTGGCAAGTTTGAGGTAGTTATTTCTGGTATCTGAGTCATTCTATACAATGAACAGTACCTATATAGTTGTGACAACTACACTACAGCTTTGCTGTACATTTATTTCTTTCAATGAATGGCAAATACCTCTAAAAGTTCTTTAATGATTCTTCAACCGAATATGACATATTTTCTCACTTTAAGTTGATGATATTGTTTGAAAATATACTGTTACTTCATTATAAGCAGAAACCATGCTTACCTCTCCTTATCTCCATATCTATCCTGAAAGAGTTGCTCTTATTATCTCATGGCCTACAATTTAGCATAAATAAAGAAATCAGTGTACTCCACTGACTGTAAACTCGAACTTTTTTCATTTTGCTATTCAACTTCCGCTATGCCAGGTTCTTAATTTCGAAAATCCACCTGATTGAGGCACCGTATTTGAATAGTTGAGGCAGCTTGTCTCCTCCTCTGGTTTCCCTCTGTCAAGTTTGAGGTTATTATTTTTAGTAACTGAGTCATTGAATACAACAACAGTACATATATTGTTGTAACAACTAAACTACAGCCTTGCTGTACATTTATTTCTGTCAATGAATGCAAATACCTTTATAAGGTCTTTAATGAATTCTGCAACCGTATATGTCATATTTTTTCTATTTAAGTTGATGATATTGTTTGAAAATATACCGTTACTTTATTATAAACAGAATCCATTCTTACCTCTCCTTATCTTCATATCTATCCTGAAAGAGTTGCTGTTATTATCTCATGGCCTACAATTTAGCATAAATAAGGAATTCAGTGTACTCCACGGACTGTTAACTAGATTTGTTTTTATTATGCCATTCAACTTTTTCCATGCCAGGATCTTATTGTAGAAAATCCTCTTGATTGAGGCACCGTAATTTAAGGGTTGAGGTAGATTGTCTCCTTCTCTGGTTACCTTCTGGCAAGTTTGAGGTAATTATTTATGGTATCTGAGTCATATAATACAATGAACAGTACCTATATAGTTGTGACAACTACACTACAGCTTTGCTGTACATTTATTTCTGTCAATGAATGGCAAATACCTCTAAAAGTTCTTTAATGATTCTGCAACCGAATATGTAATATTTTTTTACTTTAAGTTGATGATATTGTTTGAAAATATACCGTTACTTAATTATAAACAGAAACAATTCTTACATCTCCTTATCTCCATATCTATCCTGAAAGAGTTGCTCTTATTATCTCATGGCCCACAATTTATCATAAATAATGAAATCAGTGTACTCCACTGACTGTAAACTCGAACTTTTTTCATTTTGCCATTCAACTTCCGCTATGCCAGGTTCTTATTGTCGAAAATCCACTTGATTGAGGCACCGTATATGAAAAGTTGAGGCAGCTTGTCTCCAACTCTGGTTTCCTTCTTACAAGTTTGAGGTTATTATCTTTAGTAACTGAGTCATTCAATACAACAACAGTACATATATTGTTGTAACAACTAAACTACAGCTTTGCTGTACATTTATTTCTGTCTCTGAATGGCAAATACCTCTCAAAGTTCTTATGAATTCTCCGACCGAAGATGTCATATTTTTTCACTTTAAGTTGATAATATTGTTTGAAAATGTACTCTTACTTTATTATAAACAGAATCCATTCTTCCCTCTCCTTATCTTCATATCTATCCTGAAAAAGTTGCTCTTATTATCTCATGGCCTACAATTTAGCATAAATAAGGAAATCAGTGTACTCCACGGACTTAATTTCGATTTTTTTTATGCTTCCGTTCAACTTTTTCCATGCGAGGTTCTTATTGAAGAAAATCCACTTGATTGAGGTACCGTAATTTAAGGGTTGAGGCAGGTACAATTTAGCATAAATAAAGAAATCAGTGTACTCCACTGACTGTAATTTCGATTTTTTTTATGCTTCCGTTCAACTTTTTCCATGCCAGGTTCTTATTGAAGAAAATCCACTTGATTGAAGCACCGTAATTTGAGGGTTGAGGCAGCTTGTCTCCTCCTCTGGTTTCCTTCTGGCAAGTTTGAGGTAGTTATTCCTGGTATCTGAGTCATTCAATACAATGAACAGTACCTATATAGTTGTGACAACAACACTACAGCTTTGCTGTACATTTATTTCATTGAATGAATGGCAAATACCTCTAAAAGTTCTTTAATGATTCTTCAACCGAATGTGACATATTTTTTCACTTTAAGTTGATGATTTTGTTTGAAAATATACTTTTACTTCATAATAAGCAGAAACCATGCTTACCTCTCCTTATCTCCATATCTATTCTGAAAGAGTTGCTCTTATTATCTCATGGCCTACAATTTAGCATAAATAAAGAAATCAGTGTACTCCACAGACTGTAATTTCGATTTTTTTTTATGCTTCCGTTCAACTTTTTCCATGCCAGGTTCTTATTGAAGAAAATCCACTTGATTGAGGCACCGTATATGAAAAGTTGAGACAGCTTGTCTCCTCCTCTGGTTTCCTTTTGTCAAGTTTGAGGTAATTACTTTTAGTAACTGAGTCATTCAATACAATGAACAGAACCTATATAGTTGTGGCAACTACACTACAGCTTAGCTGTACATTTATTTCTGTCAATGAATGCAAATACCTTTAAAAGGTTTTTAATGAATTCTGCAACCGTAAATGTAATATTTTTTCACTTTAAGTGGATGATATTGTTTGAAAATATACTGTTACTTAATTATAAGCAAAACCATTCTTACCTCTCCTTATCTCCATATCTATCCTGATAGAGTTGCTCTTATTATCTCATGGCCTACAATTTAGCATAAATAAAGAAATCAGTGTACTCCACTGACTATAAACTTGAACTTTTTTCATTTTGCCATTCAACTTCCGCTATGCCAGGTTCTTATTGTCGAAAATCCACTTGATTGAGGCACCGTATTTGAAAAGTTGAGTTAGCTTGTCTCCTCCTCTGGTTTCCTTCTCTCATCTCCATATCTATCCTGAAAGAGTTGCTCTTATTATCTCATGGCCTACAATTTAGCATAAATAAAGAAATCGGTGTACTCCACTGACTGTAATTTCGATTTTTTTTTATGCTTCCGTTCAACTTTTTCCATGCCAGGCTCTTATTGATGAAAATCCACTTGATTGAAGCACCGTAATTTAAGGGTTTAGGTAGCTTGTCTCCTCTTCTGGTTTCCTTCTGGCAAGTTTGAGGTAGTTATTTCTGGTATCTGAGTCATTCTATACAATGAACAGTACCTATATAGTTGTGACAACTACACTACAGCTTTGCTGTACATTTATTTCTTTCAATGAATGGCAAATACCTCTAAAAGTTCTTTAATGATTCTTCAACCGAATATGACATATTTTCTCACTTTAAGTTGATGATATTGTTTGAAAATATACTGTTACTTCATTATAAGCAGAAACCATGCTTACCTCTCCTTATCTCCATATCTATCCTGAAAGAGTTGCTCTTATTATCTCATGGCCTACAATTTAGCATAAATAAAGAAATCAGTGTACTCCACTGACTGTAAACTCGAACTTTTTTCATTTTGCTATTCAACTTCCGCTATGCCAGGTTCTTAATTTCGAAAATCCACCTGATTGAGGCACCGTATTTGAATAGTTGAGGCAGCTTGTCTCCTCCTCTGGTTTCCCTCTGTCAAGTTTGAGGTTATTATTTTTAGTAACTGAGTCATTGAATACAACAACAGTACATATTATGTTGTAACAACTAAACTACAGCCTTGCTGTACATTTATTTCTGTCAATGAATGCAAATACCTTTATAAGGTCTTTAATGAATTCTGCAACCGTATATGTCATATTTTTTCTATTTAAGTTGATGATATTGTTTGAAAATATACCGTTACTTTATTATAAACAGAATCCATTCTTACCTCTCCTTATCTTCATATCTATCCTGAAAGAGTTGCTGTTATTATCTCATGGCCTACAATTTAGCATAAATAAGGAATTCAGTGTACTCCACGGACTGTTAACTAGATTTGTTTTTATTATGCCATTCAACTTTTTCCATGCCAGGATCTTATTGTAGAAAATCCTCTTGATTGAGGCACCGTAATTTAAGGGTTGAAGTAGATTGTCTCCTTCTCTGGTTACCCTCTGGCAAGTTTGAGGTAATTATTTATGGTATCTGAGTCATATAATACAATGAACAGTACCTATATAGTTGTGACAACTACACTACAGCTTTGCTGTACATTTATTTCTGTCAATGAATGGCAAATACCTCTAAAAGTTCTTAAATGATTCTGCAACCGAATATGTAATATTTTTTTACTTTAAGTTGATGATATTGTTTGAAAATATACCGTTACTTAATTATAAACAGAAACAATTCTTACCTCTCCTTATCTCCATATCTATCCTGAAAGAGTTGCTCTTATTATCTCATGGCCAACAATTTATCATAAATAATGAAATCAGTGTACTCCACTGACTGTAAACTCGAACTTTTTTCATTTTGCCATTCAACTTCCGCTATGCCAGGTTCTTATTGTCGAAAATCCACTTGATTGAGGCACCGTATATGAAAAGTTGAGGCAGCTTGTCTCCAACGCTGGTTTCCTTCTTACATGTTTGAGGTTATTATTTTTAGTAACTGAGTCACTCAATACAACAACAGTACATATATTGTTGTAACAACTAAACTACAGCTTTGCTGTACATTTATTTCTGTCTCTGAATGGCAAATACCTCTCAAAGTTCTTATGAATTCTCCGACCGAAGATGTCATATTTTTTCACTTTAAGTTGATAATATTGTTTGAAAATGTACTCTTACTTTATTATAAACAGAATCCATTCTTCCCTCTCCTTATCTTCATATCTATCCTGAAAAAGTTGCTCTTATTATCTCATGGCCTACAATTTAGCATAAATAAGGAAATCAGTGTACTCCACGGACTTAATTTCGATTTTTTTTTTTTTTTTTATGCTTCCGTTCAACTTTTTCCACCCCCCTGCGGGTAGGGGGATTGAGAATACTCCCGCAGTATCCCTGCTTGTCGTAAGAGGCGACTAAAAGGGCGGGGAGAAAACCCCGAAAACAAACCCAGAGCCAGCAGGGGTTGAGCCCGGACAGTCTTGTGGGTCAACTGTCTGTGTGCGGCCACACCACCTGGTCTGCGATCCACCCGCATGTTTGCCGTGTGCGGTGACCCGTAAGGAGGAGAAGGGGATCCTGGAGGGTGAGGTCTATGGTTCCCAGCCGGGTGTCGGATGCCCGGTATGGACTATGGGCCAAGACCCCTCTTTGGCCCCGGATTCTGTGTAAACGGGCGGCCGGGAGCTAGCCACTCCCGGTCAATCGGCTTCCGTGGCGTTAGCTCAACGGTGGCGAGTGCCAGGGAGGTGGGGGTCTGCGTAGGGCGGTCGGAGATGTACGGGTTTGGTGGGCCCGTGCATCGAAGATCCAACCCGAAACAGGCAACCACCTCTAGGGTGCTATATCCCCTCGGGTAGCCCTGGCGACCGCACCGGTTTGCGGTGCGGCGTCCCAATTGTGAGGCTCCATGGTGGGTGGGGAGCCCGGGGGACGAAGAAAAATTGGGAATGGCGGAAACTAATCTTCCACCCCCAAAAAGATCCCGCCCAGACACGGGCGGGGGAGAATGTGTTTTCTGCGCTTCAAAGCGTTACTTGATAGTGAAATGTACGAAGGAAGGCGAGACCTTCACGAAAGTGTCTCCCTTCCTCATAAAGAGAGTGTTTTCGGGGTATCTATCTGGAGATCTGAGATCTGCCAAAAAACTTAGGGACGGAACCCTATTAATCGAGACATCGACTGACCTACAGAGTGAGAAGCTCTTAGGAATGAAGAAGTTCCACGATTTTCCAGTGTCCGTAGAGCCGCACCGCACTTTAAATTCCTGCCGGGGAGTTATCTCCCACTTCGATCTGCTACACCTAGACGACGACACCATCTCCAAGGAGATGGAGTCCCAAGGCGTCACAGGATGTAAGAAAATTATGAGTCGCCGTAATGGCGAGGTGAAAAGCACCACATCTGTGATCCTCACCTTCGCCATGGAGAAGCTTCCCAGCAGGGTATTCATTGGATATGAATCTGTTCCAGTTCGGCCATTCATTCCAAGCCCCATGAGATGTTTTCAATGCCAGCGCTTCGGCCACATCGCTACGCGATGTGAGGGCAAGGCCACCTGCCCGCGCTGTGGCAAAGACAAACACGATGGGGACAAGTGCGAAGCGGCTGCCTCCTGCATCAATTGCGAGGGTGCACATCCGGTGTACTCCCGCGATTGTCCCAAGATGCAGGAGGAAAAGAAAATCATGGAGATAAAGACGCTGGAAAAGGTCTCGTATATAGAGGCGAGGAAAAAGTTTAGGGCATTGATTGCTCCAACTTTTTCCAAATCCTTCGCATCAGTAGCTTCCGTTCCCGTGAAAATGTGCACAATGGGCACACAGACGGAACCTGATAAAGATAAGCCCGATAAACAGGTGACACCGGAAAAGACAGACACAGTAGAGAAAATGGATATAACCACCTCTGCGGGCTCTCCAAGGAAGAGCCCGCCTAAAACCTCGACCGGGGTCTCGCCCTCTAGGCGCGAGAAGACACCTTCTCCCGGTCCCTCCAGCAAGGGGAAAAAACCCCAGCCGGAGGCAATGGACGAGGATTTCTGTGTCTCCGATACAGAAATCCAAAGAATAAGAAACAAGGGAAGGAAACAGCGCTTCAAGCGCTGATTGCTTTCTGTGGTGGACATTGGCTGCTCTGATTTTTAACTATTTTTATTTTACTTAATCTATACTTTTATCTTATTTTAAATATTTATAATGGTTTTTATATTACAATGGAATTGTAATGGTTTTTATCGGCATAAGGAGGAGCTGGCCATTTTAATTAATGATTTTAACCCTTCTTGCATTTGTCTGCAAGAGACACATTTTAAAGTTACCGACAAGGGCATTTTAAAAGGATATACGGTCTATAGGCTCGACGACCTAAGCGGCCAACGAGCCCAGGGCGGGGTGGCTATTGCTGTTCGAGAAGCCCTTTACACTTCTCGAGTGCAGTTGACCACCCCATTTCAGGCAGTGGCCGTGACCGTGCATGCGCGTGAGAAATTAACGTTATGCAACGTTTACCTGCCAGAAGGTGCCCCGGTGAGCCTTGGGAATCTAGATGCTCTTGTCCATCAGTTGCCAAGGCCATTTATTTTATTGGGCGATTTTAACGCCCATGACCCCCTGTGGGGAAGTTCCACGGCCCATAGCAACAGGAGAGGACGAGTTTTAGCCAGCTTTTTTAACGATTTTAACCTTTTTTTACTAAATAATGGAGAGAAAACCCGTTTTAATTCTTTTAACGGGGAGTATTCCTCCATTGATTTATGTCTTTGTACGAGCAGTCTTTACACCAAAATCAACATGTCCGTCCATACAGATCTCTGTGGAAGCGACCACTTCCCTATTTTAATCAAATGTGAACTGAATTTTAACCCAGATTTTATTCCATCAGACAACTGGATTGTGCGCAAAGCCGACTGGTCTGTTTATAAAGATTCCTTTAATTTTGAATACAGTGACCAACGCGCCGGGACGTGTAACGTTGAGCTGCTTACCGCAAGCATAGTGGAAGCAGCCAAATGCAGCGTCCCATTATCAAAGGGCAGCGGCATCCGTCGACCAGCGGTACCTTGGTGGAATGAAGAGTGCGCCAAGGCCATTAAGGAGCGTAAACGTGCCTTACGCATTTTTAGTAAATTCCCCACGGCCACCAATCTTTCCTCCTTCCGTCGCATCCGAGCGAGAGCTCGACGTGTGGTGAAGGAGGCTAAGAAGGCCTCCTGGATAAATTATATCTCATCCATTAATAACAGAACACCTCTTGCACAGGTTTGGAACAAGGTAAGGAGCATTTCTGGTTCACGGGTAGTACACGGCGTCTCTTACATCGAAGACAACGGCAGGGTGCTTCGTACACCCCAGGAGATAAGCGAAGTCTTCGGGCAGTCACTTTCAAAGATCAGCAGTGACGCCAATTATTCTGCAGCGTTCTTGACCATCAAGGAACGCTCAGAATCTGTCTTATTGAACTTCGCCGAGCGCCGAGAATCTGCCGAATATAATGATCCATTCTCGCTATGGGAATTGAAGTCCGCCATTGCAGATTCTAAGGACACCTCGCCAGGAATAGATGGCGTCCACAACGCATTTCTACGGAATCTTCCGGAGACAGCGTTGTTGGATTGCCTCCGCACCCTCAACCAGGTGTGGGCTGAGGGTAGCTTTCCTACCTCCTGGCGGGAATCTGTAGTGGTCCCAATTCCTAAACCAGGAAAGGACAGGGCTGACTCCAATAATTATAGACCCATCTCCTTGACTAGTTGCCTGTGCAAGGTAATGGAAAGAATGGTGAACCGCCGGCTCGTTTGGTGGTTGGAGCGACGGAACCTTCTTTCAAGTGTCCAATGTGGGTTTCGGCGAGATAGATCGACAATCGATCACCTTGTCAGGGCCGAAAACTTCATCCAGGAGGCCTTCCTTCTGCGCCAGCATGTCATTGCCGTATTCTTCGACCTGGAGAAGGCATATGACCGAGTCTGGCGCCAGAAGATACTAAAAACGTTGCACCAGTGGGGTTTTAGGGGAAATTTACCCATTTTTATACAAAACTTTTTAACTAATCGGGTATTTAGAGTGAGGATAGGCAATCACTTATCCCAATTTTATGTTCAGGAAAACGGGGTACCACAAGGCTCTGTACTGAGCGTGACGCTCTTCGCTATTGCGATTAATGACGTCACGGAATGTTTAGGAGCACCAGTGATGGGATCGCTGTTTGTAGACGACCTGGCCATTTTCTGCCGGTCGTCAAAACTAGCCAGTGCTGCACGAGTCATTCAGCTGACTCTTAATAGACTCAGCGAATGGTCAAAGCGAAGTGGCTTTCGTTTTTCTGCGGAAAAAACGAAATGCCTCCATTTCCACCGCAAGCGTGTGTACGAACCCCCACCGGATCTTCGTCTGTGTGGTAGGATTCTTCCTTACACAGAGTCGATCCGGTTTTTAGGTTTAATTTTTGACCGTCGCCTGAATTGGCGTGAACAAATTATGATTTTAAAGAATAGGTGTTTGAAAGTTTTAAACATTTTACGCTTTTTATCTAATCATTCGTGGGGAGCCGATCGCTGCACTATGCTTTTATTGTACAGAGCACTGGTGCGCTCAAAATTAGATTATGGATGTTTCGTTTACTGTTCTGCGCGCGAGAGTTATTTGAAACCGTTGAATACGGTTCACAACGCGGGGCTCCGTTTGGCAACTGGTGCCTTCAGGACATCTCCAGTCCTGAGTCTATACTCAGAGGCCGGCGAGCCCCCGTTGAGTACTCGCCGAAACATCCTTATGTGCAACTATGTTGCAAAGATTTTATCGATGAGAGCGCATCCTAGTTTTAATGTAATTTTGAATCCCCGTTTTTTAAATATTTTTAACAGGCGGACTCGGGCAACTAGACCCTTAAGCATTACTTTTAATGATTTTATGGAAGGTAGTGATTTGACACTTCCGGAAGTGTACCCTGTTGGGACCTCGGCCGACCCACCTTGGCGGGTACCACTACCTCAGGTCAGGTTTGACCTGCACGATCGCCAGAAGTCGTCAACCACTGCTATGGAGTATCAGCGCAGATTCAGTGAGATCCTGCACCGTCACTCCGACTTTATCCCCGTTTACACGGACGGATCGAAGTCGGAGGGTGCTTGTGCAAGTGCGGTCTTCTCGTCCCACCATGGAGCCATCGGTGCGAAGCTAAGTACGCTGTGTAGTGTATACACAGCGGAACTTTTCGCCATAAAGATGGCTCTAGGTGGAATAAAATGCAGGAATGCGTCCTTCATGGTCTGTAGCGACTCAATGTGCGCTCTGCAGACCATTTCCGGTTTTTCTCCGTCCCACCCTCTTGTGCAAGACATCCATCACGCGTTGCTATTACTTAGCAAGAGGAACGTTAGAATCGTGTTTGTGTGGGTCCCCGGACACATGGGAATAGCCGGCAATGAGAGAGCAGACCTGGCAGCAAAGAAGTCTCTCCAGGACGCGAATATTGCATCTGCGTTGGTACCCCATGATGACTTGAAGGCTACGTTGAGAAACGTAGCCTTAAAACAGTGGAAAGAAACCTGGCGATCCCTGGTGGGAAATAAGTTACGCGCCATTAAGCCGGTGACATCAGTGTGGCCCACATCTGTCGGGAGGACTCGCAGGGAAGAAGTCGCGATCTCACGGTTGAGGATAGGGCACTGTGCCCTCACCCACTCTTACCTCTTCACAGAAGAGAAGATTCCACCACATTGTGAGGATTGCGACTCTCCCATTACTGTGAGGCATCTCCTGACAGAGTGTGATAGATACCGTGCTGTGCGCGACCGGCTAAACATCAGGGGGGACCTGGGACAAGTCCTAGGCGACGACCCTGATTGTGTCAGCCGGGTAATTTTGTTTTTAAAAGAGACTGGGCTTTTAAAATATATGTGATGAACCAATGTTTGGTGTTATATTTTAATTTTGCCCATTTTAACGTTATGTTGTTTACATTTATTTATTATTTTAATACAAATTTGACGAAGTTATGATATTTTATTGTGGTGCAAATGACCTTCGTCGTCGAAGCACCCTACAAAAACCTAACTCTAACTAACTAACAACTTTTTCCATGCGAGGTTCTTATTGAAGAAAATCCACTTGATTGAGGTACCGTAATTTAAGGGTTGAGGCAGGTACAATTTAGCATAAATAAAGAAATCAGTGTACTCCACTGACTGTAATTTCGATTTTTTTATGCTTCCGTTCAACTTTTTCCATGCCAGGTTCTTATTGAAGAAAATCCACTTGATTGAAGCACCGTAATTTGAGGGTTGAGGCAGCTTGTCTCCTCCTCTGGTTTCCTTCTGGCAAGTTTGAGGTAGTTATTCCTGGTATCTGAGTCATTCAATACAATGAACAGTACCTATATAGTTGTGACAACTACACTACAGCTTTGCTGTACATTTATTTCATTGAATGAATGGCAAATACCTCTAAAAGTTCTTTAATGATTCTTCAACCGAATGTGACATATTTTTTCACTTTAAGTTGATGATTTTGTTTGAAAATATACTTTTACTTCATAATAAGCAGAAACCATGCTTACCTCTCCTTATCTCCATATCTATTCTGAAAGAGTTGCTCTTATTATCTCATGGCCTACAATTTAGCATAAATAAAGAAATCAGTGTACTCCACAGACTGTAATTTCGATTTTTTTTTATGCTTCCGTTCAACTTTTTCCATGCCAGGTTCTTATTGAAGAAAATCCACTTGATTGAGGCACCGTAATTTAAGGGTTGAGACAGCTTGTCTCCTCTGGTTTCCTTTTGTCAAGTTTGAGGTAATTACTTTTAGTAACTGAGTCATTCAATACAATGAACAGAACCTATATAGTTGTGGCAACTAAACTACAGCTTTGCTGTACATTTATTTCTGTCAATGAATGCAAATACCTTTAAAAGGTTTTTAATGAATTCTGCAACCGTAAATGTCATATTTTTTCACTTTAAGTGGATGATATTGTTTGAAAATATACTGTTACTTAATTATAAGCAGAAACCATTCTTACCTCTCCTTATCTCCATATCTATCCTGATAGAGTTGCTCTTATTATCTCATGGCCTACAATTTAGCATAAATAAAGAAATCAGTGTACTCCACTGACTATAAACTTGAACTTTTTTCATTTTGCCATTCAACTTCCGCTATGCCAGGTTCTTATTGTCGAAAATCCACTTGATTGAGGCACCGTATTTGAAAAGTTGAGGCAGCTTGTCTCCTCCTCTGGTTTCCTTCTCTCATCTCCATATCTATCCTGAAAGAGTTGCTCTTATTATCTCATGGCCTACAATTTAGCATAAATAAAGAAATCGGTGTACTCCACTGACTGTAATTTCGATTTTTTTTATGCTTCCGTTCATTTTTTTCCATGCCAGGTTCTTATTGATGAAAATCCACTTGATTGAAGCACCGTAATTTAAGGGTTTAGGTAGCTTGTCTCCTCTTCTGGTTTCCTTCTGGCAAGTTTGAGGTAGTTATTTCTGGTATCTGAGTCATTCTATACAATGAACAGTACCTATATAGTTGTGACAACTACACTACAGCTTTGCTGTACATTTATTTCTTTCAATGAATGGCAAATACCTCTAAAAGTTCTTTAATGATTCTTCAACCGAATATGACATATTTTCTCACTTTAAGTTGATGATATTGTTTGAAAATATACTGTTACTTCATTATAAGCAGAAACCATGCTTACCTCTCCTTATCTCCATAATTATCCTGAAAGAGTTGCTCTTATTATCTCATGGCCTACAATTTAGCATAAATAAAGAAATCAGTGTACTCCACTGACTGTAAACTCGAACTTTTTTCATTTTGCTATTCAACTTCCGCTATGCCAGGTTCTTAATTTCGAAAATCCACCTGATTGAGGCACCGTATTTGAATAGTTGAGGCAGCTTGTCTCCTCCTCTGGTTTCCCTCTGTCAAGTTTGAGGTTATTATTTTTAGTAACTGAGTCATTGAATACAACAACAGTACATATATTGTTGTAACAACTAAACTACAGCCTTGCTGTACATTTATTTCTGTCAATGAATGCAAATACCTTTATAAGGTCTTTAATGAATTCTGCAACCGTATATGTCATATTTTTTCTATTTAAGTTGATGATATTGTTTGAAAATATACCGTTACTTTATTATAAACAGAATCCATTCTTACCTCTCCTTATCTTCATATCTATCCTGAAAAAGTTGCTGTTATTATCTCATGGCCTACAATTTAGCATAAATAAGGAATTCAGTGTACTCCACGGACTGTTAACTAGATTTGTTTTTATTATGCCATTCAACTTTTTCCATGCCAGGATCTTATTGTAGAAAATCCTCTTGATTGAGGCACCGTAATTTAAGGGTTGAGGTAGATTGTCTCCTTCTCTGGTTACCTTCTGGCAAGTTTGAGGTAATTATTTATGGTATCTGAGTCATATAATACAATGAACAGTACCTATATAGTTGTGACAACTACACTACAGCTTTGCTGTACATTTATTTCTGTCAATGAATGGCAAATACCTCTAAAAGTTCTTTAATGATTCTGCAACCGAATATGTAATATTTTTTTACTTTAAGTTGATGATATTGTTTGAAAATATACCGTTACTTAATTATAAACAGAAACAATTCTTACCTCTCCTTATCTCCATATCTATCCTGAAAGAGTTGCTCTTATTATCTCATGGCCCACAATTTATCATAAATAATGAAATCAGTGTACTCCACTGACTGTAAACTCGAACTTTTTTCATTTTGCCATTCAACTTCCGCTATGCCAGGTTCTTATTGTCGAAAATCCACTTGATTGAGGCACCGTATATGAAAAGTTGAGGCAGCTTGTCTCCAACGCTGGTTTCCTTCTTACAAGTTTGAGGTTATTATTTTTAGTAACTGAGTCACTCAATACAACAACAGTACATATATTGTTGTAACAACTAAACTACAGCTTTGCTGTACATTTATTTCTGTCTCTGAATGGCAAATACCTCTCAAAGTTCTTATGAAATCTGCGACCGAAGATGTCATATTTTTTCACTCTAAGTTGATAATATTGTTTGAAAATGTACTCTTACTTTATTATAAACAGAATCCATTCTTCCCTCTCCTTATCTTCATATCTATCCTGAAAAAGTTGCTCTTATTATCTCATGGCCTACAATTTAGCATAAATAAGGAAATCAGTGTACTCCACGGAATTAATTTCGATTTTTTTTATGCTTCCGTTCAACTTTTTCCATGCGAGGTTCTTATTGAAGAAAATCCACTTGATTGAGGTACCGTAATTTAAGGGTTGAGGCAGGTACAATTTAGCATAAATAAAGAAATCAGTGTACTCCACTGACTGTAATTTCGATTTTTTTTATGCTTCCGTTCAACTTTTTCAATGCCAGGTTCTTATTGAAGAAAATCCACTTGATTGAAGCACCGTAATTTGAGGGTTGAGGCAGCTTGTCTCCTCCTCTGGTTTCCTTCTGGCAAGTTTGAGGTAGTTATTCCTGGTATCTGAGTCATTCAATACAATGAACAGTACCTATATAGTTGTGACAACTACACTACAGCTTTGCTGTACATTTATTTCATTGAATGAATGGCAAATACCTCTAAAAGTTCTTTAATGATTCTTCAACCGAATGTGACATATTTTTTCACTTTAAGTTGATGATATTGTTTGAAAATATACTTTTACTTCATAATAAGCAGAAACCATGCTTACCTCTCCTTATCTCCATATCTATTCTGAAAGAGTTGCTCTTATTATCTCATGGCCTACAATTTAGCATAAATAAAGAAATCAGTGTACTCCACAGACTGTAATTTCGATTTTTTTTTATGCTTCCGTTCAACTTTTTCCATGCCAGGTTCTTATTGAAGAAAATCCACTTGATTGAGGCACCGTAATTTAAGGGTTGAGACAGCTTGTCTCCTCCTCTGGTTTCCTTTTGTCAAGTTTGAGGTAATTACTTTTAGTAACTGAGTCATTCAATACAATGAACAGAACCTATATAGTTGTGGCAACTAAACTACAGCTTTGCTGTACATTTATTTCTGTCAATGAATGCAAATACCTTTAAAAGGTTTTTAATGAATTATGCAACCGTAAATGTAATATTTTTTCACTTTAAGTGGATGATATTGTTTGAAAATATACTGTTACTTAATTATAAGCAGAAACCATTCTTACCTCTCCTTATCTCCATATCTATCCTGATAGAGTTGCTCTTATTATCTCATGGCCTACAATTTAGCATAAATAAAGAAATCAGTGTACTCCACTGACTATAAACTTGAACTTTTTTCATTTTGCCATTCAACTTCCGCTATGCCAGGTTCTTATTATCGAAAATCCACTTGATTGAGGCACCGTATTTGAAAAGTTGAGTTAGCTTGTCTCCTCCTCTGGTTTCCTTCTCTCATCTCCATATCTATCCTGAAAGAGTTGCTCTTATTATCTCATGGCCTACAATTTAGCATAAATAAAGAAATCGGTGTACTCCACTGACTGTAATTTCGATTTTTTTTTATGCTTCCGTTCAACTTTTTCCATGCCAGGTTCTTATTGATGAAAATCCACTTGATTGAAGCACCGTAATTTAAGGGTTTAGGTAGCTTGTCTCCTCTTCTGGTTTCCTTCTGGCAAGTTTGAGGTAGTTATTTCTGGTATCTGAGTCATTCTATACAATGAACAGTACCTATATAGTTGTGACAACTACACTACAGCTTTGCTGTACATTTATTTCATTGAATGAATGGCAAATACCTCTAAAAGTTCTTTAATGATTCTTCAACCGAATATGACATATTTTCTCACTTTAAGTTGATGATATTGTTTGTAAATATATCGTTACTTTATTATAAACAGAATCCATTCTCACCTCTCCTTATCTCCATATCTATCCTGAAGGAGTTGCTCTTATTATCTCATGGCCTACAATTTAGCATAAATGAGGAAATCAAATCCACGTACCGTAAACTCGATTTTTTTATGCTTTTGTTCAACTTTTTCCATGCCGCGTTCTTATTGAAGAAAATCCACTTGATTGAGGCACCGTAATTTAGGGGATGAGACAGGTTGTCTCCTCCTCTGGTTTCCTTCTGTCAAGTTTGAGGTTATTATTTTAAGTAACTGAGTCATTCAATACAACAATAGTACTTATATTGTTGTAACAACTAAACTACAGCTTTGCTGTACATTTATTTCTGTCTCTGAATGGCAAATACCTCTCAAAGTTCTTATGAATTCTGCGACCGAAGATGTCATATTTTTTCACTTTAAGTTGATAATATTGTTTGAAAATGTACTCTTACTTTATTATAAACAGAATCCATTCTTACCTCTCCTTATCTTCATATCTATCCTGAAAGAGTTGCTCTTATTATCTCATTGCCTACAATTTAGCATAAATAAAGAAATCAGTGTACTCCACTGACTGTAAACTCGAACTTTTTTCATTTTGCTATTCAACGTCCGCTATGCCAGGTTCTTAATTTCGAAAATCCACCTGATTGAGGCACCGTATTTGAATAGTTGAGGCAGCTTGTCTCCTCATCTGGTTTCCCTCTGTCAAGTTTGAGGTTATTATTTTTAGGAACTGATTCATTGAATACAACAACAGTACATATATTGTTGTAACAACTAAACTACAGCCTTGCTGTACATTTATTTCTGTCAATGAATGCAAATACCTTTATAAGGTCTTTAATGAATTCTGCAACCGTATATGTCATATTTTTTCTATTTAAGTTGACAATATTGTTTGAAAATATACCGTTACTTTATTATAAAAAAATTCCATTCTTACCTCTCCTTATCTTCATATCTATCCTGAAAGAGTTGCTGTTATTATCTCATGGCCTACAATTTAGCATAAATAAGGAATTCTGTCTACTCCACGGACTGTTAACTAGATTTGTTTTTATTATGCCATTCAACTTTTTCCATGCCAGGATCTTATTGTAGAAAATCCTCTTGATTGAGGCACCGTAATTTAAGGGTTGAGGTAGATTGTCTCCTTCTCTGGTTACCTTCTGGCAAGTTTGAGGTAATTATTTATGGTATCTGAGTCATATAATACAATGAACAGTACCTATATAGTTGTGACAACCACACTACAGCTTTGCTGTACATTTATTTCTGTCAATGAATGGCAACTACCTCTAAAAGTTCTTTAATGATTCTGCAACCGAATATGTAATATTTTTTCACTTTAAGTTGATGATATTGTTTGAAAATATACCGTTACTTAATTATAAACAGAAACAATTCTTACCTCTCCTTATCTCCATATCTATCCTGAAAGAGTTGCTCTTATTATCTCATGGCCCACAATTTATCATAAATAATGAAATCAGTGTACTCCACTGACTGTAAACTCGAACTTTTTTCATTTTGCCATTCAACTTCCGCTATGCCAGGTTCTTATTGTCGAAAATCCACTTGATTGAGGCACCGTATATGAAAAGTTGAGGCCGCTTGTCTCAAACTCTGGTTTCCTTCTTACAAGTTTGAGGTTATTATCTTTAGTAACTGAGTCATTCAATACAACAACAGTACATATATTGTTGTAACAACTAAACTACAGCTTTGCTGTACATTTATTTCTGTCTCTGAATGGCAAATACCTCTCAAAGTTCTTATGAATTCTCCGACCGAAGATGTCATATTTTTTCACTTTAAGTTGATAATATTGTTTGAAAATGTACTCTTTTTTTATTGTAAACAGAATCCATTCTTCCCTCTCCTTATCTTCATATCTATCCTGAAAAAGTTGCTCTTATTATCTCATGGCCTACAATTTAGCATAAATAAGGAAATCAGTGTACTCCACGGACTTAATTTCGATTTTTTTTATGCTTCCGTTCAACTTTTTCCATGCGAGGTTCTTATTGAAGAAAATCCACTTGATTGAGGTACCGTAATTTAAGGGTTGAGGCAGGTACAATTTAGCATAAATAAAGAAATCAGTGTACTCCACTGACTGTAATTTCGATTTTTTTTATGCTTCCGTTCAACTTTTTCCATGCCAGGTTCTTATTGAAGAAAATCCACTTGATTGAAGCACCGTAATTTGAGGGTTGAGGCAGCTTGTCTCCTCCTCTGGTTTCCTTCTGGCAAGTTTGAGGTAGTTATTCCTGGTATCTGAGTCATTCAATACAATGAACAGTACCTATATAGTTGTGACAACTACACTACAGCTTTGCTGTACATTTATTTCATTGAATGAATGGCAAATACCTCTAAAAGTTCTTTAATGATTCTTCAACCGAATATGACATATTTTCTCACTTTAAGTTGATGATATTGTTTGAAAATATACTGTTACTTCATTATAAGCAGAAACCATGCTTACCTCTCCTTATCTCCATATCTATCCTGAAAGAGTTGCTCTTATTATCTCATGGCCTACAATTTAGCATAAATAAAGAAATCAGTGTACTCCACTGACTGTAAACTCGAACTTTTTTCATTTTGCTATTCAACTTCCGCTATGCCAGGTTCTTAATTTCGAAAATCCACCTGATTGAGGCACCGTATTTGAATAGTTGAGGCAGCTTGTCTCCTCCTCTGGTTTCCCTCTGTCAAGTTTGAGGTTATTATTTTTAGTAACTGAGTCATTGAATACAACAACAGTACATATATTGTTGTAACAACTAAACTACAGCCTTGCTGTACATTTATTTCTGTCAATGAATGCAAATACCTTTATAAGGTCTTTAATGAATTCTGCAACCGTATATGTCATATTTTTTCTATTTAAGTTGATGATATTGTTTGAAAATATACCGTTACTTTATTATAAACAGAATCCATTCTTACCTCTCCTTATCTTCATATCTATCCTGAAAAAGTTGCTGTTATTATCTCATGGCCTACAATTTAGCATAAATAAGGAATTCAGTGTACTCCACGGACTGTTAACTAGATTTGTTTTTATTATGCCATTCAACTTTTTCCATGCCAGGATCTTATTGTAGAAAATCCTCTTGATTGAGGCACCGTAATTTAAGGGTTGAGGTAGATTGTCTCCTTCTCTGGTTACCTTCTGGCAAGTTTGAGGTAATTATTTATGGTATCTGAGTCATATAATACAATGAACAGTACCTATATAGTTGTGACAACTACACTACAGCTTTGCTGTACATTTATTTCTGTCAATGAATGGCAAATACCTCTAAAAGTTCTTTAATGATTCTGCAACCGAATATGTAATATTTTTTTACTTTAAGTTGATGATATTGTTTGAAAATATACCGTTACTTAATTATAAACAGAAACAATTCTTACCTCTCCTTATCTCCATATCTATCCTGAAAGAGTTGCTCTTATTATCTCATGGCCCACAATTTATCATAAATAATGAAATCAGTGTACTCCACTGACTGTAAACTCGAACTTTTTTCATTTTGCCATTCAACTTCCGCTATGCCAGGTTCTTATTGTCGAAAATCCACTTGATTGAGGCACCGTATATGAAAAGTTGAGGCAGCTTGTCTCCAACGCTGGTTTCCTTCTTACAAGTTTGAGGTTATTATTTTTAGTAACTGAGTCACTCAATACAACAACAGTACATATATTGTTGTAACAACTAAACTACAGCTTTGCTGTACATTTATTTCTGTCTCTGAATGGCAAATACCTCTCAAAGTTCTTATGAATTCTGCGACCGAAGATGTCATATTTTTTCACTCTAAGTTGATAATATTGTTTGAAAATGTACTCTTACTTTATTATAAACAGAATCCATTCTTCCCTCTCCTTATCTTCATATTTATCCTGAAAAAGTTGCTCTTATTATCTCATGGCCTACAATTTAGCTAAAATAAGGAAATCAGTGTACTCCACGGAATTAATTTCGATTTTTTTTATGCTTCCGTTCAACTTTTTCCATGCGAGGTTCTTATTGAAGAAAATCCACTTGATTGAGGTACCGTAATTTAAGGGTTGAGGCAGGTACAATTTAGCATAAATAAAGAAATCAGTGTACTCCACTGACTGTAATTTCGATTTTTTTTATGCTTCCGTTCAACTTTTTCAATGCCAGGTTCTTATTGAAGAAAATCCACTTGATTGAAGCACCGTAATTTGAGGGTTGAGGCAGCTTGTCTCCTCCTCTGGTTTCCTTCTGGCAAGTTTGAGGTAGTTATTCCTGGTATCTGAGTCATTCAATACAATGAACAGTACCTATATAGTTGTGACAACTACACTACAGCTTTGCTGTACATTTATTTCATTGAATGAATGGCAAATACCTCTAAAAGTTCTTTAATGATTCTTCAACCGAATGTGACATATTTTTTCACTTTAAGTTGATGATATTGTTTGAAAATATACTTTTACTTCATAATAAGCAGAAACCATGCTTACCTCTCCTTATCTCCATATCTATTCTGAAAGAGTTGCTCTTATTATCTCATGGCCTACAATTTAGCATAAATAAAGAAATCAGTGTACTCCACAGACTGTAATTTCGATTTTTTTTTATGCTTCCGTTCAACTTTTTCCATGCCAGGTTCTTATTGAAGAAAATCCACTTGATTGAGGCACCGTATTTGAAAAGTTGAGTTAGCTTGTCTCCTCCTCTGGTTTCCTTCTCTCATCTCCATATCTATCCTGAAAGAGTTGCTCTTATTATCTCATGGCCTACAATTTAGCATAAATAAAGAAATCGGTGTACTCCACTGACTGTAATTTCGATTTTTTTTTATGCTTCCGTTCAACTTTTTCCATGCCAGGTTCTTATTGATGAAAATCCACTTGATTGAAGCACCGTAATTTAAGGGTTTAGGTAGCTTGTCTCCTCTTCTGGTTTCCTTCTGGCAAGTTTGAGGTAGTTATTTCTGGTATCTGAGTCATTCTATACAATGAACAGTACCTATATAGTTGTGACAACTACACTACAGCTTTGCTGTACATTTATTTCATTGAATGAATGGCAAATACCTCTAAAAGTTCTTTAATGATTCTTCAACCGAATATGACATATTTTCTCACTTTAAGTTGATGATATTGTTTGTAAATATATCGTTACTTTATTATAAACAGAATCCATTCTCACCTCTCCTTATCTCCATATCTATCCTGAAGGAGTTGCTCTTATTATCTCATGGCCTACAATTTAGCATAAATGAGGAAATCAAATCCACGTACCGTAAACTCGATTTTTTTATGCTTTTGTTCAACTTTTTCCATGCCGCGTTCTTATTGAAGAAAATCCACTTGATTGAGGCACCGTAATTTAGGGGATGAGACAGGTTGTCTCCTCCTCTGGTTTCCTTCTGTCAAGTTTGAGGTTATTATTTTAAGTAACTGAGTCATTCAATACAACAATAGTACTTATATTGTTGTAACAACTAAACTACAGCTTTGCTGTACATTTATTTCTGTCTCTGAATGGCAAATACCTCTCAAAGTTCTTATGAATTCTGCGACCGAAGATGTCATATTTTTTCACTTTAAGTTGATAATATTGTTTGAAAATGTACTCTTACTTTATTATAAACAGAATCCATTCTTACCTCTCCTTATCTTCATATCTATCCTGAAAGAGTTGCTCTTATTATCTCATTGCCTACAATTTAGCATAAATAAAGAAATCAGTGTACTCCACTGACTGTAAACTCGAACTTTTTTCATTTTGCTATTCAACGTCCGCTATGCCAGGTTCTTAATTTCGAAAATCCACCTGATTGAGGCACCGTATTTGAATAGTTGAGGCAGCTTGTCTCCTCATCTGGTTTCCCTCTGTCAAGTTTGAGGTTATTATTTTTAGGAACTGATTCATTGAATACAACAACAGTACATATATTGTTGTAACAACTAAACTACAGCCTTGCTGTACATTTATTTCTGTCAATGAATGCAAATACCTTTATAAGGTCTTTAATGAATTCTGCAACCGTATATGTCATATTTTTTCTATTTAAGTTGACAATATTGTTTGAAAATATACCGTTACTTTATTATAAAAAAATTCCATTCTTACCTCTCCTTATCTTCATATCTATCCTGAAAGAGTTGCTGTTATTATCTCATGGCCTACAATTTAGCATAAATAAGGAATTCTGTCTACTCCACGGACTGTTAACTAGATTTGTTTTTATTATGCCATTCAACTTTTTCCATGCCAGGATCTTATTGTAGAAAATCCTCTTGATTGAGGCACCGTAATTTAAGGGTTGAGGTAGATTGTCTCCTTCTCTGGTTACCTTCTGGCAAGTTTGAGGTAATTATTTATGGTATCTGAGTCATATAATACAATGAACAGTACCTATATAGTTGTGACAACCACACTACAGCTTTGCTGTACATTTATTTCTGTCAATGAATGGCAACTACCTCTAAAAGTTCTTTAATGATTCTGCAACCGAATATGTAATATTTTTTCACTTTAAGTTGATGATATTGTTTGAAAATATACCGTTACTTAATTATAAACAGAAACAATTCTTACCTCTCCTTATCTCCATATCTATCCTGAAAGAGTTGCTCTTATTATCTCATGGCCCACAATTTATCATAAATAATGAAATCAGTGTACTCCACTGACTGTAAACTCGAACTTTTTTCATTTTGCCATTCAACTTCCGCTATGCCAGGTTCTTATTGTCGAAAATCCACTTGATTGAGGCACCGTATATGAAAAGTTGAGGCCGCTTGTCTCAAACTCTGGTTTCCTTCTTACAAGTTTGAGGTTATTATCTTTAGTAACTGAGTCATTCAATACAACAACAGTACATATATTGTTGTAACAACTAAACTACAGCTTTGCTGTACATTTATTTCTGTCTCTGAATGGCAAATACCTCTCAAAGTTCTTATGAATTCTCCGACCGAAGATGTCATATTTTTTCACTTTAAGTTGATAATATTGTTTGAAAATGTACTCTTTTTTTATTGTAAACAGAATCCATTCTTCCCTCTCCTTATCTTCATATCTATCCTGAAAAAGTTGCTCTTATTATCTCATGGCCTACAATTTAGCATAAATAAGGAAATCAGTGTACTCCACGGACTTAATTTCGATTTTTTTTATGCTTCCGTTCAACTTTTTCCATGCGAGGTTCTTATTGAAGAAAATCCACTTGATTGAGGTACCGTAATTTAAGGGTTGAGGCAGGTACAATTTAGCATAAATAAAGAAATCAGTGTACTCCACTGACTGTAATTTCGATTTTTTTTATGCTTCCGTTCAACTTTTTCCATGCCAGGTTCTTATTGAAGAAAATCCACTTGATTGAAGCACCGTAATTTGAGGGTTGAGGCAGCTTGTCTCCTCCTCTGGTTTCCTTCTGGCAAGTTTGAGGTAGTTATTCCTGGTATCTGAGTCATTCAATACAATGAACAGTACCTATATAGTTGTGACAACTACACTACAGCTTTGCTGTACATTTATTTCATTGAATGAATGGCAAATACCTCTAAAAGTTCTTTAATGATTCTTCAACCGAATATGACATATTTTCTCACTTTAAGTTGATGATATTGTTTGAAAATATACTGTTACTTCATTATAAGCAGAAACCATGCTTACCTCTCCTTATCTCCATATCTATCCTGAAAGAGTTGCTCTTATTATCTCATGGCCTACAATTTAGCATAAATAAAGAAATCAGTGTACTCCACTGACTGTAAACTCGAACTTTTTTCATTTTGCTATTCAACTTCCGCTATGCCAGGTTCTTAATTTCGAAAATCCACCTGATTGAGGCACCGTATTTGAATAGTTGAGGCAGCTTGTCTCCTCCTCTGGTTTCCCTCTGTCAAGTTTGAGGTTATTATTTTTAGTAACTGAGTCATTGAATACAACAACAGTACATATATTGTTGTAACAACTAAACTACAGCCTTGCTGTACATTTATTTCTGTCAATGAATGCAAATACCTTTATAAGGTCTTTAATGAATTCTGCAACCGTATATGTCATATTTTTTCTATTTAAGTTGATGATATTGTTTGAAAATATACCGTTACTTTATTATAAACAGAATCCATTCTTACCTCTCCTTATCTTCATATCTATCCTGAAAAAGTTGCTGTTATTATCTCATGGCCTACAATTTAGCATAAATAAGGAATTCAGTGTACTCCACGGACTGTTAACTAGATTTGTTTTTATTATGCCATTCAACTTTTTCCATGCCAGGATCTTATTGTAGAAAATCCTCTTGATTGAGGCACCGTAATTTAAGGGTTGAGGTAGATTGTCTCCTTCTCTGGTTACCTTCTGGCAAGTTTGAGGTAATTATTTATGGTATCTGAGTCATATAATACAATGAACAGTACCTATATAGTTGTGACAACTACACTACAGCTTTGCTGTACATTTATTTCTGTCAATGAATGGCAAATACCTCTAAAAGTTCTTTAATGATTCTGCAACCGAATATGTAATATTTTTTTACTTTAAGTTGATGATATTGTTTGAAAATATACCGTTACTTAATTATAAACAGAAACAATTCTTACCTCTCCTTATCTCCATATCTATCCTGAAAGAGTTGCTCTTATTATCTCATGGCCCACAATTTATCATAAATAATGAAATCAGTGTACTCCACTGACTGTAAACTCGAACTTTTTTCATTTTGCCATTCAACTTCCGCTATGCCAGGTTCTTATTGTCGAAAATCCACTTGATTGAGGCACCGTATATGAAAAGTTGAGGCAGCTTGTCTCCAACGCTGGTTTCCTTCTTACAAGTTTGAGGTTATTATTTTTAGTAACTGAGTCACTCAATACAACAACAGTACATATATTGTTGTAACAACTAAACTACAGCTTTGCTGTACATTTATTTCTGTCTCTGAATGGCAAATACCTCTCAAAGTTCTTATGAATTCTGCGACCGAAGATGTCATATTTTTTCACTCTAAGTTGATAATATTGTTTGAAAATGTACTCTTACTTTATTATAAACAGAATCCATTCTTCCCTCTCCTTATCTTCATATTTATCCTGAAAAAGTTGCTCTTATTATCTCATGGCCTACAATTTAGCTAAAATAAGGAAATCAGTGTACTCCACGGAATTAATTTCGATTTTTTTTATGCTTCCGTTCAACTTTTTCCATGCGAGGTTCTTATTGAAGAAAATCCACTTGATTGAGGTACCGTAATTTAAGGGTTGAGGCAGGTACAATTTAGCATAAATAAAGAAATCAGTGTACTCCACTGACTGTAATTTCGATTTTTTTTATGCTTCCGTTCAACTTTTTCAATGCCAGGTTCTTATTGAAGAAAATCCACTTGATTGAAGCACCGTAATTTGAGGGTTGAGGCAGCTTGTCTCCTCCTCTGGTTTCCTTCTGGCAAGTTTGAGGTAGTTATTCCTGGTATCTGAGTCATTCAATACAATGAACAGTACCTATATAGTTGTGACAACTACACTACAGCTTTGCTGTACATTTATTTCATTGAATGAATGGCAAATACCTCTAAAAGTTCTTTAATGATTCTTCAACCGAATGTGACATATTTTTTCACTTTAAGTTGATGATATTGTTTGAAAATATACTTTTACTTCATAATAAGCAGAAACCATGCTTACCTCTCCTTATCTCCATATCTATTCTGAAAGAGTTGCTCTTATTATCTCATGGCCTACAATTTAGCATAAATAAAGAAATCAGTGTACTCCACAGACTGTAATTTCGATTTTTTTTTATGCTTCCGTTCAACTTTTTCCATGCCAGGTTCTTATTGAAGAAAATCCACTTGATTGAGGCACCGTAATTTAAGGGTTGAGACAGCTTGTCTCCTCCTCTGGTTTCCTTTTGTCAAGTTTGAGGTAATTACTTTTAGTAACTGAGTCATTCAATACAATGAACAGAACCTATATAGTTGTGGCAACTAAACTACAGCTTTGCTGTACATTTATTTCTGTCAATGAATGCAAATATCTTTAAAAGGTTTTTAATGAATTCTGCAACCGTAAATGTCATATTTTTTCACTTTAAGTGGATGATATTGTTTGAAAATATACTGTTACTTAATTATAAGCAGAAACCATTCTTACCTCTCCTTATCTCCATATCTATCCTGATAGAGTTGCTCTTATTATCTCATGGCCTACAATTTAGCATAAATAAAGAAATCAGTGTACTCCACTGACTATAAACTTGAACTTTTTTCATTTTGCCATTCAACTTCCGCTATGCCAGGTTCTTATTATCGAAAATCCACTTGATTGAGGCACCGTATTTGAAAAGTTGAGTTAGCTTGTCTCCTCCTCTGGTTTCCTTCTCTCATCTCCATATCTATCCTGAAAGAGTTGCTCTTATTATCTCATGGCCTACAATTTAGCATAAATAAAGAAATCGGTGTACTCCACTGACTGTAATTTCGATTTTTTTTTATGCTTCCGTTCAACTTTTTCCATGCCAGGTTCTTATTGATGAAAATCCACTTGATTGAAGCACCGTAATTTAAGGGTTTAGGTAGCTTGTCTCCTCTTCTGGTTTCCTTCTGGCAAGTTTGAGGTAGTTATTTCTGGTATCTGAGTCATTCTATACAATGAACAGTACCTATATAGTTGTGACAACTACACTACAGCTTTGCTGTACATTTATTTCATTGAATGAATGGCAAATACCTCTAAAAGTTCTTTAATGATTCTTCAACCGAATATGACATATTTTCTCACTTTAAGTTGATGATATTGTTTGTAAATATATCGTTACTTTATTATAAACAGAATCCATTCTCACCTCTCCTTATCTCCATATCTATCCTGAAGGAGTTGCTCTTATTATCTCATGGCCTACAATTTAGCATAAATGAGGAAATCAAATCCACGTACCGTAAACTCGATTTTTTTATGCTTTTGTTCAACTTTTTCCATGCCGCGTTCTTATTGAAGAAAATCCACTTGATTGAGGCACCGTAATTTAGGGGATGAGACAGGTTGTCTCCTCCTCTGGTTTCCTTCTGTCAAGTTTGAGGTTATTATTTTAAGTAACTGAGTCATTCAATACAACAATAGTACTTATATTGTTGTAACAACTAAACTACAGCTTTGCTGTACATTTATTTCTGTCTCTGAATGGCAAATACCTCTCAAAGTTCTTATGAATTCTGCGACCGAAGATGTCATATTTTTTCACTTTAAGTTGATAATATTGTTTGAAAATGTACTCTTACTTTATTATAAACAGAATCCATTCTTACCTCTCCTTATCTTCATATCTATCCTGAAAGAGTTGCTCTTATTATCTCATTGCCTACAATTTAGCATAAATAAAGAAATCAGTGTACTCCACTGACTGTAAACTCGAACTTTTTTCATTTTGCTATTCAACGTCCGCTATGCCAGGTTCTTAATTTCGAAAATCCACCTGATTGAGGCACCGTATTTGAATAGTTGAGGCAGCTTGTCTCCTCATCTGGTTTCCCTCTGTCAAGTTTGAGGTTATTATTTTTAGGAACTGAGTCATTGAATACAACAACAGTACATATATTGTTGTAACAACTAAACTACAGCCTTGCTGTACATTTATTTCTGTCAATGAATGCAAATACCTTTATAAGGTCTTTAATGAATTCTGCAACCGTATATGTCATATTTTTTCTATTTAAGTTGACAATATTGTTTGAAAATATACCGTTACTTTATTATAAAAAAATTCCATTCTTACCTCTCCTTATCTTCATATCTATCCTGAAAGAGTTGCTGTTATTATCTCATGGCCTACAATTTAGCATAAATAAGGAATTCTGTCTACTCCACGGACTGTTAACTAGATTTGTTTTTATTATGCCATTCAACTTTTTCCATGCCAGGATCTTATTGTAGAAAATCCTCTTGATTGAGGCACCGTAATTTAAGGGTTGAGGTAGATTGTCTCCTTCTCTGGTTACCTTCTGGCAAGTTTGAGGTAATTATTTATGGTATCTGAGTCATATAATACAATGAACAGTACCTATATAGTTGTGACAACCACACTACAGCTTTGCTGTACATTTATTTCTGTCAATGAATGGCAACTACCTCTAAAAGTTCTTTAATGATTCTGCAACCGAATATGTAATATTTTTTCACTTTAAGTTGATGATATTGTTTGAAAATATACCGTTACTTAATTATAAACAGAAACAATTCTTACCTCTCCTTATCTCCATATCTATCCTGAAAGAGTTGCTCTTATTATCTCATGGCCCACAATTTATCATAAATAATGAAATCAGTGTACTCCACTGACTGTAAACTCGAACTTTTTTCATTTTGCCATTCAACTTCCGCTATGCCAGGTTCTTATTGTCGAAAATCCACTTGATTGAGGCACCGTATATGAAAAGTTGAGGCCGCTTGTCTCCAACTCTGGTTTCCTTCTTACAAGTTTGAGGTTATTATCTTTAGTAACTGAGTCATTCAATACAACAACAGTACATATATTGTTGTAACAACTAAACTACAGCTTTGCTGTACATTTATTTCTGTCTCTGAATGGCAAATACCTCTCAAAGTTCTTATGAATTCTCCGACCGAAGATGTCATATTTTTTCACTTTAAGTTGATAATATTGTTTGAAAATGTACTCTTTTTTTATTGTAAACAGAATCCATTCTTCCCTCTCCTTATCTTCATATCTATCCTGAAAAAGTTCTCTTATTATCTCATGGCCTACAATTTAGCATAAATAAGGAAATCAGTGTACTCCACGGACTTAATTTCGATTTTTTTTATGCTTCCGTTCAACTTTTTCCATGCGAGGTTCTTATTGAAGAAAATCCACTTGATTGAGGTACCGTAATTTAAGGGTTGAGGCAGGTACAATTTAGCATAAATAAAGAAATCAGTGTACTCCACTGACTGTAATTTCGATTTTTTTTATGCTTCCGTTCAACTTTTTCCATGCCAGGTTCTTATTGAAGAAAATCCACTTGATTGAAGCACCGTAATTTGAGGGTTGAGGCAGCTTGTCTCCTCCTCTGGTTTCCTTCTGGCAAGTTTGAGGTAGTTATTCCTGGTATCTGAGTCATTCAATACAATGAACAGTACCTATATAGTTGTGACAACTACACTACAGCTTTGCTGTACATTTATTTCATTGAATGAATGGCAAATACCTCTAAAAGTTCTTTAATGATTCTTCAACCGAATGTGACATATTTTTTCACTTTAAGTTGATGATTTTGTTTGAAAATATACTTTTACTTCATAATAAGCAGAAACCATGCTTACCTCTCCTTATCTCCATATCTATTCTGAAAGAGTTGCTCTTATTATCTCATGGCCTACAATTTAGCATAAATAAAGAAATCAGTGTACTCCACAGACTGTAATTTCGATTTTTTTTTATGCTTCCGTTCAACTTTTTCCATGCCAGGTTCTTATTGAAGAAAATCCACTTGATTGAGGCACCGTAATTTAAGGGTTGAGACAGCTTGTCTCCTCCTCTGGTTTCCTTTTGTCAAGTTTGAGGTAATTACTTTTGGTAACTGAGTCATTCAATACAATGAACAGAACCTATATAGTTGTGGCAACTAAACTACAGCTTTGCTGTACATTTATTTCTGTCAATGAATGCAAATACCTTTAAAAGGTTTTTAATGAATTCTGCAACCGTAAATGTAATATTTTTTCACTTTAAGAGGATGATATTGTTTGAAAATATACTGTTACTTAATTATAAGCAGAAACCATTCTTACCTCTCCTTATCTCCATATCTATCCTGATAGAGTTGCTCTTATTATCTCATGGCCTACAATTTAGCATAAATAAAGAAATCAGTGTACTCCACTGACTATAAACTTGAACTTTTTTCATTTTGCCATTCAACGTCCGCTATGCCAGGTTCTTATTGTCGAAAATCCACTTGATTGAGGCACCGTATTTGAAAAGTTGAGGCAGCTTGTCTCCTCCTCTGGTTTCCTTCTCTCATCTCCATATCTATCCTGAAAGAGTTGCTCTTATTATCTCATGGCCTACAATTTAGCATAAATAAAGAAATCGGTGTACTCCACTGACTGTAATTTCGATTTTTTTTTATGCTTCCGTTCAACTTTTTCCATGCCAGGTTCTTATTGATGAAAATCCACTTGATTGAAGCACCGTAATTTAAGGGTTTAGGTAGCTTGTCTCCTCTTCTGGTTTCCTTCTGCCAAGTTTGAGGTAGTTATTTCTGGTATCTGAGTCATTCTATACAATGAACAGTACCTATATAGTTGTGACAACTACACTACAGCTTTGCTGTACATTTATTTCTTTCAATGAATGGCAAATACCTCTAAAAGTTCTTTAATGATTCTTCAACCGAATATGACATATTTTCTCACTTTAAGTTGATGATATTGTTTGAAAATATACGGTTACTTCATTATAAGCAGAAACCATTCTTACCTCTCCTTATCTCCATATCTATCCTGAAAGAGTTGCTCTTATTATCTCATGGCCTACAATTTAGCATAAATAAAGAAATCAGTGTACTCCACTGACTGTAAACTCGAACTTTTTTCATTTTGCTATTCAACTTCCGCTATGCCAGGTTCTTAATTTCGAAAATCCACCTGATTGAGGCACCGTATTTGAATAGTTGAGGCAGCTTGTCTCCTCCTCTGGTTTCCCTCTGTCAAGTTTGAGGTTATTATTTTTAGTAACTGAGTCATTGAATACAACAACAGTACATATATTGTTGTAACAACTAAACTACAGCCTTGCTGTACATTTATTTCTGTCAATGAATGCAAATACCTTTATAAGGTCTTTAATGAATTCTGCAACCGTATATGTCATATTTTTTCTATTTAAGTTGATGATATTGTTTGAAAATATACCGTTACTTTATTATAAACAGAATCCATTCTTACCTCTCCTTATCTTCATATCTATCCTGAAAAAGTTGCTGTTATTATCTCATGGCCTACAATTTAGCATAAATAAGGAATTCAGTGTACTCCACGGACTGTTAACTAGATTTGTTTTTATTATGCCATTCAACTTTTTCCATGCCAGGATCTTATTGTAGAAAATCCTCTTGATTGAGGCACCGTAATTTAAGGGTTGAGGTAGATTGTCTCCTTCTCTGGTTACCTTCTGGCAAGTTTGAGGTAATTATTTATGGTATCTGAGTCATATAATACAATGAACAGTACCTATATAGTTGTGACAACTACACTACAGCTTTGCTGTACATTTATTTCTGTCAATGAATGGCAAATACCTCTAAAAGTTCTTAAATGATTCTGCTACCGAATATGTAATATTTTTTTACTTTAAGTTGATGATATTGTTTGAAAATATACCGTTACTTAATTATAAATAGAAACAATTCTTACCTCTCCTTATCTCCATATCTATCCTGAAAGAGTTGCTCTTATTATCTCATGGCCCACAATTTATCATAAATAATGAAATCAGTGTACTCCACTGACTGTAAACTCGAACTTTTTTCATTTTGCCATTCAATTTCCGCTATGCCAGGTTCTTATTGTCGAAAATCCACTTGATTGAGGCACCGTATATGAAAAGTTGAGGCAGCTTGTCTCCAACGCTGGTTTCCTTCTTACAAGTTTGAGGTTATTATTTTTAGTAACTGAGTCACTCAATACAACAACAGTACATATATTGTTGTAACAACTAAACTACAGCTTTGCTGTACATTTATTTCTGTCTCTGAATGGCAAATACCTCTCAAAGTTCTTATGAATTCTGCGACCGAAGATGTCATATTTTTTCACTTTAAGTTGATAATATTGTTTGAAAATGTACTCTTACTTTATTATAAACAGAATCCATTCTTCCCTCTCCTTATCTTCATATTTATCCTGAAAAAGTTGCTCTTATTATCTCATGGCCTACAATTTAGCATAAATAAGGAAATCAGTGTACTCCACGGAATTAATTTCGATTTTTTTTATGCTTCCGTTCAACTTTTTCCATGCGAGGTTCTTATTGAAGAAAATCCACTTGATTGAGGTACCGTAATTTAAGGATTGAGGCAGGTACAATTTAGCATAAATAAAGAAATCAGTGTACTCCACTGACTGTAATTTCGATTTTTTTTATGCTTCCGTTCAACTTTTTCAATGCCAGGTTCTTATTGAAGAAAATCCACTTGATTGAAGCACCGTAATTTGAGGGTTGAGGCAGCTTGTCTCCTCCTCTGGTTTCCTTCTGGCAAGTTTGAGGTAGTTATTCCTGGTATCTGAGTCATTCAATACAATGAACAGTACCTATATAGTTGTGACAACTACACTACAGCTTTGCTGTACATTTATTTCATTGAATAAATGCCAAATACCTCTAAAAGTTTTTTAATGATTCTTCAACCGAATGTGACATATTTTTTCACTTTAAGTTGATGATATTGTTTGAAAATATACTTTTACTTCATAATAAGCAGAAACCATGCTTACCTCTCCTTATCTCCATATCTATTCTGAAAGAGTTGCTCTTATTATCTCATGGCCTACAATTTAGCATAAATAAAGAAATCAGTGTACTCCACAGACTGTAATTTCGATTTTTTTTATGCTTCCGTTCAACTTTTTCCATGCCAGGTTCTTATTGAAGAAAATCCACTTGATTGAGGCACCGTAATTTAAGGGTTGAGACAGCTTGTCTCCTCCTCTGGTTTCCTTTTGTCAAGTTTGAGGTAATTACTTTTAGTAACTGAGACATTCAATACAATGAACAGAACCTATATAGTTGTGGCAACTAAACTACAGCTTTGCTGTACATTTATTTCTGTCAATGAATGCAAATACCTTTAAAAGGTTTTTAATGAATTCTGCAACCGTAAATGTCATATTTTTTCACTTTAAGTGGATGATATTGTTTGAAAATATACTGTTACTTAATTATAAGCAGAAACCATTCTTACCTCTCCTTATCTCCATATCTATCCTGATAGAGTTGCTCTTATTATCTCATGGCCTACAATTTAGCATAAATAAAGAAATCAGTGTACTCCACTGACTATAAACTTGAACTTTTTTCATTTTGCCATTCAACTTCCGCTATGCCAGGTTCTTATTATCGAAAATCCACTTGATTGAGGAACCGTATTTGAAAAGTTGAGGCAGCTTGTCTCCTCCTCTGGTTTCCTTCTCTCATCTCCATATCTATCCTGAAAGAGTTGCTCTTATTATCTCATGGCCTACAATTTAGCATAAATAAAGAAATCGGTGTACTCCACTGACTGTAATTTCGATTTTTTTTTATGCTTCCGTTCAACTTTTTCCATGCCAGGTTCTTATTGATGAAAATCCACTTGATTGAAGCACCGTAATTTAAGGGTTTAGGTAGCTTGTCTCCTCTTCTGGTTTCCTTCTGGCAAGTTTGAGGTAGTTATTTCTGGTATCTGAGTCATTCTATACAATGAACAGTACCTATATAGTTGTGACAACTACACTACAGCTTTGCTGTACATTTATTTCTTTCAATGAATGGCAAATACCTCTAAAAGTTCTTTAATGATTCTTCAACCGAATATGACATATTTTCTCACTTTAAGTTGATGATATTGTTTGAAAATATATCGTTACTTTATTATAAACAGAATCCATTCTCACCTCTCCTTATCTCCTTTTCTATCCTGAAGGAGTTGCTCTTATTATCTCATGGCCTACAATTTAGCATAAATGAGGAAATCAAATCCACGTACCGTAAACTCGATTTTTTTATGCTTTTGTTCAACTTTTTCCATGCCGGGTTCTTATTGAAGAAAATCCACTTGATTGAGGCACCGTAATTTAGGGGATGAGACAGGTTGTCTCCTCCTCTGGTTTCCTTCTGTCAAGTTTGAGGTTATTATTTTAAGTAACTGAGTCATTCAATACAACAATAGTACTTATATTGTTGTAACAACTAAACTACAGCTTTGCTGTACATTTATTTCTGTCTCTGAATGGCAAATACCTCTCAAAGTTCTTATGAATTCTGCGACCGAAGATGTCATATTTTTTCACTTTAAGTTGATAATATTGTTTGAAAATGTACTCTTACTTTATTATAAACAGAATCCATTCTTACCTCTCCTTATCTTCATATCTATCCTGAAAGAGTTGCTCTTATTATCTCATTGCCTACAATTTAGCATAAATAAAGAAATCAGTGTACTCCACTGACTGTAAACTCGAACTTTTTTCATTTTGCTATTCAACGTCCGCTATGCCAGGTTCTTAATTTCGAAAATCCACCTGATTGAGGCACCGTATTTGAATAGTTGAGGCAGCTTGTCTCCTCATCTGGTTTCCCTCTGTCAAGTTTGAGGTTATTATTTTTAGGAACTGAGTCATTGAATACAACAACAGTACATATATTGTTGTAACAACTAAACTACAGCCTTGCTGTACATTTATTTCTGTCAATGAATGCAAATACCTTTATAAGGTCTTTAATGAATTCTGCAACTGTATATGTCATATTTTTTCTATTTAAGTTGACAATATTGTTTGAAAATATACCGTTACTTTATTATAAACAGAATCCATTCTTACCTCTCCTTATCTTCATATCTATCCTGAAAGAGTTGCTGTTATTATCTCATGGCCTACAATTTAGCATAAATAAGGAATTCTGTCTACTCCACGGACTGTTAACTAGATTTGTTTTTATTATGCCATTCAACTTTTTCCATGCCAGGATCTTATTGTAGAAAATCCTCTTGATTGAGGCACCGTAATTTAAGGGTTGAGGTAGATTGTCTCCTTCTCTGGTTACCTTCTGGCAAGTTTGAGGTAATTATTTATGGTATCTGAGTCATATAATACAATGAACAGTACCTATATAGTTGTGACAACTACACTACAGCTTTGCTGTACATTTATTTCTGTCAATGAATGGCAACTACCTCTAAAAGTTCTTTAATGATTCTGCAACCGAATATGTAATATTTTTTCACTTTAAGTTGATGATATTGTTTGAAAATATACCGTTACTTAATTATAAACAGAAACAATTCTTACCTCTCCTTATCTCCATATCTATCCTGAAAGAGTTGCTCTTATTATCTCATGGCCCACAATTTATCATAAATAATGAAATCAGTGTACTCCACTGACTGTAAACTCGAACTTTTTTCATTTTGCCATTCAACTTCCGCTATGCCAGGTTCTTATTGTCGAAAATCCACTTGATTGAGGCACCGTATATGAAAAGTTGAGGCAGCTTGTCTCCAACTCTGGTTTCCTTCTTACAAGTTTGAGGTTATTATCTTTAGTAACTGAGTCATTCAATACAACAACAGTACATATATTGTTGTAACAACTAAACTACAGCTTTGCTGTACATTTATTTCTGTCTCTGAATGGCAAATACCTCTCAAAGTTCTTATGAATTCTCCGACCGAAGATGTCATATTTTTTCACTTTAAGTTGATAATATTGTTTGAAAATGTACTCTTACTTTATTATAAACAGAATCCATTCTTCCCTCTCCTTATCTTCATATCTATCCTGAAAAAGTTGCTCTTATTATCTCATGGCCTACAATTTAGCATAAATAAGGAAATCAGTGTACTCCACGGACTTAATTTCGATTTTTTTTATGCTTCCGTTCAACTTTTTCCATGCGAGGTTCTTATTGAAGAAAATCCACTTGATTGAGGTACCGTAATTTAAGGGTTGAGGCAGGTACAATTTAGCATAAATAAAGAAATCAGTGTACTCCACTGACTGTAATTTCGATTTTTTTTATGCTTCCGTTCAACTTTTTCCATGCCAGGTTCTTATTGAAGAAAATCCACTTGATTGAAGCACCGTAATTTGAGGGTTGAGGCAGCTTGTCTCCTCCTCTGGTTTCCTTCTGGCAAGTTTGAGGTAGTTATTCCTGGTATCTGAGTCATTCAATACAATGAACAGTACCTATATAGTTGTGACAACTACACTACAGCTTTGCTGTACATTTATTTCATTGAATGAATGGCAAATACCTCTAAAAGTTCTTTAATGATTCTTCAACCGAATGTGACATATTTTTTCACTTTAAGTTGATGATTTTGTTTGAAAATATACTTTTACTTCATAATAAGCAGAAACCATGCTTACCTCTCCTTATCTCCATATCTATTCTGAAAGAGTTGCTCTTATTATCTCATGGCCTACAATTTAGCATAAATAAAGAAATCAGTGTACTCCACAGACTGTAATTTCGATTTTTTTTTATGCTTCCGTTCAACTTTTTCCATGCCAGGTTCTTATTGAAGAAAATCCACTTGATTGAGGCACCGTAATTTAAGGGTTGAGACAGCTTGTCTCCTCCTCTGGTTTCCTTTTGTCAAGTTTGAGGTAATTACTTTTAGTAACTGAGTCATTCAATACAATGAACAGAACCTATATAGTTGTGGCAACTAAACTACAGCTTTGCTGTACATTTATTTCTGTCAATGAATGCAAATACCTTTAAAAGGTTTTTAATGAATTCTGCAACCGTAAATGTAATATTTTTTCACTTTAAGTGGATGATATTGTTTGAAAATATACTGTTACTTAATTATAAGCAGAAACCATTCTTACCTCTCCTTATCTCCATATCTATCCTGATAGAGTTGCTCTTATTATCTCATGGCCTACAATTTAGCATAAATAAAGAAATCAGTGTACTCCACTGACTATAAACTTGAACTTTTTTCATTTTGCCATTCAACTTCCGCTATGCCAGGTTCTTATTGTCGAAAATCCACTTGATTGAGGCACCGTATTTGAAAAGTTGAGTTAGCTTGTCTCCTCCTCTGGTTTCCTTCTCTCATCTCCATATCTATCCTGAAAGAGTTGCTCTTATTATCTCATGGCCTACAATTTAGCATAAATAAAGAAATCGGTGTACTCCACTGACTGTAATTTCGATTTTTTTTTATGCTTCCGTTCAACTTTTTCCATGCCAGGTTCTTATTGATGAAAATCCACTTGATTGAAGCACCGTAATTTAAGGGTTTAGGTAGCTTGTCTCCTCTTCTGGTTTCCTTCTGCCAAGTTTGAGGTAGTTATTTCTGGTATCTGAGTCATTCTATACAATGAACAGTACCTATATAGTTGTGACAACTACACTACAGCTTTGCTGTACATTTATTTCTTTCAATGAATGGCAAATACCTCTAAAAGTTCTTTAATGATTCTTCAACCGAATATGACATATTTTCTCACTTTAAGTTGATGATATTGTTTGAAAATATACTGTTACTTCATTATAAGCAGAAACCATGCTTACCTCTCCTTATCTCCATATCTATCCTGAAAGAGTTGCTCTTATTATCTCATGGCCTACAATTTAGCATAAATAAAGAAATCAGTGTACTCCACTGACTGTAAACTCGAACTTTTTTCATTTTGCTATTCAACTTCCGCTATGCCAGGTTCTTAATTTCGAAAATCCACCTGATTGAGGCACCGTATTTGAATAGTTGAGGCAGCTTGTCTCCTCCTCTGGTTTCCCTCTGTCAAGTTTGAGGTTATTATTTTTAGTAACTGAGTCATTGAATACAACAACAGTACATATATTGTTGTAACAACTAAACTACAGCCTTGCTGTACATTTATTTCTGTCAATGAATGCAAATACCTTTATAAGGTCTTTAATGAATTCTGCAACCGTATATGTCATATTTTTTCTATTTAAGTTGATGATATTGTTTGAAAATATACCGTTACTTTATTATAAACAGAATCCATTCTTACCTCTCCTTATCTTCATATCTATCCTGAAAGAGTTGCTGTTATTATCTCATGGCCTACAATTAAGCATAAATAAGGAATTCAGTGTACTCCACGGACTGTTAACTAGATTTGTTTTTATTATGCCATTCAACTTTTTCCATGCCAGGATCTTATTGTAGAAAATCCTCTTGATTGAGGCACCGTAATTTAAGGGTTGAGGTAGATTGTCTCCTTCTCTGGTTACCTTCTGGCAAGTTTGAGGTAATTATTTATGGTATCTGAGTCATATAATACAATGAACAGTACCTATATAGTTGTGACAACTACACTTCAGCTTTGCTGTACATTTATTTCTGTCAATGAATGGCAAATACCTCTAAAAGTTCTTAAATGATTCTGCTACCGAATATGTAATATTTTTTTACTTTAAGTTGATGATATTGTTTGAAAATATACCGTTACTTAATTATAAACAGAAACAATTATTACCTCTCCTTATCTCCATATCTATCCTGAAAGAGTTGCTCTTATTATCTCATGGCCCACAATTTATCATAAATAATGAAATCAGTGTACTCCACTGACTGTAAACTCGAACTTTTTTCATTTTGCCATTCAATTTCCGCTATGCCAGGTTCTTATTGTCGAAAATCCACTTGATTGAGGCACCGTATATGAAAAGTTGAGGCAGCTTGTCTCCAACGCTGGTTTCCTTCTTACAAGTTTGAGGTTATTATTTTTAGTAACTGAGTCACTCAATACAACAACAGTACATATATTGTTGTAACAACTAAACTACAGCTTTGCTGTACATTTATTTCTGTCTCTGAATGGCAAATACCTCTCAAAGTTCTTATGAATTCTGCGACCGAAGATGTCATATTTTTTCACTTTAAGTTGATAATATTGTTTGAAAATGTACTCTTACTTTATTATAAACAGAATCCATTCTTCCCTCTCCTTATCTTCATATCTATCCTGAAAAAGTTGCTCTTATTATCTCATGGCCTACAATTTAGCATAAATAAGGAAATCAGTGTACTCCACGGAATTAATTTCGATTTTTTTTATGCTTCCGTTCAACTTTTTCCATGCGAGGTTCTTATTGAAGAAAATCCACTTGATTGAGGTACCGTAATTTAAGGGTTGAGGCAGGTACAATTTAGCATAAATAAAGAAATCAGTGTACTCCACTGACTGTAATTTCGATTTTTTTTATGCTTCCGTTCAACTTTTTCAATGCCAGGTTCTTATTGAAGAAAATCCACTTGATTGAAGCACCGTAATTTGAGGGTTGAGGCAGCTTGTCTCCTCCTCTGGTTTCCTTCTGGCAAGTTTGAGGTAGTTATTCCTGGTATCTGAGTCATTCAATACAATGAACAGTACCTATATAGTAGTGACAACTACACTACAGCTTTGCTGTACATTTATTTCATTGAATGAATGCCAAATACCTCTAAAAGTTCTTTAATGATTCTTCAACCGAATGTGACATATTTTTTCACTTTAAGTTGATGATATTGTTTGAAAATATACTTTTACTTCATAATAAGCACCGTAATTTAGGGGATGAGACAGGTTGTCTCCTCCTCTGGTTTCCTTCTGTCAAGTTTGAGGTTATTATTTTAAGTAACTGAGTCATTCAATACAACAATAGTACTTATATTGTTGTAACAACTAAACTACAGCTTTGCTGTACATTTATTTCTGTCTCTGAATGGCAAATACCTCTCAAAGTTCTTATGAATTCTGCGACCGAAGATGTCATATTTTTTCACTTTAAGTTGATAATATTGTTTGAAAATGTACTCTTACTTTATTATAAACAGAATCCATTCTTCCCTCTCCTTATCTTCATATCTATCCTGAAAAAGTTGCTCTTATTATCTCATGGCCTACAATTTAGCATAAATAAGGAAATCAGTGTACTCCACGGAATTAATTTCGATTTTTTTTATGCTTCCGTTCAACTTTTTCCATGCGAGGTTCTTATTGAAGAAAATCCACTTGATTGAGGTACCGTAATTTAAGGGTTGAGGCAGGTACAATTTAGCATAAATAAAGAAATCAGTGTACTCCACTGACTGTAATTTCGATTTTTTTTATGCTTCCGTTCAACTTTTTCAATGCCAGGTTCTTATTGAAGAAAATCCACTTGATTGAAGCACCGTAATTTGAGGGTTGAGGCAGCTTGTCTCCTCCTCTGGTTTCCTTCTGGCAAGTTTGAGGTAGTTATTCCTGGTATCTGAGTCATTCAATACAATGAACAGTACCTATATAGTAGTGACAACTACACTACAGCTTTGCTGTACATTTATTTCATTGAATGAATGCCAAATACCTCTAAAAGTTCTTTAATGATTCTTCAACCGAATGTGACATATTTTTTCACTTTAAGTTGATGATATTGTTTGAAAATATACTTTTACTTCATAATAAGCAGAAACCATGCTTACCTCTCCTTATCTCCATATCTATTCTGAAAGAGTTGCTCTTATTATCTCATGGCCTACAATTTAGCATAAATAAAGAAATCAGTGTACTCCACAGACTGTAATTTCGATTTTTTTTTATGCTTCCGTTCAACTTATTCCATGCCAGGTTCTTATTGAAGAAAATCCACTTGATTGAGGCACCGTAATTTAAGGGTTGAGACAGCTTGTCTCCTCCTCTGGTTTCCTTTTGTCAAGTTTGAGGTAATTACTTTTAGTAACTGAGTCATTCAATACAATGAACAGAACCTATATAGTTGTGGCAACTAAACTACAGCTTTGCTGTACATTTATTTCTGTTAATGAATGCAAATACCTTTAAAAGGTTTTTAATGAATTCTGCAACCGTAAATGTCATATTTTTTCACTTTAAGTGGATGATATTGTTTGAAAATATACTGTTACTTAATTATAAGCAGAAACCATTCTTACCTCTCCTTATCTCCATATCTATCCTGATAGAGTTGCTCTTATTATCTCATGGCCTACAATTTAGCATAAATAAAGAAATCAGTGTACTCCACTGACTATAAACTTGAACTTTTTTCATTTTGCCATTCAACTTCCGCTATGCCAGGTTCTTATTATCGAAAATCCACTTGATTGAGGCACCGTATTTGAAAAGTTGAGGCAGCTTGTCTCCTCCTCTGGTTTCCTTCTCTCATCTCCATATCTATCCTGAAAGAGTTGCTCTTATTATCTCATGGCCTACAATTTAGCATAAATAAAGAAATCGGTGTACTCCACTGACTGTAATTTCGATTTTTTTTTATGCTTCCGTTCAACTTTTTCCATGCCAGGTTCTTATTGATGAAAATCCACTTGATTGAAGCACCGTAATTTAAGGGTTTAGGTAGCTTGTCTCCTCTTCTGGTTTCCTTCTGGCAAGTTTGAGGTAGTTATTTCTGGTATCTGAGTCATTCTATACAATGAACAGAACCTATATAGTTGTGGCAACTAAACTACAGCTTTGCTGTACATTTATTTCTTTCAATGAATGGCAAATACCTCTAAAAGTTCTTTAATGATTCTTCAACCGAATATGACATATTTTCTCACTTTAAGTTGATGATATTGTTTGAAAATATATCGTTACTTTATTATAAACAGAATCCATTCTCACCTCTCCTTATCTCCATATCTATCCTGAAGGAGTTGCTCTTATTATCTCATGGCCTACAATTTAGCATAAATGAGGAAATCAAATCCACGTACCGTAAACTCGATTTTTTTATGCTTTTGTTCAACTTTTTCCATGCCGGGTTCTTATTGAAGAAAATCCACTTGATTGAGGCACCGTAATTTAGGGGATGAGACAGGTTGTCTCTTCCTCTGGTTTCCTTCTGTCAAGTTTGAGGTTATTATTTTAAGTAACTGAGTCATTCAATACAACAATAGTACTTATATTGTTGTAACAACTAAACTACAGCTTTGCTGTACATTTATTTCTGTCTCTGAATGGCAAATACCTCTCAAAGTTCTTATGAATTCTGCGACCGAAGATGTCATATTTTTTCACTTTAAGTTGATAATATTGTTTGAAAATGTACTCTTACTTTATTATAAACAGAATCCATTCTTACCTCTCCTTATCTTTATATCTATCCTGAAAGAGTTGCTCTTATTATCTCATGGCCTACAATTTAGCATAAATAAGGAAATCAGTGTACTCCACGGACTGTAAGCTCGAAATTTTTTTATTATGCCGTTCAACTTTTTCCATGCCAGGTTCTTATTGAAGAAAATCCACTTGATTGAGGTACCGTTATTTAAGGCAAGTAGGCAGCTGGTCTCCTTCTCTGGTTTCCTTTTGTCAAGTTTGAGGTAAATATTTTTAGTAACTGAGTCATTCAATACAATGAACAGTACCAATATAGTTGTGGCAACTAAACTACAGCTTTGCTGTACATTTATTTCTGTCAATGAATGGAAATACCTTTATAAGGTCTTTAATGAATTCTGCAACCGTATATGTCATATTTTTTCACTTTAAGTTGATGATATTGTTTGAAAATATACCGTTACTTTATTATAAACAGAAACCATTTTTACCTCTCCTTATCTCGATATCTATCTTTAAAGAGTTGCTCTTATTATCACATTGCCTACAATATAGCATATATAAGGAAATCAGTGTACTGCACGGACTGTAAGCTCGATTTTTTTTATTCTGCCGTTCAACGTTTTCCATGCCAGGTTCTTTTTGAAGAAAATCCACTTGATTGAGGCACCGTAATTTAAGGGTTGAGGCAGTTTGTCTCCTCCTCTGGTTTCCTTTTGTCAAGTTGAGGTAATTACTTTTAGTAACTGAGTCACTCAATAAAATGAACAGAACCTATATAGTTGTGACAAGTAAACTACAGCTTTGCTGTACATTTATTTCTGTCAATAAATGGAAATACCTTTAAAAGGTCTTTAATGAATTCTGCAACCGTATATGTGATATTTTTTCACTTTAAGTTGATGATATTGTTTGAAAATATACTGTTACTTCATTATAAGCAGAAACCATGCTTACCTCTCCTTATCTCCATATCTATCCTGAAAGAGTTGCTCTTATTATCTCATGGCCTACAATTTAGCATAAATAAAGAAATCAGTGTACTCCACTGACTGTAAACTCGAACTTTTTTCATTTTGCTATTCAACTTCCGCTATGCCAGGTTCTTAATTTCGAAAATCCACCTGATTGAGGCACCGTATTTGAATAGTTGAGGCAGCTTGTCTCCTCCTCTGGTTTCCCTCTGTCAAGTTTGAGGTTATTATTTTTAGTAACTGAGTCATTGAATACAACAACAGTACATATATTGTTGTAACAACTAAACTACAGCCTTGCTGTACATTTATTTCTGTCAATGAATGCAAATACCTTTATAAGGTCTTTAATGAATTCTGCAACCGTATATGTCATATTTTTTCTATTTAAGTTGATGATATTGTTTGAAAATATACCATTACTTTATTATAAACAGAATCCATTCTTACCTCTCCTTGTCTTCATATCTATCCTGAAGGAGTTGCTCTTATTATCTCATGGCCTACAATTTAGCATAAATAAGGAAATCAGTGTACTCCACGGACTGTTAACTAGATTTGTTTTTATTATGCCATTCAACTTTTTCCATGCCAGGATCTTATTGTAGAAAATCCTCTTGATTGAGGCACCGTAATTTAAGGGTTGAGGTAGATTGTCTCCTTCTCTGGTTACCTTCTGGCAAGTTTGAGGTAATTATTTATGGTATCTGAGTCATATAATACAATGAACAGTACCTATATAGTTGTGACAACTACACTACAGCTTTGCTGTACATTTATTTCTGTCAATGAATGGCAAATACCTGTAAAAGTTCTTTAATGATTCTGCAACCGAATATGTAATATTTTTTTACTTTAAGTTGATGATATTGTTTGAAAATATACCGTTACTTAATTATAAACAGAAACAATTCTTACCTCTCCTTATCTCCATATCTATCCTGAAAGAGTTGCTCTTATTATCTCATGGCCACCAATTTATCATAAATAATGAAATCAGTGTACTCCACTGACTGTAAACTAGAACTTTTTTCATTTTGCCATTCAACTTCCGCTATGCCAGGTTCTTATTGTCGAAAATCCACTTGATTGAGGCACCGTATATGAAAAGTTGAGGCAGCTTGTCTCCAACGCTGGTTTCCTTCTTACAAGTTTGAGGTTATTATTTTTAGTAACTGAGTCACTCAATACAACAACAGTACATATATTGTTGTAACAACTAAACTACAGCTTTGCTGTACATTTATTTCTGTCTCTGAATGGCAAATACCTCTCAAAGTTCTTATGAATTCTGCGACCGAAGATGTCATATTTTTTCACTCTAAGTTGATAATATTGTTTGAAAATGTACTCTTACTTTATTATAAACAGAATCCATTCTTACCTCTCCTTATCTTTATATCTATCCTGAAAGAGTTGCTCTTATTATCTCATGGCCTACAATTTAGCATAAATAAGGAAATCAGTTTACTCCACGGACTGTAAGCTCGAAATTTTTTTATTATGCCGTTCAACTTTTTCCATGCCAGGTTCTTATTGAAGAAAATCCACTTGATTGAGGTACCGATATTTAAGGCAAGTAGGCAGCTGGTCTCCTTCTCTGGTTTCCTTTTGTCAAGTTTGAGGTAAATATTTTTAGTAACTGAGTCATTCAATACAATGAACAGTACCAATATAGTTGTGGCAACTAAACTACAGCTTTGCTGTACATTTATTTCTGTCAATGAATGGAAATACCTTTAAAAGGTCTATAATGAATTCTGCAACCGTATGTGTCATATTTTTTCACTTTAAGTTGATGATATTGTTTGAAAATATACCGTTACTTTATTATAAACAGAAACCATTTTTACCTCTCCTTATCTCGATATCTATCTTTAAAGAGTTGCTCTTATTATCACATTGCCTACAATATAGCATATATAAGGAAATCAGTGTACTGCACGGACTGTAAGCTCGATTTTTTTTATTCTGCCGTTCAACGTTTTCCATGCCAGGTTCTTTTTGAAGAAAATCCACTTGATTGAGGCACCGTAATTTAAGGGTTGAGGCAGTTTGTCTCCTCTGGTTTCCTTTTGTCAAGTTGAGGTAATTACTTTTAGTAACTGAGTCACTCTACCCCTGCGGGTAGGGGGATGGAGAATACTCCCGCAGTATCCCTGCTTGTCGTAAGAGGCGACTAAAAGGGCGGGGAAGGAAACCCCGGAAAAAACCCCAGTGTCAGCAAGGGTTGAGTCCGGACAGTCTTGTGGGTCAACTGTCTGTGTGCGGCCATACCACCTGGCCTGCGATCCACCCGCATGTTTGCCGTGTGCGGAGACCCGTAAGGGGGAGAAGGGGATCCTGGTGGGTGAGTTCTCCGGCACCCAGCCGGGTGTCGGATACCCGGTATGGGCCGGGATTCAATACCCCACTTCGGCCCTGGATCCCCTGTAAACGGGCGGTCAAGATCTAGCCAGTCTTGATCAATCGGCTTATCGACACGTTTCGATGGCGAGTGCTGGAGTGATGGGGGTCTGTGTAGGGCGGCCGAAGGTGTATGGGTTTGGAGGGCCCATGCACTGGAGACCTAACCTGAAGCAAATCCCCTACACGATAGTGCTATATCCCTTGGGTAGCCCTGGCGACCACACCGGCTGGCGGTGTGGCGTCCCAAATATGTGGCTCCGTGGTGGGTGGGGAGCCCAGGGGATGAACCTCTTATATTAATGGAACCAGATACCCTTCCTCCATTAAAAAGATCCCGTCCGGAAACGGGCGGGGGAGTTAACCCGGTGTCCGCTTGTAGGCGGTACTTGATAATGAGATGTGCAAAGGAAGATGAGACCCTCACTAAGGTATCTCCCTTCCTAATCCGTAGAGTCCTTTCAGCAGCAGTTACTGGCGATTTAATATCTGCCAAGAAGCTACGTGACGGAACTTTATTAATAGAAACGGCCAATGATACCCAAAGTGCAAAGTTGCTTAATTTTACCCGTTTAAATGATATACCAGTGAAGGTCGAGGTGCACCGCACCTTGAACACCAGTCGGGGAGTGATAAGCAGTTACGACCTGCTGTATGTCGACGACGACGAAATAAAGAGGGAAATGGCCCCTCAGGGCATTATAGACTGTCGTCGATTAAAAATAAAGCGGAACGGTGAGCTGATCAACAGCACGTCTGTTATCCTCACCTTCTCGCGCGACACGCTCCCCGACAAGGTTTTTGTTGGGTATGAATCGGTTCCTGTCCGCCCATTCATCCCTAACCCCATGCGATGTTTTCAATGCCAACACTTTGGCCATATCGCCACTAGATGCAAGGGCAAGGCCACCTGCCCGCGCTGTGGTAATGAAAAGCATGAGGGTGATGGTTGCACCTCCGAACCTTTTTGTGTCAATTGCGAGGGTGCACACCCAGTGTACTCCCGCGATTGTCCAAGAATGAAAGAGGAAAAGAAGATAATGGAGATAAAAACAGTTGAAAAGTTGCCATACATAGAAGCCAGAAAAAAGTACCGCACCCTAATAGCCCCTACTTTCTCCAGATCTTTCGCTGCTGTCGCTGAAACCCCAACCAATAAAAATGAATCTGACAATACTCAGAAAAATGATGCAGATAAGACAACGGACACAAGAAAGTCTAGAAAAGATGAAGAAGCCAAGCCGGATAAGGCAACAAAGCCGGCAAAACCAAAGAATATCACCTGTGCGGGTTCTCCTAAGAAGAACCCGCCGAAACCCACTGGGACCCCGCCCTCGGGGCGTGAGAAAACGCCATCCCCCGGCCCCTCCGGGGTACGCGCTCCATGCCCAGAGGAGGCTATGGAGGAGGATGACCCGTCTGAGACAGACGTCCTCTTAGCCAGGCAAAAGGGGAAAAAGAGCCGCATTAGGCGCTGATCCTCCTAACGGATGGACAGACTGCTGTTTTTAACTTGTTTCTCGCCTTTTATTTTTTTTCCCTTTTTAAATGAATTCTATTTTACAGTGGAACTGTAATGGGTTTTATCGTCACAAGGAGGAGTTAACCATTTTAATTCGTGATTTTAATCCGTCTTGTATTTGTCTCCAAGAGACGCATTTTAAAGCCACGGACAAGGGTATCTTAAGGAATTTTAATGTTTTTAGATACGACGATGCCAGCGGCCAACGAGCCCAGGGTGGAGTGGCGGTTGCTGTCTGGGAGACCCTTTACACCTCTCGGGTACAACTGAACACACTTTTTCAGGCGGTTGCTGTGACTGTGCACGCACCAGAGACCATAACGCTGTGCAACGTTTACTTACCGGAGTGCGCTCCAGTCACTGAACACAACCTCGAGAATCTTATCCTTCAATTACCCAAGCCCTTTATACTTTTAGGAGACTTTAATGCACATGACCCTTTGTGGGGTAGCTCTAGAAGCCAGTGCAATAGAAGAGGGCGGATTTTATCACATTTTATCCAGGATTTTAACCTTGTTCTACTGAATAGTAGTGAGAAAACTCGTTTTAATAGTTTTAATGGAGAATTTTCTTCCATTGACCTCGCCATCTGCTCGAGCAGTCTTTCCACGAAACTCAACTTATCCGTTCATACAGATCTATGTGGCAGTGATCATTTTCCCCTTTTTATACGTAAGAATATCTTTTTTAATCCATTTTTTATAACTCCTGGAAATTGGATTATTCAGAAAGCTGACTGGTCAATTTTCAGAGAGAATTTTACATATAAACATGACGGCAACCGTGACGTAATGCAAAACGTCGAAGTCCTTACATCTGCAATCATCGAGGCGGCAAATACCAGCGTCCCACGATCCAAGGGTATCGTCCGTCGACCTCCAGTGCCATGGTGGACAGAGGAATGCGCGAAGGCAATAAAATTGCGGAAGCGAGCACTTCGCATTTTTCAGAAGTACCCCACGAAAACCAATCTTGCCTCCTTCCGACGTCTTCGAGCGAAAGCCCGACAAATCGTAAAGGAGGCGAAGAAGGCCTCCTGGATAGAATTCATCTCAGGCGTCAACCACAGGACGCCTCTTGCACAGGTCTGGAGGAAGGTACGAAGCATCTCGGGCTCCCGTCAGCAATGCGGCGTTTCCGGACTAAAAGTCGATGACCGGGTGGTAACATCTCCCTCGGAATTATGTGAGATCTTTGGCCATACGTTCAGCAACATCTGCAGTAACGACAATTATGATGCCGACTTCAGAGAAATAAAGCAACGCTGCGAAGCAAAATCCCTAACGTTCCGTGAAACGCAGGGTATTGCTGACTATAACGAATGCTTCTCGCTATGGGAGCTGGCCTCTGCAATTGCGGAATCCAGGAATTCGTCCCCAGGAACAGACAGTGTCCACAACGCTTTTCTCCGGAACATACCGAAGAAAGCGCTGCTGGACGTCCTTCATACCCTCAACCATATTTGGTTGGAGGGTAGTTTTCCACAATCCTGGCGGGAATCTATCGTGGTTCCAATAGCGAAGCAGGGAAAAGACAACAGTAGCCCTAGCAACTATAGGCCCATCTCTCTTACCAGTTGCCTGTGCAAGGTTATGGAAAGAATGGTCAATCGCCGGCTTGTTTGGTGGTTGGAGCGGCGAAACCTTCTTTCCAACATACAATGTGGCTTTCGTAGGGGAAGATCTACTATCGACCATCTCATTCGGACTGATAATTTTATCCAGGAGGCCTTTCTTCTGCGTCAACATGTCATTGGTGTCTTCTTTGACTTGGAGAAGGCCTATGACATGCTATGGCGCCGGAAGATCTTGCAAACAATGCACAGTTGGGGTTTCAGGGGTAACCTACCCATTTTTATCCGAAACTTTTTAACAAACCGTGGTTTTAGAGTGAGAGTGGGAAAAAACCTCTCACAGTTTTACTCTCAGGATAACGGCGTACCCCAGGGCTCTGTTTTAAGCGTTACATTATTTGCAATCGCCATTAATGATATTGCGGACTGTATAAAGACACCGGTGATGGGATCCCTATTCGTAGACGACCTTGCAATCTTCTGCAGGTCGTCTACATTGGCCAGCGTTGCAAGACTGACACAGTTGACTGTCATCAAACTGAACAACTGGGCAAAGAGAAACGGGCTTCGTTTCTCCAAGGAGAAAACTGTATGCATGCATTTTCACCGATTGCGAGGTATCCACATAGCTCCGCCGTTACGCTTGGGACGAAATAACCTTCCTTACGTGGAATCGGTTCGATTTCTCGGTATGATTTTAGACCGTAGGTTGACATGGCAGGAGCACGTCCGCAAACTAGCCGATAAGTGCCGCCGTAGCCTAAACATTTTACGAATTTTAAACAACACAACATGGGGTGCTGATCGCACGACCTCGATCTTACTATACCGTGCGCTGATTCGGCCGAAAATAGACTACGGGTGTTTAGTCTACTCATCTGGACGAGAGTCTTATCTGCGACCGTTAACAACGGTCCACAACGCAGGATTACGGTTAGCAATTGGCGCTTTTAGGACCTCTCCTGTCCTAAGCCTCTATGCAGACGCCGGGGAGCCGCCGCTGGCTACTCGTAGGCTAATGTTGACATGCAACTATGTGTCAAAAATGTTATCAATGTCGAGACACCCATGCTTTGACATAGTTTTTAAACCAAGGTTTTTAGATATTTTTAACAGAAGGACGAGGGCTACTAGGCCACTAAGTATTCGTTTTCAAGATTTTATTGATGAATTTGACATCTCACTACCGGATGTGTATGCGGTCGGGTACTCAAAATACCCGCCTTGGTCTTTACCGCGACCAGAGTGCTATACTGTTGTGGATGGACGCCAGAAATCCTCTGTCACACCGCAGGAGTACCAGAGCCTGTTTTTAGAATTCCTGGGTAACCACCCGGACTCCACTCCCGTGTTTACGGATGGATCGAAGACTGATTCAGCATGCGCATGTGCCGTGTCCTCCACACACCACAAGGTCATCAAGGCGAGACTCAATCCACTGTGTAGCGTATACACTGCGGAATTATTCGCAATTAAGATGGCCCTAAGGAATATCAATTGCAATTCTGGCTCTTTCCTTATCTGCACCGACTCTTTAAGCGCCGTGAAGTCCATTTCGGCCTATTACCCACACCATCCTCTTGTCCAGGATATACAATGCACCCTCCAATCCCTTCTTAACAAGGGAATTAAAACATCATTTGTCTGGATCCCTGGACACGTGGGAATAGCTGGTAACGAACGAGCGGACAAAGCAGCAAAGGAAGCACTGCACATGCCACAAATTGTATCGAACAAGGTAACTGCAGAAGACCTAAAATCTATGTTTCGAAACATAGCAATGGGCAGATGGCAAGAATCGTGGCAGGAGATACATAATAGCAAACTTCGGTCTGTGAAACCGGTAGTAACAGTGTGGCCCTCTTCTGTCAGGAGTACCCGGAGGGAAGAAGTCGCAATCACTCGTCTGAGGATAGGGCATACTGCCCTGACCCACTCATACCTCTTCACAGAAGAGAAGACTCCACCTCGGTGTGATGATTGCGACTCCTCTCTGAGTGTTCGACACATCCTGACGGAGTGTGAAAAATACCGGTCTTCTCGAGAAAGACATAAGGTTAACGGGACCTTAGAAACGATCCTAGGCGACTCCCCTGATAGTCTCACCCGAGTAATTGCTTTTTTAAAAGATATTAATGTTTTAAATAAATTATAAATTCACTGTTTTAGGCTTAATTGCACATTTTATCACATGTAGGCAAGCGAAATTTTAATTTTTTATTCGTAATTTATATTTTGTACTTATAAGGATGAGAGTGGTGCAAAATGACCATAGTAGTCGACGCACCCTAAAATAATAATACTACTACTACTGAGTCACTCAATAAAATGAACAGAACCTATATAGTTGTGACAAGTAAACTACAGCTTTGCTGTACATTTATTTCTGTCAATAAATGGAAATACCTTTAAAAGGTCTTTAATGAATTCTGCAACCGTATATGTGATATTTTTTCACTTTAAGTTGATGATATTGTTTGAAACTATACTGTTACTTCATTATAAGCAGAAACCATGCTTACCTCTCCTTATCTCCATATCTATCCTGATAGAGTTGCTCTTATTATCTCATGGCCTACAATTTAGCATAAATAAAGAAATCAGTGTACTCCGCTGACTGTAAACTCGAACTTTTTTCATTTTGCCATTCAACTTCCGCTATGCCAGGTTCTTATTGTCGAAAATCTACTTGATTGAGGCACCGTATTTGAAAAGTTGAGGCAGCTTGTCTCCTCCTCTGGTTTCCTTCTCTCATCTCCATATCTATCCTGAAAGAGTTGCTCTTATTATCTCATGGCCTACAATTTAGCATAAATAAAGAAATCGGTGTACTCCACTAACTGTAATTTCGATTTTTTTTTATGCTTCCGTTCAACTTTTTCCATGCCAGGTTCTTATTGATGAAAATCCACTTGATTGAAGCACCGTAATTTAAGGGTTTAGGTAGCTTGTCTCCTCTTCTGGTTTCCTTCTGGCAAGTTTGAGGTAGTTATTTCTGGTATCTGAGTCATTCTATACAATGAACAGTACCTATATAGTTGTGACAACTACACTACAGCTTTGCTGTACATTTATTTCTTTCAATGAATGGCAAATACCTCTAAAAGTTCTTTAATGATTCTTCAACCGAATATGACATATTTTCTCACTTTAAGTTGATGATATTGTTTGAAAATATACCGTTACTTTATTATAAACAGAATCCATTCTCACCTCTCCTTATCTCCATATCTATCCTGAAGGAGTTGCTCTATTTATCTCATGGCCTACAATTTAGCATAAATGAGGAAATCAAATCCACGTACCGTAAACTCGATTTTTTTATGCTTCTGTTCAACTTTTTCCATGCCGGGTTCTTATTGAAGAAAATCCACTTGATTGAGGCACCGTAATTTAGGGGATGAGACAGGTTGTCTCCTCCTCTGGTTTCCTTCTGTCAAGTTTGAGGTTATTATTTTAAGTAACTGAGTCATTCAATACAACAACAGTACTTATATTGTTGTAACAACTAAACTACAGCTTTGCTGTACATTTATTTCTGTCTCTGAATGGCAAATACCTCTCAAAGTTCTTATGAATTCTGCGACCGAAGATGTCATATTTTTTCACTTTAAGTTGATAATATTGTTTGAAAATGTACTCTTACTTTATTATAAACAGAATCCATTCTTCCCTCTCCTTATCTTCATATCTATCCTGAAAGAGTTGCTCTTATTATCTCATTGCCTACAATTTAGCATAAATAAAGAAATCAGTGTACTCCACTGACTGTAAACTCGAACTTTTTTCATTTTGCTATTCAACTTCCGCTATGCCAGGTTCTTAATTTCGAAAATCCACCTGATTGAGGCACCGTATTTGAATAGTTGAGGCAGCTTGTCTCCTCATCTGGATTCCCTCTGTCAAGTTTGAGGTTATTATTTTTAGTAACTGAGTCATTGAATACAACAACAGTACATATATTGTTGTAACAACTAAACTACAGCCTTGCTGTACATTTATTTCTGTCAATGAATGCAAATACCTTTATAAGGTCTTTAATGAATTCTGCAACCGTATATGTCATATTTTTTCACTTTAAGTTGATGATATTGTTTGAAAATATACCGTTACTTTATTGTAAACAGAATCCATTCTCACATCTCCTTATCTCCATATCTATCCTGAAAGAGTTGCTCTTATTATCTCATTGCCTACAATTTAGCATAAATAAGGAAATCAGTGTACTCCACGGACTGTAATTTCGATATTTTTCTATGCTTCCTTTCAACTTTTTCCATGCAAGGTTCTTATTGAAGAAAATCCACTTGATTGAGGCACCGTAATTTAGGGTTCAGGCAACTTGTCTCCTCCTCTGGTTTCCTTTTGTCAAGTTTGACGTAATTACTTTTAGTAACTGAGTCATTCAATACAATGAACAGAACGTATTTAGTTGTGACAACTAAACTACAGCTTTGCTCTACATTTATTTCTGTCAATGATGGCAAATACCTTTAAAAGGTCTTTAATGAATTCTGCAACCGTATATGTCATATTTTTTCACATTAAGTTGATGATATTGTTTGAAAATATACTGTTATTTTATTATAAGTAGAAACCATTCTTACCTCTCCTTATCTCCATATCTATCCTGAAAGAGTTGCTCTTATTATCTCAGGGCCTACAGTATAGAATAAATAAAGAAATCAGTGGACTCCACTGACTGTAAACTCGATCTTCTATCAATGTGCCATTCAACTTCCGCCATGCCAGGTTCTTATTGTAGAAAATCCTCTTGATTGAGGCACCGAAATTTAAGGGTTGAGGCAGGTTGTCTCCTCCTCTGGTTTCCTTTTGTCAAGTTGAGGTAATTACTTTTAGTAACTGAGTCATTCAATAAAATGAACAGTACCTATATAGTTGTGACAACTAAACTACAGCTTTGCTGTACATTTATTTCTGTCAATGAATGGAAATACCTTTAAAAGGTCTTTAATGAATTCTGCAACCGTATATGTCATATTTTTTCACTTTAAGTTGATGATATTGTTTGAAAATATACCGTTACGTTATTATAAACAGAATCCATTCTCACATCTCCTTATCTCCATATCTATCCTGAAGGAGTTGCTCTTATTATCTCATGGCCTACAATTTAGCATAAATAAGGAATTCAGTGTACTCCACGGACTGTTAACTAGATTTGTTTTTATTATGCCATTCAACTTTTTCCATGCCAGGATCTTATTGTAGAAAATCCTCTTGATTGAGGCACCGTAATTTAATGGTTGAGGTAGATTGTCTCCTTCTCTGGTTACCTTCTGGCAAGTTTGAGGTAATTATTTATGGTATCTGAGTCATATAATACAATGAACAGTACCTATATAGTTGTGACAACTACACTACAGCTTTGCTGTACATTTATTTCTGTCAATGAATGGCAAATACCTCTAAAAGTTCTTTAATGATTCTGCAACCGAATATGTAATATTTTTTTACTTTAAATTGATGATATTGTTTGAAAATATACCGTTACTTAATTATAAACAGAAACAATTCTTACCTCTCCTTATCTCCATATCTATCCTGAAAGAGTTGCTCTTATTATCTCATGGCCCACAATTTATCATAAATAATGAAATCAGTGTACTCCACTGACTGTAAACTCGAACTTTTTTCATTTTGCCATTCAACTTCCGCTATGCCAGGTTCTTATTGTCGAAAATCCACTTGATTGAGGCACCGTATATGAAAAGTTGAGGCAGCTTGTCTCCAACGCTGGTTTCCTTCTTACAAGTTTGAGGTTATTATTTTTAGTAACTGATTCACTCAATACAACAACAGTACATATATTGTTGTAACAACTAAACTACAGCTTTGCTGTACATTTATTTCTGTCTCTGAATGGCAAATACCTCTCAAAGTTCTTATGAATTCTGCGACCGAAGATGTCATATTTTTTCACTTTAAGTTGATAATATTGTTTGAAAATGTACTCTTACTTTATTATAAACAGAATCCATTCTTCCCTCTCCTTATCTTCATATCTATCTTGAAAAAGTTGCTCTTATTATCTCATGGCCTACAATTTAGCATAAATAAGGAAATCAGTGTACTCCACGGAATTAATTTCGATTTTTTTTATGCTTCCGTTCAACTTTTTCCATGCGAGGTTCTTATTGAAGAAAATCCACTTGATTGAGGTACCGTAATTTAAGGGTTGAGGCAGGTACAATTTAGCATAAATAAAGAAATCAGTGTACTCCACTGACTGTAATTTCGATTTTTTTTATGCTTCCGTTCAACTTTTTCAATGCCAGGTTCTTATTGAAGAAAATCCACTTGATTGAAGCACCGTAATTTGAGGGTTGAGGCAGCTTGTCTCCTCCTCTGGTTTCCTTCTGGCAAGTTTGAGGTAGTTATTCCTGGTATCTGAGTCATTCAATACAATGAACAGTACCTATATAGTTGTGACAACTACACTACAGCTTTGCTGTACATTTATTTCATTGAATGAATGGCAAATACCTCTAAAAGTTCTTTAATGATTCTTCAACCGAATGTGACATATTTTTTCACTTTAAGTTGATGATATTGTTTGAAAATATACTTTTACTTCATAATAAGCAGAAACCATGCTTACCTCTCCTTATCTCCATATCTATTCTGAAAGAGTTGCTCTTATTATCTCATGGCCTACAATTTAGCATAAATAAAGAAATCAGTGTACTCCACAGACTGTAATTTCGATTTTTTTTTATGCTTCCGTTCAACTTTTTCCATGCCAGGTTCTTATTGAAGAAAATCCACTTGATTGAGGCACCGTAATTTAAGGGTTGAGACAGCTTGTCTCCTCCTCTGGTTTCCTTTTGTCAAGTTTGAGGTAATTACTTTTAGTAACTGAGTCATTCAATACAATGAACAGAACCTATATAGTTGTGGCAACTAAACTACAGCTTTGCTGTACATTTATTTCTGTCAATGAATGCAAATACCTTTAAAAGGTTTTTAATGAATTCTGCAACCGTAAATGTCATATTTTTTCACTTTAAGTGGATGATATTGTTTGAAAATATACTGTTACTTAATTATAAGCAGAAACCATTCTTACCTCTCCTTATCTCCATATCTATCCTGATAGAGTTGCTCTTATTATCTCATGGCCTACAATTTAGCATAAATAAAGAAATCAGTGTACTCCACTGACTATAAACTTGAACTTTTTTCATTTTGCCATTCAACTTCCGCTATGCCAGGTTCTTATTGTCGAAAATCCACTTGATTGAGGCACCGTATTTGAAAAGTTGAGGCAGCTTGTCTCCTCCTCTGGTTTCCTTCTCTCATCTCCATATCTATCCTGAAAGAGTTGCTCTTATTATCTCATGGCCTACAATTTAGCATAAATAAAGAAATCGGTGTACTCCACTGACTGTAATTTCGATTTTTTTTTATGCTTCCGTTCAACTTTTTCCATGCCAGGTTCTTATTGATGAAAATCCACTTGATTGAAGCACCGTCATTTCAGGGTTTAGGTAGCTTGTCTCCTCTTCTGGTTTCCTTCTGGCAAGTTTGAGGTAGTTATTTCTGGTATCTGAGTCATTCTATACAATGAACAGTACCTATATAGTTGTGACAACTACACTACAGCTTTGCTGTACATTTATTTCTTTCAATGAATGGCAAATACCTCTAAAAGTTCTTTAATGATTCTTCAACCGAATATGACATATTTTCTCACTTTAAGTTGATGATATTGTTTGAAAATATACCGTTACTTTATTATAAACAGAATCCATTCTCACCTCTCCTTATCTCCATATCTATCCTGAAGGAGTTGCTCTTATTATCTCATGGCCTACAATTTAGCATAAATGAGGAAATCAAATCCACGTACCGTAAACTCGATTTTTTTATGCTTCTGTTCAACTTTTTCCATGCCGGGTTCTTATTGAAGAAAATCCACTTGATTGAGGCACCGTAATTTAGGGGATGAGACAGGTTGTCTCCTCCTCTGGTTTCCTTCTGTCAAGTTTGAGGTTATTATTTTAAGTAACTGAGTCATTCAATACAACAACAGTACTTATATTGTTGTAACAACTAAACTACAGCTTTGCTGTACATTTATTTCTGTCGCTGAATGGCTAATACCTCTCAAAGTTCTTATGAATTCTGCGACCGAAGATGTCATATTTTTTCACTTTAAGTTGATAATATTGTTTGAAAATGTACTCTTACTTTATTATAAACAGAATCCATTCTTACCACTCTTATCTTCATATCTATCCTGAAAGAGTTGCTCTTATTATCTCATTGCCTACAATTTAGCATAAATAAAGAAATCAGTGTACTCCACTGACTGTAAACTCGAACTTTTTTCATTTTGCTATTCAACTTCCGCTATGCCAGGTTCTTATTTTCGAAAATCCACCTGATTGAGGCACCGTATTTGAATAGTTGAGGCAGCTTGTCTCCTCATCTGGTTTCCCTCTGTCAAGTTTGAGGTTATTATTTTTAGTAACTGAGTCATTGAATACAACAACAGTACATATATTGTTGTAACAACTAAACTACAGCCTTGCTGTACATTTATTTCTGTCAATGAATGCAAATACCTTTATAAGGTCTTTAATGAATTCTGCAACCGTATATGTCATATTTTTTCACTTTAAGTTGATGATATTGTTTGAAAATATACCGTTACTTTATTATAAACAGAATCCATTCTCACATCTCCTTATCTCCATATCTATCCTGAAAGAGTTGCTCTTATTATCTCATTGCCTACAATTTAGCATAAATAAGGAAATCAGTGTACTCCACGGACTGTAATTTCGATATTTTTCTATGCTTCCTTTCAACTTTTTCCATGCAAGGTTCTTATTGAAGAAAATCCACTTGATTGAGGCACCTTAATTTAGGGTTCAGGCAACTTGTCTCCTCCTCTGGTTTCCTTTTGTCAAGTTTGAGGTAATTACTTTTAGTAACTGAGTCATTCAATACAATGAACAGAACGTATATAGTTGTGACAACTAAACTACAGCTTTGCTCTACATTTATTTCTGTCAATTGATGGAAATACCTTTAAAAGGTCTTTAATGAATTCTGCAACCGTATATGTCATATTTTTTCACTTTAAGTTGATGATATTGTTTGAAAATATACTCTTTTATTGATAAAAAAAAAACCATTCTTACCTCTCCTTATCTCCATATCTATCCTGAAAGAGTTGCTCTTATTATCTCAGGGCCTACAGTATAGAATAAATAAAGAAATCAGTGGACTCCACTGACTGTAAACTCGATCTTCTATCATTGTGCCATTCAACTTCCGCCATGCCAGGTTCTTATTGTAGAAAATCCTCTTGATTGAGGCACCGAAATTTAAGGGTTGAGGCAGCTTGTCTCCTCCTCTGGTTTCCTTTTGTCAAGTTGAGGTAATTACTTTTAGTAACTGAGTCATTCAATAAAATGAACAGTACCTATATAGTTGTGACAACTAAACTACAGCTTTGCTGTACATTTATTTCTGTCAATGAATGGAAATACCTTTAAAAGGTCTTTAATGAATTCTGCAACCGTATATGTCATATTTTTTCACTTTAAGTTGATGATATTGTTTGAAAATATACCGTTACGTTATTATAAACAGAATCCATTCTCACATCTCCTTATCTCCATATCTATCCTGAAGGAGTTGCTCTTATTATCTCATGGCCTACAATTTAGCATAAATAAGGAATTCAGTGTACTCCACGGACTGTTAACTAGATTTGTTTTTATTATGCCATTCAACTTTCTCCATGCCAGGATCTTATTGTAGAAAATCCTCTTGATTGAGGCACCGTAATTTAATGGTTGAGGTAGATTGTCTCCTTCTCTGGTTACCTTCTGGCAAGTTTGAGGTAATTATTTATGGTATCTGAGTCATATAATACAATGAACAGTACCTATATAGTTGTGACAACTACACTACAGCTTTGCTGTACATTTATTTCTGTCAATAAATGGCAAATACCTCTAAAAGTTCTTTAATGATTCTGCAACCGAATATGTAATATTTTTTTACTTTAAGTTGATGATATTGTTTGAAAATATACCGTTACTTAATTATAAGCAGAAACCATTCTTACCTCTCCTTATCTCCATATCTATCCTGATAGAGTTGCTCTTATTATCTCATGGCCTACAATTTAGCATAAATAAAGAAATCAGTGTACTCCACAGACTGTAATTTCGATTTTTTTTTATGCTTCCGTTCAACTTTTTCCATGCCAGGTTCTTATTGAAGAAAATCCACTTGATTGAGGCACCGTAATTTAAGGGTTGAGACAGCTTGTCTCCTCCTCTGGTTTCCTTTTGTCAAGTTTGAGGTAATTACTTTTAGTAACTGAGTCATTCAATACAATGAACAGAACCTATATAGTTGTGGCAACTAAACTACAGCTTTGCTGTACATTTATTTCTGTCAATGAATGCAAATACCTTTAAAAGGTTTTTAATGAATTCTGCAACCGTAAATGTCATATTTTTTCACTTTAAGTGGATGATATTGTTTGAAAATATACTGTTACTTAATTATAAGCAGAAACCATTCTTACCTCTCCTTATCTCCATATCTATCCTGATAGAGTTGCTCTTATTATCTCATGGCCTACAATTTAGCATAAATAAAGAAATCAGTGTACTCCACTGACTATAAACTTGAACTTTTTTCATTTTGCCATTCAACTTCCGCTATGCCAGGTTCTTATTGTCGAAAATCCACTTGATTGAGGCACCGTATTTGAAAAGTTGAGGCAGCTTGTCTCCTCCTCTGGTTTCCTTCTCTCATCTCCATATCTATCCTGAAAGAGTTGCTCTTATTATCTCATGGCCTACAATTTAGCATAAATAAAGAAATCGGTGTACTCCACTGACTGTAATTTCGATTTTTTTTTATGCTTCCGTTCAACTTTTTCCATGCCAGGTTCTTATTGATGAAAATCCACTTGATTGAAGCACCGTCATTTCAGGGTTTAGGTAGCTTGTCTCCTCTTCTGGTTTCCTTCTGGCAAGTTTGAGGTAGTTATTTCTGGTATCTGAGTCATTCTATACAATGAACAGTACCTATATAGTTGTGACAACTACACTACAGCTTTGCTGTACATTTATTTCTTTCAATGAATGGCAAATACCTCTAAAAGTTCTTTAATGATTCTTCAACCGAATATGACATATTTTCTCACTTTAAGTTGATGATATTGTTTGAAAATATACCGTTACTTTATTATAAACAGAATCCATTCTCACCTCTCCTTATCTCCATATCTATCCTGAAGGAGTTGCTCTTATTATCTCATGGCCTACAATTTAGCATAAATGAGGAAATCAAATCCACGTACCGTAAACTCGATTTTTTTATGCTTCTGTTCAACTTTTTCCATGCCGGGTTCTTATTGAAGAAAATCCACTTGATTGAGGCACCGTAATTTAGGGGATGAGACAGGTTGTCTCCTCCTCTGGTTTCCTTCTGTCAAGTTTGAGGTTATTATTTTAAGTAACTGAGTCATTCAATACAACAACAGTACTTATATTGTTGTAACAACTAAACTACAGCTTTGCTGTACATTTATTTCTGTCGCTGAATGGCTAATACCTCTCAAAGTTCTTATGAATTCTGCGACCGAAGATGTCATATTTTTTCACTTTAAGTTGATAATATTGTTTGAAAATGTACTCTTACTTTATTATAAACAGAATCCATTCTTACCACTCTTATCTTCATATCTATCCTGAAAGAGTTGCTCTTATTATCTCATTGCCTACAATTTAGCATAAATAAAGAAATCAGTGTACTCCACTGACTGTAAACTCGAACTTTTTTCATTTTGCTATTCAACTTCCGCTATGCCAGGTTCTTATTTTCGAAAATCCACCTGATTGAGGCACCGTATTTGAATAGTTGAGGCAGCTTGTCTCCTCATCTGGTTTCCCTCTGTCAAGTTTGAGGTTATTATTTTTAGTAACTGAGTCATTGAATACAACAACAGTACATATATTGTTGTAACAACTAAACTACAGCCTTGCTGTACATTTATTTCTGTCAATGAATGCAAATACCTTTATAAGGTCTTTAATGAATTCTGCAACCGTATATGTCATATTTTTTCACTTTAAGTTGATGATATTGTTTGAAAATATACCGTTACTTTATTATAAACAGAATCCATTCTCACATCTCCTTATCTCCATATCTATCCTGAAAGAGTTGCTCTTATTATCTCATTGCCTACAATTTAGCATAAATAAGGAAATCAGTGTACTCCACGGACTGTAATTTCGATATTTTTCTATGCTTCCTTTCAACTTTTTCCATGCAAGGTTCTTATTGAAGAAAATCCACTTGATTGAGGCACCGTAATTTAGGGTTCAGGCAACTTGTCTCCTCCTCTGGTTTCCTTTTGTCAAGTTTGAGGTAATTACTTTTAGTAACTGAGTCATTCAATACAATGAACAGAACGTATATAGTTGTGACAACTAAACTACAGCTTTGCTCTACATTTATTTCTGTCAATTGATGGAAATACCTTTAAAAGGTCTTTAATGAATTCTGCAACCGTATATGTCATATTTTTTCACTTTAAGTTGATGATATTGTTTGAAAATATACTCTTTTATTGATAAAAAAAAAACCATTCTTACCTCTCCTTATCTCCATATCTATCCTGAAAGAGTTGCTCTTATTATCTCAGGGCCTACAGTATAGAATAAATAAAGAAATCAGTGGACTCCACTGACTGTAAACTCGATCTTCTATCATTGTGCCATTCAACTTCCGCCATGCCAGGTTCTTATTGTAGAAAATCCTCTTGATTGAGGCACCGAAATTTAAGGGTTGAGGCAGCTTGTCTCCTCCTCTGGTTTCCTTTTGTCAAGTTGAGGTAATTACTTTTAGTAACTGAGTCATTCAATAAAATGAACAGTACCTATATAGTTGTGACAACTAAACTACAGCTTTGCTGTACATTTATTTCTGTCAATGAATGGAAATACCTTTAAAAGGTCTTTAATGAATTCTGCAACCGTATATGTCATATTTTTTCACTTTAAGTTGATGATATTGTTTGAAAATATACCGTTACGTTATTATAAACAGAATCCATTCTCACATCTCCTTATCTCCATATCTATCCTGAAGGAGTTGCTCTTATTATCTCATGGCCTACAATTTAGCATAAATAAGGAATTCAGTGTACTCCACGGACTGTTAACTAGATTTGTTTTTATTATGCCATTCAACTTTTTCCATGCCAGGATCTTATTGTAGAAAATCCTCTTGATTGAGGCACCGTAATTTAATGGTTGAGGTAGATTGTCTCCTTCTCTGGTTACCTTCTGGCAAGTTTGAGGTAATTATTTATGGTATCTGAGTCATATAATACAATGAACAGTACCTATATAGTTGTGACAACTACACTACAGCTTTGCTGTACATTTATTTCTGTCAATAAATGGCAAATACCTCTAAAAGTTCTTTAATGATTCTGCAACCGAATATGTAATATTTTTTTACTTTAAGTTGATGATATTGTTTGAAAATATACCGTTACTTAATTATAAACAGAAACAATTCTTACCTCTCCTTATCTCCATATCTATCCTGAAAGAGTTGCTCTTATTATCTCATGGCCCACAATTTATCATAAATAATGAAATCAGTGTACTCCACTGACTGTAAACTCGAACTTTTTTCATTTTGCCATTCAACTTCCGCTATGCCAGGTTCTTATTGTCGAAAATCCACTTGATTGAGGCACCGTATATGAAAAGTTGAGGCAGCTTGTCTCCAACGCTGGTTTCCTTCTTACAAGTTTGAGGTTATTATTTTTAGTAACTGATTCACTCAATACAACAACAGTACATATATTGTTGTAACAACTAAACTACAGCTTTGCTGTACATTTATTTCTGTCTCTGAATGGCAAATACCTCTCAAAGTTCTTATGAATTCTGCGACCGAAGATGTCATATTTTTTCACTTTAAGTTGATAATATTGTTTGAAAATGTACTCTTACTTTATTATAAACAGAATCCATTCTTCCCTCTCCTTATGTTCATATCTATCTTGAAAAAGTTGCTCTTATTATCTCATGGCCTACAATTTAGCATAAATAAGGAAATCAGTGTACTCCACGGAATTAATTTCGATTTTTTTTATGCTTCCGTTCAACTTTTTCCATGCGAGGTTCTTATTGAAGAAAATCCACTTGATTGAGGTACCGTAATTTAAGGGTTGAGGCAGGTACAATTTAGCATAAATAAAGAAATCAGTTTACTCCACTGACTGTAATTTCGATTTTTTTTATGCTTCCGTTCAACTTTTTCAATGCCAGGTTCTTATTGAAGAAAATCCACTTGATTGAAGCACCGTGTAGGGGGATCGAGAATACTCCCGCAGTATCCCTGCTTGTCGTAAGAGGCGACTAAAAGGGCGGGGAGAAAACCCCGAAAACAAACCCAGAGCCAGCAAGGGTTGAGCCCGGACAGTCTTGTGGGTCAACTGTCTGTGTGCGGCCATACCACCTGGCCTGCGATCCACCCGCATGTTTGCCGTGTGCGGAGACCCGTAAGGAGGAGAAGGGGATCCTGGAGGGTGAGGTCCGTGGTTCCCAGCCGGGTGTCGGATGCCCGGTATGGACCTGGCGCCAATACCCCTCTTTGGCCCCGGATTCTGTGTAAACGGGCGGCCGGGAGCTAGCCACTCCCGGTCAATCGGCTTCCGCGGCGTTTAGCTCAACGGTGGCGAGTGCCAGGGAGGTGGGGGTCTGCGTAGGGCGGTCGGAGATGTACGGGTTTGGTGGGCTCGTGCATCGAAGATCCAACCCGAAACAGGCAACCACCTCTAGGGTGCTATATCCCTTCGGGTAGCCCTGGCGACCGCACCGGTTTGCGGTGCGGCGTCCCGAATGTGTGGCTCCATGGTGGGTGGGGAGCCCGGGGGACGAAGATTCATTTGGAATGGCGGAAACAATTCTTCCACCTCCGAAAAGATCCCGCCCGGATACGGGCGGGGGAGTTAATGTTCCCGGCGCTAGTCAGCGCTATTTAGTGATGAGGTGTCAAAAGGAAGGTGAGAGCCTGAAAAAGGTGTCTCCCTTCCTTATACGAAGAGTATTGTCTGGTTCCGTTTCTGGGGAATTAAAATCAGCCAAAAAACTTCGCGATGGCACACTGCTCATCGAAACGGCAACAGTAGCGCAAAGTGAGAAATTATTAAAGATGGAAAAGCTACATGACATTCCCGTCAAGGTCGAGTTGCACCGCACCTTGAACACCTGTCGGGGAGTGATTAGTCATTACGACCTTTTATATGTTGAGATCGACGAGATCAAGCAGGAGATGGCCTCTCAGGGGGTCACCGATGCTCGTCGACTCACAACAAAGCGCAACGGAGAAAGAGTAAACACGACATCTGTTGTACTCACCTTCGCGCGTGACCAGCTCCCCGACAAGGTGTTTGTCGGCTATGAATCGGTACCAGTGAGGCCATTCATACCGGCACCCATGCGATGTTTTCAGTGCCAGCGATTTGGCCACATGGCCACACGGTGCGAGGGCAAGGCCACCTGCCCCCGCTGCAGCCAGGAAAAGCATGAGGGTGCGGAATGCAAGGGTGACCCACTTTGCGTCAATTGCGAGGGTGCACATCCGGTGTACTCACGTGATTGCCCAAAGATGATCGAGGAGCGAAAAGTAATGGAAATCAAGACGGTTGAAAAAATCCCGTACTTCGAGGCTCGGAAAAAGTACAGAGCACAAGTTGCTCCTACTTTCTCCAAGTCGTTCGCCCGTGTCGCTTCCCAACCTATTGCCAAGGTCACCATCTCGACCCAGACAGAAGATAATGTGAGCCAAAAAACTGAAGTCTCTGTACAGAAATCGGCCATGCCGGCTAAGGCCACAAATCCGGCAAACAAAACACAAGCCACCGTTCCGGGTTCTCCTAGGAAGAACCCCACTATAACCACCGCCGGGGCCACGCAAAATAAGCGTGGCAATTCAGTATCTCCCGGACCATCTGGTTTAGCCCGACTCAACCACCCGGAGTCAATGGAAGAGGACGAATGTCTCTCGGAGACAGAGATCCTCCGGGCTAGAACCAAAGGTAGGAGGAGAAATCGCATCAAGCGTTGATCCTCCAACTGTGTTTTACTTTTAAATTGAATTATTTAATTTATTTATTTATTTTTAAATTTTTATATTACTAATGGCTTTTACTTTGCAGTGGAACTGCAATGGTTTTTATCGGCGTAAGGAGGAGCTGAGTGTTTTAATTCGTGATTTTAACCCGTCCTGCATATGCTTGCAGGAAACTCATTTTAAAACTACGGACAAAGGCATTTTAAATGGTTTTAACCTTTTTAGACTGGACGACACCAGTGGCCAACGAGCCCAGGGTGGAGTGGCGGTTGCTACTCGGGAGGCCCTTTACACCTCCCGAGTGCAACTCAACACACCGTTTCAAGCGGTGGCGGTGATGGTGCACGCACCGGAGGCGATTACGTTATGCAACGTTTATCTGCCGGAGGGTGCGCCGGTCACCCGTTTTAATTTAGAATCCCTTGTCCACCAGCTGCCTCGGCCTTTTATCTTACTCGGAGATTTTAACGCTCATGATACTCTCTGGGGAAGCACTGCGGGACAGTGTAACCGCAGGGGACGCATTTTATCAAGTTTTATTTTAGATTTTAACCTAGTCTTACTGAACAACGGGGAGAAGACCCGTTTTAACTCTTTCAATGGTGATTTCTCCTCCATTGATTTATGCATTTTATCGAGCAGTTTAACAAATAAGGTGTCTTTGTCTGTGCACGAAGATCTTTGTGGGAGCGATCACTTCCCTTTTTTAATTTTTAAGGAGCGGCGTTTTAACTCTGATTTAATTCGTCCGGGCAACTGGATTGTGCGGAAAGCCGATTGGTTTTATTTTCAAAGCAATTTTAATTATACGTGCGATAAAAATCGCGATAGCGCTTTTAATGTACAATTATTGACTAACAGCATCATCACCGCCGCCGACATGAGCGTACCGCGGTCTCGGCGCATCGTGTCGAGAGCTGCTGTGCCTTGGTGGAATGATGAATGTGCCAAAGCCATTCGGAAACGCAAGAAGGCGTTGCAAATTTTTAACAAATATCCCACTGAAAACAATCTGTCCTCTTTTCGGCGTCTGAGAGCTAAAGCCCGTCAGGTCGTAAAGGAGGCAAAGAGGGCCTCTTGGATGAATTTTGTCTCTGGTGTCAATATCAGCACACCCCTTGCACAGGTGTGGCGTAAGGTGAAGAGCATTTCTGGAAACAATCAGCAGCTCGGCGTCTCCTTCTTAAAAGTCAGAGGAAAAGTGGTTACTTCTCCAGCTGCCATTGGCGAGATAATCGGCCAGTCAATCGCCAAGGTGAGCAGCGATGAAAATCTGGATCCTGCCTTCCGAACGTTGAAGCAACGTCTCGAGAAAATTCCTATAAGCTTCAAGGAGACGCGTACAATGGCAGATTACAACCTCCCCTTTTCCTTGTGGGAGCTGAAATCTGCCATCGATGACTCCCACGACACCTCTCCAGGACCAGACGGGGTCCACAATGCTTTTCTCCGCAACCTTCCGGAGACAGCGCTGCAGGAAGTCCTGCAGACGTATAATCAGCTGTGGGCTGAAGGTCACTTTCCTTCGTCCTGGCGGGAGTCTGTCATTGTCCCCATTCCCAAACATGGGAAAGATAGAGCTGATCCGAATTCTTACCGGCCAATATCTCTCACCAGTTGCCTGTGCAAGTTAATGGAGAGAATGGTGAACCGGCGGCTCGTTTGGTGGTTAGAGCGCCGAAACATTCTCTCCAACATCCAATGTGGATTTAGACGCGGTCGTTCCACCATGGACCATTTAGTGAGGATCGACAATTTCATCCAAGAAGGCTTTCTCCTCCGCCAACACGTGATCGGTGTCTTCTTCGATTTGGAGAAGGCTTACGACCGGGTCTGGCGGCGGAAGATTTTAAAGACTTTGCACGAGTGGGGTTTTAGAGGCAATCTGCCGAATTTTATTCAAAATTTTTTAACGCAACGAGTTTTTAAAATTAGAATAGGGCAGTTTTTATCTGATTTTTACCGTCTTGACAACGGAGTTCCCCAGGGCTCCGTCTTGAGCGTGACGCTTTTCGCCATTGCGATAAATGACGTCGTTAATTGTATCATGGCTCCGGTGATAGGCACACTGTTCGTGGATGACCTGGCAATTTTCTGCAGATCATCCAAGGTGGCAACTGCATCCAGAATGGTTCAGATGACATTGAACAAATTGAACCAGTGGACCCAAAGGAACGGCTTTCGGTTCTCCCATGAGAAGACCAGATGTGTCCATTTCCACAGGAAAATAAGACTCCAAATGCAGCCCACATTACACCTCGGGGGAAGAAATCTCCCTTTTGTCCAGTCAGCCCGCTTTCTTGGTATGACACTCGACCACAGGCTCAATTGGCGAGAACATATCAATATTTTAAAGACAAAATGTATTAAATCTCTGAATATTATAAAGTTTCTAAGCCACACATCATGGGGAGCAGATCGCACAACTTTGCTTTTATTGTATCGCACACTGGTGCGCTCTAAATTAGACTACGGTTGTTTTATTTATGCGTCCGCCCGCGAGTCGTACCTACGAGCACTGCCCCCCGTACACAACGCGGGGTTACGACTCTGTACGGGGGCATTTCGGACAAGCCCGGTCGTAAGCATCTATTCTGATGCAGGGGAGCCTCCTCTATGCCACCGGAGGAACGCGCTTATGTGCAATTATGTCTCCAAAGTTTTATCCATGACGGCACACCCTTGTTTTAACGTACTTTTTAAACCTCGTTTTTTAGAAATGTTTAACCGACGGACGAAGGCCACTAGGCCTGTTTGTGTACGTTTTAATGATTTAATTCGCGGGTGTGATTTCAGGGTACCTAAAGTGTACCCTGTCTCTTACTCATCCCACCCTCCCTGGTTAACACCCACCCCCGTGGTTAAAGCGGTCTTGTGTGATCGTCAAAAATCCTTCACCACTCCCTCGGAATACCAGCGTCAGTTTTTAATGTTTAAAGGGAATCACTCCGATTTTGTGCCAGTGTACACAGACGGATCTAAGTCAGAGTTGGCCTGTGCCTGCGCAGCATTCTCGCCTAGCCAAGGAGCAGTCAAAGCAAAATTAAATCCGATGTGTAGTGTATACACAGCAGAACTATTTGCCATTAAGATGGCACTTGAAAACCTATGTGACGAAGGTCACTCCTTCGTTATATGCACCGACTCCCTCAGCTCAATACAATCAATCTCCGGCTTTTCGCCCATGCACCCGATCATTCAGGACATTCATTCTTCCCTACTGTCTCTCAGCAGGAAGGGAGTACGCGTTTGGTTCCTTTGGGTCCCGGGGCATGCGGGAATAGCCGGAAATGAAAAGGCGGACGCTTTGGCCAAAGAGGCTCTGAACGATACCGAGACTAAGTCGACGCTGGTTCCTCACGAGGACCTGAAATCTTCCCTGAAACAAATAATCCTAGGGCAGTGGAAGGAGTCATGGCGCACTACACAGGATAATAAACTTCGTGACATCAAGCCGGTAACGTCAGTGTGGCCCTCTTCCGTCAGGAACAGCCGAAGAGAGGAAGTTGTCATAACGCGTTTGAGGATAGGGCACTGCCCTTTAACTCACGCATTTCTCTTCACGGAAGAGAAAGTACGACCGCAGTGTGATAATTGCGACTGTCCTCTCAACATTCGGCACATCCTGACGGAGTGTGACAAATACCGTGACGCGCGAAGGCGGCTCAATTTAGGGGGAGACCTAAAATCCATCCTAGGAGACGACCCTAATGTTTTAAGCCGAGTCATTTTATTTATAAAAGGGACAGGACTATTCCAAAAAATATAAGTTTTTATTTTTTTTTTATTTGTAACCACATTATATAAATTTTTTAAAAAATAAGTGACATGAGTGCAAGTGACTAATATTTAATACTTTTACTACGAAGACTGTGTAGTGGTGCAAAATGACCTAGCCGTCGACGCACCCTACATCCTTAAACCTACTACTACTTGAAGCACCGTAATTTGAGGGTTGAGGCAGCTTGTCTCCTCCTCTGGTTTCCTTCTGGCAAGTTTGAGGTAGTTATTCCTGGTATCTGAGTCATTCAATACAATGAACAGTACCTATATAGTTGTGACAACTACACTACAGCTTTGCTGTACATTTATTTCATTGAATGAATGGCAAATACCTCTAAAAGTTCTTTAATGATTCTTCAACCGAATGTGACATATTTTTTCACTTTAAGTTGATGATATTGTTTGAAAATATACTGTTACTTAATTATAAGCAGAAACCATTCTTACCTCTCCTTATCTCCATATCTATCCTGAAAGAGTTGCTCTTATTATCTCAGGGCCTACAGTATAGAATAAATAAAGAAATCAGTGGACTCCACTGACTGTAAACTCGATCTTCTATCATTGTGCCATTCAACTTCCGCCATGCCAGGTTCTTATTGTAGAAAATCCTCTTGATTGAGGCACCGAAATTTAAGGGTTGAGGCAGCTTGTCTCCTCCTCTGGTTTCCTTTTGTCAAGTTGAGGTAATTACTTTTAGTAACTGAGTCATTCAATAAAATGAACAGTACCTATATAGTTGTGGCAACTAAACTACAGCTTTGCTGTACATTTATTTCTGTCAATGAATGCAAATACCTTTAAAAGGTTTTTAATGAATTCTGCAACCGTAAATGTCATATTTTTTCACTTTAAGTGGATGATATTGTTTGAAAATATACTGTTACTTAATTATAAGCAGAAACCATTCTTACCTCTCCTTATCTCTATATCTATCCTGATAGAGTTGCTCTTATTATCTCATGGCCTACAATTTAGCATAAATAAAGAAATCAGTGTACTCCACTGACTATAAACTTGAACTTTTTTCATTTTGCCATTCAACTTCCGCTATGCCAGGTTCTTATTGTCGAAAATCCACTTGATTGAGGCACCGTATTTGAAAAGTTGAGGCAGCTTGTCTCCTCCTCTGGTTTCCTTCTCTCATCTCCATATCTATCCTGAAAGAGTTGCTCTTATTATCTCATGGCCTACAATTTAGCATAAATAAAGAAATCGGTGTACTCCACTGACTGTAATTTCGATTTTTTTTTATGCTTCCGTTCAACTTTTTCCATGCCAGGTTCTTATTGATGAAAATCCACTTGATTGAAGCACCGTAATTTAAGGGTTTAGGTAGCTTGTCTCCTCTTCTGGTTTCCTTCTGGCAAGTTTGAGGTAGTTATTTCTGGTATCTGAGTCATTCTATACAATGAACAGTACCTATATAGTTGTGACAACTACACTACAGCTTTGCTGTACATTTATTTCTTTCAATGAATGGCAAATACCTCTAAAAGTTCTTTAATGATTCTTCAACCGAATATGACATATTTTCTCACTTTAAGTTGATGATATTGTTTGAAAATATACCGTTACTTTATTATAAACAGAATCCATTCTCACCTCTCCTTATCTCCATATCTATCCTGAAGGAGTTGCTCTTATTATCTCATGGCCTACAATTTAGCATAAATGAGGAAATCAAATCCACGTACCGTAAACTCGATTTTTTTATGCTTCTGTTCAACTTTTTCCATGCCGGGTTCTTATTGAAGAATATCCACTTGATTGAGGCACCGTAATTTAGGGGATGAGACAGGTTGTCTCCTCCTCTGGTTTCCTTCTGTCAAGTTTGAGGTTATTATTTTAAGTAACTGAGTCATTCAATGCAACAACAGTACTTATATTGTTGTAACAACTAAACTACAGCTTTGCTGTACATTTATTTCTGTCTCTGAATGGCAAATACCTCTCAAAGTTCTTATGAATTCTGCGACCGAAGATGTCATATTTTTTCACTTTAAGTTGATAATATTGTTTGAAAATGTACCCTTACTTTATTATAAACAGAATCCATTCTTACCACTCTTATCTTCATATCTATCCTGAAAGAGTTGCTCTTATTATCTCATTGCCTACAATTTAGCATAAATAAAGAAATCAGTGTACTCCACTGACTGTAAACTCGAACTTTTTTCATTTTGCTATTCAACTTCCGCTATGCCAGGTTCTTATTTTCGAAAATCCACCTGATTGAGGCACCGTAATTTAGGGGATGAGACAGCTTGTCTCCTCATCTGGTTTCCCTCTGTCAAGTTTGAGGTTATTATTTTTAGTAACTGAGTCATTGAATACAACAACAGTACATATATTGTTGTAACAACTAAACTACAGCCTTGCTGTACATTTATTTCTGTCAATGAATGCAAATACCTTTATAAGGTCTTTAATGAATTCTGCAACCGTATATGTCATATTTTTTCTATTTAAGTTGATGATATTGTTTGAAAATATACCGTTACTTTATTATAAACAGAATCCATTCTTACCTCTCCTTATCTTCATATCTATCCTGAAAGAGTTGCTGTTATTATCTCATGGCCTACAATTTAGCATAAATAAGGAATTCAGTGTACTCCACGGACTGTTAACTAGATTTGTTTTTATTATGCCATTCAACTTTTTCCATGCCAGGATCTTATTGTAGAAAATCCTCTTGATTGAGGCACCGTAATTTAAGGGTTGAGGTAGATTGTCTCCTTCTCTGGTTACCTTCTGGCAAGTTTGAGGTAATTATTTATGGTATCTGAGTCATATAATACAATGAACAGTACCTATATAGTTGTGACAACTACACTACAGCTTTGCTGTACATTTATTTCTGTCAATGAATGGCAACTACCTCTAAAAGTTCTTTAATGATTCTGCAACCGAATATGTAATATTTTTTCACTTTAAGTTGATGATATTGTTTGAAAATATACCGTTACTTAATTATAAACAGAAACAATTCTTACCTCTCCTTATCTCCATATCTATCCTGAAAGAGTTGCTCTTATTAACTCATGGCCCACAATTTATCATAAATAATGAAATCAGTGTACTCCACTGACTGTAAACTCGAACTTTTTTCATTTTGCCATTCAACTTCCGCTATGCCAGGTTCTTATTGTCGAAAATCCACTTGATTGAGGCACCGTATATGAAAAGTTGAGGCAGCTTGTCTCCAACTCTGGTTTCCTTCTTACAAGTTTGAGGTTATTATCTTTAGTAACTGAGTCATTCAATACAACAACAGTACATATATTGTTGTAACAACTAAACTACAGCTTTGCTGTACATTTATTTCTGTTTCTGAATGGCAAATACCTCTCAAAGTTCTTATGAATTCTCCGACCGAAGATGTCATATTTTTTCACTTTAAGTTGATAATATTTTTGAAAATGTACTCTTACTTTATTATAAACAGAATCCATTCTTCCCTCTCCTTATCTTCATATCTATCCTGAAAAAGTTGCTCTTATTATCTCATGGCCTACAATTTAGCATAAATAAGGAAATCAGTGTACTCCACGGACTTAATTTCGATTTTTTTTATGCTTCCGTTCAACTTTTTCCATGCGAGGTTCTTATTGAAGAAAATCCACTTCATTGAGGTACCGTAATTTAAGGGTTGAGGCAGGTACAATTTAGCATGAATAAAGAAATCAGTGTACTCCACTGACTGTAATTTCGATTTTTTTTATGCTTCCGTTCAACTTTTTCCATGCCAGGTTCTTATTGAAGAAAATCCACTTGATTGAAGCACCGTAATTTGAGGGTTGAGGCAGCTTGTCTCCTCCTCTGGTTTCCTTCTGGCAAGTTTGAGGTAGTTATTCCTGGTATCTGAGTCATTCAATACAATGAACAGTACCTATATAGTTGTGACAACTACACTACAGCTTTGCTGTACATTTATTTCATTGAATGAATGGCAAATACCTCTAAAAGTTCTTTAATGATTCTTCAACCGAATGTGACATATTTTTTCACTTTAAGTTGATGATTTTGTTTGAAAATATACTTTTACTTCATAATAAGCAGAAACCATGCTTACCTCTCCTTATCTCCATATCTATTCTGAAAGAGTTGCTCTTATTATCTCATGGCCTACAATTTAGCATAAATAAAGAAATCAGTGTACTCCACAGACTGTAATTTCGATTTTTTTTTATGCTTCCGTTCAACTTTTTCCCTGCCAGGTTCTTATTGAAGAAAATCCACTTGATTGAGGCACCGTAATTTAAGGGTTGAGACAGCTTGTCTCCTCCTCTGGTTTCCTTTTGTCAAGTTTGAGGTAATTACTTTTAGTAACTGAGTCATTCAATACAATGAACAGAACCTATATAGTTGTGGCAACTAAACTACAGCTTTGCTGTACATTTATTTCTGTCAATGAATGCAAATACCTTTAAAAGGTTTTTAATGAATTCTGCAACCGTAAATGTCATATTTTTTCACTTTAAGTGGATGATATTGTTTGAAAATATACTGTTACTTAATTATAAGCAGAAACCATTCTTACCTCTCCTTATCTCCATATCTATCCTGAAAGAGTTGCTCTTATTATCTCATGGCCTACAATTTAGCATAAATAAAGAAATCAGTGTACTCCACTGACTATAAACTTGAACTTTTTTCATTTTGCCATTCAACTTCCGCTATGCCAGGTTCTTATTGTCGAAAATCCACTTGATTGAGGCACCGTATTTGAAAAGTTGAGGCAGCTTGTCTCCTCCTCTGGTTTCCTTCTCTCATCTCCATATCTATCCTGAAAGAGTTGCTCTTATTATCTCATGGCCTACAATTTAGCATAAATAAAGAAATCGGTGTACTCCACTGACTGTAATTTCGATTTTTTTTTATGCTTCCGTTCAACTTTTTCCATGCCAGGTTCTTATTGATGAAAATCCACTTGATTGAAGCACCGTAATTTAAGGGTTTAGGTAGCTTGTCTCCTCTTCTGGTTTCCTTCTGGCAAGTTTGAGGTAGTTATTTCTGGTATCTGAGTCATTCAATACAATGAACAGTACCTATATAGTTGTGACAACTACACTACAGCTTTGCTGTACATTTATTTCTTTCAATGAATGGCAAATACCTCTAAAAGTTCTTTAATGATTCTTCAACCGAATATGACATATTTTCTCACTTTAAGTTGATGATATTGTTTGAAAATATACCGTTACTTTATTATAAACAGAATCCATTCTCACCTCTCCTTATCTCCATATCTATCCTGAAGGAGTTGCTCTTATTATCTCATGGCCTACAATTTAGCATAAATGAGGAAATCAAATCCACGTACCGTAAACTCGATTTTTTTATGCTTCTGTTCAACTTTTTCCATGCCGGGTTCTTATTGAAGAAAATCCACTTGATTGAGGCACCGTAATTTAGGGGATGAGACAGGTTTTCTCCTCCTCTGGTTTCCTTCTGTCAAGTTTGAGGTTATTATTTTAAGTAACTGAGTCATTCAATACAACAACAGTACTTATATTGTTGTAACAACTAAACTACAGCTTTGCTGTACATTTATTTCTGTCTCTGAATGGCAAATACCTCTCATAGTTCTTATGAATTCTGCGACCGAAGATGTCATATTTTTTCACTTTAAGTTGATAATATTGTTTGAAAATGTACTCTTACTTTATTATAAACAGAATCCATTCTTACCTCTCCTTATCTTCATATCTATCCTGAAAGAGTTGCTCTTATTATCTCATTGCCTACAATTTAGCATAAATAAGGAAATCAGTGTACTCCACGGACTGTAATTTCGATATTTTTCTATGCTTCCTTTCAACTTTTTCCATGCAAGGTTCTTATTGAAGAAAATCCACTTGATTGAGGCACCGTAATTTAGAGTTCAGGCAACTTGTCTCCTCCTCTGGTTTCCTTTTGTCAAGTTTGAGGTAATTACTTTTGGTAACTGAGTCATTCAATACAATGAACAGAACGTATTTAGTTGTGACAACTAAACTACAGCTTTGCTCTACATTTATTTCTGTCAATGATGGCAAATACCTTTAAAAGGTCTTTAATGAATTCTGCAACCGTATATGTCATATTTTTTCACATTAAGTTGATGATATTGTTTGAAAATATACTGTTATTTTATTATAAGCAGAAACCATTCTTACCTCTCCTTATCTCCATATCTATCCTGAAAGAGTTGCTCTTATTATCTCAGGGCCTACAGTATAGAATAAATAAAGAAATCAGTGGACTCCACTGACTGTAAACTCGATCTTCTATCATTGTGCCATTCAACTTCCGCCATGCCAGGTTCTTATTGTAGAAAATCCTCTTGATTGAGGCACCGAAATTTAAGGGTTGAGGCAGCATGTCTCCTCCTCTGGTTTCCTTTTGTCAAGTTGAGGTAATTACTTTTAGTGACTGAGTCATTCAATAAAATGAACAGTACCTATATAGTTGTGACAACTAAACTACAGCTTTGCTGTACATTTATTTCTGTCAATGAATGGAAATACCTTTAAAAGGTCTTTAATGAATTCTGCAACCGTATATGTCATATTTTTTCACTTTAAGTTGATGATATTGTTTGAAAATATACCGTTACGTTATTATAAACAGAATCCATTCTCACATCTCCTTATCTCCATATCTATCCTGAAGGAGTTGCTCTTATTATCTCATGGCCTACAATTTAGCATAAATAAGGAAATCAGTGTACTCCACGGACCGTAAACTCGATTTTTTTATGCTTCTATTCAACTTTTTCCATGCCGGGTTCTTATTGAAGAAAATCCACTTGATTGAGGCACCGTAATTTAAGGGATGAGACAGCTTGTCTCCTCCTCTGGTTTCCTTCTGTCAAGTTTGAGGTTATTATTTTTAGTAACTTAGTCATTCAATACAACAACAGTACATATATTGTTGTAACAACTAAACTACAGCTTTGCTGTACATTTATTTCTGTCTCTGAATGGCAAATACCTCTCAAAGTTCTTATGAATTCTGCGACCGAAGATGTCATATTTTTTCACTTTAAGTTGATAATATTGTTTGAAAATGTACTCTTACTTTATTATAAACAGAATCCATTCTTACCTCTCCTTCTCTTCATATCTATCCTGAAAGAATTGCTCTTATTATCTCAGGGCCTACAGTATAGAATAAATAAAGAAATCAGTGGACTCCACTGACTGTAAACTCGATCTTCTATCATTGTGCCATTCAACTTCCGCCATTCCAGGTTCTTATTGTAGAAAATCCTCTTGATTGAGGCACCGAAATTTAAGGGTTGAGGCAGCTTGTCTCCTCCTCTGGTTTCCTTTTGTCAAGTTGAGGTAATTACTTTTAGTAACTGAGTCATTCAATAAAATGAACAGTACCTATATAGTTGTGACAACTAAACTACAGCTTTGCTGTACATTTATTTCTGTCAATGAATGGAAATACCTTTAAAAGGTCTTTAATGAATTCTGCAACCGTATATGTCATATTTTTTCACTTTAAGTTGATCATATTGTTTGAAAATATACCGCTACTTTATTATAAACAGAATCCATTCTCACATCTCCTTATCTCCATATCTATCCTGAAGGAGTTGCTCTTATTATCTCATGGCCTACAATTTAGCATAAATAAGGAAATCAGTGTACTCCACGGACCGTAAACTCGATTTTTTTATGCTTCTGTTCAACTTTTTCCATGCCGGGTTCTTATTGAAGAAAATCCACTTGATTGAGGCACCGTAATTTAAGGGATGAGACAGCTTGTCTCCTCCTCTGGTTTCCTTCTGTCAAGTTTGAGGTTATTACTTTTAGTAACTGAGTCATTCAATACAATGAACAGAACGTATATAGTTGTGACAACTAAACTACAGCTTTGCTCTACATTTATTTCTGTCAATTAATGGAAATACCTTTAAAAGGTCTAATGAATTCTGCAACCGTATATGTCATATTTTTTCACTTTAAGTTGATGATATTGTTTGAAAATATACTGTTTTATTAATCAAAAAAAAACCATTCTTACCTCTCCTTATCTTCATATCTATCCTGAAAGAGTTGCTCTTATTATCTCAGGGCCTACAGTATAGAATAAATAAAGAAATCAGTGGACTCCACTGACTGTAAACTCGATCTTTTATCATTGTGCCATTCAACTTCCGCCATGCCAGGTTCTTATTGTAGAAAATCCTCTTGATTGAGGCACCGAAATTTAAGGGTTGAGGCAGCTTGTCTCCTCCTCTGGTTTCCTTTTGTCAAGTTGAGGTAATTACTTTTAGTAACTGAGTCATTCAATAAAATGAACAGTACCTATATAGTTGTGACAACTAAACTACAGCTTTGCTGTACATTTATTTCTGTCAATGAATGGAAATACCTTTAAAAGGTCTTTAATGAATTCTGCAACCGTATATGTCATATTTTTTCACTTTAAGTTGATGATATTGTTTGAAAATATACCGTTACTTTATTATAAACAGAAACCATTCTTACCTCTCCTTATCTCGATATCTATCCTGAAAGAGTTGCTCTTATTATCACCTTGCCTACAATATAGCATAAATAAGGAAATCAGTGTACTCCACGGACTGTAAACTCGATTTTTTTTAATTCTGCCGTGCAACTTTTTCCATGCCTGGTTCTTATTGAAGAAAATCCACTTGATTGAGGCACCGTAATTTAAGGGATGAGACAGCTTGTCTCCTCCTCTGGTTTTCTTCTGTCAAGTTTGATGTTATTTTTTTTAGTAACTGAGTCATTCAATACAACAACAGTACATATATTGTTGTAACAACTAAACTACAGCTTTGCTGTACATTTATTTCTGTCTTTGAATGGCAAATACCTCTCAAAGTTCTTATGAATTCTGCGACCGAAGATGTCATATTTTTTCACTTTAAGTTGATAATATTGTTTGAAAATGTACTCTTACTTTATTATAAACAGAATCCATTCTTACCTCTCCTTATCTTCATATCTATCCTGAAAGAGTTGCTCTTATTATCTCATTGGTTACAATTTAGCATAAATAAGGAAATCAGTGTACTCCACGGACTGTAATTTCGATATTTTTCTATGCTTCCTTTCAACTTTTTCCATGCAAGGTTCTTATTGAAGAAAATCCACTTGATTGAGGCACCGTAATTTAGAGTTCAGGCAACTTGTCTCCTCCTCTGGTTTCCTTTTGTCAAGTTTGAGGTAATTACTTTTGGTAACTGAGTCATTCAATACAATGAACAGAACGTATTTAGTTGTGACAACTAAACTACAGCTTTGCTCTACATTTATTTCTGTCAATGATGGCAAATACCTTTAAAAGGTCTTTAATGAATTCTGCAACCGTATATGTCATATTTTTTCACATTAAGTTGATGATATTGTTTGAAAATATACTGTTATTTTATTATAAGCAGAAACCATTCTTACCTCTCCTTATCTCCATATCTATCCTGAAAGAGTTGCTCTTATTATCTCATGGCCTACAATTTAGCATAAATATAGAAATCAGTGTACTCCACTGACTGTAAACTTGACCTTTTTTCATTTTGCCATTCAACTTCCGCTATGCCAGGTTCATATTGTCGAAAATCCACTTGATTGAGGCACCGTATTTGAAATTGTTGAGGCAGCTTGTCTCCTCCTCTGGTTTCCTTCTGTCAAGTTTGAGGGTATTATTTTTAGTAACTGAGTCATTCAATAGAACAACAGTACATATATTGTTGTAACAACTAAACTACAGCTTTGCTGTACATTTATTTCTGTCAATGAATGGAAATACCTTTAAAAGGTCTAATGAATTCTGCAACCGTATGTGTCATATTTTTTCACTTTAAGTTGATAATATTGTTTGAAATGTACTCTTACTTTATTATTAACAGAATCCATTCTTACCTCTCCTTATCTTTATATCTATCCTGAAAGAGTTGCTCTTATTATCTAATGGCCTACAATTTAGCATAAATAAGGAAATCAGTGTACTCCACGGACTGTAAGCACGAAATTTTTTTATTATGCCGTTCAACTTTTTCCATACCAGGTTCTTATTGAAGAAAATCCACTTGATTGAGGTACCCTTATTTAAGGCAAGTAGGCAGCTGGTCTCCTCCTCTGGTTTCCTTTTGTCAAGTTTGAGGTAAATATTTTTAGTAACTGAGTCATTCAATACAATGAACAGTACCAATATAGTTGTGACAACTGAACTACAGCTTTGCTGTACATTTATTTCTGTCAATGAATGGAAATACCTTTAAAAGGTCTTTAATGAATTCTGCAACCGTATATGTCATATTTTTTCACTATAAGTTGATGATATTGTTTGAAAATATACCGTTACTTTATTATAAACAGAAACCATTCTTACCTCTCCTTATCTCGATATCTATCTTTAATGAGTTGCTCTTATTATCACATTGCCTACAATATAGCATATATAAGGAAATCAGTGTACTGCACGGACTGTAAGCTCGATTTTTTTTTATTCTGCCGTTCAACGTTTTCCATGCCAGGTTCTTATTGAAGAAAATCCACTTGATTGAGGCACCGTAATGTAAGGGTTGAGGCAGTTTGTCTCCTCCTCTGGTTTCCTTTTGTCAAGTTGAGGTAATTACTTTTAGTAACTGAGTCACTCAATAAAATGAACAGTACCTATATAGTTGTGACAAGTAAACTACAGCTTTGCTGTACATTTATTTCTGTCAATAAATGGAAATACCTTTAAAAGGTCTGTAATGAATTCTGCAACCGTATATGTGATATTTTTTCACTTTAAGTTGATGATATTGTTTGAAAATATACTGTTACTTCATTATAAGCAGAAACCATGCTTACCTCTCCTTATCTCCATATCTATCCTGAAAGAGTTGCTCTTATTATCTCATGGCCTACAATTTAGCATAAATAAAGAAATCAGTGTACTCCACTGACTGTAAACTCGAACTTATTTCATTTTGCTATTCAACTTCCGCTATGCCAGGTTCTTATTGTCGAAAATCCACCTGATTGAGGCACCGTATTTGAATAGTTGAGGCAGCTTGTCTCCTCCTCTGGTTTCCCTCTGTCAAGTTTGAGGTTATTATTTTTAGTAACTTAGTCATTCAATACAACAACAGTACATATATTGTTGTAACAACTAAACTACAGCTTTGCTGTACATTTATTTCTGTCTCTGAATGGCAAATACCTCTCAAAGTTCTTATGAATTCTGCGACCGAAGATGTCATATTTTTTCACTTTAAGTTGATAATATTGTTTGAAAATGTACTCTTACTTTATTATAAACAGAATCCATTCTTCCCTCTCCTTATCTTCATATCTATCCTGAAAAAGTTGCTCTTATTATCTCATGGCCTACAATTTAGCATAAATAAGGAAAGCAGTGTACTCCACGGACTTAATTTCGATTTTTTTTATGCTTCCGTTCAACTTTTTCCATGCGAGGTTCTTATTGAAGAAAATCCACTTGATTGAGGTACCGTAATTTAAGGGTTGAGGCAGGTACAATTTAGCATAAATAAAGAAATCAGTGTACTCCACTGACTGTAATTTCGATTTTTTTAATGCTTCCGTTCAACTTTTTCCATGCCAGGTTCTTATTGAAGAAAATCCACTTGATTGAAGCACCGTAATTTGAGGGTTGAGGCAGCTTGTCTCCTCCTCTGGTTTCCTTCTGGCAAGTTTGAGGTAGTTATTTCTGGTATCTGAGTCATTCAATACAATGAACAGTACCTATATAGTTGTGACAACTACACTACAGCTTTGCTGTACATTTATTTCATTGAATGAATGGCAAATACCTCTAAAAGTTCTTTAATGATTCTTCAACCGAATGTGACATATTTTTTCACTTTAAGTTGATGATATTGTTTGAAAATATACTTTTACTTCATAATAAGCAGAAACCATGCTTACCTCTCCTTATCTCCATATCTATTCTGAAAGAGTTGCTCTTATTATCTCATGGCCTACAATTTAGCATAAATAAAGAAATCAGTGTACTCCACAGACTGTAATTTCGATTTTTTTTTATGCTTCCGTTCAACTTTTTCCATGCCAGGTTCTTATTGAAGAAATCCACTTGATTGAGGCACCGTAATTTAAGGGTTGAGACAGCTTGTCTCCTCCTCTGGTTTCCTTTTGTCAAGTTTGAGGTAATTACTTTTAGTAACTGAGTCATTCAATACAATGAACAGAACCTATATAGTTGTGGCAACTAAACTACAGCTTTGCTGTACATTTATTTCTGTCAATGAATGCAAATACCTTTAAAAGGTTTTTAATGAATTCTGCAACCGTAAATGTCATATTTTTTCACTTTAAGTGGATGATATTGTTTGAAAATATACTGTTACTTAATTATAAGCAGAAACCATTCTTACCTCTCCTTATCTCCATATCTATCCTGATAGAGTTGCTCTTATTATCTCATGGCCTACAATTTAGCATAAATAAAGAAATCAGTGTACTCCACTGACTATAAACTTGAACTTTTTTCATTTTGCCATTCAACTTCCGCTATGCCAGGTTCTTATTGTCGAAAATCCACTTGATTGAGGCACCGTATTTGAAAAGTTGAGGCAGCTTGTCTCCTCCTCTGGTTTCCTTCTCTCATCTCCATATCTATCCTGAAAGAGTTGCTCTTATTATCTCATGGCCTACAATTTAGCATAAATAAAGAAATCGGTGTACTCCACTGACTGTAATTTCGATTTTTTTTTATGCTTCCGTTCAACTTTTTCCATGCCAGGTTCTTATTGATGAAAATCCACTTGATTGAAGCACCGTAATTTAAGGGTTTAGGTAGCTTGTCTCCTCTTCTGGTTTCCTTCTGGCAAGTTTGAGGTAGTTATTTCTGGTATCTGAGTCATTCTATACAATGAACAGTACCTATATAGTTGTGACAACTACACTACAGCTTTGCTGTACATTTATTTCTTTCAATGAATGGCAAATACCTCTAAAAGTTCTTTAATGATTCTTCAACCGAATATGACATATTTTCTCACTTTAAGTTGATGATATTGTTTGAAAATATACCGTTACTTTATTATAAACAGAATCCATTCTCACCTCTCCTTATCTCCATATCTATCCTGAAGGAGTTGCTCTTATTATCTCATGGCCTACAATTTAGCATAAATGAGGAAATCAAATCCACGTACCGTAAACTCGATTTTTTTATGCTTCTGTTCAACTTTTTCCATGCCGGGTTCTTATTGAAGAATATCCACTTGATTGAGGCACCGTAATTTAGGGGATGAGACAGGTTGTCTCCTCCTCTGGTTTCCTTCTGTCAAGTTTGAGGTTATTATTTTAAGTAACTGAGTCATTCAATGCAACAACAGTACTTATATTGTTGTAACAACTAAACTACAGCTTTGCTGTACATTTATTTCTGTCTCTGAATGGCAAATACCTCTCAAAGTTCTTATGAATTCTGCGACCGAAGATGTCATATTTTTTCACTTTAAGTTGATAATATTGTTTGAAAATGTACCCTTACTTTATTATAAACAGAATCCATTCTTACCACTCTTATCTTCATATCTATCCTGAAAGAGTTGCTCTTATTATCTCATTGCCTACAATTTAGCATAAATAAAGAAATCAGTGTACTCCACTGACTGTAAACTCGAACTTTTTTCATTTTGCTATTCAACTTCCGCTATGCCAGGTTCTTATTTTCGAAAATCCACCTGATTGAGGCACCGTAATTTAGGGGATGAGACAGCTTGTCTCCTCATCTGGTTTCCCTCTGTCAAGTTTGAGGTTATTATTTTTAGTAACTGAGTCATTGAATACAACAACAGTACATATATTGTTGTAACAACTAAACTACAGCCTTGCTGTACATTTATTTCTGTCAATGAATGCAAATACCTTTATAAGGTCTTTAATGAATTCTGCAACCGTATATGTCATATTTTTTCTATTTAAGTTGATGATATTGTTTGAAAATATACCGTTACTTTATTATAAACAGAATCCATTCTTACCTCTCCTTATCTTCATATCTATCCTGAAAGAGTTGCTGTTATTATCTCATGGCCTACAATTTAGCATAAATAAGGAATTCAGTGTACTCCACGGACTGTTAACTAGATTTGTTTTTATTATGCCATTCAACTTTTTCCATGCCAGGATCTTATTGTAGAAAATCCTCTTGATTGAGGCACCGTAATTTAAGGGTTGAGGTAGATTGTCTCCTTCTCTGGTTACCTTCTGGCAAGTTTGAGGTAATTATTTATGGTATCTGAGTCATATAATACAATGAACAGTACCTATATAGTTGTGACAACTACACTACAGCTTTGCTGTACATTTATTTCTGTCAATGAATGGCAACTACCTCTAAAAGTTCTTTAATGATTCTGCAACCGAATATGTAATATTTTTTCACTTTAAGTTGATGATATTGTTTGAAAATATACCGTTACTTAATTATAAACAGAAACAATTCTTACCTCTCCTTATCTCCATATCTATCCTGAAAGAGTTGCTCTTATTAACTCATGGCCCACAATTTATCATAAATAATGAAATCAGTGTACTCCACTGACTGTAAACTCGAACTTTTTTCATTTTGCCATTCAACTTCCGCTATGCCAGGTTCTTATTGTCGAAAATCCACTTGATTGAGGCACCGTATATGAAAAGTTGAGGCAGCTTGTCTCCAACTCTGGTTTCCTTCTTACAAGTTTGAGGTTATTATCTTTAGTAACTGAGTCATTCAATACAACAACAGTACATATATTGTTGTAACAACTAAACTACAGCTTTGCTGTACATTTATTTCTGTTTCTGAATGGCAAATACCTCTCAAAGTTCTTATGAATTCTCCGACCGAAGATGTCATATTTTTTCACTTTAAGTTGATAATATTTTTGAAAATGTACTCTTACTTTATTATAAACAGAATCCATTCTTCCCTCTCCTTATCTTCATATCTATCCTGAAAAAGTTGCTCTTATTATCTCATGGCCTACAATTTAGCATAAATAAGGAAATCAGTGTACTCCACGGACTTAATTTCGATTTTTTTTATGCTTCCGTTCAACTTTTTCCATGCGAGGTTCTTATTGAAGAAAATCCACTTCATTGAGGTACCGTAATTTAAGGGTTGAGGCAGGTACAATTTAGCATGAATAAAGAAATCAGTGTACTCCACTGACTGTAATTTCGATTTTTTTTATGCTTCCGTTCAACTTTTTCCATGCCAGGTTCTTATTGAAGAAAATCCACTTGATTGAAGCACCGTAATTTGAGGGTTGAGGCAGCTTGTCTCCTCCTCTGGTTTCCTTCTGGCAAGTTTGAGGTAGTTATTCCTGGTATCTGAGTCATTCAATACAATGAACAGTACCTATATAGTTGTGACAACTACACTACAGCTTTGCTGTACATTTATTTCATTGAATGAATGGCAAATACCTCTAAAAGTTCTTTAAAGATTCTTCAACCGAATGTGACATATTTTTTCACTTTAAGTTGATGATTTTGTTTGAAAATATACTTTTACTTCATAATAAGCAGAAACCATGCTTACCTCTCCTTATCTCCATATCTATTCTGAAAGAGTTGCTCTTATTATCTCATGGCCTACAATTTAGCATAAATAAAGAAATCAGTGTACTCCACAGACTGTAATTTCGATTTTTTTTTATGCTTCCGTTCAACTTTTTCCCTGCCAGGTTCTTATTGAAGAAAATCCACTTGATTGAGGCACCGTAATTTAAGGGTTGAGACAGCTTGTCTCCTCCTCTGGTTTCCTTTTGTCAAGTTTGAGGTAATTACTTTTAGTAACTGAGTCATTCAATACAATGAACAGAACCTATATAGTTGTGGCAACTAAACTACAGCTTTGCTGTACATTTATTTCTGTCAATGAATGCAAATACCTTTAAAAGGTTTTTAATGAATTCTGCAACCGTAAATGTCATATTTTTTCACTTTAAGTGGATGATATTGTTTGAAAATATACTGTTACTTAATTATAAGCAGAAACCATTCTTACCTCTCCTTATCTCCATATCTATCCTGAAAGAGTTGCTCTTATTATCTCATGGCCTACAATTTAGCATAAATAAAGAAATCAGTGTATACCACTGACTATAAACTTGAACTTTTTTCATTTTGCCATTCAACTTCCGCTATGCCAGGTTCTTATTGTCGAAAATCCACTTGATTGAGGCACCGTATTTGAAAAGTTGAGGCAGCTTGTCTCCTCCTCTGGTTTCCTTCTCTCATCTCCATATCTATCCTGAAAGAGTTGCTCTTATTATCTCATGGCCTACAATTTAGCATAAATAAAGAAATCGGTGTACTCCACTGACTGTAATTTCGATTTTTTTTTATGCTTCCGTTCAACTTTTTCCATGCCAGGTTCTTATTGATGAAAATCCACTTGATTGAAGCACCGTAATTTAAGGGTTTAGGTAGCTTGTCTCCTCTTCTGGTTTCCTTCTGGCAAGTTTGAGGTAGTTATTTCTGGTATCTGAGTCATTCAATACAATGAACAGTACCTATATAGTTGTGACAACTACACTACAGCTTTGCTGTACATTTATTTCTTTCAATGAATGGCAAATACCTCTAAAAGTTCTTTAATGATTCTTCAACCGAATATGACATATTTTCTCACTTTAAGTTGATGATATTGTTTGAAAATATACCGTTACTTTATTATAAACAGAATCCATTCTCACCTCTCCTTATCTCCATATCTATCCTGAAGGAGTTGCTCTTATTATCTCATGGCCTACAATTTAGCATAAATGAGGAAATCAAATCCACGTACCGTAAACTCGATTTTTTTATGCTTCTGTTCAACTTTTTCCATGCCGGGTTCTTATTGAAGAAAATCCACTTGATTGAGGCACCGTAATTTAGGGGATGAGACAGGTTTTCTCCTCCTCTGGTTTCCTTCTGTCAAGTTTGAGGTTATTATTTTAAGTAACTGAGTCATTCAATACAACAACAGTACTTATATTGTTGTAACAACTAAACTACAGCTTTGCTGTACATTTATTTCTGTCTCTGAATGGCAAATACCTCTCATAGTTCTTATGAATTCTGCGACCGAAGATGTCATATTTTTTCACTTTAAGTTGATAATATTGTTTGAAAATGTACTCTTACTTTATTATAAACAGAATCCATTCTTACCTCTCCTTATCTTCATATCTATCCTGAAAGAGTTGCTCTTATTATCTCATTGCCTACAATTTAGCATAAATAAGGAAATCAGTGTACTCCACGGACTGTAATTTCGATATTTTTCTATGCTTCCTTTCAACTTTTTCCATGCAAGGTTCTTATTGAAGAAAATCCACTTGATTGAGGCACCGTAATTTAGAGTTCAGGCAACTTGTCTCCTCCTCTGGTTTCCTTTTGTCAAGTTTGAGGTAATTACTTTTGGTAACTGAGTCATTCAATACAATGAACAGAACGTATTTAGTTGTGACAACTAAACTACAGCTTTGCTCTACATTTATTTCTGTCAATGATGGCAAATACCTTTAAAAGGTCTTTAATGAATTCTGCAACCGTATATGTCATATTTTTTCACATTAAGTTGATGATATTGTTTGAAAATATACTGTTATTTTATTATAAGCAGAAACCATTCTTACCTCTCCTTATCTCCATATCTATCCTGAAAGAGTTGCTCTTATTATCTCAGGGCCTACAGTATAGAATAAATAAAGAAATCAGTGGACTCCACTGACTGTAAACTCGATCTTCTATCCTTGTGCCATTCAACTTCCGCCATGCCAGGTTCTTATTGTAGAAAATCCTCTTGATTGAGGCACCGAAATTTAAGGGTTGAGGCAGCATGTCTCCTCCTCTGGTTTCCTTTTGTCAAGTTGAGGTAATTACTTTTAGTGACTGAGTCATTCAATAAAATGAACAGTACCTATATAGTTGTGACAACTAAACTACAGCTTTGCTGTACATTTATTTCTGTCAATGAATGGAAATACCTTTAAAAGGTCTTTAATGAATTCTGCAACCGTATATGTCATATTTTTTCACTTTAAGTTGATGATATTGTTTGAAAATATACCGTTACGTTATTATAAACAGAATCCATTCTCACATCTCCTTATCTCCATATCTATCCTGAAGGAGTTGCTCTTATTATCTCATGGCCTACAATTTAGCATAAATAAGGAAATCAGTGTACTCCACGGACCGTAAACTCGATTTTTTTATGCTTCTATTCAACTTTTTCCATGCCGGGTTCTTATTGAAGAAAATCCACTTGATTGAGGCACCGTAATTTAAGGGATGAGACAGCTTGTCTCCTCCTCTGGTTTCCTTCTGTCAAGTTTGAGGTTATTATTTTTAGTAACTTAGTCATTCAATACAACAACAGTACATATATTGTTGTAACAACTAAACTACAGCTTTGCTGTACATTTATTTCTGTCTCTGAATGGCAAATACCTCTCAAAGTTCTTATGAATTCTGCGACCGAAGATGTCATATTTTTTCACTTTAAGTTGATAATATTGTTTGAAAATGTACTCTTACTTTATTATAAACAGAATCCATTCTTACCTCTCCTTCTCTTCATATCTATCCTGAAAGAATTGCTCTTATTATCTCAGGGCCTACAGTATAGAATAAATAAAGAAATCAGTGGACTCCACTGACTGTAAACTCGATCTTCTATCATTGTGCCATTCAACGTCCGCCATGCCAGGTTCTTATTGTAGAAAATCCTCTTGATTGAGGCACCGAAATTTAAGGGTTGAGGCAGCTTGTCTCCTCCTCTGGTTTCCTTTTGTCAAGTTGAGGTAATTACTTTTAGTAACTGAGTCATTCAATAAAATGAACAGTACCTATATAGTTGTGACAACTAAACTACAGCTTTGCTGTACATTTATTTCTGTCAATGAATGGAAATACCTTTAAAAGGTCTTTAATGAATTCTGCAACCGTATATGTCATATTTTTTCACTTTAAGTTGATGATATTGTTTGAAAATATACCGCTACTTTATTATAAACAGAATCCATTCTCACATCTCCTTATCTCCATATCTATCCTGAAGGAGTTGCTCTTATTATCTCATGGCCTACAATTTAGCATAAATAAGGAAATCAGTGTACTCCACGGACCGTAAACTCGATTTTTTTATGCTTCTGTTCAACTTTTTCCATGCCGGGTTCTTATTGAAGAAAATCCACTTGATTGAGGCACCGTAATTTAAGGGATGAGACAGCTTGTCTCCTCCTCTGGTTTCCTTCTGTCAAGTTTGAGGTTATTACTTTTAGTAACTGAGTCATTCAATACAATGAACAGAACGTATATAGTTGTGACAACTAAACTACAGCTTTGCTCTACATTTATTTCTGTCAATTAATGGAAATACCTTTAAAAGGTCTAATGAATTCTGCAACCGTATATGTCATATTTTTTCACTTTAAGTTGATGATATTGTTTGAAAATATACTGTTTTATTAATCAAAAAAAAAACCATTCTTACCTCTCCTTATCTCCATATCTATCCTGAAAGAGTTGCTTTTATTATCTCAGGGCCTACAGTATAGAATAAATAAAGAAATCAGTGGACTCCACTGACTGTAAACTCGATCTTTTATCATTGTGCCATTCAACTTCCGCCATGCCAGGTTCTTATTGTAGAAAATCCTCTTGATTGAGGCACCGAAATTTAAGGGTTGAGGCAGCTTGTCTCCTCCTCTGGTTTCCTTTTGTCAAGTTGAGGTAATTACTTTTAGTAACTGAGTCATTCAATAAAATGAACAGTACCTATATAGTTGTGACAACTAAACTACAGCTTTGCTGTACATTTATTTCTGTCAATGAATGGAAATACCTTTAAAAGGTCTTTAATTAATTCTGCAACCGTATATGTCATATTTTTTCACTTTAAGTTGATGATATTGTTTGAAAATATACCGTTACTTTATTATAAACAGAAACCATTCTTACCTCTCCTTATCTCGATATCTATCCTGAAAGAGTTGCTCTTATTATCACCTTGCCTACAATATAGCATAAATAAGGAAATCAGTGTACTCCACGGACTGTAAACTCGATTTTTTTTAATTCTGCCGTGCAACTTTTTCCATGCCTGGTTCTTATTGAAGAAAATCCACTTGATTGAGGCACCGTAATTTAAGGGATGAGACAGCTTGTCTCCTCCTCTGGTTTTCTTCTGTCAAGTTTGATGTTATTTTTTTTAGTAACTGAGTCATTCAATACAACAACAGTACATATATTGTTGTAACAACTAAACTACAGCTTTGCTGTACATTTATTTCTGTCTTTGAATGGCAAATACCTCTCAAAGTTCTTATGAATTCTGCGACCGAAGATGTCATATTTTTTCACTTTAAGTTGATAATATTGTTTGAAAATGTACTCTTACTTTATTATAAACAGAATCCATTCTTACCTCTCCTTATCTTCATATCTATCCTGAAAGAGTTGCTCTTATTATCTCATTGCCTACAATTTAGCATAAATAAGGAAATCAGTGTACTCCACGGACTGTAATTTCGATATTTTTCTATGCTTCCTTTCAACTTTTTCCATGCAAGGTTCTTATTGAAGAAAATCCACTTGATTGAGGCACCGTAATTTAGAGTTCAGGCAACTTGTCTCCTCCTCTGGTTTCCTTTTGTCAAGTTTGAGGTAATTACTTTTGGTAACTGAGTCATTCAATACAATGAACAGAACGTATTTAGTTGTGACAACTAAACTACAGCTTTGCTCTACATTTATTTCTGTCAATGATGGCAAATACCTTTAAAAGGTCTTTAATGAATTCTGCAACCGTATATGTCATATTTTTTCACATTAAGTTGATGATATTGTTTGAAAATATACTGTTATTTTATTATAAGCAGAAACCATTCTTACCTCTCCTTATCTCCATATCTATCCTGAAAGAGTTGCTCTTATTATCTCATGGCCTACAATTTAGCATAAATAAAGAAATCAGTGTACTCCACTGACTGTAAACTTGACCTTTTTTCATTTTGCCATTCAACTTCCGCTATGCCAGGTTCATATTGTCGAAAATCCACTTGATTGAGGCACCGTATTTGAAATTGTTGAGGCAGCTTGTCTCCTCCTCTGGTTTCCTTCTGTCAAGTTTGAGGGTATTATTTTTAGTAACTGAGTCATTCAATAGAACAACAGTACATATATTGTTGTAACAACTAAACTACAGCTTTGCTGTACATTTATTTCTGTCAATTAATGGAAATACCTTTAAAAGGTCTAATGAATTCTGCAACCGTATGTGTCATATTTTTTCACTTTAAGTTGATAATATTGTTTGAAATGTACTCTTACTTTATTATAAACAGAATCCATTCTTACCTCTCCTTATCTTTATATCTATCCTGAAAGAGTTGCTCTTATTATCTAATGGCCTACAATTTAGCATAAATAAGGAAATCAGTGTACTCCACGGACTGTAAGCACGAAATTTTTTTATTATGCCGTTCAACTTTTTCCATACCAGGTTCTTATTGAAGAAAATCCACTTGATTGAGGTACCGTTATTTAAGGCAAGTAGGCAGCTGGTCTCCTCCTCTGGTTTCCTTTTGTCAAGTTTGAGGTAAATATTTTTAGTAACTGAGTCATTCAATACAATGAACAGTACCAATATAGTTGTGACAACTAAACTACAGCTTTGCTGTACATTTATTTCTGTCAATGAATGCAAATACCTTTAAAAGGTCTTTAATGAATTCTGCAACCGTATATGTCATATTTTTTCACTATAAGTTGATGATATTGTTTGAAAATATACCGTTACTTTATTATAAACAGAAACCATTCTTACCTCTCCTTATCTCGATATCTATCTTTAATGAGTTGCTCTTATTATCACATTGCCTACAATATAGCATATATAAGGAAATCAGTGTACTGCACGGACTGTAAGCTCGATTTTTTTTTATTCTGCCGTTCAACGTTTTCCATGCCAGGTTCTTATTGAAGAAAATCCACTTGATTGAGGCACCGTAATTTAAGGGTTGAGGCAGTTTGTCTCCTCCTCTGGTTTCCTTTTGTCAAGTTGAGGTAATTACTTTTAGTAACTGAGTCACTCAATAAAATGAACAGTACCTATATAGTTGTGACAAGTAAACTACAGCTTTGCTGTACATTTATTTCTGTCAATAAATGGAAATACCTTTAAAAGGTCTGTAATGAATTCTGCAACCGTATATGTGATATTTTTTCACTTTAAGCTGATGATATTGTTTGAAAATATACTGTTACTTCATTATAAGCAGAAACCATGCTTACCTCTCCTTATCTCCATATCTATCCTGAAAGAGTTGCTCTTATTATCTCATGGCCTACAATTTAGCATAAATAAAGAAATCAGTGTACTCCACTGACTGTAAACTCGAACTTATTTCATTTTGCTATTCAACTTCCGCTATGCCAGGTTCTTATTGTCGAAAATCCACCTGATTGAGGCACCGTATTTGAATAGTTGAGGCAGCTTGTCTCCTCCTCTGGTTTCCCTCTGTCAAGTTTGAGGTTATTATTTTTAGTAACTTAGTCATTCAATACAACAACAGTACATATATTGTTGTAACAACTAAACTACAGCTTTGCTGTACATTTATTTCTGTCTCTGAATGGCAAATACCTCTCAAAGTTCTTATGAATTCTGCGACCGAAGATGTCATATTTTTTCACTTTAAGTTGATAATATTGTTTGAAAATGTACTCTTACTTTATTATAAACAGAATCCATTCTTCCCTCTCCTTATCTTCATATCTATCCTGAAAAAGTTGCTCTTATTATCTCATGGCCTACAATTTAGCATAAATAAGGAAAGCAGTGTACTCCACGGACTTAATTTCGATTTTTTTTATGCTTCCGTTCAACTTTTTCCATGCGAGGTTCTTATTGAAGAAAATCCACTTGATTGAGGTACCGTAATTTAAGGGTTGAGGCAGGTACAATTTAGCATAAATAAAGAAATCAGTGTACTCCACTGACTGTAATTTCGATTTTTTTTATGCTTCCGTTCAACTTTTTCCATGCCAGGTTCTTATTGAAGAAAATCCACTTGATTGAAGCACCGTAATTTGAGGGTTGAGGCAGCTTGTCTCCTCCTCTGGTTTCCTTCTGGCAAGTTTGAGGTAGTTATTTCTGGTATCTGAGTCATTCAATACAATGAACAGTACCTATATAGTTGTGACAACTACACTACAGCTTTGCTGTACATTTATTTCATTCAATGAATGGCAAATACCTCTAAAAGTTCTTTAATGATTCTTCAACCGAATGTGACATATTTTTTCACTTTAAGTTGATGATATTGTTTGAAAATATACTTTTACTTCATAATAAGCAGAAACCATGCTTACCTCTCCTTATCTCCATATCTATCCTGAAAGAGTTGCTCTTATTATCTCAGGGCCTACAGTATAGAATAAATAAAGAAATCAGTGGACTCCACTGACTGTAAACTCGATCTTTTATCATTGTGCCATTCAACTTCCGCCATGCCAGGTTCTTATTGTAGAAAATCCTCTTGATTGAGGCACCGAAATTTAAGGGTTGAGGCAGCTTGTCTCCTCCTCTGGTTTCCTTTTGTCAAGTTGAGGTAATTACTTTTAGTAACTGAGTCATTCAATAAAATGAACAGTACCTATATAGTTGTGACAACTAAACTACAGCTTTGCTGTACATTTATTTCTGTCAATGAATGGAAATACCTTTAAAAGGTCTTTAATGAATTCTGCAACCGTATATGTCATATTTTTTCACTTTAAGTTGATGATATTGTTTGAAAATATACCGTTACTTTATTATAAACAGAAACCATTCTTACCTCTCCTTATCTCGATATCTATCCTGAAAGAGTTGCTCTTATTATCACCTTGCCTACAATATAGCATAAATAAGGAAATCAGTGTACTCCACGGACTGTAAACTCGATTTTTTTTAATTCTGCCGTGCAACTTTTTCCATGCCTGGTTCTTATTGAAGAAAATCCACTTGATTGAGGCACCGTAATTTAAGGGATGAGACAGCTTGTCTCCTCCTCTGGTTTTCTTCTGTCAAGTTTGATGTTATTTTTTTTAGTAACTGAGTCATTCAATACAACAACAGTACATATATTGTTGTAACAACTAAACTACAGCTTTGCTGTACATTTATTTCTGTCTTTGAATGGCAAATACCTCTCAAAGTTCTTATGAATTCTGCGACCGAAGATGTCATATTTTTTCACTTTAAGTTGATAATATTGTTTGAAAATGTACTCTTACTTTATTATAAACAGAATCCATTCTTACCTCTCCTTATCTTCATATCTATCCTGAAAGAGTTGCTCTTATTATCTCATGGCCTACAATTTAGCATAAATAAGGAAATCAGTGTACTCCACGAACTGTAAATTCGATTTTTTTCTATGCTTCCTTTCAACTTTTTCCATGCCAGGTTCTTATTGAAGAAAATCCTCTTGATTGAGGCACCGTAATTCAAGGGTTGAGGCAGCTTGTCTCCTCCTCTGGTTTCCTTTTGTCAAGTTGAGGTAATTACTTTTAGTAACTGAGTCATTCAATAAAATGAACAGTACCTATATAGTTGTGACAACTAAACTACAGCTTTGCTGTACATTTATTTCTGTCAATGAATGCAAATACCTTTAAAAGGTCTTTAATGAATTCTGCAACCGTATATGTCATATTTTTTCACTTTAAGTGGATGATATTGTTTGAAAATATACTGTTATTTTATTATAAGCAGAAACCATTCTTACCTCTCCTTATCTCCATATCTATCCTGAAAGAGTTGCTCTTATTATCTCATGGCCTACAATTTAGCATAAATAAAGAAATCAGTGTACTCCACTGACTGTAAACTTGACCTTTTTTCATTTTGCCATTCAACTTCCGCTATGCCAGGTTCATATTGTCGAAAATCCACTTGATTGAGGCACCGTATTTGAAATTGTTGAGGCAGCTTGTCTCCTCCTCTGGTTTCCTTCTGTCAAGTTTGAGGGTATTATTTTTAGTAACTGAGTCATTCAATAGAACAACAGTACATATATTGTTGTAACAACTAAACTACAGCTTTGCTGTACATTTATTTCTGTCAATGAATGGAAATACCTTTAAAAGGTCTAATGAATTCTGCAACCGTATGTGTCATATTTTTTCACTTTAAGTTGATAATATTGTTTGAAAATGTACTCTTACTTTATTATAAACAGAATCCATTCTTACCTCTCCTTATCTATATATCTATCCTGAAAGAGTTGCTCTTATTATCTCATGGCCTACAATTTAGCATAAATAAGGAAATCAGTGTACTCCACGGACTGTAAGCTCGAAATTTTTTTATTATGCCGTTCAACTTTTTCATGCCATGTTCTTATTGAAGAAAATCCACTTGATTGAGGTACCGTTATTTAAGGCAAGTAGGCAGCTGGCCTCCTCCTCTGGTTTCCTTTTGTCAAGTTTGAGGTAAATATTTTTAGTAACTGAGTCATTCAATACAATGAACAGTACCAATATAGTTGTGACAACTGAACTACAGCTTTGCTGTACATTTATTTCTGTCAATGAATGGAAATACCTTTAAAAGGTCTTTAATGAATTCTGCAACCGTATATGTCATATTTTTTCACTTTAAGTTGATGATATTGTTTGAAAATATACCGTTACTTTATTATAAACAGAATCCATTCTTACCTCTCCTTATCTCGATATCTATCTTTAAAGAGTTGCTCTTATTATCACATTGCCTACAATATAGCATATATAAGGAAATCAGTGTACTGCACGGACTGTAAGCTCGATTTTTTTTATTCTGCCGTTCAACGTTTTCCATGCCAGGTTCTTATTGAAGAAAATCCACTTGATTGAGGCACCGTAATTTAAGGGTTGAGGCAGTTTGTCTCCTCCTCTGGTTTCCTTTTGTCAAGTTGAGGTAATTACTTTTAGTAACTGAGTCACTCAATAAAATGAACAGTACCTATATAGTTGTGACAAGTAAACTACAGCTTTGCTGTACATTTATTTCTGTCAATAAATGGAAATACCTTTAAAAGGTCTTTAATGAATTCTGCAACCGTATATGTCATATTTTTTCACATTAAGTTGATGATATATTTGAAAATATACTGTTATTTTATTATAAGCAGAAACCATTCTTACCTCTCCTTAACTCCATATCTATCCTGAAAGAGTTGCTCTTATTATCTCATGGCCTACAATTTAGCATAAATAAAGAAATCAGTGTACTCCACTGACTGTAAACTCGAACTTTTTTCATTTTGCCATTCAACTTCCGCTATTCCAGGTTCTTATTGTCGAAAATCCACTTGATTGAGGCACCGTATTTGAAAAGATGAGGCAGCTTGTCTCCTCCTCTGGTTTCCTTTTGTCAAGTTTGAGGTAAATATTTTTAGTAACTGAGTCATTCAATACAATGAACCGTACCTATATAGTTGTGACAACTACACTACAACTTTGCTGTACATTTATTTCTGTCAATGAATGGCAAATACCTCTAAAAGTTCTTTAATGATTCTACAACCGAATATGACATATTTTTTCACTTTAAGTTGATGATATTGTTTGAAAATATACCGTTACTTTATTATAAACAGAATTTATTCTCACCCCTCCTTATCTCCATATATATCCTGAAGGAGTTGCTCTTATTATCTCATGGCCTACAATTTAGCATAAATAAGGAAATCAGTGTACTCCACGGACCGTAAACTCGATTTTTTTATGCTTCTGTTCAACTTTTTCCATGCCGGGTTCTTATTAAAGAAAATCCACTTGATTGAGGCACCGTAATTTAAGGGTTGAGACAGCTTGTCTCCTCCTCTGGTTTCGTTTTGTCAAGTTTGAGGTAATTACTTTTAGTAACTGAGTCATTCAATACAATGAACAGAACGTATATACTTGTGACAACTAAACTACAGCTTTGCTCTACATTTATTTCTGTCAATGATGGCAAATACCTTTAAAAGGTCTTCAATGAATTCTGCAACCGTATATGTCATATTTTTTCACTTTAAGTGGATGATATTGTTTGAAAATATACCGTTACTTTATTATAAACAGAAACTATTCTCACCTCTCCTTATGTCCATATCTATCCTGAAGGAGTTGCTCTTATTATCTCATGGCCTACAATTTAGCATAAATAAGGAAATTAGTGTACTCCACGGACTGTAAACTCGATTTTTTTAATGCTTCCGTTCAACTTTTTCCATGCCAGGTTCTTATTGAAGAAAATCCACTTGATTGAGGCACCGTAATTTAAGGGTTGAGAAAGTTCTCCTCCTCTGGTTTCCTTTTGTCAAGTTTGAGGTAATTAGTTTTAGTAACTGAGTCATTCAATACAATGAACAGAACCTATATAGTTGTGACAACTAAACTACAGCTTTGCTGTACATTTATTTCTATCTCTGAATGGCAAATACCTCTAAAAGTTCTTTAATGATTCTTCAACCGAATATGATATATTTTTTCACTTTAAGTTGATAATATTGTTTGAAAATATACCGTTACTTTATTATGAACAGAATCCATTCTCACCCCTCCTTATCTCCATATCTATCCTGAAGGAGTTGCTCTTATTATCTCATGGCCTACAATTTAGCATAAATAAGGAAATCAGTGTACTCCACGGACCGTAAACTCGATTTTTTTATCCTTCTGTTCAACTTTTTCCATGCCGGGTCCTTATTAAAGAAAATCCACTTGATTGAGGCACCGTAATTGAAAAGTTGAGGCAGCTTGTCTCCTCCTCTGGTTTCCTTTTGTCAAGTTTGAGGTAAATATTTTTAGTAACTGAGTCATTCAATACAATGAACCGTACCTATATAGTTGTGACAACTAAACTACAGCCTTGCTGTACATTTATTTCTGTCAATGAATAGAAATACCTTTAAAAGGTCTTTAATGAATTCTGCAACCGTATATGTCATATTTTTTCACTTTAAGTTGATGATATTGTTTGAAAATATACTGTTTTATTAATTATAAAAAGAAACCATTCTTACCTCTCCTTATCTCCATATCTATCCTGAAAGAGTTGCTCTTATTATCTCATGGCCTATAATTAAGCATAAATAAGGAATTCAGTGTACTCCACGGACTGTAATTTTGATATTTTTCTATGCTTCCGTTCAAATTTTTCCATGCCAGGTTCTTATTGAAGAAAATCCACTTGATTGAGGCACCGTAATTTAAGGGTTCAGGCAGGTTGTCTCCTCCTCTGGTTTCCTTTTGTCAAGTTTGAGGTAAATATTTTTAGTAACTGAGTCATTCAATACAATGAACCGTACCTATATAGTTGTGACAACTACACTACAGCTTTGCTGTACATTTATTACTGTCAATGAATGGCAAATACCTCTAAAAGTTCTTTAATGTCTCTTCAACCGAATATGACATATTTTTTCACTTTAAGTAGATGATATTGTTTGAAAATATACCGTTACTTTATTATAAACAGAAACCATTCTCACCTCTCCTTATGTCCATATCTATCCTGAAGGAGTTGCTCTTATTATCTCATAGCCTACAATTTAGCATAAATGAGGAAATCAGTGTTCTCCACGGAACGTAAACTCGATTTTTTTATGCTTCTGTTCAACTTTTTCCATGCCGGGTTCTTATTGAAGAAAATCCACTTGATTGAGGCACCGTAATTTAAGGGTTGAGACAGCTTGTCTCCTCCTCTGGTTTCCTTTTGTCAAGTTTGAGGTAATTACTTTTAGTAACTGAGTCATTCATACAATGAACAGAACGTATATAGTTGTGACAACTAAACTACAGCTTTGCTCTACATTTATTTCTGTCAATGATGGCAAATACCTTTAAAAGGTCTTTAATGAATTCTGCAACCGTATATGTCATATTTTTTCACTTTAAGTGGATGATATTGTTTGAAAATATACCGTTACTTTATTATAAACAGAAACCATTCTCACCTCTCCTTATGTCCATATCTATCGTGAAAGAGTTCCTCTTATTATCTCATGGCCTACAATTTAGCATAAAAAAGGAAATTAGTGTACTCCACGGACTGTAAACTCGATTTTTTTTAATGCTTCCGTTAGACTTTTTCCATGCCAGGTTCTTATTGAAGAAAATCCACTTGATTGAGGCACCGTAATTTAAGGGATGAGACAGCTTGTCTCCTCCTCTGGTTTCCTTCTGTCAAGTTTGAGGTTATTATTTTTAGTAACTGAGTCATTCAATACAACAACAGTACATATATTGTTGTAACAACTAAACTACAGCTTTGCTGTACATTTATTTCTGTCTCTGAATGGCAAATACCTCTCAAAGTTCTTATGAATTCTGCGACCGAAGATGTCATATTTTTTCACTTTAAATTGATAATATTGTTTGAAAATGTACTCTTACTTTATTATAAACAGAATCCATTCTTACCTCTCCTTATCTTCATATCTATCCTGAAAGAGTTGCTCTTATTATCTCATGGCCTACAAATTAGCATAAATAAGGAAATCAGTGTACTCCACTGACTGTAAACTCGAACTTTTTTCATTTTGCTATTCAACTTCCGCTATGCCAGGTTCTTATTGAAGAAAATCCACTTGATTGAGGCACCGTAATTTAAGGGTTCAGGCAGCTTGTCTCCTCCTCTGGTTTCCTTTTGTCAAGTTTGAGGTAATTACTTTTAGTAACTGAGTCATTCAATAGAATGAACAGAACGTATATAGTTGTGACAACTAAACTACAGCTTTGCTCTACATTTATTTCTGTCAATGATGGCAAATACCTTTAAAAGGTCTTTAATGAATTCTGTAACAGTATATGTCATATTTATTCACATTAAGTTGATGATATTGTTTGAAAATATACTGTTATTTTGTTATAAGCAGAAACCATTCTTACCTCTCCTTAACTCCGTATCTATCCTGAAAGAGTTGCTTTTATTATCTCATGGCCTACAATTTAGCATAAATAAAGAAATCAGTGTACTCCACTGACTGTCAACTCGAACTTTTTTCATTTTGCCATTCAACTTCCGCTATGCCAGGTTCTTATTGTCGAAAATCCACTTGATTGAGGCACCGTATTTGAAAAGTTGAGGCAGCTTGTCTCCTCCTCTGGTTTCCTTTTGTCAAGTTGAGGTAATTACTTTTAGTAACTGAGTCATTCAATACAATGAACAGTACCTATATAGTTGTGACAACTAAACTACAGCTTTGCTGTACATTTATTTCTGTCTCTGAATGGAAATACCTTTAAAAGGTATTAAATGAATTCTGCAACCGTATATGTCATTTTTTTTTTACTTTAAGTTGATGATATTGTTTGAAAATATACCGTTACTTTATTATAAACAGAAACCATTCTCACCTCTCCTTATGTCCATATCTATCCTGAAGGAGTTGCTCATATTATCTCATGGCCTACAATTTAGCATAAATAAGGAAATCAGTGTTCTCCACGGATGGTAAACTCGATTTTATTATGCTTCTGTTCAACTTTTTCCATGCCGGGTTCTTATTGAAGAAAATCAACTTAATTGAGGCACCGTAATTTAAGGGTTGAGACAGCTTATCTCCTCCTCTGGTTTCCTTCTGTCAAGTTTGAGGTTTTTATTTTTAGTAACTGAGTCATTCAATACAACAACAGTACATATATTGTTGTAACAACTAAACTACAGCTTTGCTGTACATTTATTTCTGTCTCTGAATGGCAAATACCTCTCAAAGTTCTTATGAATTCTGCGATCGAAGATGCCATATTTTTTCACTTTAAGTTGATAATATTGTTTGAAAATGTACTCTCACTTTATTATAAACAGAATCCATTTTTACCTCTCCTTATCTTTCCTTATCTTCATATCTATCCTAAAAGAGTTGCTCTTATTATCTCATGGCCTACAATTTAGCATAAATAAGGAAATCAGTGTATTCCACGGACTGTAATTTCGATTTAATTCTATGCTTCCTTTCAACTTTTTCCATGCCAGGTTCTTATTGAAGAAAATCCACTTGATTGAGGCACCGTAATTTAAGGGTTCAGGCAGCTTGTTTCCTCCTCTGGTTTCCTTTTGTCAAGTTTGAGGTAATTACTTTTAGTAGCTGAGTCATTCAATACAATGAACAGAGCGTATATAGTTGTGACATCTAAAATACATCTTTGCTTTACATTTATTTCTGTCAATGATGGCAAATACATTTAAAAGGTCTTTAATGAATTCTGCAACCGTATATGTCATATTTTTTCACATTAAGTTGATGATATTGTTTGAAAATATACTGTTATTTTATTATCAGCAGAAACCATTCTTACCTCTCCTTATATCCATATCTATCGTGAAAGAGTTGCTCCTATTATCTCATGGCCTACAATTTAGCATAAATAAGGAAATCAGTGTACTCCACGGACTGTAATTTAGATTTAATTCTATGCTTCCTTTCAACTTTTTCCATGCCAGGTTCTTATTGAAGAAAATCCACTTGATTGAGGCACCGTAATTTAAGGGTTCAGGCAGCTTGTCTCCTCCTCTGGTTTCCTTTTGTCAAGTTTGAGGTAATTACTTTTAGTAACCGAGTCATTCAATACAATGAACAGAGCGTATATAGTTGTGACAACTAAACTACATCTTTGCTTTACATTTATTTCTGTCAATGATGGCAAATACCTTTAAAAGGTCTTTAATGAATTCTGCAACCGTATATGTCATATTTTTTCACATTAAGTTGATGATATTGTTTGAAAATATACTGTTATTTTATTATAAGCAGAAACCATTCTTGCCTCTCCTTATCTCCATATCTATCCTGAAAGAGTTGCTCTTATTATCTCATGGCCTATAATTTAGCATAAATAAAGAAATCAGTGTACTCCACTGACTGTAAACTCGAACTTTTTACATTTTGCCATTCAACTTCCGCAATGCCAGGTTCTTATTGTCGAAAATCCACTTGATTGAGGCACCGTATTTGAAAAGTTGAGGCAGCTTGTCTCCTCCTCTGGTTTCCTTTTGTCAAGTTTGAGGTAAATATTTTTAGTAACTGAGTCATTCAATACAATGAACCGTACCTATATAGTTGTGACAACTAAACTACAGCCTTGCTGTACATTTATTTCTGTCAATGAATGAGAATACCTTTAAAAGGTCTTTAATGAATTCTGCAACCGTGTATGTCATATTTTTTCACTTTAAGTTGATGATATTGTTTGAAAATATACCGTTACTTTATTATAAACAGAAACCATTCTTACCTCTCCTTATCTCGATATCTATCCTGAAAGAGTTGCTCTTATTATCACATTGCCTACAATATAGCATAAATAAGGAAATCAGTGTACTCCACGGACTGTAAACTCGATTTTTTTAATTCTGCCGTTCAACTTTTTCCATGCCTGGTTCTTATTGAAGAAAATCCACTTGATTGAGGCACCGTATTTGAAAAGTTGAGGCAGCTTGTCTCCTCCTCTGGTTTCCTTTTGTCAAGTTTGAGGTAAATATTTTTAGTAACTGAGTCATTCAATACAATGAACCGTACCTATATAGTTGTGACAACTACACTACAGCTTTGCTGTACTTTTTTTACTGTCAATGAATGGCAAATACCTCTAAAAGTTCTTTAATGTCTCTTCAACCGAATATGACATATTTTTTCACTTTAAGTTGATGATATTGTTTGAAAATATACCGTTACTTTATTATAATAAGAAACCATTCTCACCTCTCCTTATGTCCATATCTATCCTGAAGGAGTTGCTCTTATTATCTCATGGCCTACAATTTAGCATAAATACGGAAATCAGTGTTCTCCACGGACCGTAAACTCGATTTTTTTATGCTTCTGTTCAACTTTTTCCATGCCTGGTTCTTATTGAAGAAAATCCACTTGATTGAGGCACCGTAATTTAAGGGTTGAGACAGCGTGTCTCCTCCTCTGGTTTCCTTCTGTCAAGTTTGAGGTTATTATTTTTAGTAACTGAGTCATTCAATACAACAACAGTAGATATATTGTTGTAACAACTAAACTACAGCTTTGCTGTACATTTATTACTGTCAATGAATGGCAAATACCTCTAAAAGTTCTTTAATTTCTCTTCAACCGAATATGACATATTTTTTCACTTTAAGTTGATGATATTGTTTGAAAATATACCGTTACTTTATTATAAACAGAAACCATTCTCACCTCTCCTTATGTCCATATCTATCCTGAAGGAGTTGCTCCTATTATCTCATGGCCTACAATTTAGCATAAATAAGGAAATCAGTGTTCTCCACGGACCGTAAACTCGATTTTTTTATGCTTCTGTTCAACTTTTTCCATGCCGGGTTCTTATTGAAGAAAATCCACTTGATTGAGGCACCGTAATTTAAGGGTTGAGACAGCTTGTCTCCTCCTCTGGTTTTTTTCTGTCAAGTTTGAGGTTATTATTTTTAGTAACTGAGTCATTCAATACAACAACATTACATATATTGTTGTAACAACTAAACTACAGCTTGCTGTACATTTATTTCTGTCTCTGAATGGCAAATACCTCTCAAAGTTCTTATGAATTCTGCGACCGAAGATGTCATATTTTTTCACTTTAAGTTGATAATATTGTTTGAAAATGTACTCTTACTTTATTATAAACAGAATCAATTCTTACCTCTCCTTATCTTCATATCTATCCTGAAAGAGTTGCTCTTATTATCTCATGGCCTACAATTTAGCATAAATAAGGAAATCAGTGTACTCCACGGACTGTAATTTCGATTTTTTTCTATGCTTCCTTTCAACTTTTTCCATGCCAGGTTCTTATTGAAGAAAATCCACTTGATTGAGGCACCTTAATTTAAGGGTTCAGGCAGCTTGTCTCCTCCTCTGGTTTCCTTTTGTCAAGTTTGAGGTAATTACTTTTAGTAACTGAGTCATTCAATACAATGATCAGAACGTATATAGTTGTGACAACTAAACTACAGCTTTGCTCTACATTTATTTCTGTCAAAGATGGCAAATACCTTTAAAAGGTCTTTAATGAATTCTGCAACCGTATATGTCATATTTTTTCACATTAAGTTGATGATATTGTTTGAAAATATACCGTTACTTTATTATAAACAGAAACCATTCTCACCTCTCCTTATGTCCATATCTATCCTGAAAGAGTTGCTCTTATTATCTCATGGCCTACAATTTAGCATAAATAAAGAAATCAGTGTACTCCACTGACTGTAAACTCGAACTTTTATCATTTTGCCATTCAACTTCCGCTATGCCAGGTTCTTATTGTCGAAAATCCACTTGATTGAAGCACCGTATTTGAAAAGTTGAGGCAGCTTGTCTCCTCCTCTGGTTTCCTTTTGTCAAGTTTGAGGTAAATATTTTTAGTAACTGAGTCATTCAATACAATGAACCGTACCTATATAGTTGTGACAACTAAACTACAGCTTTGCTGTAAATTTATTTCTGTCAATAAATGGCAAATACCTTTAAAAGTTCTTTAATGAATTCTGAAGCCTAAAATGTAATATTTTTTCACTTTAAGTTGATGATATTGTTTGAAAATATACTGTTACTTCATTATAAGCAGAAACCATGCTTACCTCTCCTTATCTCAATATCTATCCGGAAAGAGTTGCTCTTATTATCACATTGCCTACAATATAGCATAAATAAGGAAATCAGTGTACTCCACGGACTGTAAACTAGATTTTTTTTAATTCTGCCGTGCAACTTTTTCCATGCCTGGTTCTTATTGAAGAAAATCCACTTGATTGAGGCACCGTAATTTAAGGGATGAGACAGATTGTATCCTCCTCTGGTGTCCTTCTGTCAAGTTTGAGGTTATTATTTATAGTAACTGAGTCATTCAATACAACAACAGTACATATATTGTTGTAACAACTAAACTACAGTTTTGCTGTACATTTATTTCTGTCTCTGAATGGCAAATACCTCTCAATGTTCTTATGAATTCTGCGACCGAAGATGTCATATTTTTTCACTTTAAGTTGATAATATTGTTTGAAAATGTACTCTTACTTTATTATAAGCAGAAACCATTCTTACCTCTCCTTATCTCCATATCTATCCTGAAAGAGTTGCTCTTATTATCTCATGGCCTACAATTTAGCATAAATAAAAAAATCAGTTTACTCCACTGACTGTAAACTCGAACTTTTTTCATTTTGCCATTCAACTTCCGCTATGCCAGGTTCTTATTGTCGAAAATCCACTTGATTGAAGCACCGTATTTGAAAAGTTGAGGCAGCTTGTCTCCTCCTCTGGTTTCCTTTTGTCAAGTTTGAGGTAAATATTTTTAGTAACTGAGTCATTCAATACAATGAACCGTACCTATATAGTTGTGACAACTACACTACAGCTTTGCTGTACATTTATTACTGTCAATTAATGGCAAATACCTCTAAAAGTTCTTTAATGTCTCTTCAACCGAATATGACATATTTTTTCACTTTAAGTTGATGATATTGTTTGAAAATGTACCGTTACATTATTATAAACAGAAACCATTCTCACCTCTCCTTATGTCCATATCTATCCTGAAGGAGTTGCTCTTATTATCTCATGGCCTACAATTTAGCATAAATAAGTAAATCAGTGTTCTCCACGGACCGTAAACTCGATTATTTTATGCTTTTGTTCAACTTTTTCCATGCCGGGTTCTTATTGAAGAAAATCCACTTGATTGAGGCACCGTAATTTAAGGGTTGAGACAGCTTGTCTCCTCCTCTGGTTTCCTTCTGTCAAGTTTGAGGTTATTATTTTTAGTAACTGAGTCATTCAATACAACAACAGTACATATATTGTTGTAACAACTAAACTACAGCTTTGCTGTACATTTATTTCTGTCTCTGAATGGCAAATACGTCTCAATGTTCTTATGAATTCTGCGACCGAAGATGTCATATTTTTTCACTTTAAGTTGATAATATTGTTTGAAAATGTACTCTTACTTTATTATAAACAGAATCCATTCTTACCTCTCCTTATCTTCATATCTATCCTGAAAGAGTTGCTCTTATTATCTCATGGCCTACAATTTAGCATAAATAAGGAAATTAGTGTACTCCACCGAGTGTACATTCGATATTTTTCTATGCTTCCTTTTAACTTTTTCCATGCCAGGTTCTTATTGAAGAAAATCCACTTGATTGAGGCACCGTAATTTAAGGGTTCAGGCAGCTTGTCTCCTCCTCTGGTTTCCTTTTGTCAAGTTTGAGGAAATTACTTTTAGTACCCGAGTCATTCAATACAATGAAAAGAGCGTATATAGTTGTGACAACTAAACTACATCTTTGCTTTACATTTATTTCTGTCAATGATGGCAAATAATTTTAAAAGGTCTTTAATGAATTCTGCAACCGTATATGTCATATTTTTTCACATTAAGTTGATGATATTGTTTGAAAATATACTGTTATTTTATTATAAGCAGAAACCATTCTTACCTCTCCTTATCTCCATATCTATCCTGAAAGAGTTGCTCTTATTATCTCATGGCCTACAATTTAGCATAAATAAAGAAATCAGTGTACTCCACTGACTGTAAACTCGAACTTTTTTCATTTTGCCATTCAACTTCCGCTATGCCAGGTTCTTATTGTCGAAAATCCACTTGATTGAGGCACCGTATTTGAAAAGTTGAGGCAGCTTGTCTCCTCCTCTGGTTTCCTTTTGTCAAGTTTGAGGTAAATATTTTTAGTAACCGAGTCATTCAATACAATGAACCGTACCTATATAGTTGTGACAACTAAACTACAGCCTTGCTGTACATTTATTTCTGTCAATGAATGAAAATACCCTTAAAAGGTCTTTAATGAATTATGCAACCGTGTATGTCATATTTTTTCACTTTAAGTTGATGATATTGTTTGAAAATATTCCGTTACTTTATTATAAACAGAAACCATTCTTACCTCTCCTTATCTCGATATCTATCCTGAAAGAGTTGCTCTTATTATCACATTGCCTACAATATAGCATAAATAAGGAAATCAGTGTACTCCACGGACTGTAAACTCGATTTTTTTTAATTCTGCCGTTCAACTTTTTCCATGCCTGGTTCTTATTGAAGAAAATCCACTTGATTGAGGCACCGTAATTTAAGGGATGAGACAGATTGTATCCTCCTCTGGTGTCCTTCTGTCAAGTTTGAGGTTATTATTTATAGTAACTGAGTCATTCAATACAACAACAGTACATATATTGTTGTAACAACTAAACTACAGTTTTGCTGTACATTTATTTCTGTCTCTGAATGGCAAATACCTCTCAATGTTCTTATGAATTCTGCGACCGAAGATGTCATATTTTTTCACTTTAAGTTGATGATATTGTTTGAAAATATACCGTTACTTTATTATAAACAGAAACCATTCTTACCTCTCCTTATCTCCATATCTATCCTGAAAGAGTTGCTCTTATTATCACATTGCCTACAATTTAGCATAAATAAGGAAATCAGTGTTCTCCACGGACCGTAAACTAGATTTTTTTATGCTTCTGTTAAACCTTTTCCATGCCGGGTTCTTATTGAAGAAAATCCACTTGATTGAGGCACCGTAATTTAAGGGTTGAGACAGCTTGTCTCCTCCTCTGGTTTACTTCTGTCAAGTTTGAGGTTATTATTTTTAGTAACTGAGTCATTCAATACAACAACAGTACATATATTGTTGTAACAACTAAACTACAGCTTTGCTGTACATTTATTTCTGTCAACGAATGAAAATACCTTTAAAAGGTCTTTAATGAATTCTGCAACCGTGTATGTCATATTTTTTCACTTTAAGTTGATGATATTGTTTGAAAATATACCGTTACTTTATTATAAACAGAAACCATTCTTTCCTCTCCTTATCTCGATATCTATCCTGAAAGAGTTGCTCTTATTATCACATTGCCTACAATATAGCATAAATAAGGAAATCAGTGTACTCCACGGACTGTAAACTCGATTTTTTTTAATTCTTCCGTTCAACTTTTTCCATGCCTGGTTCTTATTGAAGAAAATCCACTTGATTGAGGCACCGTATTTGAAAAGTTGAGGCAGCTTGTCTCCTCCTCTGGTTTCCTTTTGTCAAGTTTGAGGTAATTACTTTTAGTAACTGAGTCATTCAATACAATGAACAGAACGGTTATACTTGTGACAACTAAACTACAGCTTTGCTCTACATTTATTTCAGTCAATGATGGCAAATACCTTTAAAAGGTCTTTAATGAATTCTGCAACCGTATATGTCATATTTTTTCACTTTAAGTGGATGATATTGTTTGAAAATATACCGTTAATTTATTATAAACAGAAACCATTCTCACCTCTCCTTATGTCCATATCTATCCTGAAGGAGTTGCTCTTATTATCTCATGGCCTACAATTTAGCATAAATAAAGAAATCAGTGTACTCCACTGACTGTAAACTCGAACTTTTTTCATTTTGCCATTCAACTTCCGCTATGCCAGGTTCTTATTGTCGAAAATCCACTTGATTGAGGCACCGTATTTGAAAAGTTGAGGCAGCTTGTCTCCTCCTCTGGTTTCCTTTTGTCAAGTTTGAGGTAAATATTTTTAGTAACTTAGTCATTCAATACAATGAACCGTACCTATATAGTTGTGACAACTAAACTACAGCTTTGCTGTACATTTATTTCTGTCAATGAATGGAAATACCTTTAAAAGGTCTAATGAATTCTGCAACCGTATATGTCATATTTTTTCACTTTAAGTTGATAATATTGTTTGAAAATGTACTCTTACTTTATTATAAACAGAATCCATTCTTAACTCTCCTTATCTCCATATCTATCCTGAAGGAGTTGCTCTTATTATCTCATGGCCTACAATTTAGCATAAATAAGGAAATTAGTGTACTCCACGGACTGTAATTTCGATATTTTTCTATGCTTCTTTCAACTTTTTCCATGCTTCCTTTCAACTTTTTCCATGCCAGGTTCTTATTGAAGAAAATCTACTTGATTGAGGCACCGTAATTTAAGGGTTCAGGCAGCTTGTCTCCTCCTCTCGGTTCCTTTTGTCAAGTTTGAGGTAATTACTTTTAGTAACTGAGTCATTCAATACAATGAACAGAGCGTATATAGTTGTGACAACTAAACTACATCTTTGCTTTACATTTATTTCTGTCAATGATGGCAAATACTTTTAAAAGGTCTTTAATGAATTCTTCAACCGTATATGTCATATTTTTTCACATTAAGTTGATGATATTGTTTGAAAATATACTGTTATTTTATTATAAGCAGAAACCATTCTTACCTCTCCTTATCTCCATATCTATCCTTAAAGAGTTGCTCTTATTATCTAATGGCCTACAATTTAGCAAAAATAAATAAATCAGTGTACTCCACTGACTGTAAACTCGAACTTTTTACATTATGCCATTCAACTTCCGCTATGCCAGGTTCCTATTGTCGTAAATCCACTTGATTGAGGCACCGTATTTGAAAAGTTGAGGCAGCTTGTCTCCTCCTCTGGTTTCCTTTTGTCAAGTTTGAGGTAAATATTTTTAGTAACTGAGTCATTCAATACAATGAACCGTACCTATATAGTTGTGACAACTAAACTACAGCCTTGCTGTACATTTATTTCTGTCAATGAATGAAAATACCTTTAAAAGGTCTTTAATGAATTCTGCAACCGTGTATGTCATATTTTTTCACTTTAAGTTGATGATATTGTTTGAAAGTATACCGTTACTTTATTATAAACAGAAACCATTCTTACCTCTCCTTATCTCGATATCTATCCTGAAAGAGTTGCTCTTATTATCACATTGCCTACAATATAGCATAAATAAGGAAATCAGTGTACTCCACGGACTGTAAACTCGATTTTTTTTAATTCTTCCGTTCAACTTTTTCCATGCCTGGTTCTTATTGAAGAAAATCCACTTGATTGAGGCACCGTATTTGAAAAGTTGAGGCAGCTTGTCTCCTCCTCTGGTTTCCTTTTGTCAAGTTTGAGGTAAATATTTTTAGTAACTGAGTCATTCAATACAATGAACCGTACCTATATAGTTGTGACAACTACACTACAGCTTTGCTGTACATTTATTACTGTCAATTAATGGCAAATACCTCTAAAAGTTCTTTAATGTCTCTTCAACCGAATATGACATATTTTTTCACTTTAAGTTGATGATATTGTTTGAAAATATACCGTTACTTTATTATAAACAGAAACCATTCTCACCTCTCCTTATGTCCATATCTATCCTGAAGGAGTTGCTCTTATTATCTCATGGCCTACAATTTAGCATAAATAAGGAAACCAGTGTTCTCCACGGACCGTAAACTCGATTTTTTTATGCTTCTGTTCAACTTTTTCCATGCCGGGTTCTTATTGAAGAAAATCCACTTGATTGAGGCACCGCAATTTAAGGGTTGAGACAGCTTGTCTCCTCCTCTGGTTTCCTTCTGTCAAGTTTGAGGTTATTATTTTTAGTAACTGAGTCATTCAATACAACAACAGTACATATATTGTTGTAACAACTAAACTACAGCTTTGCTGTACATTTATTTCTGTCTCTGAATGGCAAATACCTCTCAAGTTCTTATGAATTCTGCGACCGAAGATTTTATATTTTTTCACTTTAAGTTGATAATATGGTTTGAAAATGTACTCTTACTTTATTATAAACGAAATCCATTCTTACCTCTCCTTATCTTCATATCTATCCTGAAAGAGTTGCTCTTATTATCTCATGGCCTACAATTTAGCATAAATAAGGAAATCAGTGTACTCCACGGACTGTAATTTCGATTTTTTTCTATGCTTCCTTTCAACTTTTTCCATGCCAGGTTCTTATTGAAGAAAATCCACTTGATTGAGGCACCGTAATTTAAGGGTTCAGGCAGCTTGTCACCTCCTCTGGTTTCCTTTTGTCAAGTTTGAGGTAATTACTATTAGTAACTGAGTCATTCAATACAATGAACAGAACGTATATAGTTTAGACAACTAAACTACAGCTTTGCTCTACATTTATTTCTGTCAATGATGGCAAATACCTTTAAAAGGTCTTTAATGAATTCTGCAACCGTATATGTCATATTTTTTCACTTTAAGTGGATGATATTGTTTGAAAATATACCGTTACTTTATTATAAACAGAAACCATTCTCACCTCTCCTTATGTCCATATCTATCCTGAAGGAGTTGCTCTTATTATCTCATGGCCTACAATTTAGCGTAAATAAAGAAATCAGTGTACTCCACTGACTGTAAACTCGAACTTTTATCATTTTGCCATTCAACTTCCGCTATGCCAGGTTCTTAATGTCGAAATTCCACTTGATTGAGGCACCATATTTGAGAAGTTGAGGAGGCTTGTCTTCTCCTCTGGATTCCTTTTGTCAAGTTGAGGTAATTACTTTTAGTAACTGAGTCATCCAATACAATGAACAGTACCTATATAGTTGTGACAACTAAACTACAGCTTTGCTGTACATTTATTTCTGTCTCTGAATGGAAATACCTTTAAAAGGTATTAAATGAATTCTGCATCCGTACATGTCATATGTTTTCACTTTAAGTTATAATATTGTTTGAAAATATACTGTTATTTCATTATAAGCAGAAACCATTCTTACCACTCCTTATCTCCATATCTATCCTGAAAGAGTTGCTCTTATTATCTAATGGCCTACAATTTAGCATAAATAAGGAAATCAGTGTACTCCACGGACTGTAATTTTGATATTTTTCTATGCTTCCGTTCAAATTTTTCCATGCCAGGTTCTTATTGAAGAAAATCCACTTGATTGAGGTACCGTAATTTAAGAGTTGAGGCAGCTTGCCTCCTCATGTGGTTTCCTTTTGTCAAGTTTTGGTAATTACTTTAAGTAACTGAGTCATTCAATACAATAAACAGTACCTATATAGTTGTGACAACTAAACTACAGCTTTGCTGTACATTTATTTCTGTCAATGAATGGAAATACCTTTAAAATGTCTTTAATGAATTCTGCAACCGTATATGTCATATTTTTCACTTTAAGTTGATGATATTGTTTGAAAATATACTGTTTTATTAATTATAAAAAGAAACCATTCTTACCTCTCCTTATCTCCATATCTATCCTGAAAGAGTTGCTCTTATTATCTCAGGGCCTACAGTATAGAATAAATAAAGAAATCAGTGGACTCCACTGACTGTAAACTCAATCTTCTATCATTGTGCCATTCAACTTCCGCCATGCCAGGTTCTTATTGTAGAAAATCCTCTTGATTGAGGCACCGTAATTTAAGGGTTGAGGCAGCTTGTCTCCTCCTCTGGTTTCCTTTTGTCAAGTTGAGGTAATTACTTTTAGTAACTGAGTCATTCAATAAAATGAACAGAACGTATATAGTTGTGGCAACTAAACTACAGCTTTGCTGAACATTTATTTCTGTCAATGAATGGAAATACCTTTAAAAGGTCTTTAATGAATTCTGCAACCGTATATGTCATATTTTTTCACTTTAAGTTTATGATGTTGTTTGAAAATATACCGTTACTTTATTATAAACAGAAACCATTCTTACCTCTCCTTATCTCGATATCTATCCTGAAAAAGTTGCTCTTATTATCACATTGCCTACAATATAGCATAAATAAGGAAATCAGTGTACTCCACGGACTGTAAACTAGATTTTTTTTAATTCTGCCGTGCAACTTTTTCCATGCCTTGTTCTTATTGAAGAAAATCCACCTGATTGAGGCACCGTAATTTAAGGGATGAGACAGATAGTATCCTCCTCTGGTGTCCTTCTGTCAAGTTTGAGGTTATTATTTATAGTAACTGAGTCATTCAATACAACAACAGTACATATATTGTTGTAACAACTAAACTACAGTTTTGCTGTACATTTATTTCTGTCTCTGAATGGCAAATACCTCTCAATGTTCTTATGAATTCTGCGACCGAAGATGTCATATTTTTTCACTTTAAGTTGATAATATTGTTTGAAAATGTACTCTTACTTTATTATAAACAGAATCCATTCTTACCTCTCCTTATCTTCATATCTATCCTGAAAGAGTTGCTCTTATTATCTCATGGCCTACAATATAGCATAAATAAGGAAATCAGTGTACTCCACCGAGTGTACATTCGATATTTTTCTATGCTTCCTTTCAACTTTTTCCATGCCAGGTTCTTATTGAAGAAAATCCACTTGAATGAGGCACCGTAATTTAAGGGTTCAGGCAGCTTGTCTCCTCCTCTGGTTTCCTTTTGTCAAGTTTGAGGTAATTACTTTTAGTACCTGAGTCATTCAATACAATGAAAAGAGCGTATATAGTTGTGACAACTAAACTACATCTTTGCTTTACATTTATTTCTGTCAATGATGGCAAATACCTTTAGAAGGTCTTTAATGAATTCTGCAACCGTATATGTCATATTTTTTCACATTAAGTTGATGATATTGTTTGAAAATATACTGTTATTTTATTATAAGCAGAAACCATTCTTACCTCTCCTTATCTCCATATCTATCCTGAAAGAGTTGCTCTTATTATCTCATGGCCTACAATTTAGCATAAATAAAAAAATCAGTGTACTCCACTGACTGTAAACTCGAACTTTTTTCATTTTGCCATTCAACTTCCGCTATGCCAGGTTCTTACTGTCGAAAATCCACTTGATTGAAGCACCGTATTTGAAAAGTTGAGGCAGCTTGTCTCCTCCTCTGGTTTCCTTTTGTCAAGTCTGAGGAAAATATTTTTAGTAACTGAGTCATTCAATACAATGAACCGTACCTATATAGATGTGACAACTAAACTACAGCTTTGCTGTACATTTATTTCAGTCAAAGAATGGCAAATACCTTTAAAAGTTCTTTAATGTCTCTTCAACCGAATATGACATATTTTTTCACTTTAAGTTGATGATATTGTTTGAAAATATACCGTTACTTTATTATAAACAGAAACCATTCTCACCTCTCCTTATGTCCATATCTATCCTGAAGGAGTTGCTCTTATTATATCATGGCCTACAATTTAGCATAAATAAGGAAATCAGTGTTCTCCACGGACCGTAAACTAGATTTTTTTATGCTTCTGTTCAACCTTTTCCATGCCGGGTTCTTATTGAAGAAAATCCACTTGATTGAGGCACCGTAATTTAAGGGTTGAGACAGCTTGTCTCCTCCTCTGGTTTACTTCTGTCAAGTTTGAGGTTATTATTTTTAGTAACTGAGTCATTCAATACAACAACAGTACATATATTGTTGTAACAACTAAACTACAGCTTTCCTGTACATTTATTTCTGTCTCTGAATGGCAAATACCTCTCAAAGTTCTTATGAATTCTGCGACCGAAGATGTCATATTTTTTCACTTTAAGTTGATAATATTGTTTGAAAATCTACTCTTACTTTATTATAAACAGAATCAATTCTTACCTCTCCTTATCTTCATATCTATCCTGAAAGAGTTGCTCTTATTATCTCATGGCCTACAATTTAGCATAAATAAGGAAATCAGTGTACTCCACGGACTGTAATTTCGATATTTTTCTATGCTTCCTTTCAACTTTTTCCATGCCAGGTTCTTATTGAAGAAAATCCACTTGATTGAGGTACCGTAATTTAAGGGTTCAGGCAGCTTGTCTCCTCCTCTGGTTTCCTTTTGTCAAGTTTGAGGTAATTACTTTTAGTAACTGAGTCATTCAATACAAAGAACAGAACGTATATACTTGTGACAACTAAACTACAGCTTTGCTCTACATTTATTTCAGTCAATGATGGCAAATACCTTTAAAAGGTCTTTAATGAATTCTGCAACCGTATATGTCATATTTTTTCACTTTAAGTGGATGATATTGTTTGAAAATATACCGTTAATTTATTATAAACAGAAACCATTCTCACCTCTCCTTATGTCCATATCTATCCTGAAGGAGTTGCTCTTATTATCTCATGGCCTACAATTTAGCATAAATAAAGAAATCAGTGTACTCCACTGACTGTAAACTCGAACTTTTTTCATTTTGCCATTCAACTTCCGCTATGCCAGGTTCTTATTGTCGAAAATCCACTTGATTGAGGCACCGTATTTGAAAAGTTGAGGCAGCTTGTCTCCTCCTCTGGTTTCCTTTTGTCAAGTTTGAGGTAAATATTTTTAGTAACTTAGTCATTCAATACAATGAACCGTACCTATATAGTTGTGACAACTAAACTACAGCTTTGCTGTACATTTATTTCTGTCAATGAATGGAAATACCTTTAAAAGGTCTAATGAATTCTGCAACCGTATATGTCATATTTTTTCACTTTAAGTTGATAATATTGTTTGAAAATGTACTCTTACTTTATTATAAACAGAATCCATTCTTAACTCTCCTTATCTCCATATCTATCCTGAAGGAGTTGCTCTTATTATCTCATGGCCTACAATTTAGCATAAATAAGGAAATTAGTGTACTCCACGGACTGTAATTTCGATATTTTTCTATGCTTCTTTCAACTTTTTCCATGCTTCCTTTCAACTTTTTCCATGCCAGGTTCTTATTGAAGAAAATCTACTTGATTGAGGCACCGTAATTTATGGGTTCAGGCAGCTTGTCTCCTCCTCTCGGTTCCTTTTGTCAAGTTTGAGGTAATTACTTTTAGTAACTGAGTCATTCAATACAATGAACAGAGCGTATATAGTTGTGACAACTAAACTACATCTTTGCTTTACATTTATTTCTGTCAATGATGGCAAATACCTTTAAAAGGTCTTTAATGAATTCTTCAACCGTATATGTCATATTTTTTCACATTAAGTTGATGATATTGTTTGAAAATATACTGTTATTTTATTATAAGCAGAAACCATTCTTACCTCTCCTTATCTCCATATCTATCCTGAAAGAGTTGCTCTTATTATCTAATGGCCTACAATTTAGCAAAAATAAATAAATCAGTGTACTCCACTGACTGTAAACTCGAACTTTTTACATTTTGCCATTCAACTTCCGCTATGCCAGGTTCCTATTGTCGTAAATCCACTTGATTGAGGCACCGTATTTGAAAAGTTGAGGCAGCTTGTCTCCTCCTCTGGTTTCCTTTTGTCAAGTTTGAGGTAAATATTTTTAGTAACTGAGTCATTCAATACAATGAACCGTACCTATATAGTTGTGACAACTAAACTACAGCCTTGCTGTACATTTATTTCTGTCAATGAATGAAAATACTTTTAAAAGGTCTTTAATGAATTCTGCAACCGTGTATGTCATATTTTTTCACTTTAAGTTGATGATATTGTTTGAAAATATACCGTTACTTTATTATAAACAGAAACCATTCTTACCTCTCCTTATCTCGATATCTATCCTGAAAGAGTTGCTCTTATTATCACATTGCCTACAATATAGCATAAATAAGGAAATCAGTGTACTCCACGGACTGTAAACTCGATTTTTTTTAATTCTTCCGTTCAACTTTTTCCATGCCTGGTTCTTATTGAAGAAAATCCACTTGATTGAGGCACCGTATTTGAAAAGTTGAGGCAGCTTGTCTCCTCCTCTGGTTTCCTTTTGTCAAGTTTGAGGTAAATATTTTTAGTAACTGAGTCATTCAATACAATGAACCGTACCTATATAGTTGTGACAACTACACTACAGCTTTGCTGTACATTTATTACTGTCAATTAATGGCAAATACCTCTAAAAGTTCTTTAATGTCTCTTCAACCGAATATGACATATTTTTTCACTTTAAGTTGATGATATTGTTTGAAAATATACCGTTACTTTATTATAAACAGAAACCATTCTCACCTCTCCTTATGTCCATATCTATCCTGAAGGAGTTGCTCTTATTATCTCATGGCCTACAATTTAGCATAAATAAGGAAATCAGTGTTCTCCACGGACCGTAAACTCGATTTTTTTATGCTTCTGTTCAACTTTTTCCATGCCGGGTTCTTATTGAAGAAAATCCACTTGATTGAGGCACCGTAATTTAAGGGTTGAGACAGCTTGTCTCCTCCTCTGGTTTCCTTCTGTCAAGTTTGAGGTTATTATTTTTAGTAACTAAGTCATTCAATACAACAACAGTACATATATTGTTGTAACAACTAAACTACAGCTTTGCTGTACATTTATTTCTGTCTCTGAATGGCAAATACCTCTCAAGTTCTTATGAATTCTGCGACCGAAGATGTCATATTTTTTCACTTTAAGTTGATAATATTGTTTGAAAATGTACTCTTACTTTATTATAAACGGAATCCATTCTTACCTCTCCTTATCTTCATATCTATCCTGAAAGAGTTGCTCTTATTATCTCATGGCCTACAATTTAGCATAAATAAGGAAATCAGTGTACTCCACGGACTGTAATTTCGATTTTTTTTGAATGCTTCCTTTCAACTTTTTCCATGCCAGGTTCTTATTGAAGAAAATCCACTTGATTGAGGCACCGTAATTTAAGGGTTCAGGCAGCTTGTCACCTCCTCTGGTTTCCTTTTGTCAAGTTTGAGGTAATTACTATTAGTAACTGAGTCATTCAATACAATGAACAGAACGTATATAGTTGTGACAACTAAACTACAGCTTTGCTCTACATTTATTTCTGTCAATGATGGCAAATACCTTTAAAAGGTCTTTAATGAATTCTGCAACCGTATATGTCATATTTTTTCACTTTAAGTGGATGATATTGTTTGAAAATATACCGTTACTTTATTATAAACAGAAACCATTCTCACCCTTCCTTATGTCCATATCTATCCTGAAGGAGTTGCTCTTTTTATCTCATGGCCTACAATTTAGCATAAATAAAGAAATCAGTGTACTCCACTGACTGTAAACTCGAACTTTTATCATTTTGCCATTCAACTTCCGCTATGCCAGGTTCTTAATGTCGAAAATCCACTTGATTGAGGCACCATATTTGAGAAGTTGAGGAGGCTTGTCTTCTCCTCTGGTTTCCTTTTGTCAAGTTGAGGTTATTACTTTTAGTAACTGAGTCATTCAATACAATGAACAGTACCTATATAGTTGTGACAACTAAACTACAGCTTTGCTGTACATTTATTTCTGTCTCTGAATGGAAATACCTTTAAAAGGTATTAAATGAATTCTGCAACCGTATATGTCATATGTTTTCACTTTAAGTTATAATATTGTTTGAAAATATACTGTTATTTCATTATAAGCAGAAACCATTCGTACCTCTCCTTATCTCCATATCTATCCTGAAAGAGTTGCTCTTATTATCTCATGGCCTACAATTTAGCATAAATAAGGAAATCAGTGTACTCCACGGACTGTAATTTTGATATTTTTCTTTGCTTCCGTTCAAATTTTTCCATGCCAGGTTCTTAGTGAAGAAAATCCACTTGATTGAGGTACCGTAATTTAAAAGTTGAGGCAGCTTGCCTCCTCCTCTGGTTTCCTTTTGTCAAGTTTTGGTAATTACTTTAAGTAACTGAGTCATTCAATACAATAAACAGTACCTATATAGTTGTGACAACTAAACTACAGCTTTGCTGTACATTTATTTCTGTCAATGAATGGAAATACCTTTTATATGTCTTTAATGAATTCTGCAACCGTATATGTCATATTTTTCACTTTAAGTTGATGATATTGTTTGAAAATATACTGTTTTATTAATTATAAAAAGAAACCATTCTTACCTCGCCTTATCTCCATATCTATCCTGAAAGAGTTGCTCTTATTATCTCAGGGCCTACAGTATAGAATAAATAAAGAAATCAGTGGACTCCACTGACTGTAAACTCGATCTTCTATCATTGTGCCATTCAACTTCCGCCATGCCAGGTTCTTATTGTAGAAAATCCTCTTGATTGAGGCACCGTAATTTAAGGGTTGAGGCAGCTTGTCTCCTCCTCTGGTTTCCTTTTGTCAAGTTGAGGTAATTACTTTTAGTAACTGAGTCATTCAATAAAATGAACAGTACCTATATAGTTGTGACAACTAAACTACAGCTATGCTGTGCATTTATTTCTGTCAATAAATGGAAATACCTTTAAAAGGTCTTTAATGAATTCTGCAACCGTATATGTGATATTTTTTCACTTTAAGTTGATAATATTGTTTGAAAATATACTGTTACTTCATTATAAGCAGAAACCATGCTTACCTCTCCTTATCTCCATATCTATCGTGAAAGAGTTGCTCTTATTATCTAATGGCCTACAATTTAGTATAAATAAAGAAATCAGTGTACTCCACGGACTGTAAACTCGATTTTTTTTATTCTTCCGTTCAACTTTTTCCGTGCCAGGTTCTTATTGAAGAAAATCCACTTGATTGAGGAACCGTAATTTAAGGGTTGAGGCAGCTTGTCTCCTCCTCTGGTTTCCTTTTGTCAAGTTTGAGGTAATTACTTTTAGTAACTGAGTCATTCAATACAATGAACAGAACGTATATAGTTGTGGCAACTAAACTACAGCTTTGCTGAACATTTATTTCTGTCAATGAATGGAAATACCTTTAAAAGGTCTTTAATGAATTCTGCAACCGTATATGTCATATTTTTTCACTTTAAGTTTATGATGTTGTTTGAAAATATACCGTTACTTTATTATAAACAGAAACCATTCTTACCTCTCCTTATCTCGATATCTATCCTGAAAAAGTTGCTCTTATTATCACATTGCCTACAATATAGCATAAATAAGGAAATCAGTGTACTCCACGGACTGTAAACTCGATTTTTTTTATTTCTGCCGTGCAACTTTTTCCATGCCTGGTTCTTATTGAAGAAAATCCACTTGATTGAGGCACCGTAATTTAAGGGATGAGACAGATTGTATCCTCCTCTGGTGTCCTTCTGTCAAGTTTGAGGTTATTATTTATAGTAACTGAGTCATTCAATACAACAACAGTACATATATTGTTGTAACAACTAAACTACAGTTTTGCTGTACATTTATTTCTGTCTCTGAATGGCAAATACCTCTATGTTCTTATGAATTCTGCGACCGAAGATGTCATATTTTTTCACTTTGAGTTGATAATATTGTTTGAAAATGTACCCTTACTTTATTATAAACAGAATCCATTCTTACATCTCCTTATCTTCATATCTATCCTGAAAGAGTTGCTCTTATTATCTCATGGCCTACAATATAGCATAAATAAGGAAATCAGTGTACTCCACCGAGTGTACATTCGATATTTTTCTATGCTTCCTTTCAACTTTTTTCATGCCAGGTTCTTATTGAAGAAAATCCACTTGATTGAGGTACCGTAATTTAAGGGTTCAGGCAGCTTGTCTCCTCCTCTGGTTTCCTTTTGTCAAGTTTGAGGTAATTACTTTTAGTAACTGAGTCATTCAATACAATGAACAGAACGTATATACTTGTGACAACTAAACTACAGCTTTGCTCTACATTTATTTCAGTCAATGATGGCAAATTCCTTTAAAAGGTCTTTAATGAATTCTGCAACCGTATATGTCATATTTTTTCACCTTAAGTGGATGATATATTTTGAAAATATACCGTTACTTTATTATAAACAGAAACCATTCTCACCTCTCCTTATGTCCATATCTATCCTGAAGGAGTTGCTCTTATTATCTCATGGCCTACAATTTAGCATAAATAAAGAAATCAGTGTACTCCACTGACTGTAAACTCGAACTTTTTTCATTTTGCCATTCAACTTCCGCTATGCCAGGTTCTTATTGTCGAAAATCCACTTGATTGAGGCACCGTATTTGAAAAGTTGAGGCAGCTTGTCTCCTCCTCTGGTTTCCTTTTGTCAAGTTTGAGGTAAATATTTTTAGTAACTTAGTCATTCAATACAATGAACCGTACCTATATAGTTGTGACAACTAAACTACAGCTTTGCTGTACATTTATTTCTGTCAATGAATGGAAATACCTTTAAAAGGTCTAATGAATTCTGCAACCGTATATGTCATATTTTTTCACTTTAAGTTGATAATATTGTTTGAAAATGTACTCTTACTTTATCATAAACAGAATCCATTCTTAACTCTCCTTATCTCCATATCTATCCTGAAGGAGTTGCTCTTATTATCTCATGGCCTACAATTTAGCATAAATAAGGAAATTAGTGTACTCCACGGACTGTAATTTCGATATTTTTCTATGCTTCTTTCAACTTTTTCCATGCTTCCTTTCAACTTTTTCCATGCCAGGTTCTTATTGAAGAAAATCTACTTGATTGAGGCACCGTAATTTAAGGGTTCAGGCAGCTTGTCTCCTCCTCTCGGTTCCTTTTGTCAAGTTTGAGGTAATTACTTTTAGTAACTGAGTCATTCAATACAATGAACAGAGCGTATATAGTTGTGACAACTAAACTACATCTTTGCTTTACATTTATTTCTGTCAATGATGGCAAATACTTTTAAAAGGTCTTTAATGAATTCTTCAACCGTATATGTCATATTTTTTCACATTAAGTTGATGATATTGTTTGAAAATATACTGTTATTTTATTATAAGCAGAAACCATTCTTACCTCTCCTTATCTCCATATCTATCCTGAAAGAGTTGCTCTTATTATCTAATGGCCTACAATTTAGCAAAAATAAATAAATCAGTGTACTCCACTGACTGTAAACTCGAACTTTTTACATTTTGCCATTCAACTTCCGCTATGCCAGGTTCCTATTGTCGTAAATCCACTTGATTGAGGCACCGTATTTGAAAAGTTGAGGCAGGTTGTCTCCTCCTCTGGTTTCCTTTTGTCAAGTTTGAGGTAAATATTTTTAGTAACTGAGTCATTCAATACAATGAACCGTACCTATATAGTTGTGACAACTAAACTACAGCCTTGCTGTACATTTATTTCTGTCAATGAATGAAAATATCTTTAAAAGGTCTTTAATGAATTCTGCAACCGTGTATGTCATATTTTTTCACTTTAAGTTGATGATATTGTTTGAAAATATACCGTTACTTTATTATAAACAGAAACCATTCTTACCTCTCCTTATCTCCATATCTATCTTGAAAGAGTTGCTCTTATTATCTAATGGCCTACAATTTAGCAAAAATAAATAAATCAGTGTACTCCACTGACTGTAAACTCGAACTTTTTACATTTTGCCATTCAACTTCCGCGATGCCAGGTTCCTATTGTCGTAAATCCACTTGATTGAGGCACCGTATTTGAAAAGTTGAGGCAGCTTGTCTCCTCCTCTGGTTTCCTTTTGTCAAGTTTGAGGTAAATATTTTTAGTAACTGAGTCATTCAATACAATGAACCGTACCTATATAGTTGTGACAACTACACTACAGCTTTGCTGTACATTTATTACTGTCAATTAATGGCAAATACCTCTAAAAGTTCTTTAATGTCTCTTCAACCGAATATGACATATTTTTTCACTTTAAGTTGATGATATTGTTTGAAAATATACCGTTACTTTATTATAAACAGAAACCATTCTCACCTCTCCTTATGTCCATATCTATCCTGAAGGAGTTGCTCTTATTATCTCATGGCCTACAATTTAGCATAAATAAAGAAATCAGTGTACTCCACTGACTGTAAACTCGAAATTTTACATTTTGCCATTCAACTTCCGCTATGCCAGGTTCCTATTGTCGTAAATGCACTTGATTGAGGCACCGTATTTGAAAAGTTGAGGCAGCTTGTCTCCTCCTCTGGTTTCCTTTTGTCAAGTTTGAGGTAAATATTTTTAGTAACTTAGTCATTCAATACAATGAACCGTACCTATATAGTTGTGACAACTAAACTACAGCTTTGCTGTACATTTATTTCTGTCAATGAATGGAAATACCTTTAAAAGGTCTAATGAATTCTGCAACCGTATATGTCATATTTTTTCACTTTAAGTTGATAATATTGTTTGAAAATGTACTCTTACTTTATTATAAACAGAATCCATTCTTAACTCTCCCTATCTCCATATCTATCCTGAAGGAGTTGCTCTTATTATCTCATGGCCTACAATTTAGCATAAATAAGGAAATTAGTGTACTCCACGGACTGTAATTTCGATATTTTTCTATGCTTCTTTCAACTTTTTCCATGCTTCCTTTCAACTTTTTCCATGCCAGGTTCTTATTGAAGAAAATCTACTTGATTGAGGCACCGTAATTTAAGGGTTCAGGCAGCTTGTCTCCTCCTCTCGGTTCCTTTTGTCAAGTTTGAGGTAATTACTTTTAGTAACTGAGTCATTCAATACAATGAACAGAGCGTATATAGTTGTGACAACTAAACTACATCTTTGCTGTACATTTATTTCTGTCAATGAATGAAAATATCTTTAAAAGGTCTTTAATGAATTCTGCAACCGTGTATGTCATATTTTTTCACTTTAAGTTGATGATATTGTTTGAAAATATACTGTTATTTTATTATAAGCAGAATCCATTCTTACCTCCCCTTATCTTCATATCTATCCTGAAAGAGTTGCTCTTATTATCTCATGGCATACAATTTAGCAAAAATAAGGAAATCAGTGTACTCCAAAGACTGTAAATTCGATTTTTTTCTATACTTCCTTTCAACTTTTTCCATGCCAGGTTCTTATTGAAGAAAATCCACTTGATTGAGGTACGGTAATTTAAGGGTTGAGACAGCTTGTCTCCTCCTCTGGTTTCCTTTTGTCAAGTTTGAGGTAAATATTTTTAGTAACTGAGTCATTATATACAATGAACCGTACCTATATAGTTGTGACAACTACACTACTGCTTTGCTGTACATTTATTTCTGTCAATGAATGGCAAATACCTCTAAAGGTTCTTTAATGATTATTCAACCGAATATGACATATTTTTTCACTTTAAGTTGATGATATTATTTGAAAATATACCGTTACTTTATTATAAACAGAAACCTATCTCACCTCTCCTTATGTCCATATCTATCCTGAAGGAGTTGCTCTTATTATCTCATGGCCTACAATTTAGCATAAATAAGGAAATCAGTGTACTCCACGGACCGTAAACTCGATTTTTTTATGCTTCTGTTCAACTTTTTCCATGCCGGGTTCTTTTTGAAGAAAATCCACTTGATTGAGGCACCGTAATTTAAGGGTTGAGACAGCTTGTCTCCTCCTCTGGTTTCCTTCTGTCAAGATTGAGGTTATTATTTTTAGTAACTGAGTCATTCAATACAACAACAGTACATATATTGTTGTAAAAACTAAACTACAGCTTTGCTGTACATTTATTTCTGTCTTTGAATGGCAAATACCTCTTAAAGTTCTTATGAATTCTGCGACCAAAGATGTCTTATTTTTTCACTTTAAGTTGATAATATTGTTTGAAAATGTACCTTTACTTTATTATAAACAGAATCCATTCTTACCTCTTCTTATCTTCATATCTATCTTGAAAGAGTTGCTCTTATTATCTCATGGCCTACAATTTAGCATAAATAAGGAAATCAGTGTACTCCACGGACTGTAATTTCGATTTTTTTCTATGCTTCCTTTCTACTTTTTCCATGCCAGGTTCTTATTGATAGAAAATCCACTTGATTGACGCACCGTAATTTAAGGGTTCAGGTAGCTTGTCTCCTCCTCTGGTTTCCTTTTGTCAAGTTTGAGGTAATTACTTTTAGTAACTAAGTCATTCAATACAATGAACAGAACGTATATAGTTGTGACAACTTAACTACAGCTTTGCTGTACATTTATGTCTGTCAATGAATGGCAAATACCTCTAAAAGTTCTTTAATGATTCTTCAACCGAATATGACATATTTTTTCACTTTAAGTTGATGATATTGTTTGAAAATATACCGTTACTTTATTATAAACAGAAACCATTCTCACCTCTCCTTATGTCCATATCTATCCTGAAGGAGTTGCTCTTATTATCTCATGGCCTACAATTTAGCTTAAATAAGGAAATCAGTGTACTCCAGGGACCGTAAACTCGATTTTTTTATGCTTCTGTTCAACTTTTTCCATGCCGGGTTCTTATTGAAGAAAATCCACTTGATTGAGGCACTGTAATTTAAGGGGTGAGACAGCTTGTCTCCTCCTCTGGTTTCCTTCTGTCAAGTTTGAGGTTATTATTTTTAGTAACTGAGTCATTCAATACAACAACAGTACATATATTGTTGTAACAACTAAACTACAGCTTTGCTGTACATTTATTTCTGTCTCTGAATGGCAAATACCTCTCAAAGTTCTTATGAATTCTGCGACCGAAGATGTCATATTTTTTCACTTTAAGTTGATAATATTGTTTGAAAATGTACTCTTACTTTATTATAAACAGAATCCATTCTTACCTCTCCTTATCTTCATATCTATCCTGAAAGAGTTGCTCTTATTATCTCATGGCCTACAATTTAGCATAAATAAGGAAATCAGTGTACTCCACGGACTGTAATTTCGATATTTTTCTATGCTTACTTTCAACTTTTTCCATGCCAGGTTCTTATTGAAGAAAATCCACTTGATTGAGGCACCGTAATTTAAGGGTTCATGCAGCTTGTCTCCTCCTCTGGTTTCCTTTTGTCAAGTTTGAGGTAATTACTTTTAGTAACTGAGTCATTCAATACAATGAACAGAACGTATATACTTGTGACAACTAAACGAAGCTTTGCTCTACATTTTTTTCTGTCAATGATGGCAAATACCTTTAAAAGGTCTTTAATGAATTCTGCAACCGTATATGTCATATTTTTTCACTTTAAGTGGATGATATTGTTTGAAAATATACCGTTACTTTATTATAAACAGAAACCATTCTCACCTCTCCTTATGTCCATATCTATCCTGAAGGAGTTGCTCTTATTATCTCATGGCCTACAATTTAGCGTAAATAAAGAAATCAGTGTACTCCACTGACTGTAAACTCGAACTTTTATCATTTTGCCATTCAACTTCCGCTATGCCAGGTTCTTATTGTCGAAAATCCACTTGATTGAGGCACCGTATTTGAAAAGTTGAGGCAGCTTGTCTCCTCCTCTGGTTTCCTTCTCTCATCTCCATATCTATTCTGAAAGAGTTGCTCTTATTATCACATGGCCTACAATTTAGCATAAATAAAGAAATCAGTGTACTCCACAGACTGTAATTTTGATTTTTTTCTATGCTTCCTTTCAACTTTTTCCATGCCAGGTTCTTATTGAAGAAAATCCACTTGATTGAGGCACCGTAATTTAAGGGATGAGACAGCTTGTCTCCTCCTCTGGTGTCCTTCTGTCAAGTTTGAGGTTATTATTTTTAGTAACTGAGTCATTTAATACAACAACAGTACATATATTGTTGTAACAACTAAACTACAGCTTTGCTGTACATTTATTTCTATCTCTGAATGGCAAATACCTCTCAAAGTTCTTATGAATTCTTCGACCGAAGATGTCATATTTTTTCACTTTAAGTTGATAATATTGTATGAAAATGTACTCTTACTTTATTATAAACAGAATCCATTCTTACCTCTCCTTATCTCCATATCTATCCTGAAAGAGTTGCTCTTATTATCTCATGGCCTACAATTTAGCTTAAATAAGGAAATTAGTGTACTCCACCGAGTGTACATTCGATATTTTTCTATGCTTCCTTTCAACTTTTTCCATGCCAGGTTCTTATTGAAGAAAATCCACTTGATTGAGGCACCGTAATTTAAGGGTTCAGGCAGCTTGTCTCCTCCTCTGGTTTCCTTTTGTCAAGTTTGAGGTAATTACTTTTAGTAACTGAGTCATTCAATACAATGAACAGAACGTATATAGTTGTGACAAATAAACTACAGCTTTGCTGTACATTTATTTCTGTCAATGAATGGAAATACCTTTAAAAGGTCTAATGAATTCTGCAACCGTATATGTCATATATTTTCAATTTAAGTTGATAATATTGTTTGAAAATGTACTCTTACTTTATTATAAACAGAATCCATTCTTACCTCTTCTTATCTCCATATCTATCCTGAAGGAGTTGCTCTTATTATCTCATGGCCTACAATTTAGCATAAATAAGGAAATTAGTGTACTCCACGGACTGTAAACTCGATTTTTTTTAATGCTTCCGTTCAACTTTTTCCATGCCAGGTTCTTATTGAAGAAAATCCACTTGATTGAGGCACCGTAATTTAAGGGTTGAGAAAGCTCTCCTCCTCTGGTTTCCTTTTGTCAAGTTTGAGGTAATTAGTTTTAGTAACTGAGTCATTCAATACAATGAAAAGAACCTATATAGTTGTGACAACTAAACAACAGCTTTGCTGTACATTTATTTCTATCTCTGAATGGCAAATACCTCTCAATGTTCTTATGAATTCTGCGACCGAAGATGTCATATTTTTTCAGTTTAAGTTTGATAATATTGTTTGAAAATGTACTCTTACTTTATTATAAATAGAATATATTCTTACCTCTCCTTATCTCCAAATCTATCCTGAAAGAGTTGCTCTTATTATCTCATGGCCTACAATTTAGCATAAATAAGGAAATCAGTGTACTCCACGGACTGTAAATTCGATTTTTTTCTATGCTTCCTTTCAACTTTTTCCATGCCAGGTTCTTATTGAAGAAAATCCACTTGATTGAGGCACCGTAATTTAAGGGATGAGACATCTTGTCTCCTCCTCTGGTGTCCTTCTGTCAAATTTGAGGTTATTATTTTTAGTAACTGAGTCATTTAATACAACAACAGTACATATATTGTTGTAACAACTAAACTACAGCTTTGCTGTACATTTATTTCTATCTCTGAATGGCAAATACCTCTCAAAGTTCTTATGAATTCTTCGACCGAAGATGTCATATTTTTTCACTTTAAGTTGATAATATTGTATGAAAATGTACTCTTACTTTATTATAAACAGAATCCATTCTTACCTCTCCTTATCTCCATATCTATCCTGAAAGAGTTGCTCTTATTATCTCATGGCCTACAATTTAGCTTAAATAAGGAAATTAGTGTACTCCACCGAGTGTACATTCGATATTTTTCTATGCTTCCTTTCAACTTTTTCCATGCCAGGTTCTTATTGAAGAAAATCCACTTGATTGAGGCACCGTAATTTAAGGGTTCAGGCAGCTTGTCTCCTCCTCTGGTTTCCTTTTGTCAAGTTTGAGGTAATTACTTTTAGTAACTGAGTCATTCAATACAATGAACAGAACGTATATAGTTGTGAAAACTAAACTACAGCTTTGCTCTACATTTATTTCTGTCAATGATGGCAAATACCTTAAAAAGGTCTTTAATGAATTCTGCAACCGTATATGTCATATTTTTTCACTTTAAGTTGATAATATTGTTTAAAAATGTACTCTTACTTTATTATAAACAGAATCCATTCTTACCTCTCCTTATCTTCATATCTATCCTGAAAGAGTTGCTCTTATTATCTCATGGCCTACACTTTAGCATAAATAAGGAAATCAGTGTACTCCACGGACTGTAATTTCGATTTTTTTCTATGCTTCCTTTCAACTTTTTCCATGCCAGGTTCTTATTGAAGAAAATCCACTTGATTGAGGCACCGTAATTTAAGGGTTCAGGCAGCTTGTCTCCTCCTCTGGTTTCCTTTTGTCAAGTTTGAGGTAAGTACTTTTAGTAACTGAGTCATTCAATACAATGAACAGAACGTATATAGTTGTGACAACTGAACTACAGCTTAGCTCTACATTTATTTCTGTCAATGATGGCAAATACCTTTAAAAGGTCTTTAATGAATTCTGCAACCGTATATGTCATATTTTTTCACATTAATTTGATGATATTGTTGGAAAATATGCTGTTATTTTATTATAAGCAGAAACCATTCTTACCTCTCCTTATCTCCATATCTATCCTGAAAGAGTTGCTCTTATTATCTCATGGCCTACAATTTAGCATAAATAAAGAAATCAGTGTACTCCACTGACTGTAAACTCGATCTTTTTTCATTTTGCCATTCATCTTCCGCTATGCCAGGTTCTTATGGTCGAAAATCCACTTGATTGAGGCACCGTATTTGAAAAGTTGAGGCAGCTTGTCTCCTCCTCTGGTTTCTTTTGTCAAGTTTGAGGTAAATATTTTTAGTAACTGAGTCATTCAATACAATGAACCGTACCTATATAGTTGTGACAACTAAACTACAGCCTTGCTGTACATTTATTTCTGTCAATGAATGGAAATACCTTTAAAAGGTCTTTAATGAATTCTGCAACCGTATATGTCATATTTTTTCACATTAAGTTGATGATATTGTTTGAAAATATACTGTTATTTTATTATAAGCAGAATCCATTCTTACCTCCCCTTATCTTCATATCTATCCTGAAAGAGTTGCTCTTATTATCTCATGGCCTACAATTTAGCAAAAATAAGGAAATCAGTGTACTCCAAAGACTGTAAATTCGATTTTTTTCTATACTTCCTTTCAACTTTTTCCATGCCAGGTTCTTATTGAAGAAAATCCACTTGATTGAGGTACGGTAATTTAAGGGTTGAGACAGCTTGTCTCCTCCTCTGGTTTCCTTTTGTCAAGTTTGAGGTAAATATTTTTAGTAACTGATTCATTATATACAATGAACCGTACCTATATAGTTGTGACGTTTACACTATTGCTTTGCTGTACATTTATTTCTGTCAATGAATGGCAAATACCTCTAAAAGTTCTTTAATGATTCTTCAACCGAATATGACATATTTTTTCACTTTAAGTTGATGATATTGTTTGAAAATATACCGTTACTTTATTATAAACAGAAACCATTCTCACCTCTCCTTATGTCCATATCTATCCTGAAGGAGTTGCTCTTATTATCTCATGGCCTACAATTTAGCTTAAATAAGGAAATCAGTGTACTCCAGGGACCGTAAACTCGATTTTTTTATGCTTCTGTTCAACTTTTTCCATGCCGGGTTCTTATTGAAGAAAATCCACTTGATTGAGGCACTGTAATTTAAGGGGTGAGACAGCTTGTCTCCTCCTCTGGTTTCCTTCTGTCAAGTTTGAGGTTATTATTTTTAGTAACTGAGTCATTCAATACAACAACAGTACATATATTGTTGTAACAACTAAACTACAGCTTTGCTGTACATTTATTTCTGTCTCTGAATGGCAAATACCTCTCAAAGTTCTTATGAATTCTGCGACCGAAGATGTCATATTTTTTCACTTTAAGTTAATAATATTGTTTGAAAATGTACTCTTACTTTATTATAAACAGAATCCATTCTTACCTCTCCTTATCATCATATCTATCCTGAAAGAGTTGCTCTTATTATCTCATGGCCTACAATTTAGCATAAATAAGGAAATCAGTGTACTCCACGGACTGTAATTTCGATATTTTTCTATGCTTACTTTCAACTTTTTCCATGCCAGGTTCTTATTGAAGAAAATCCACTTGATTGAGGCACCGTAATTTAAGGGTTCAGGCAGCTTGTCTCCTCCTCTGGTTTCCTTTTGTCAAGTTTGAGGTAATTACTTTTAGTAACTGAGTCATTCAATACAATGAACAGAACGTATATATTTGTGACAACTAAACGAAGCTTTGCTCTACATTTTTTTCTGTCAATGATGGCAAATACCTTTAAAAGGTCTTTAATGAATTCTGCAACCGTATATGTCATATTTTTTCACTTTAAGTGGATGATATTGTTTGAAAATATACCGTTACTTTATTATAAACAGAAACCATTCTCACCTCTCCTTATGTCCATATCTATCCTGAAGGAGTTGCTCTTTTTATCTCATGGCCTACAATTTAGCATAAATAAAGAAATCAGTGTACTCCACTGACTGTAAACTCGATCTTTTTTCATTTTGCCATTCATCTTCCGCTATGCCAGGTTCTTATTGTCGAAAATCCACTTGATTGAGGCACCGTATTTGAAAAGTTGAGGCAGCTTGTCTCCTCCTCTGGTTTCCTTTTGTCAAGTTTGAGGTAAATATTTTTAGTAACTGAGTCATTCAATACAATGAACCGTACCTATATAGTTGTGACAACTTAACTACAGCCTTGCTGTACATTAATTTCTGTCAATGAATGGAAATACCTTTAAAAGGTCTTTAATGAATTCTGCAACCGTATATGTCATATTTTTTCACATTAAGTTGATGATATTGTTTGAAAATATACTGTTATTTTATTACAAGCAGAATCCATTCTTACCTCCCCTTATCTTCATATCTATCCTGAAAGAGTTGCTCTTATTATCTCATGGCCTACAATTTAGCAAAAATAAGGAAATCAGTGTACTCCTAAGACTGTAAATTCGATTTTTTTCTATACTTCCTTTCAACTTTTTCCATGCCAGGTTCTTATTGAAGAAAATCCACTTGATTGAGGTACGGTAATTTAAGGGTTGAGACAGCTTGTCTCCTTCTCTGGTTTCCTTTTGTCAAGTTTGAGGTAAATATTTTTAGTAACTGAGTCATTATATACAATGAACCGTACCTATATAGTTGTGACAACTACACTACAGCTTTGCTGTACATTTATTTCTTTCAATGAATGGCAAATACCTCTAAAAGTTCTTTAATGATTATTCAACCGAATATGACATATTTTTTTACTTTAAGTTGATGATATTATTTGAAAATATACCGTTACTTTATTATAAACAGAAACCTATCTCACCTAATTATGTCCATATCTATCCTGAAGGAGTTGCTCTTATTATCTCATGGCCTACAATTTAGCATAAATAAGGAAATCAGTGTACTCCACGGACCGTAAACTCGATTTTTTTATGCTTCTGTTGAACTTTTTCCATGCCGGGTTCTTTTTGAAGAAAATCCACTTGGTTGAGGCACCGTAATTTAAGGGTTGAGACAGCTTGTCTCCTCCTCTGGTTTCCTTTTGTCAAGTTTGAGGTAATTACTTTTAGTAACTGAGTCATTCAATACAATGAACAGAACGTATATAGTTGTGACAAATAAACTACAGCTTTGCTGTACATTTATTTCTGTCAATGAATGGAAATACCTTTAAAAGGTCTATTGAATTCTGCAACCGTATATGTCATATTTTTTCACTTTAAGTTGATAATATTGTTTGAAAATGTACTCTTACTTTATTATAAACAGAATCCATTCTTACCTCTTCTTATCTCCATATCTATCCTGAAGGAGTTGCTCTTATTATCTCATGGCCTACAATTTAGCATAAATAAGGAAATTAGTGTACTACTCGGACTGTAAACTCGATTTTTTTTAATGCTTCCGTTCAACTTTTTCCATGCCAGGTTCTTATTGAAGAAAATCCACTTGATTGAGGCACCGTAATTTAAGGGTTGAGAAAGCTCTCCTCCTCTGGTTTCCTTTTGTCAAGTTTGAGGTAATTAGTTTTAGTAACTGAGTCATTCAATACAATGAAAAGAACCTATATAGTTGTGACAACTAAACAACAGCTTTGCTGTACATTTATTTCTATCTCTGAATGGCAAATACCTCTCAAAGTTCTTATGAATTCTGCAACCGTATATGTCATATTTTTTCACTTTAAGTTGATAATATTGTTTGAAAATGTACTCTTACTTTATTATAAACAGAATCCATTCTTACCTCTCCTTATCTCCATATCTATCCTGAAAGAGTTGCTCTTATTATCTCATGGCCTACAATTTAGCTTAAATAAGGAAATTAGTGTACTCCACCGAGTGTACATTCGATATTTTTCTATGCTTCCTTTCAACTTTTTCCATGCCAGGTACTTATTGAAGAAAATCCACTTGATTGAGGCACCGTAATTTAAGGGTTCAGGCAGCTTGTCTCCTCCTCTGGTTTCCTTTTGTCAAGTTTGAGGTAATTACTTTTAGTAACTGAGTCATTCAATACAATGAACAGAACGTATATAGTTGTGAAAACTAAACTACAGCTTTGCTCTACATTTATTTCTGTCAATGATGGCAAATACCTTAAAAAGGTCTTTAATGAATTCTGCAACCGTATATGTCATATTTTTTCACTTTAAGTTGATAATATTGTTTGAAAATGTACTCTTACTTTATTATAAACAGAATCCATTCTTACCTCTCCTTATCTATATATCTATCCTGAAAGAGTTGCTCTTATTATCTCATGGCCTACACTTTAGCATAAATAAGGAAATCAGTGTACTCCACGGACTGTAATTTCGATTTTTTTCTATGCTTCCTTTCAACTTTTTCCATGCCAGGTTCTTATTGAAGAAAATCCACTTGATTGAGGCACCGTAATTTAAGGGTTCAGGCAGCTTGTCTCCTCCTCTGGTTTCCTTTTGTCAAGTTTGAGGTAAGTACTTTTAGTAACTGAGTCATTCAATACAATGAACAGAACGTATATAGTTGTGACAACTGAACTACAGCTTTGCTCTACATTTATTTCTGTCAATGATGGCAAATACCTTTAAAAGGTCTTTAATGAATTCTGCAACCGTATATGTCATATTTTTTCACATTAATTTGATGATATTGTTGGAAAATATGCTGTTATTTTATTATAAGCAGAAACCATTCTTACCTCTCCTTATCTCCATATCTATCCTGAAAGAGTTGCTCTTATTATCTCATGGCCTACAATTTAGCATAAATAAAGAAATCAGTGTACTCCACTGTCTGTAAACTCGATCTTTTTTCATTTTGCCATTCATCTTCCGCTATGCCAGGTTCTTATTGTCGAAAATCCACTTGATTGAGGCACCGTATTTGAAAAGTTGAGGCAGCTTGTCTCCTCCTCTGGTTTCCTTTTGTCAAGTTTGAGGTAAATATTTTTAGTAACTGAGTCATTCAATACAATGAACCGTACCAATATAGTTGTGACAACTAAACTACAGCCTTGCTGTACATTTATTTCTGTCAATGAATGGAAATACCTTTAAAAGGTCTTTAATGAATTCTGCAACCGTATATGTCATATTTTTTCACATTAAGTTGATGATATTGTTTGAAAATATACTGTTATTTTATTATATGCACAATCCATTCTTACCTCCCCTTATCTTCATATCTATCCTGAAAGAGTTGCTCTTATTATCTCATGGCCTACAATTTAGCAAAAATAAGGAAATCAGTGTACTCCAAAGACTGTAAATTCGATTTTTTTCTATACTTCCTTTCAACTTTTTCCATGCCAGGTTCTTATTGAAGAAAATCCACTTGATTGAGGTACGGTAATTTAAGGGTTGAGACAGCTTGTCTCCTCCTCTGGTTTCCTTTTGTCAAGTTTGAGGTAAATATTTTTAGTAACTGAGTCATTATATACAATGAACCGTACCTATATAGTTGTGACAACTACACTACTGCTTTGCTGTACATTTATTTCTGTCAATGAATGGCAAATACCTCTAAAGGTTCTTTAATGATTATTCAATCGAATATGACATATTGTTTCACTTTAAGTTGATGATATTATTTGAAAATATACCGTTACTTTATTATAAACAGAAACCTATCTCACCTAATTATGTCCATATCTATCCTGAAGGAGTTGCTCTTATTATCTCATGGCCTACAATTTAGCATAAATAAGGAAATCAGTGTACTCCACGGACCGTAAACTCGATTTTTTTATGCTTATGTTCAACTTTTTCCATGCCGGGTTCTTTTTGAAGAAAATCCACTTGGTTGAGGCACCGTAATTTAAGGGTTGAGACAGCTTGTCTCCTCCTCTAGTTTCCTTCTGTCAAGATTGCGGTTATTATTTTTAGTAACTGAGTCATTCAATACAACAACAGTACATATATTGTTGTAAAAACTAAACTACAGCTTTGCTGTACATTTATTTCTGTCTCTGAATGGCAAATACCTCTTAAAGTTCTTATGAATTCTGCGACCGAAGATGTCATATTTTTTCACTTTAAGTTGATAATATTGTTTAAAAACGTACCTTTACTTTATTATAAACAGAATCCATTCTTACCTCTCCTTATCTTCATATCTATCCTGAAAGAGTTGCTCTTATTATCTCATGGTCTACAATTTAGCATAAATAAGGAAATCAGTGTACTCCACGGACTGTAATTTCGATTTTTTTCTATGCTTCCTTTCAACTTTTTCCATGCCAGGTTCTTATTGATAGAAAATCCACTTGATTGACGCACCGTAATTTAAGGGTTCAGGTAGCTTGTCTCCTCCTCTGGTTTCCTTTTGTCAAGTTTGAGGTAATTACTTTTAGTAACTAAGTCATTTAATACAATGAACAGAACGTATATAGTTGTGACAACTAAACTACAGCTTTGCTGTACATTTATTTCTGTCAATGAATGGCAAATACCTCTCAAAGTTCTTATGAATTCTGCGACCGAAGATGTCATATTTTTTCACTTTAAGTTGATAATATTGTTTGAAAATGTACTCTTACTTTATTATAAACAGAATCCATTCTTACCTCTCCTTATCTTCATATCTATCCTGAAAGAGTTGCTCTTATTATCTCATGGCCTACAATTTAGCATAAATAAGGAAATCAGTGTACTCCACGGACTGTAATTTCGATATTTTTCTATGCTTACTTTCAACTTTTTCCATGCCAGGTTCTTATTGAAGAAAATCCACTTGATTGAGGCACCGTAATTTAAGGGTTCAGGCAGCTTGTCTCCTCCTCTGGTTTCCTTTTGTCAAGTTTGAGGTAATTACTTTTAGTAACTGAGTCATTCAATACAATGAACAGAACGTATATACTTGTGACAACTAAACGAAGCTTTGCTCTACATTTTTTTCTGTCAATGATGGCAAATACCTTTAAAAGGTCTTTAATGAATTCTGCAACCGTATATGTCATATTTTTTCACTTTAAGTGGATGATATTGTTTGAAAATATACCGTTACTTTATTATAAACAGAAACCATTCTCACCTCTCCTTATGTCCATATCTATCCTGAAGGAGTTGCTCTTTTTATCTCATGGCCTACAATTTAGCATAAATAAAGAAATCAGTGTACTCCACTGACTGTAAACTCGAACTTTTTTCATTTTGCCATTCAACTTCCTCTATGCCAGGTTCTTATTGTCGATAATCCACTTGATTGAGGCACCGTATTTGAAAAGTTGAGGCAGCTTGTCTCCTCCTCTGGTTTCCTTTTGTCAAGTTTGAGGTTAATATTTTTAGTAACTTAGTCATTCAATACAATGAGCCGTACCTATGTAGTTGTGACAAATAAACTACAGCTTTGCTGTACATTTATTTCTGTCAATGAATGGAAATACCTTTAAAAGGTCTAATGAATTCTGCAACCGTATATGTCATATTTTTTCACTTTAAGTTGATAATCTTGTTTGAAAATGTACTCTTACTTTATTATAAACAGAATCCATTCTTACCTCTCCTTATCTCCATATCTATCCTGAAGGAGTTGCTCTTATTATCTCATGGCCTACAATTTAGCATAAATAAGGAAATTAGTGTACTCCACGGACTGTAAACTCGATTTTTTTTAATGCTTCCGTTCAACTTTTTCCATGCCAGGTTCTTATTGAAGAAAATCCACTTAATTGAGGCACCGTAATTTAAGGGTTGAGAAAGCTCTCCTCCTCTGGTTTCCTTTTGTCAAGTTTGAGGTAATTAGTTTTAGTAATTGAGTCATTCAATACAATGAACAGTACATATATTGTTGTAACAACTAAACTACAGCTTTGCTGTACATTTATTTCTGTCTCTGAATGGCAAATACCTCTCAAAGTTCTTATGAATTCAGCGACCGAAGATGTCATATTTTTTCACTTTAAGTTGATAATATTGTTTGAAAATGTACTCTTACTTTATTATAAACAGAATCCATTCTTACCTCTCCTTATCTTCATATCTATCCTGAAAGAGTTGCTCTTATTATCTCATGGCCTACAATTTAGCATAAATAAGGAAATCAGTGTACTCCACGGACTGTAATTTCGATATTTTTCTATGCTTACTTTCAACTTTTTCCATGCCAGGTTCTTATTGAAGAAAATCCACTTGATTGAGGCACCGTAATTTAAGGGTTCAGGCAGCTTGTCTCCTCCTCTGGTTTCCTTTTGTCAAGTTTGAGGTAATTACTTTTAGTAACTGAGTCATTCAATACAATGAACAGAACGTATATACTTGTGACAACTAAACGAAGCTTTGCTCTACATTTTTTTCTGTCAATGATGGCAAATACCTTTAAAAGGTCTTTAATGAATTCTGCAACCGTATATGTCATATTTTTTCACTTTAAGTGGATGATATTGTTTGAAAATATACCGTTACTTTATTATAAACAGAAACCATTCTCACCTCTCCTTATGTCCATATCTATCCTGAAGGAGTTGCTCTTTTTATCTCATGGCCTACAATTTAGCATAAATAAAGAAATCAGTGTACTCCACTGACTGTAAACTCGATCTTTTTTCATTTTGCCATTCATCTTCCGCTATGCCAGGTTCTTATTGTCGAAAATCCACTTGATTGAGGCACCGTATTTGAAAAGTTGAGGCAGCTTGTCTCCTCCTCTGGTTTCCTTTTGTCAAGTTTGAGGTAAATATTTTTAGTAACTGAGTCATTCAATACAATGAACCGTACCTATATAGTGGTGACAACTAAACTACAGCCTTGCTGTACATTTATTTCTGTCAATGAATGGAAATACCTTCAAAAGGTCTTTAATGAATTCTGCAACCGTATATGTCATATTTTTTCACATTAAGTTGATGATATTGTTTGAAAATAAACTGTTATTTTATTATAAGCAGAATCCATTCTTACCTCCCCTTATCTTCATATCTATCCTGAAAGAGTTGCTCTTATTATCTCATGGCCTACAATTTAGCAAAAATAAGGAAATCAGTGTACTCCAAAGACTGTAAATTCGATTTTTTTCTATACTTCCTTTCAACTTTTTCCATGCCAGGTTCTTATTGAAGAAAATCTACTTGATTGAGGCACCGTAATTTAAGGGTTCAGGCAGCTTGTCTCCTCCTCTCGGTTCCTTTTGTCAAGTTTGAGGTAATTACTTTTAGTAACTGAGTCATTCAATACAATGAACAGAGCGTATATAGTTGTGACAACTAAACTACATCTTTGCTTTACATTTATTTCTGTCAATGATGGCAAATACCTTTAAAAGGTCTTTAATGAATTCTTCAACCGTATATGTCATATTTTTTCACATTAAGTTGATGATATTGTTTGAAAATATACCGTTATTTTATTATAAGCAGAAACCATTCTTACCTCTCCTTATCTCCATATCTATCTTGAAAGAGTTGCTCTTATTATCTAATGGCCTACAATTTAGCAAAAATAAATAAATCAGTGTACTCCACTGACTGTAAACTCGAAATTTTACATTTTGCCATTCAACTTCCGCTATGCCAGGTTCCTATTGTCGTAAATCCACTTGATTGAGGCACCGTATTTGAAAAGTTGAGGCAGCTTGTCTCCTCCTCTGGTTTCCTTTTGTCAAGTTTGAGGTAAATATTTTTAGTAACTGAGTCATTCAATACAATGAACCGTACCTATATAGTTGTGACAACTACACTACAGCTTTGCTGTACATTTATTACTGTCAATTAATGGCAAATACCTCTAAAAGTTCTTTAATGTCTCTTCAACCGAATATGACATATTTTTTCACTTTAAGTTGATGATATTGTTTGAAAATATACCGTTACTTTATTATAAACAGAAACCATTCTCACCTCTCCTTATGTCCATATCTATCCTGAAGGAGTTGCTCTTATTATCTCATGGCCTACAATTTAGCATAAATAAAGAAATCAGTGTACTCCACTGACTGTAAACTCGAAATTTTACATTTTGCCATTCAACTTCCGCTATGCCAGGTTCCTATTGTCGTAAATCCACTTGATTGAGGCACCGTATTTGAAAAGTTGAGGCAGCTTGTCTCCTCCTCTGGTTTCCTTTTGTCAAGTTTGAGGTAAATATTTTTAGTAACTGAGTCATTCAATACAATGAACCGTACCTATATAGTTGTGACAACTAAACTACAGCCTTGCTGTACATTTATTTCTGTCAATGAATGAAAATATCTTTAAAAGGTCTTTAATGAATTCTGCAACCGTGTATGTCATATTTTTTCACTTTAAGTTGATGATATTGTTTGAAAATATACTGTTATTTTATTATAAGCAGAATCCATTCTTACCTCCCCTTATCTTCATATCTATCCTGAAAGAGTTGCTCTTATTATCTCATGGCATACAATTTAGCAAAAATAAGGAAATCAGTGTACTCCAAAGACTGTAAATTCGATTTTTTTCTATACTTCCTTTCAACTTTTTCCATGCCAGGTTCTTATTGAAGAAAATCCACTTGATTGAGGTACGGTAATTTAAGGGTTGAGACAGCTTGTCTCCTCCTCTGGTTTCCTTTTGTCAAGTTTGAGGTAAATATTTTTAGTAACTGAGTCATTATATACAATGAACCGTACCTATATAGTTGTGACAACTACACTACTGCTTTGCTGTACATTTATTTCTGTCAATGAATGGCAAATACCTCTAAAGGTTCTTTAATGATTATTCAACCGAATATGACATATTTTTTCACTTTAAGTTGATGATATTATTTGAAAATATACCGTTACTTTATTATAAACAGAAACCTATCTCACCTCTCCTTATGTCCATATCTATCCTGAAGGAGTTGCTCTTATTATCTCATGGCCTACAATTTAGCATAAATAAGGAAATCAGTGTACTCCACGGACCGTAAACTCGATTTTTTTATGCTTCTGTTCAACTTTTTCCATGCCGGGTTCTTTTTGAAGAAAATCCACTTGATTGAGGCACCGTAATTTAAGGGTTGAGACAGCTTGTCTCCTCCTCTGGTTTCCTTCTGTCAAGATTGAGGTTATTATTTTTAGTAACTGAGTCATTCAATACAACAACAGTACATATATTGTTGTAAAAACTAAACTACAGCTTTGCTGTACATTTATTTCTGTCTTTGAATGGCAAATACCTCTTAAAGTTCTTATGAATTCTGCGACCAAAGATGTCTTATTTTTTCACTTTAAGTTGATAATATTGTTTGAAAATGTACCTTTACTTTATTATAAACAGAATCCATTCTTACCTCTTCTTATCTTCATATCTATCTTGAAAGAGTTGCTCTTATTATCTCATGGCCTACAATTTAGCATAAATAAGGAAATCAGTGTACTCCACGGACTGTAATTTCGATTTTTTTCTATGCTTCCTTTCTACTTTTTCCATGCCAGGTTCTTATTGATAGAAAATCCACTTGATTGACGCACCGTAATTTAAGGGTTCAGGTAGCTTGTCTCCTCCTCTGGTTTCCTTTTGTCAAGTTTGAGGTAATTACTTTTAGTAACTAAGTCATTCAATACAATGAACAGAACGTATATAGTTGTGACAACTTAACTACAGCTTTGCTGTACATTTATGTCTGTCAATGAATGGCAAATACCTCTAAAAGTTCTTTAATGATTCTTCAACCGAATATGACATATTTTTTCACTTTAAGTTGATGATATTGTTTGAAAATATACCGTTACTTTATTATAAACAGAAACCATTCTCACCTCTCCTTATGTCCATATCTATCCTGAAGGAGTTGCTCTTATTATCTCATGGCCTACAATTTAGCTTAAATAAGGAAATCAGTGTACTCCAGGGACCGTAAACTCGATTTTTTTATGCTTCTGTTCAACTTTTTCCATGCCGGGTTCTTATTGAAGAAAATCCACTTGATTGAGGCACTGTAATTTAAGGGGTGAGACAGCTTGTCTCCTCCTCTGGTTTCCTTCTGTCAAGTTTGAGGTTATTATTTTTAGTAACTGAGTCATTCAATACAACAACAGTACATATATTGTTGTAACAACTAAACTACAGCTTTGCTGTACATTTATTTCTGTCTCTGAATGGCAAATACCTCTCAAAGTTCTTATGAATTCTGCGACCGAAGATGTCATATTTTTTCACTTTAAGTTGATAATATTGTTTGAAAATGTACTCTTACTTTATTATAAACAGAATCCATTCTTACCTCTCCTTATCTTCATATCTATCCTGAAAGAGTTGCTCTTATTATCTCATGGCCTACAATTTAGCATAAATAAGGAAATCAGTGTACTCCACGGACTGTAATTTCGATATTTTTCTATGCTTACTTTCAACTTTTTCCATGCCAGGTTCTTATTGAAGAAAATCCACTTGATTGAGGCACCGTAATTTAAGGGTTCATGCAGCTTGTCTCCTCCTCTGGTTTCCTTTTGTCAAGTTTGAGGTAATTACTTTTAGTAACTGAGTCATTCAATACAATGAACAGAACGTATATACTTGTGACAACTAAACGAAGCTTTGCTCTACATTTTTTTCTGTCAATGATGGCAAATACCTTTAAAAGGTCTTTAATGAATTCTGCAACCGTATATGTCATATTTTTTCACTTTAAGTGGATGATATTGTTTGAAAATATACCGTTACTTTATTATAAACAGAAACCATTCTCACCTCTCCTTATGTCCATATCTATCCTGAAGGAGTTGCTCTTATTATCTCATGGCCTACAATTTAGCGTAAATAAAGAAATCAGTGTACTCCACTGACTGTAAACTCGAACTTTTATCATTTTGCCATTCAACTTCCGCTATGCCAGGTTCTTATTGTCGAAAATCCACTTGATTGAGGCACCGTATTTGAAAAGTTGAGGCAGCTTGTCTCCTCCTCTGGTTTCCTTCTCTCATCTCCATATCTATTCTGAAAGAGTTGCTCTTATTATCACATGGCCTACAATTTAGCATAAATAAAGAAATCAGTGTACTCCACAGACTGTAATTTTGATTTTTTTCTATGCTTCCTTTCAACTTTTTCCATGCCAGGTTCTTATTGAAGAAAATCCACTTGATTGAGGCACCGTAATTTAAGGGATGAGACAGCTTGTCTCCTCCTCTGGTGTCCTTCTGTCAAGTTTGAGGTTATTATTTTTAGTAACTGAGTCATTTAATACAACAACAGTACATATATTGTTGTAACAACTAAACTACAGCTTTGCTGTACATTTATTTCTATCTCTGAATGGCAAATACCTCTCAAAGTTCTTATGAATTCTTCGACCGAAGATGTCATATTTTTTCACTTTAAGTTGATAATATTGTATGAAAATGTACTCTTACTTTATTATAAACAGAATCCATTCTTACCTCTCCTTATCTCCATATCTATCCTGAAAGAGTTGCTCTTATTATCTCATGGCCTACAATTTAGCTTAAATAAGGAAATTAGTGTACTCCACCGAGTGTACATTCGATATTTTTCTATGCTTCCTTTCAACTTTTTCCATGCCAGGTTCTTATTGAAGAAAATCCACTTGATTGAGGCACCGTAATTTAAGGGTTCAGGCAGCTTGTCTCCTCCTCTGGTTTCCTTTTGTCAAGTTTGAGGTAATTACTTTTAGTAACTGAGTCATTCAATACAATGAACAGAACGTATATAGTTGTGACAAATAAACTACAGCTTTGCTGTACATTTATTTCTGTCAATGAATGGAAATACCTTTAAAAGGTCTAATGAATTCTGCAACCGTATATGTCATATTTTTTCACTTTAAGTTGATAATATTGTTTGAAAATGTACTCTTACTTTATTATAAACAGAATCCATTCTTACCTCTTCTTATCTCCATATCTATCCTGAAGGAGTTGCTCTTATTATCTCATGGCCTACAATTTAGCATAAATAAGGAAATTAGTGTACTCCACGGACTGTAAACTCGATTTTTTTTAATGCTTCCGTTCAACTTTTTCCATGCCAGGTTCTTATTGAAGAAAATCCACTTGATTGAGGCACCGTAATTTAAGGGTTGAGAAAGCTCTCCTCCTCTGGTTTCCTTTTGTCAAGTTTGAGGTAATTAGTTTTAGTAACTGAGTCATTCAATACAATGAAAAGAACCTATATAGTTGTGACAACTAAACAACAGCTTTGCTGTACATTTATTTCTATCTCTGAATGGCAAATACCTCTCAATGTTCTTATGAATTCTGCGACCGAAGATGTCATATTTTTTCAGTTTAAGTTTGATAATATTGTTTGAAAATGTACTCTTACTTTATTATAAATAGAATATATTCTTACCTCTCCTTATCTCCAAATCTATCCTGAAAGAGTTGCTCTTATTATCTCATGGCCTACAATTTAGCATAAATAAGGAAATCAGTGTACTCCACGGACTGTAAATTCGATTTTTTTCTATGCTTCCTTTCAACTTTTTCCATGCCAGGTTCTTATTGAAGAAAATCCACTTGATTGAGGCACCGTAATTTAAGGGATGAGACATCTTGTCTCCTCCTCTGGTGTCCTTCTGTCAAATTTGAGGTTATTATTTTTAGTAACTGAGTCATTTAATACAACAACAGTACATATATTGTTGTAACAACTAAACTACAGCTTTGCTGTACATTTATTTCTATCTCTGAATGGCAAATACCTCTCAAAGTTCTTATGAATTCTTCGACCGAAGATGTCATATTTTTTCACTTTAAGTTGATAATATTGTATGAAAATGTACTCTTACTTTATTATAAACAGAATCCATTCTTACCTCTCCTTATCTCCATATCTATCCTGAAAGAGTTGCTCTTATTATCTCATGGCCTACAATTTAGCTTAAATAAGGAAATTAGTGTACTCCACCGAGTGTACATTCGATATTTTTCTATGCTTCCTTTCAACTTTTTCCATGCCAGGTTCTTATTGAAGAAAATCCACTTGATTGAGGCACCGTAATTTAAGGGTTCAGGCAGCTTGTCTCCTCCTCTGGTTTCCTTTTGTCAAGTTTGAGGTAATTACTTTTAGTAACTGAGTCATTCAATACAATGAACAGAACGTATATAGTTGTGAAAACTAAACTACAGCTTTGCTCTACATTTATTTCTGTCAATGATGGCAAATACCTTAAAAAGGTCTTTAATGAATTCTGCAACCGTATATGTCATATTTTTTCACTTTAAGTTGATAATATTGTTTAAAAATGTACTCTTACTTTATTATAAACAGAATCCATTCTTACCTCTCCTTATCTTCATATCTATCCTGAAAGAGTTGCTCTTATTATCTCATGGCCTACACTTTAGCATAAATAAGGAAATCAGTGTACTCCACGGACTGTAATTTCGATTTTTTTCTATGCTTCCTTTCAACTTTTTCCATGCCAGGTTCTTATTGAAGAAAATCCACTTGATTGAGGCACCGTAATTTAAGGGTTCAGGCAGCTTGTCTCCTCCTCTGGTTTCCTTTTGTCAAGTTTGAGGTAAGTACTTTTAGTAACTGAGTCATTCAATACAATGAACAGAACGTATATAGTTGTGACAACTGAACTACAGCTTAGCTCTACATTTATTTCTGTCAATGATGGCAAATACCTTTAAAAGGTCTTTAATGAATTCTGCAACCGTATATGTCATATTTTTTCACATTAATTTGATGATATTGTTGGAAAATATGCTGTTATTTTATTATAAGCAGAAACCATTCTTACCTCTCCTTATCTCCATATCTATCCTGAAAGAGTTGCTCTTATTATCTCATGGCCTACAATTTAGCATAAATAAAGAAATCAGTGTACTCCACTGACTGTAAACTCGATCTTTTTTCATTTTGCCATTCATCTTCCGCTATGCCAGGTTCTTATGGTCGAAAATCCACTTGATTGAGGCACCGTATTTGAAAAGTTGAGGCAGCTTGTCTCCTCCTCTGGTTTCTTTTGTCAAGTTTGAGGTAAATATTTTTAGTAACTGAGTCATTCAATACAATGAACCGTACCTATATAGTTGTGACAACTAAACTACAGCCTTGCTGTACATTTATTTCTGTCAATGAATGGAAATACCTTTAAAAGGTCTTTAATGAATTCTGCAACCGTATATGTCATATTTTTTCACATTAAGTTGATGATATTGTTTGAAAATATACTGTTATTTTATTATAAGCAGAATCCATTCTTACCTCCCCTTATCTTCATATCTATCCTGAAAGAGTTGCTCTTATTATCTCATGGCCTACAATTTAGCAAAAATAAGGAAATCAGTGTACTCCAAAGACTGTAAATTCGATTTTTTTCTATACTTCCTTTCAACTTTTTCCATGCCAGGTTCTTATTGAAGAAAATCCACTTGATTGAGGTACGGTAATTTAAGGGTTGAGACAGCTTGTCTCCTCCTCTGGTTTCCTTTTGTCAAGTTTGAGGTAAATATTTTTAGTAACTGATTCATTATATACAATGAACCGTACCTATATAGTTGTGACGTTTACACTATTGCTTTGCTGTACATTTATTTCTGTCAATGAATGGCAAATACCTCTAAAAGTTCTTTAATGATTCTTCAACCGAATATGACATATTTTTTCACTTTAAGTTGATGATATTGTTTGAAAATATACCGTTACTTTATTATAAACAGAAACCATTCTCACCTCTCCTTATGTCCATATCTATCCTGAAGGAGTTGCTCTTATTATCTCATGGCCTACAATTTAGCTTAAATAAGGAAATCAGTGTACTCCAGGGACCGTAAACTCGATTTTTTTATGCTTCTGTTCAACTTTTTCCATGCCGGGTTCTTATTGAAGAAAATCCACTTGATTGAGGCACTGTAATTTAAGGGGTGAGACAGCTTGTCTCCTCCTCTGGTTTCCTTCTGTCAAGTTTGAGGTTATTATTTTTAGTAACTGAGTCATTCAATACAACAACAGTACATATATTGTTGTAACAACTAAACTACAGCTTTGCTGTACATTTATTTCTGTCTCTGAATGGCAAATACCTCTCAAAGTTCTTATGAATTCTGCGACCGAAGATGTCATATTTTTTCACTTTAAGTTAATAATATTGTTTGAAAATGTACTCTTACTTTATTATAAACAGAATCCATTCTTACCTCTCCTTATCATCATATCTATCCTGAAAGAGTTGCTCTTATTATCTCATGGCCTACAATTTAGCATAAATAAGGAAATCAGTGTACTCCACGGACTGTAATTTCGATATTTTTCTATGCTTACTTTCAACTTTTTCCATGCCAGGTTCTTATTGAAGAAAATCCACTTGATTGAGGCACCGTAATTTAAGGGTTCAGGCAGCTTGTCTCCTCCTCTGGTTTCCTTTTGTCAAGTTTGAGGTAATTACTTTTAGTAACTGAGTCATTCAATACAATGAACAGAACGTATATATTTGTGACAACTAAACGAAGCTTTGCTCTACATTTTTTTCTGTCAATGATGGCAAATACCTTTAAAAGGTCTTTAATGAATTCTGCAACCGTATATGTCATATTTTTTCACTTTAAGTGGATGATATTGTTTGAAAATATACCGTTACTTTATTATAAACAGAAACCATTCTCACCTCTCCTTATGTCCATATCTATCCTGAAGGAGTTGCTCTTTTTATCTCATGGCCTACAATTTAGCATAAATAAAGAAATCAGTGTACTCCACTGACTGTAAACTCGATCTTTTTTCATTTTGCCATTCATCTTCCGCTATGCCAGGTTCTTATTGTCGAAAATCCACTTGATTGAGGCACCGTATTTGAAAAGTTGAGGCAGCTTGTCTCCTCCTCTGGTTTCCTTTTGTCAAGTTTGAGGTAAATATTTTTAGTAACTGAGTCATTCAATACAATGAACCGTACCTATATAGTTGTGACAACTTAACTACAGCCTTGCTGTACATTAATTTCTGTCAATGAATGGAAATACCTTTAAAAGGTCTTTAATGAATTCTGCAACCGTATATGTCATATTTTTTCACATTAAGTTGATGATATTGTTTGAAAATATACTGTTATTTTATTACAAGCAGAATCCATTCTTACCTCCCCTTATCTTCATATCTATCCTGAAAGAGTTGCTCTTATTATCTCATGGCCTACAATTTAGCAAAAATAAGGAAATCAGTGTACTCCTAAGACTGTAAATTCGATTTTTTTCTATACTTCCTTTCAACTTTTTCCATGCCAGGTTCTTATTGAAGAAAATCCACTTGATTGAGGTACGGTAATTTAAGGGTTGAGACAGCTTGTCTCCTTCTCTGGTTTCCTTTTGTCAAGTTTGAGGTAAATATTTTTAGTAACTGAGTCATTATATACAATGAACCGTACCTATATAGTTGTGACAACTACACTACAGCTTTGCTGTACATTTATTTCTTTCAATGAATGGCAAATACCTCTAAAAGTTCTTTAATGATTATTCAACCGAATATGACATATTTTTTTACTTTAAGTTGATGATATTATTTGAAAATATACCGTTACTTTATTATAAACAGAAACCTATCTCACCTAATTATGTCCATATCTATCCTGAAGGAGTTGCTCTTATTATCTCATGGCCTACAATTTAGCATAAATAAGGAAATCAGTGTACTCCACGGACCGTAAACTCGATTTTTTTATGCTTCTGTTGAACTTTTTCCATGCCGGGTTCTTTTTGAAGAAAATCCACTTGGTTGAGGCACCGTAATTTAAGGGTTGAGACAGCTTGTCTCCTCCTCTGGTTTCCTTTTGTCAAGTTTGAGGTAATTACTTTTAGTAACTGAGTCATTCAATACAATGAACAGAACGTATATAGTTGTGACAAATAAACTACAGCTTTGCTGTACATTTATTTCTGTCAATGAATGGAAATACCTTTAAAAGGTCTATTGAATTCTGCAACCGTATATGTCATATTTTTTCACTTTAAGTTGATAATATTGTTTGAAAATGTACTCTTACTTTATTATAAACAGAATCCATTCTTACCTCTTCTTATCTCCATATCTATCCTGAAGGAGTTGCTCTTATTATCTCATGGCCTACAATTTAGCATAAATAAGGAAATTAGTGTACTACTCGGACTGTAAACTCGATTTTTTTTAATGCTTCCGTTCAACTTTTTCCATGCCAGGTTCTTATTGAAGAAAATCCACTTGATTGAGGCACCGTAATTTAAGGGTTGAGAAAGCTCTCCTCCTCTGGTTTCCTTTTGTCAAGTTTGAGGTAATTAGTTTTAGTAACTGAGTCATTCAATACAATGAAAAGAACCTATATAGTTGTGACAACTAAACAACAGCTTTGCTGTACATTTATTTCTATCTCTGAATGGCAAATACCTCTCAAAGTTCTTATGAATTCTGCAACCGTATATGTCATATTTTTTCACTTTAAGTTGATAATATTGTTTGAAAATGTACTCTTACTTTATTATAAACAGAATCCATTCTTACCTCTCCTTATCTCCATATCTATCCTGAAAGAGTTGCTCTTATTATCTCATGGCCTACAATTTAGCTTAAATAAGGAAATTAGTGTACTCCACCGAGTGTACATTCGATATTTTTCTATGCTTCCTTTCAACTTTTTCCATGCCAGGTACTTATTGAAGAAAATCCACTTGATTGAGGCACCGTAATTTAAGGGTTCAGGCAGCTTGTCTCCTCCTCTGGTTTCCTTTTGTCAAGTTTGAGGTAATTACTTTTAGTAACTGAGTCATTCAATACAATGAACAGAACGTATATAGTTGTGAAAACTAAACTACAGCTTTGCTCTACATTTATTTCTGTCAATGATGGCAAATACCTTAAAAAGGTCTTTAATGAATTCTGCAACCGTATATGTCATATTTTTTCACTTTAAGTTGATAATATTGTTTGAAAATGTACTCTTACTTTATTATAAACAGAATCCATTCTTACCTCTCCTTATCTATATATCTATCCTGAAAGAGTTGCTCTTATTATCTCATGGCCTACACTTTAGCATAAATAAGGAAATCAGTGTACTCCACGGACTGTAATTTCGATTTTTTTCTATGCTTCCTTTCAACTTTTTCCATGCCAGGTTCTTATTGAAGAAAATCCACTTGATTGAGGCACCGTAATTTAAGGGTTCAGGCAGCTTGTCTCCTCCTCTGGTTTCCTTTTGTCAAGTTTGAGGTAAGTACTTTTAGTAACTGAGTCATTCAATACAATGAACAGAACGTATATAGTTGTGACAACTGAACTACAGCTTTGCTCTACATTTATTTCTGTCAATGATGGCAAATACCTTTAAAAGGTCTTTAATGAATTCTGCAACCGTATATGTCATATTTTTTCACATTAATTTGATGATATTGTTGGAAAATATGCTGTTATTTTATTATAAGCAGAAACCATTCTTACCTCTCCTTATCTCCATATCTATCCTGAAAGAGTTGCTCTTATTATCTCATGGCCTACAATTTAGCATAAATAAAGAAATCAGTGTACTCCACTGTCTGTAAACTCGATCTTTTTTCATTTTGCCATTCATCTTCCGCTATGCCAGGTTCTTATTGTCGAAAATCCACTTGATTGAGGCACCGTATTTGAAAAGTTGAGGCAGCTTGTCTCCTCCTCTGGTTTCCTTTTGTCAAGTTTGAGGTAAATATTTTTAGTAACTGAGTCATTCAATACAATGAACCGTACCAATATAGTTGTGACAACTAAACTACAGCCTTGCTGTACATTTATTTCTGTCAATGAATGGAAATACCTTTAAAAGGTCTTTAATGAATTCTGCAACCGTATATGTCATATTTTTTCACATTAAGTTGATGATATTGTTTGAAAATATACTGTTATTTTATTATATGCACAATCCATTCTTACCTCCCCTTATCTTCATATCTATCCTGAAAGAGTTGCTCTTATTATCTCATGGCCTACAATTTAGCAAAAATAAGGAAATCAGTGTACTCCAAAGACTGTAAATTCGATTTTTTTCTATACTTCCTTTCAACTTTTTCCATGCCAGGTTCTTATTGAAGAAAATCCACTTGATTGAGGTACGGTAATTTAAGGGTTGAGACAGCTTGTCTCCTCCTCTGGTTTCCTTTTGTCAAGTTTGAGGTAAATATTTTTAGTAACTGAGTCATTATATACAATGAACCGTACCTATATAGTTGTGACAACTACACTACTGCTTTGCTGTACATTTATTTCTGTCAATGAATGGCAAATACCTCTAAAGGTTCTTTAATGATTATTCAATCGAATATGACATATTGTTTCACTTTAAGTTGATGATATTATTTGAAAATATACCGTTACTTTATTATAAACAGAAACCTATCTCACCTAATTATGTCCATATCTATCCTGAAGGAGTTGCTCTTATTATCTCATGGCCTACAATTTAGCATAAATAAGGAAATCAGTGTACTCCACGGACCGTAAACTCGATTTTTTTATGCTTATGTTCAACTTTTTCCATGCCGGGTTCTTTTTGAAGAAAATCCACTTGGTTGAGGCACCGTAATTTAAGGGTTGAGACAGCTTGTCTCCTCCTCTAGTTTCCTTCTGTCAAGATTGCGGTTATTATTTTTAGTAACTGAGTCATTCAATACAACAACAGTACATATATTGTTGTAAAAACTAAACTACAGCTTTGCTGTACATTTATTTCTGTCTCTGAATGGCAAATACCTCTTAAAGTTCTTATGAATTCTGCGACCGAAGATGTCATATTTTTTCACTTTAAGTTGATAATATTGTTTAAAAACGTACCTTTACTTTATTATAAACAGAATCCATTCTTACCTCTCCTTATCTTCATATCTATCCTGAAAGAGTTGCTCTTATTATCTCATGGTCTACAATTTAGCATAAATAAGGAAATCAGTGTACTCCACGGACTGTAATTTCGATTTTTTTCTATGCTTCCTTTCAACTTTTTCCATGCCAGGTTCTTATTGATAGAAAATCCACTTGATTGACGCACCGTAATTTAAGGGTTCAGGTAGCTTGTCTCCTCCTCTGGTTTCCTTTTGTCAAGTTTGAGGTAATTACTTTTAGTAACTAAGTCATTTAATACAATGAACAGAACGTATATAGTTGTGACAACTAAACTACAGCTTTGCTGTACATTTATTTCTGTCAATGAATGGCAAATACCTCTCAAAGTTCTTATGAATTCTGCGACCGAAGATGTCATATTTTTTCACTTTAAGTTGATAATATTGTTTGAAAATGTACTCTTACTTTATTATAAACAGAATCCATTCTTACCTCTCCTTATCTTCATATCTATCCTGAAAGAGTTGCTCTTATTATCTCATGGCCTACAATTTAGCATAAATAAGGAAATCAGTGTACTCCACGGACTGTAATTTCGATATTTTTCTATGCTTACTTTCAACTTTTTCCATGCCAGGTTCTTATTGAAGAAAATCCACTTGATTGAGGCACCGTAATTTAAGGGTTCAGGCAGCTTGTCTCCTCCTCTGGTTTCCTTTTGTCAAGTTTGAGGTAATTACTTTTAGTAACTGAGTCATTCAATACAATGAACAGAACGTATATACTTGTGACAACTAAACGAAGCTTTGCTCTACATTTTTTTCTGTCAATGATGGCAAATACCTTTAAAAGGTCTTTAATGAATTCTGCAACCGTATATGTCATATTTTTTCACTTTAAGTGGATGATATTGTGTGAAAATATACCGTTACTTTATTATAAACAGAAACCATTCTCACCTCTCCTTATGTCCATATCTATCCTGAAGGAGTTGCTCTTTTTATCTCATGGCCTACAATTTAGCATAAATAAAGAAATCAGTGTACTCCACTGACTGTAAACTCGAACTTTTTTCATTTTGCCATTCAACTTCCTCTATGCCAGGTTCTTATTGTCGATAATCCACTTGATTGAGGCACCGTATTTGAAAAGTTGAGGCAGCTTGTCTCCTCCTCTGGTTTCCTTTTGTCAAGTTTGAGGTTAATATTTTTAGTAACTTAGTCATTCAATACAATGAGCCGTACCTATGTAGTTGTGACAAATAAACTACAGCTTTGCTGTACATTTATTTCTGTCAATGAATGGAAATACCTTTAAAAGGTCTAATGAATTCTGCAACCGTATATGTCATATTTTTTCACTTTAAGTTGATAATCTTGTTTGAAAATGTACTCTTACTTTATTATAAACAGAATCCATTCTTACCTCTCCTTATCTCCATATCTATCCTGAAGGAGTTGCTCTTATTATCTCATGGCCTACAATTTAGCATAAATAAGGAAATTAGTGTACTCCACGGACTGTAAACTCGATTTTTTTTAATGCTTCCGTTCAACTTTTTCCATGCCAGGTTCTTATTGAAGAAAATCCACTTAATTGAGGCACCGTAATTTAAGGGTTGAGAAAGCTCTCCTCCTCTGGTTTCCTTTTGTCAAGTTTGAGGTAATTAGTTTTAGTAATTGAGTCATTCAATACAATGAACAGTACATATATTGTTGTAACAACTAAACTACAGCTTTGCTGTACATTTATTTCTGTCTCTGAATGGCAAATACCTCTCAAAGTTCTTATGAATTCAGCGACCGAAGATGTCATATTTTTTCACTTTAAGTTGATAATATTGTTTGAAAATGTACTCTTACTTTATTATAAACAGAATCCATTCTTACCTCTCCTTATCTTCATATCTATCCTGAAAGAGTTGCTCTTATTATCTCATGGCCTACAATTTAGCATAAATAAGGAAATCAGTGTACTCCACGGACTGTAATTTCGATATTTTTCTATGCTTACTTTCAACTTTTTCCATGCCAGGTTCTTATTGAAGAAAATCCACTTGATTGAGGCACCGTAATTTAAGGGTTCAGGCAGCTTGTCTCCTCCTCTGGTTTCCTTTTGTCAAGTTTGAGGTAATTACTTTTAGTAACTGAGTCATTCAATACAATGAACAGAACGTATATACTTGTGACAACTAAACGAAGCTTTGCTCTACATTTTTTTCTGTCAATGATGGCAAATACCTTTAAAAGGTCTTTAATGAATTCTGCAACCGTATATGTCATATTTTTTCACTTTAAGTGGATGATATTGTTTGAAAATATACCGTTACTTTATTATAAACAGAAACCATTCTCACCTCTCCTTATGTCCATATCTATCCTGAAGGAGTTGCTCTTTTTATCTCATGGCCTACAATTTAGCATAAATAAAGAAATCAGTGTACTCCACTGACTGTAAACTCGATCTTTTTTCATTTTGCCATTCATCTTCCGCTATGCCAGGTTCTTATTGTCGAAAATCCACTTGATTGAGGCACCGTATTTGAAAAGTTGAGGCAGCTTGTCTCCTCCTCTGGTTTCCTTTTGTCAAGTTTGAGGTAAATATTTTTAGTAACTGAGTCATTCAATACAATGAACCGTACCTATATAGTGGTGACAACTAAACTACAGCCTTGCTGTACATTTATTTCTGTCAATGAATGGAAATACCTTCAAAAGGTCTTTAATGAATTCTGCAACCGTATATGTCATATTTTTTCACATTAAGTTGATGATATTGTTTGAAAATAAACTGTTATTTTATTATAAGCAGAATCCATTCTTACCTCCCCTTATCTTCATATCTATCCTGAAAGAGTTGCTCTTATTATCTCATGGCCTACAATTTAGCAAAAATAAGGAAATCAGTGTACTCCAAAGACTGTAAATTCGATTTTTTTCTATACTTCCTTTCAACTTTTTCCATGCCAGGTTCTTATTGAAGAAAATCCACTTGATTGAGGTACGGTAATTTAAGGGTTGAGACAGCTTGTCTCCTCCTCTGGTTTCCTTTTGTCAAGTTTGAGGTAAATATTTTTAGTAACTGAGTCATTATATACAATGAACCGTACCTATATAGTTGTGACAACTACACTACTGCTTTGCTGTACATTTATTTCTGTCAATGAATGGCAAATACCTCTAAAGGTTCTTTAATGATTATTCAACCGAATATGACATATTTTTTCACTTTAAGTTGATGATATTATTTGAAAATATACCGTTACTTTATTATAAACAGAAACCTATCTCACCTCTCCTTATGTCCATATCTATCCTGAAGGAGTTGCTCTTATTATCTCATGGCCTACAATTTAGCATAAATAAGGAAATCAGTGTACTCCACGGACCGTAAACTCGATTTTTTTATGCTTCTGTTCAACTTTTTCCATGCCGGGTTCTTTTTGAAGAAAATCCACTTGATTGAGGCACCGTAATTTAAGGGTTGAGACAGCTTGTCTCCTCCTCTGGTTTCCTTCTGTCAAGATTGAGGTTATTATTTTTAGTAACTGAGTCATTCAATACAACAACAGTACATATATTGTTGTAAAAACTAAACTACAGCTTTGCTGTACATTTATTTCTGTCTCTGAATGGCAAATACCTCTTAAAGTTCTTATGAATTCTGCGACCGAAGATGTCATATTTTTTCACTTTAAGTTGATAATATTGTTTGAAAATGTACCTTTACTTTATTATAAACAGAATCCATTCTTACCTCTCCTTATCTTCATATCTATCTTGAAAGAGTTGCTCTTATTATCTCATGGCCTACAATTTAGCATAAATAAGGAAATCAGTGTACTCCACGGACTGTTATTTCGATTTTTTTCTATGCTTCCTTTCTACTTTTTCCATGCCAGGTTCTTATTGATAGAAAATCCACTTGATTGACGCACCGTAATTTAAGGGTTCAGGTAGCTTGTCTCCTCCTCTGGTTTCCTTTTGTCAAGTTTGAGGTAATTACTTTTAGTAAGTAAGTCATTCAATACAATGAACAGAACGTATATAGTTGTGACAACTTAACTACAGCTTTGCTGTACATTTATTACTGTCAATGAATGGCAAATACCTCTAAAAGTTCTTTAATGATTCTTCAACCGAATATGACATATTTTTTCACTTTAAGTTGATGATATTGTTTGAAAATATACCGTTACTTTATTATAAACAGAAACCATTCTCACCTCTCCTTATGTCCATATCTATCCTGAAGGAGTTGCTCTTATTATCTCATGGCCTACAATTTAGCTTAAATAAGGAAATCAGTGTACTCCAGGGACCGTAAACTCGATTTTTTTATGCTTCTGTTCAACTTTTTCCATGCCGGGTTCTTATTGAAGAAAATCCACTTGATTGAGGCACTGTAATTTAAGGGGTGAGACAGCTTGTCTCCTCCTCTGGTTTCCTTCTGTCAAGTTTGAGGTTATTATTTTTAGTAACTGAGTCATTCAATACAACAACAGTACATATATTGTTGTAACAACTAAACTACAGCATTGCTGTACATTTATTTCTGTCTCTGAATGGCAAATACCTCTCAAAGTTCTTATGAATTCTGCGACCGAAGATGTCATATTTTTTCACTTTAAGTTGATAATATTGTTTGAAAATGTACTCTTACTTTAATATAAACAGAATCCATTCTTACCTCTCCTTATCTTCATATCTATCCTGAAAGAGTTGCTCTTATTATCTCATGGCCTACAATTTAGCATAAATAAGGAAATCAGTGTACTCCACGGACTGTAATTTCGATATTTTTCTATGCTTACTTTCAACTTTTTCCATGCCAGGTTCTTATTGAAGAAAATCCACTTGATTGAGGCACCGTAATTTAAGGGTTCAGGCAGCTTGTCTCCTCCTCTGGTTTCCTTTTGTCAAGTTTGAGGTAATTACTTTTAGTAACTGAGTCATTCAATACAATGAACAGAACGTATATACTTGTGACAACTAAACGAAGCTTTGCTCTACATTTTTTTCTGTCAATGATGGCAAATACCTTTAAAAGGTCTTTAATGAATTCTGCAACCGTATATGTCATATTTTTTCACTTTAAGTGGATGATATTGTTTGAAAATATACCGTTACTTTATTATAAACAGAAACCATTCTCACCTCTCCTTATGTCCATATCTATCCTGAAGGAGTTGCTCTTTTTATCTCATGGCCTACAATTTAGCATAAATAAAGAAATCAGTGTACTCCACTGACTGTAAACTCGATCTTTTTTCATTTTGCCATTCATCTTCCGCTATGCCAGGTTCTTATTGTCGAAAATCCACTTGATTGAGGCACCGTATTTGAAAAGTTGAGGCAGCTTGTCTCCTCCTCTGGTTTCCTTTTGTCAAGTTTGAGGTAAATATTTTTAGTAACTGAGTCATTCAATACAATGAACCGTACCTATATAGTTGTGACAAATAACCTACAGCTTTGCTGTACATTAATTTCTGACAATGAATGGAAATACCTTTAAAAGGTCTTTAATGAATTCTGCAACCGTATATGTCATATTTTTTCACATTAAGTTGATGATATTGTTTGAAAATATACTGTTATTTTATTATAAGCAGAATCCATTCTTACCTCCCCTTATCTTCATATCTATCCTGAAAGAGTTGCTCTTATTATCTCATGGCCTACAATTTAGCAAAAATAAGGAAATCAGTGTACTCCTAAGACTGTAAATTCGATTTTTTTCTATACTTCCTTTCAACTTTTTCCATGCCAGGTTCTTATTGAAGAAAATCCACTTGATTGAGGTACGGTAATTTAAGGGTTGAGACAGCTTGTCTCCTTCTCTGGTTTCCTTTTGTCAAGTTTGAGGTAAATATTTTTAGTAACTGAGTCATTATATACAATGAACCGTACCTATATAGTTGTGACAACTACACTACTGCTTTGCTGTACATTTATTTCTGTCAATGAATGGCAAATACCTCTAAAGGTTCTTTAATGATTATTCAACCGAATATGACATATTTTTTTACTTTAAGTTGATGATATTATTTGAAAATATACCGTTACTTTATTATAAACAGAAACCTATCTCACCTAATTATGTCCATAACTATCCTGAAGGAGTTGCTCTTATTATCTCATGGCCTACAATTTAGCATAAATAAGGAAATCAGTGTACTCCACGGACCGTAAACTCGATTTTTTTATGCTTATGTTCAACTTTTTCCATGCCGGGTTCTTTTTGAAGAAAATCCACTTGGTTGAGGCAACGTAATTTAAGGGTTGAGACAGCTTGTCTCCTCCTCTGGTTTCCTTCTGTCAAGATTGCGGTTATTATTTTTAGTAACTGAGTCATTCAATACAACAACAGTACATATATTGTTGTAAAAACTAAACTACAGCTTTGCTGTACATTTATTTCTGTCTCTGAATGGCAAATACCTCTTAAAGTTCTTATGAATTCTGCGACCGAAGATGTTATATTTTTTCACTTTAAGTTGATAATATTGTTTAAAAACGTACCTTTACTTTATTATAAACAGAATCCATTCTTACCTCTCCTTATCTTCATATCTATCCTGAAAGAGTTGCTCTTATTATCTCATGGCCTACAATTTAGCATAAATAAGGAAATCAGTGTACTCCACGGACTGTAATTTCGATTTTTTTCTATGCTTCCTTTCAACTTTTTCCATGCCAGGTTCTTATTGATAGAAAATCCACTTGATTGACGCACCGTAATTTAAGGGTTCAGGTAGCTTGTCTCCTCCTCTGGTTTCCTTTTGTCAAGTTTGAGGTAATTACTTTTAGTAACTAAGTCATTTAATACAATGAACAGAACGTATATAGTTGTGACAACTAAACTACAGCTTTGCTGTACATTTATTTCTGTCAATGAATGGCAAATACCTCTAAAAGTTCTTTAATGATTCTTCAACCGAATATGACATATTTTTTCACTTTAAGTTGATGATATTGTTTGAAAATATACCGTTACTTTATTATAAACAGAAACCATTCTCACCTCTCCTTATGTCCATATCTATCCTGAAGGAGTTGCTCTTATTATCTCATGGCCTACAATTTAGCTTAAATAAGGAAATCAGTGTACTCCAGGGACCGTAAACTCGATTTTTTTATGCTTCTGTTCAACTTTTTCCATGCCGGGTTCTTATTGAAGAAAATCCACTTGATTGAGGCACCGTAATTTAAGGGTTCAGGCAGCTTGTCTCCTCCTCTGGTTTCCTTTTGTCAAGTTTGAGGTAATTACTTTTAGTAACTGAGTCATTCAATACAATGAACAGAACGTATATACTTGTGACAACTAAACGAAGCTTTGCTCTACATTTTTTTCTGTCAATGATGGCAAATACCTTTAAAAGGTCTTTAATGAATTCTGCAACCGTATATGTCATATTTTTTCACTTTAAGTGGATGATATTGTTTGAAAATATACCGTTACTTTATTATAAACAGAAACCATTCTCACCTCTCCTTATGTCCATATCTATCCTGAAGGAGTTGCTCTTTTTATCTCATGGCCTACAATTTAGCATAAATAAAGAAATCAGTGTACTCCACTGACTGTAAACTCGAACTTTTTTCATTTTGCCATTCAACTTCCTCTATGCCAGGTTCTTATTGTCGATAATCCACTTGATTGAGGCACCGTATTTGAAAAGTTCAGGCAGCTTGTCTCCTCCTCTGGTTTCCTTTTGTCAAGTTTGAGGTAAATATTTTTAGTAACTTAGTCATTCAATACAATGAGCCGTACCTATATAGTTGTGACAAATAAACTACAGCTTTGCTGTACATTTATTTCTGTCAATGAATGGAAATACCTTTAAAAGGTCTAATGAATTCTGCAACCGTATATGTCATATTTTTTCACTTTAAGTTGATAATCTTGTTTGAAAATGTACTCTTACTTTATTATAAACAGAATCCATTCTTACCTCTCCTTATCTCCATATCTATCCTGAAGGAGTTGCTCTTATTATCTCATGGCCTACAATTTAGCATAAATAAGGAAATTAGTGTACTCCACGGACTGTAAACTCGATTTTTTTTAATGCTTCCGTTCAACTTTTTCCATGCCAGGTTCTTATTGAAGAAAATCCACTTAATTGAGGCACCGTAATTTAAGGGTTGAGAAAGCTCTCCTCCTCTGGTTTCCTTTTGTCAAGTTTGAGGTAATTAGTTTTAGTAATTGAGTCATTCAATACAATGAACAGAACCTATATAGTTGTAACAACTAAACTACAGCTTTGCTGTACATTTATTTCTGTCTCTGAATGGCAAATACCTCTCAAAGTTCTTATGAATTCTGCGACCGAAGATGTCATATTTTTTCACTTTAAGTTGATAATATTGTTTGAAAATGTACTCTTACTTTATTATAAACAGAATCCATTCTTACCTCTCCTTATCTTCATATCTATCCTGAAGGAGTTGCTCTTATTATCTCATGGCCTACACTTTAGCATAAATAAGGAAATCAGTGTACTCCACGGACTGTAATTTCGATTTTTTTCTATGCTTCCTTTCAACTTTTTCCATGCCAGGTTCTTATTGAAGAAAATCCACTTGATTGAGGCACCGTAATTTAAGGGTTCAGGCAGCTCGTCTCCTCCTCTGGTTTCCTTTTGTCAAGTTTGAGGTAAATATTTTTAGTAACTGAGTCATTCAATACAATGAACCGTACCTATATAGTTGTGACAACTTAACTACAGCCTTGCTGTACATTAATTTCTGTCAATGAATGGAAATACCTTTAAAAGGTCTTTAATGAATTCTGCAACCGTATATGTCATATTTTTTCACATTAAGTTGATGATATTGTTTGAAAATATACTGTTATTTTATTATAAGCAGAATCCATTCTTACCTCTCCTTATCTTCATATCTATCCTGAAAGAGTTGCTCTTATTATCTCATGGCCTACAATTTAGCAAAAATAAGGAAATCAGTGTACTCCTAAGACTGTAAATTCGATTTTTTTCTATACTTCCTTTCAACTTTTTCCATGCCAGGTTCTTATTGAAGAAAATCCACTTGATTGAGGTACGGTAATTTAAGGGTTGAGACAGCTTGTCTCCTTCTCTGGTTTCCTTTTGTCAAGTTTGAGGTAAATATTTTTAGTAACTGAGTCATTATATACAATGAACCGTACCTATATAGTTGTGACAACTACACTACTGCTTTGCTGTACATTTATTTCTGTCAATGAATGGCAAATACCTCTAAAGGTTCTTTAATGATTATTCAACCGAATATGACATATTTTTTTACTTTAAGTTGATGATATTATTTGAAAATATACCGTTACTTTATTATAAACAGAAACCTATCTCACCTAATTATGTCCATATCTATCCTGAAGGAGTTGCTCTTATTATCTCATGGCCTACAATTTAGCATAAATAAGGAAATCAGTGTACTCCACGGACCGTAAACTCGATTTTTTTATGCTTATGTTCAACTTTTTCCATGCCGGGTTCTTTTTGAAGAAAATCCACTTGGTTGAGGCACCGTAATTTAACGGTTGAGACAGCTTGTCTCCTCCTCTGGTTTCCTTCTGTCAAGATTGCGGTTAATATTTTTAGTAACTGAGTCATTCAATACAACAACAGTACATATATTGTTGTAAAAACTAAACTACAGCTTTGCTGTACATTTATTTCTGTCTCTGAATGGCAAATACCTCTTAAAGTTCTTATGAATTCTGCGACCGAAGATGTCATATTTTTTCACTTTAAGTTGATAATATTGTTTAAAAACGTACCTTTACTTTATTATAAACAGAATCCATTCTTACCTCTCCTTATCTTCATATCTATCCTGAAAGAGTTGCTCTTATTATCTCATGGCCTACAATTTAGCAAAAATAAGGAAATCAGTGTACTCCACGGACTGTAATTTCGATTTTTTTCTATGCTTCCTTTCAACTTTTTCCATGCCAGGTTCTTATTGATAGAAAATCCACTTGATTGACGCACCGTAATTTAAGGGTTCAGGTAGCTTGTCTCCTCCTCTGGTTTCCTTTTGTCAAGTTTGAGGTAATTACTTTTAGTAACTAAGTCATTTAATACAATGAACAGAACGTATATAGTTGTGACAACTAAACTACAGCTTTGCTGTACATTTATTTCTGTCAATGAATGGCAAATACCTCTAAAAGTTCTTTAATGATTCTTCAACCGAATATGACATATTTTTTCACTTTAAGTTGATGATATTGTTTGAAAATATACCGTTACTTTATTATAAACAGAAACCATTCTCACCTCTCCTTATGTCCATATCTATCCTGAAGGAGTTGCTCTTATTATCTCATGGCCTACAATTTAGGTTAAATAAGGAAATCAGTGTACTCCAGGGACCGTAAACTCGATTTTTTTATGCTTCTGTTCAACTTTTTCCATGCCGGGTTCTTATTGAAGAAAATCCACTTGATTGAGGCACTGTAATTTAAGGGGTGAGACAGCTTGTCTCCTCCTCTGGTTTCCTTCTGTCAAGTTTGAGGATATTATTTTTAGTAACTGAGTCATTCAATACAACAACAGTACATATATTGTTGTAACAACTAAACTACAGCTTTGCTGTACATTTATTTCTGTCTCTGAATGGCAAATACCTCTCAAAGTTCTTATGAATTCTGCGACCGAAGATGTCATATTTTTTCACTTTAAGTTGATAATATTGTTTGAAAATGTACTCTTACTTTATTATAAACAGAATCCATTCTTACCTCTCCTTATCTTCATATCTATCCTGAAAGAGTTGCTCTTATTATCTCATGGCCTACAATTTAGCATAAATAAGGAAATCAGTGTACTCCACGGACTGTAATTTCGATATTTTTCTATGCTTACTTTCAACTTTTTCCATGCCAGGTTCTTATTGAAGAAAATCCACTTGATTGAGGCACCGTAATTTAAGGGTTCAGGCAGCTTGTCTCCTCCTCTGGTTTCCTTTTGTCAAGTTTGAGGTAATTACTTTTAGTAACTGAGTCATTCAATACAATGAACAGAACGTATATACTTGTGACAACTAAACGAAGCTTTGCTCTACATTTTTTTCTGTCAATGATGGCAAATACCTTTAAAAGGTCTTTAATGAATTCTGACACCGTATATGTCATATTTTTTCACTTTAAGTGGATGATATTGTTTGAAAATATACCGTTACTTTATTATAAACAGAAACCATTCTCACCTCTCCTTATGTCCATATCTATCCTGAAGGAGTTGCTCTTTTTATCTCATGGCCTACAATTTAGCATAAATAAAGAAATCAGTGTACTCCACTGACTGTAAACTCGAACTTTTTTCATTTTGCCATTCAACTTCCTCTATGCCAGGTTCTTATTGTCGATAATCCACTTGATTGAGGCACCGTATTTGAAAAGTTGAGGCAGCTTGTCTCCTCCTCTGGTTTCCTTTTGTCAAGTTTGAGGTTAATATTTTTAGTAACTTAGTCATTCAATACAATGAGCCGTACCTATATAGTTGTGACAAATAAACTACAGCTTTGCTGTACATTTATTTCTGTCAATGAATGGAAATACCTTTAAAAGGTCTAATGAATTCTGCAACCGTATATGTCATATTTTTTCACTTTAAGTTGATAATCTTGTTTGAAAATGTACTCTTACTTTATTATAAACAGAATCCATTCTTACCTCTCCTTATCTCCATATCTATCCTGAAGGAGTTGCTCTTATTATCTCATGGCCTACAATTTAGCATAAATAAGGAAATTAGTGTACTCCACGGACTGTAAACTCGATTTTTTTTAATGCTTCCGTTCAACTTTTTCCATGCCAGGTTCTTATTGAAGAAAATCCACTTAATTGAGGCACCGTAATTTAAGGGTTGAGAAAGCTCTCCTCCTCTGGTTTCCTTTTGTCAAGTTTGAGGTAATTAGTTTTAGTAATTGAGTCATTCAATACAATGAACAGTACATATATTGTTGTAACAACTAAACTACAGCTTTGCTGTACATTTATTTCTGTCTCTGAATGGCAAATACCTCTCAAAGTTCTTATGAATTCAGCGACCGAAGATGTCATATTTTTTCACTTTAAGTTGATAATATTGTTTGAAAATGTACTCTTACTTTATTATAAACAGAATCCATTCTTACCTCTCCTTATCTTCATATCTATCCTGAAAGAGTTGCTCTTATTATCTCATGGCCTACAATTTAGCATAAATAAGGAAATCAGTGTACTCCACGGACTGTAATTTCGATATTTTTCTATGCTTACTTTCAACTTTTTCCATGCCAGGTTCTTATTGAAGAAAATCCACTTGATTGAGGCACCGTAATTTAAGGGTTCAGGCAGCTTGTCTCCTCCTCTGGTTTCCTTTTGTCAAGTTTGAGGTAATTACTTTTAGTAACTGAGTCATTCAATACAATGAACAGAACGTATATACTTGTGACAACTAAACGAAGCTTTGCTCTACATTTTTTTCTGTCAATGATGGCAAATACCTTTAAAAGGTCTTTAATGAATTCTGCAACCGTATATGTCATATTTTTTCACTTTAAGTGGATGATATTGTTTGAAAATATACCGTTACTTTATTATAAACAGAAACCATTCTCACCTCTCCTTATGTCCATATCTATCCTGAAGGAGTTGCTCTTTTTATCTCATGGCCTACAATTTAGCATAAATAAAGAAATCAGTGTACTCCACTGACTGTAAACTCGATCTTTTTTCATTTTGCCATTCATCTTCCGCTATGCCAGGTTCTTATTGTCGAAAATCCACTTGATTGAGGCACCGTATTTGAAAAGTTGAGGCAGCTTGTCTCCTCCTCTGGTTTCCTTTTGTCAAGTTTGAGGTAAATATTTTTAGTAACTGAGTCATTCAATACAATGAACCGTACCTATATAGTGGTGACAACTAAACTACAGCCTTGCTGTACATTTATTTCTGTCAATGAATGGAAATACCTTTAAAAGGTCTTTAATGAATTCTGCAACCGTATATGTCATATTTTTTCACATTAAGTTGATGATATTGTTTGAAAATAAACTGTTATTTTATTATAAGCAGAATCCATTCTTACCTCCCCTTATCTTCATATCTATCCTGAAAGAGTTGCTCTTATTATCTCATGGCCTACAATTTAGCAAAAATAAGGAAATCAGTGTACTCCAAAGACTGTAAATTCGATTTTTTTCTATACTTCCTTTCAACTTTTTCCATGCCAGGTTCTTATTGAAGAAAATCCACTTGATTGAGGTACGGTAATTTAAGGGTTGAGACAGCTTGTCTCCTCCTCTGGTTTCCTTTTGTCAAGTTTGAGGTAAATATTTTTAGTAACTGAGTCATTATATACAATGAACCGTACCTATATAGTTGTGACAACTACACTACTGCTTTGCTGTACATTTATTTCTGTCAATGAATGGCAAATACCTCTAAAGGTTCTTTAATGATTATTCAACCGAATATGACATATTTTTTCACTTTAAGTTGATGATATTATTTGAAAATATACCGTTACTTTATTATAAACAGAAACCTATCTCACCTCTCCTTATGTCCATATCTATCCTGAAGGAGTTGCTCTTATTATCTCATGGCCTACAATTTAGCATAAATAAGGAAATCAGTGTACTCCACGGACCGTAAACTCGATTTTTTTATGCTTCTGTTCAACTTTTTCCATGCCGGGTTCTTTTTGAAGAAAATCCACTTGATTGAGGCACCGTAATTTAAGGGTTGAGACAGCTTGTCTCCTCCTCTGGTTTCCTTCTGTCAAGATTGAGGTTATTATTTTTAGTAACTGAGTCATTCAATACAACAACAGTACATATATTGTTGTAAAAACTAAACTACAGCTTTGCTGTACATTTATTTCTGTCTCTGAATGGCAAATACCTCTTAAAGTTCTTATGAATTCTGCGACCGAAGATGTCATATTTTTTCACTTTAAGTTGATAATATTGTTTGAAAATGTACCTTTACTTTATTATAAACAGAATCCATTCTTACCTCTCCTTATCTTCATATCTATCTTGAAAGAGTTGCTCTTATTATCTCATGGCCTACAATTTAGCATAAATAAGGAAATCAGTGTACTCCACGGACTGTTATTTCGATTTTTTTCTATGCTTCCTTTCTACTTTTTCCATGCCAGGTTCTTATTGATAGAAAATCCACTTGATTGACGCACCGTAATTTAAGGGTTCAGGTAGCTTGTCTCCTCCTCTGGTTTCCTTTTGTCAAGTTTGAGGTAATTACTTTTAGTAAGTAAGTCATTCAATACAATGAACAGAACGTATATAGTTGTGACAACTTAACTACAGCTTTGCTGTACATTTATTACTGTCAATGAATGGCAAATACCTCTAAAAGTTCTTTAATGATTCTTCAACCGAATATGACATATTTTTTCACTTTAAGTTGATGATATTGTTTGAAAATATACCGTTACTTTATTATAAACAGAAACCATTCTCACCTCTCCTTATGTCCATATCTATCCTGAAGGAGTTGCTCTTATTATCTCATGGCCTACAATTTAGCTTAAATAAGGAAATCAGTGTACTCCAGGGACCGTAAACTCGATTTTTTTATGCTTCTGTTCAACTTTTTCCATGCCGGGTTCTTATTGAAGAAAATCCACTTGATTGAGGCACTGTAATTTAAGGGGTGAGACAGCTTGTCTCCTCCTCCTGTTTCCTTCTGTCAAGTTTGAGGTTATTATTTTTAGTAACTGAGTCATTCAATACAACAACAGTACATATATTGTTGTAACAACTAAACTACAGCTTTGCTGTACATTTATTTCTGTCTCTGAATGGCAAATACCTCTCAAAGTTCTTATGAATTCTGCGACCGAAGATGTCATATTTTTTCACTTTAAGTTGATAATATTGTTTGAAAATGTACTCTTACTTTAATATAAACAGAATCCATTCTTACCTCTCCTTATCTTCATATCTATCCTGAAAGAGTTGCTCTTATTATCTCATGGCCTACAATTTAGCATAAATAAGGAAATCAGTGTACTCCACGGACTGTAATTTCGATATTTTTCTATGCTTACTTTCAACTTTTTCCATGCCAGGTTCTTATTGAAGAAAATCCACTTGATTGAGGCACCGTAATTTAAGGGTTCAGGCAGCTTGTCTCCTCCTCTGGTTTCCTTTTGTCAAGTTTGAGGTAATTACTTTTAGTAACTGAGTCATTCAATACAATGAACAGAACGTATATACTTGTGACAACTAAACGAAGCTTTGCTCTACATTTTTTTCTGTCAATGATGGCAAATACCTTTAAAAGGTCTTTAATGAATTCTGCAACCGTATATGTCATATTTTTTCACTTTAAGTGGATGATATTGTTTGAAAATATACCGTTACTTTATTATAAACAGAAACCATTCTCACCTCTCCTTATGTCCATATCTATCCTGAAGGAGTTGCTCTTTTTATCTCATGGCCTACAATTTAGCATAAATAAAGAAATCAGTGTACTCCACTGACTGTAAACTCGATCTTTTTTCATTTTGCCATTCATCTTCCGCTATGCCAGGTTCTTATTGTCGAAAATCCACTTGATTGAGGCACCGTATTTGAAAAGTTGAGGCAGCTTGTCTCCTCCTCTGGTTTCCTTTTGTCAAGTTTGAGGTAAATATTTTTAGTAACTGAGTCATTCAATACAATGAACCGTACCTATATAGTTGTGACAAATAACCTACAGCTTTGCTGTACATTAATTTCTGACAATGAATGGAAATACCTTTAAAAGGTCTTTAATGAATTCTGCAACCGTATATGTCATATTTTTTCACATTAAGTTGATGATATTGTTTGAAAATATACTGTTATTTTATTATAAGCAGAATCCATTCTTACCTCCCCTTATCTTCATATCTATCCTGAAAGAGTTGCTCTTATTATCTCATGGCCTACAATTTAGCAAAAATAAGGAAATCAGTGTACTCCTAAGACTGTAAATTCGATTTTTTTCTATACTTCCTTTCAACTTTTTCCATGCCAGGTTCTTATTGAAGAAAATCCACTTGATTGAGGTACGGTAATTTAAGGGTTGAGACAGCTTGTCTCCTCCTCTGGTTTCCTTTTGTCAAGTTTGAGGTAAATATTTTTAGTAACTGAGTCATTATATACAATGAACCGTACCTATATAGTTGTGACAACTACACTACTGCTTTGCTGTACATTTATTTCTGTCAATGAATGGCAAATACCTCTAAAGGTTCTTTAATGATTATTCAACCGAATATGACATATTTTTTTACTTTAAGTTGATGATATTATTTGAAAATATACCGTTACTTTATTATAAACAGAAACCTATCTCACCTAATTATGTCCATAACTATCCTGAAGGAGTTGCTCTTATTATCTCATGGCCTACAATTTAGCATAAATAAGGAAATCAGTGTACTCCACGGACCGTAAACTCGATTTTTTTATGCTTATGTTCAACTTTTTCCATGCCGGGTTCTTTTTGAAGAAAATCCACTTGGTTGAGGCAACGTAATTTAAGGGTTGAGACAGCTTGTCTCCTCCTCTGGTTTCCTTCTGTCAAGATTGCGGTTATTATTTTTAGTAACTGAGTCATTCAATACAACAACAGTACATATATTGTTGTAAAAACTAAACTACAGCTTTGCTGTACATTTATTTCTGTCTCTGAATGGCAAATACCTCTTAAAGTTCTTATGAATTCTGCGACCGAAGATGTTATATTTTTTCACTTTAAGTTGATAATATTGTTTAAAAACGTACCTTTACTTTATTATAAACGGAATCCATTCTTACCTCTCCTTATCTTCATATCTATCCTGAAAGAGTTGCTCTTATTATCTCATGGCCTACAATTTAGCATAAATAAGGAAATCAGTGTACTCCACGGACTGTAATTTCGATTTTTTTCTATGCTTCCTTTCAACTTTTTCCATGCCAGGTTCTTATTGATAGAAAATCCACTTGATTGACGCACCGTAATTTAAGGGTTCAGGTAGCTTGTCTCCTCCTCTGGTTTCCTTTTGTCAAGTTTGAGGTAATTACTTTTAGTAACTAAGTCATTTAATACAATGAACAGAACGTATATAGTTGTGACAACTAAACTACAGCTTTGCTGTACATTTATTTCTGTCAATGAATGGCAAATACCTCTAAAAGTTCTTTAATGATTCTTCAACCGAATATGACATATTTTTTCACTTTAAGTTGATGATATTGTTTGAAAATATACCGTTACTTTATTATAAACAGAAACCATTCTCACCTCTCTTATGTCCATATCTATCCTGAAGGAGTTGCTCTTATTATCTCATGGCCTACAATTTAGCTTAAATAAGGAAATCAGTGTACTCCAGGGACCGTAAACTCGATTTTTTTATGCTTCTGTTCAACTTTTTCCATGCCGGGTTCTTATTGAAGAAAATCCACTTGATTGAGGCACTGTAATTTAAGGGGTGAGACAGCTTGTCTCCTCCTCTGGTTTCCTTCTGTCAAGTTTGAGGATATTATTTTTAGTAACTGAGTCATTCAATACAACAACAGTACATATATTGTTGTAACAACTAAACTACAGCTTTGCTGTACATTTATTTCTGTCTCTGAATGGCAAATACCTCTCAAAGTTCTTATGAATTCTGCGACCGAAGATGTCATATTTTTTCACTTTAAGTTGATAATATTGTTTGAAAATGTACTCTTACTTTATTATAAACAGAATCCATTTTTACCTCTCCTTATCTTCATATCTATCCTGAAAGAGTTGCTCTTATTATCTCATGGCCTACAATTTAGCATAAATAAGGAAATCAGTGTACTCCACGGACTGTAATTTCGATATTTTTCTATGCTTACTTTCAACTTTTTCCATGCCAGGTTCTTATTGAAGAAAATCCACTTGATTGAGGCACCGTAATTTAAGGGTTCAGGCAGCTTGTCTCCTCCTCTGGTTTCCTTTTGTCAAGTTTGAGGTAATTACTTTTAGTAACTGAGTCATTCAATACAATGAACAGAACGTATATACTTGTGACAACTAAACGAAGCTTTGCTCTACATTTTTTTCTGTCAATGATGGCAAATACCTTTAAAAGGTCTTTAATGAATTCTGCAACCGTATATGTCATATTTTTTCACTTTAAGTGGATGATATTGTTTGAAAATATACCGTTACTTTATTATAAACAGAAACCATTCTCACCTCTCCTTATGTCCATATCTATCCTGAAGGAGTTGCTCTTTTTATCTCATGGCCTACAATTTAGCATAAATAAAGAAATCAGTGTACTCCACTGACTGTAAACTCGAACTTTTTTCATTTTGCCATTCAACTTCCTCTATGCCAGGTTCTTATTGTCGATAATCCACTTGATTGAGGCACCGTATTTGAAAAGTTCAGGCAGCTTGTCTCCTCCTCTGGTTTCCTTTTGTCAAGTTTGAGGTAAATATTTTTAGTAACTTAGTCATTCAATACAATGAGCCGTACCTATATAGTTGTGACAAATAAACTACAGCTTTGCTGTACATTTATTTCTGTCAATGAATGGAAATACCTTTAAAAGGTCTAATGAATTCTGCAACCGTATATGTCATATTTTTTCACTTTAAGTTGATAATCTTGTTTGAAAATGTACTCTTACTTTATTATAAACAGAATCCATTCTTACCTCTCCTTATCTCCATATCTATCCTGAAGGAGTTGCTCTTATTATCTCATGGCCTACAATTTAGCATAAATAAGGAAATTAGTGTACTCCACGGACTGTAAACTCGATTTTTTTTAATGCTTCCGTTCAACTTTTTCCATGCCAGGTTCTTATTGAAGAAAATCCACTTAATTGAGGCACCGTAATTTAAGGGTTGAGAAAGCTCTCCTCCTCTGGTTTCCTTTTGTCAAGTTTGAGGTAATTAGTTTTAGTAATTGAGTCATTCAATACAATGAACAGAACCTATATAGTTGTAACAACTAAACTACAGCTTTGCTGTACATTTATTTCTGTCTCTGAATGGCAAATACCTCTCAAAGTTCTTATGAATTCTGCGACCGAAGATGTCATATTTTTTCACTTTAAGTTGATAATATTGTTTGAAAATGTACTCTTACTTTATTATAAACAGAATCCATTCTTACCTCTCCTTATCTTCATATCTATCCTGAAGGAGTTGCTCTTATTATCTCATGGCCTACTCTTTAGCATAAATAAGGAAATCAGTGTACTCCACGGACTGTAATTTCGATTTTTTTCTATGCTTCCTTTCAACTTTTTCCATGCCAGGTTCTTATTGAAGAAAATCCACTTGATTGAGGCACCGTAATTTAAGGGTTCAGGCAGCTCGTCTCCTCCTCTGGTTTCCTTTTGTCAAGTTTGAGGTAAATATTTTTAGTAACTGAGTCATTCAATACAATGAACCGTACCTATATAGTTGTGACAACTTAACTACAGCCTTGCTGTACATTAATTTCTGTCAATGAATGGAAATACCTTTAAAAGGTCTTTAATGAATTCTGCAACCGTATATGTCATATTTTTTCACATTAAGTTGATGATATTGTTTGAAAATATACTGTTATTTTATTATAAGCAGAATCCATTCTTACCTCTCCTTATCTTCATATCTATCCTGAAAGAGTTGCTCTTATTATCTCATGGCCTACAATTTAGCAAAAATAAGGAAATCAGTGTACTCCTAAGACTGTAAATTCGATTTTTTTCTATACTTCCTTTCAACTTTTTCCATGCCAGGTTCTTATTGAAGAAAATCCACTTGATTGAGGTACGGTAATTTAAGGGTTGAGACAGCTTGTCTCCTTCTCTGGTTTCCTTTTGTCAAGTTTGAGGTAAATATTTTTTGTAACTGAGTCATTATATACAATGAACCGTACCTATATAGTTGTGACAACTACACTACTGCTTTGCTGTACATTTATTTCTGTCAATGAATGGCAAATACCTCTAAAGGTTCTTTAATGATTATTCAACCGAATATGACATATTTTTTTACTTTAAGTTGATGATATTATTTGAAAATATACCGTTACTTTATTATAAACAGAAACCTATCTCACCTAATTATGTCCATATCTATCCTGAAGGAGTTGCTCTTATTATCTCATGGCCTACAATTTAGCATAAATAAGGAAATCAGTGTACTCCACGGACCGTAAACTCGATTTTTTTATGCTTATGTTCAACTTTTTCCATGCTGGGTTCTTTTTGAAGAAAATCCACTTGGTTGAGGCACCGTAATTTAACGGTTGAGACAGCTTGTCTCCTCTGGTTTCCTTCTGTCAAGATTGCGGTTAATATTTTTAGTAACTGAGTCATTCAATACAACAACAGTACATATATTGTTGTAAAAACTAAACTACAGCTTTGCTGTACATTTATTTCTGTCTCTGAATGGCAAATACCTCTTAAAGTTCTTATGAATTCTGCGACCGAAGATGTCATATTTTTTCACTTTAAGTTGATAATATTGTTTAAAAACGTACCTTTACTTTATTATAAACAGAATCCATTCTTACCTCTCCTTATCTTCATATCTATCCTGAAAGAGTTGCTCTTATTATCTCATGGCCTACAATTTAGCAAAAATAAGGAAATCAGTGTACTCCACGGACTGTAATTTCGATTTTTTTCTATGCTTCCTTTCAACTTTTTCCATGCCAGGTTCTTATTGATAGAAAATCCACTTGATTGACGCACCGTAATTTAAGGGTTCAGGTAGCTTGTCTCCTCCTCTGGTTTCCTTTTGTCAAGTTTGAGGTAATTACTTTTAGTAACTAAGTCATTTAATACAATGAACAGAACGTATATAGTTGTGACAACTAAACTACAGCTTTGCTGTACATTTATTTCTGTCAATGAATGGCAAATACCTCTAAAAGTTCTTTAATGATTCTTCAACCGAATATGACATATTTTTTCACTTTAAGTTGATGATATTGTTTGAAAATATACCGTTACTTTATTATAAACAGAAACCATTCTCACCTCTCCTTATGTCCATATCTATCCTGAAGGAGTTGCTCTTATTATCTCATGGCCTACAATTTAGCTTAAATAAGGAAATCAGTGTACTCCAGGGACCGTAAACTCGATTTTTTTATGCTTCTGTTCAACTTTTTCCATGCCGGGTTCTTATTGAAGAAAATCCACTTGATTGAGGCACTGTAATTTAAGGGGTGAGACAGCTTGTCTCCTCCTCTGGTTTCCTTCTGTCAAGTTTGAGGATATTATGTTTAGTAACTGAGTCATTCAATACAACAACAGTACATATATTGTTGTAACAACTAAACTACAGCTTTGCTGTACATTTATTTCTGTCTCTGAATGGCAAATACCTCTCAAAGTTCTTATGAATTCTGCGACCGAAGATGTCATATTTTTTCACTTTAAGTTGATAATATTGTTTGAAAATGTACTCTTACTTTATTATAAACAGAATCCATTCTTACCTCTCCTTATCTTCATATCTATCCTGAAAGAGTTGCTCTTATTATCTCATGGCCTACAATTTAGCATAAATAAGGAAATCAGTGTACTCCACGGACTGTAATTTCGATATTTTTCTATGCTTACTTTCAACTTTTTCCATGCCAGGTTCTTATTGAAGAAAATCCACTTGATTGAGGCACCGTAATTTAAGGGTTCAGGCAGCTTGTCTCCTCCTCTGGTTTCCTTTTGTCAAGTTTGAGGTAATTACTTTTAGTAACTGAGTCATTCAATACAATGAACAGAACGTATATACTTGTGACAACTAAACGAAGCTTTGCTCTACATTTTTTTCTGTCAATGATGGCAAATACCTTTAAAAGGTCTTTAATGAATTCTGCAACCGTATATGTCATATTTTTTCACTTTAAGTGGATGATATTGTTTGAAAATATACCGTTACTTTATTATAAACAGAAACCATTCTCACCTCTCCTTATGTCCATATCTATCCTGAAGGAGTTGCTCTTTTTATCTCATGGCCTACAATTTAGCATAAATAAAGAAATCAGTGTACTCCACTGACTGTAAACTCGAACTTTTTTCATTTTGCCATTCAACTTCCTCTATGCCAGGTTCTTATTGTCGATAATCCACTTGATTGAGGCACCGTATTTGAAAAGTTGAGGCAGCTTGTCTCCTCCTCTGGTTTCCTTTTGTCAAGATTGAGGTAAATATTTTTAGTAACTTAGTCATTCAATACAATGAGCCGTACCTATATAGTTGTGACAAATAAACTACAGCTTTGCTGTACATTTATTTCTGTCAATGAATGGAAATACCTTTAAAAGGTCTAATGAATTCTGCAACCGTATATGTCATATTTTTTCACTTTAAGTTGATAATCTTGTTTGAAAATGTACTCTTACTTTATTATAAACAGAATCCATTCTTACCTCTCCTTATCTCCATATCTATCCTGAAGGAGTTGCTCTTATTATCTCATGGCCTACAATTTAGCATAAATAAGGAAATTAGTGTACTCCACGGACTGTAAACTCGATTTTTTTTAATGCTTCCGTTCAACTTTTTCCATGCCAGGTTCTTATTGAAGAAAATCCACTTAATTGAGGCACCGTAATTTAAGGGTTGAGAAAGCTCTCCTCCTCTGGTTTCCTTTTGTCAAGTTTGAGGTAATTAGTTTTAGTAATTGAGTCATTCAATACAATGAACAGAACCTATATAGTTGTAACAACTAAACTACAGCTTTGCTGTACATTTATTTCTGTCTCTGAATGGCAAATACCTCTCAAAGTTCTTATGAATTCTGCGACCGAAGATGCCATATTTTTTCACTTTAAGTTGATAATATTGTTTGAAAATGTACTCTTACTTTATTATAAACAGAATCCATTCTTACCTCTCCTTATCTTCATATCTATCCTGAAGGAGTTGCTCTTATTATCTCATGGCCTACACTTTAGCATAAATAAGGAAATCAGTGTACTCCACGGACTGTAATTTCGATTTTTTTCTATGCTTCCTTTCAACTTTTTCCATGCCAGGTTCTTATTGAAGAAAATCCACTTGATTGAGGCACCGTAATTTAAGGGTTCAGGCAGCTCGTCTCCTCCTCTGGTTTCCTTTTGTCAAGTTTGAGGTAATTACTTTTAGTAACTGAGTCATTCAATACAATGAACAGAACGTATATAGTTGTGAAAACTAAACTACAGCTTTGCTCTACATTTATTCCTGTCAATGATGGCAAATACCTTTAAAAGGTCTTTAATGAATTCTGCAACCGTATATGTCATATTTTTTCTCTTTAAGTTGATAATATTGTTTGAAAATGTACTCTTACTTTATTATAAACAGAATCCATTCTTACCTCTCCTTATCTTCATATCTATCCTGAAAGAGGTGCTCTTATTATCTCATGGCCTACAATTTAGCATAAATAAGGTAATCAGTGTACTCCACGGACTGTAATTTCGATATTTTTCTATGCTTACTTTCAACTTTTTCCATGCCAGGTTCTTATTGAAGAAAATCCACTTGATTGAGACACCGTAATTTAAGGGTTCAGGCAGCTTGTCTCCTCCTCTGGTTTCCTTTTGTCAAGTTTGAGGTGATTACTTTTAGTAACTGAGTCATTCAATACAATGAACAGAGCGTATATAGTTGTGACAACTAAACTATAGCCTTGCTGTACATTTATTTCTGTCAATGAATGGAAATACCTTTAAAAGGTCTTTAATGAATTATGCAACCGTGTATGTCATATTTTTTCACTTTAAGTTGATGATATTGTTTGAAAATATACTGTTTTTTTATTATAAGCAGAAACCATTCTTACCTCTCCTTATCTCCATATCTATCCTGAAAGAGTTGCTCTTATTATCTCATGGCCTACAATTTAGCATAAATAAAGAAATCAGTGTACTCCACTGACTGTAAACTCGAACTTTTTTCATTTTGCCATTCAACTTCCGCTATGCCAGGTTCCTATTGTCGAAAATCCACTTGATTGAGGCACCGTATTTGAAAAGTTGAGGCAGCTTGTCTCCTCCTCTGGTTTCCTTTTGTCAAGATTGAGGTAAATATTTTTAGTAACTTAGTCATTCAATACAATGAGCCGTACCTATATAGTTGTGACAAATAAACTACAGCTTTGCTGTACATTTATTTCTGTCAATGAATGGAAATACCTTTAAAAGGTCTAATGAATTCTGCAACCGTATATGTCATATTTTTTCACTTTAAGTTGATAATCTTGTTTGAAAATGTACTCTTACTTTATTATAAACAGAATCCATTCTTACCTCTCCTTATCTCCATATCTATCCTGAAGGAGTTGCTCTTATTATCTCATGGCCTACAATTTAGCATAAATAAGGAAATTAGTGTACTCCACGGACTGTAAACTCGATTTTTTTTAATGCTTCCGTTCAACTTTTTCCATGCCAGGTTCTTATTGAAGAAAATCCACTTAATTGAGGCACCGTAATTTAAGGGTTGAGAAAGCTCTCCTCCTCTGGTTTCCTTTTGTCAAGTTTGAGGTAATTAGTTTTAGTAATTGAGTCATTCAATACAATGAACAGAACCTATATAGTTGTAACAACTAAACTACAGCTTTGCTGTACATTTATTTCTGTCTCTGAATGGCAAATACCTCTCAAAGTTCTTATGAATTCTGCGACCGAAGATGTCATATTTTTTCACTTTAAGTTGATAATATTGTTTGAAAATGTACTCTTACTTTATTATAAACAGAATCCATTCTTACCTCTCCTTATCTTCATATCTATCCTGAAGGAGTTGCTCTTATTATCTCATGGCCTACACTTTAGCATAAATAAGGAAATCAGTGTACTCCACGGACTGTAATTTCGATTTTTTTCTATGCTTCCTTTCAACTTTTTCCATGCCAGGTTCTTATTGAAGAAAATCCACTTGATTGAGGCACCGTAATTTAAGGGTTCAGGCAGCTTGTCTCCTCCTCTGGTTTCCTTTTGTCAAGTTTGAGGTAATTACTTTTAGTAACTGAGTCATTCAATACAATGAACAGAACGTATATAGTTGTGAAAACTAAACTACAGCTTTGCTCTACATTTATTCCTGTCAATGATGGCAAATACCTTTAAAAGGTCTTTAATGAATTCTGCAACCGTATATGTCATATTTTTTCTCTTTAAGTTGATAATATTGTTTGAAAATGTACTCTTACTTTATTATAAACAGAATCCATTCTTACCTCTCCTTATCTTCATATCTATCCTGAAAGAGTTGCTCTTATTATCTCATGGCCTACACTTTAGCATAAATAAGGAAATTAGCGTACTCCACGGACTGTAATTTCGATTTTTTTCTATGCTTCCTTTCAACTTTTTCCATGCCAGGTTCTTATTGAAGAAAATCCACTTGATTGAGGCACCGTAATTTAAGGGTTCAGGCAGCTTGTCTCCTCCTCTGGTTTCCTTTTGTCAAGTTTGAGGTAATTACTTTTAGTAACTGAGTCATCAATACAATGAACAGAACGTATATAGTTGTGACAACTAAACTACAGCTTTGCTGTACATTTATTTCTGTCAATGAATGCAAATACCTTTAAAAGGTCTTTAATGAATTCTGCAACCGTATATGTCATATTTTTTCACATTAAGTTGATGATATTGTTTGAAAATATACTGTTATTTTATTATAAGCAGAAACCATTCTTACCTCTCCTTATCTCCATATCTATCCTGAAAGAGTTGCTCTTATTATCTCATGGCCTACAATTTAGCATAAATAAGGAAATCAGTGTACTCCAGGGACCGTAAACTCGATTTTTTTATGCTTCTGTTCAACTTTTTCCATGCCGGGTTCTTATTGAAGAAAATCCACTTGATTGAGGCACCGTAATTTAAGGGGTGAGACAGCTTGTCTCCTCCTCTGGTTTCCTTCTGTCAAGTTTGAGGTTATTATTTTTAGTAACTGAGTCATTCAATACAACAACAGTACATATATTGTTGTAACAACTAAACTACAGCTTTGCTGTACATTTATTTCTGTCTCTGAATGGCAAATACCTCTCAAAGTTCTTATGAATTCTGCGACCGAAGATGTCATATTTTTTCACTTTAAGTTGATAATATTGTTTGAAAATGTACTCTTACTTTATTATAAACAGAATCCATTCTTACTTCTCCTTATCTTCATATCTATCCTGAAAGAGGTGCTCTTATTATCTCATGGCCTACAATTTAGCATAAATAAGGTAATCAGTGTACTCCACGGACTGTAATTTCGATATTTTTCTATGCTTACTTTCAACTTTTTCCATGCCAGGTTCTTATTGAAGAAAATCCACTTGATTGAGACACCGTAATTTAAGGGTTCAGGCAGCTTGTCTCCTCCTCTGGTTTCCTTTTGTCAAGTTTGAGGTGATTACTTTTAGTAACTGAGTCATTCAATACAATGAACAGAGCGTATATAGTTGTGACAACTAAACTATAGCCTTGCTGTACATTTATTTCTGTCAATGAATGGAAATACCTTTAAAAGGTCTTTAATGAATTATGCAACCGTGTATGTCATATTTTTTCACTTTAAGTTGATGATATTGTTTGAAAATATACTGTTTTTTTATTATAAGCAGAAACCATTCTTACCTCTCCTTATCTCCATATCTATCCTGAAAGAGTTGCTCTTATTATCTCATGGCCTACAATTTAGCATAAATAAAGAAATCAGTGTACTCCACTGACTGTAAACTCGAACTTTTTTCATTTTGCCATTCAACTTCCGCTATGCCAGGTTCCTATTGTCGAAAATCCACTTGATTGAGGCACCGTATTTGAAAAGTTGAGGCAGCTTGTCTCCTCCTCTGGTTTCCTTTTGTCAAGTTTGAGGTAAATATTTTTAGTAATTGAGTCATTCAATACAATGAACCGTACCTATATAGTTGTGACAACTAAACTATAGCCTTGCTGTACATTTATTTCTGTCAATGAATGGAAATACCTTTAAAAGGTCTTTAATGAATTCTGCAACCGTGTATGTCATTTTTTTTGACTTTAAGTTGATGATATTGTTTGAAAATATACCGTTACTTTATTATAAACAGAAACCATTCTTACCTCTCTTTATCTCGATATCTATCCTGAAAGAGTTGCTCTTATTATCACCCCCCCTGCGGGTAGGGGGATTGAGAATACTCCCGCAGTATCCCTGCTTGTCGTAAGAGGCGACTAAAAGGGCGGGTAGAAAACCCCGAAAACAAACCCAGAGCCAACAAGGGTTGAGCCCGGACAGTCTGGTGGGTCAACTGTCTGTGTGCGGCCATACCACCTGGCCTGCGATCCACCCGCATGTTTGCCGTGTGCGGTGACCCGTAAGGAGAAGGGGATCCTGGAGGGTGAGGTCTATGGTTCCCAGCCGGGTGTCGGATGCCCGGTATGGACTATGGGCCAAGACCCCTCTTTGGCCCCGGATTCTGTGTAAACGGGCGGCCGGGAGCTAGCCACTCCCGATCAATCGGCTTCCGTGGCGTTAGCTCAACGGTGGCGAGTGCCAGGGAGGTGGGGGTCTGCGTAGGGCGGTCGGAGATGTACGGGTTTGGTGGGCCCGTTCATCGAAGATCCAACCCGATACAGACAACGACCTCTAGGGTGCTATATCCCCTCGGGTAGCCCTGGCGACCGCACCGGTTTGCGGTGCGGCGTCCCAATTGTGTGGCTCCATGGTGGGTGGGGAGCCCGGGGGACGAAGAATTGTTTGGAATGGCGGAATTGAGTCTTCCACCTCCAAAATGATCCCGCCCGGATTTTGGCGGGGGAGCCAATAGTTTACCCGCTTGTACGCGGTTTTTGTTAATGAAGTGCGAGAAAGAAGGGGAGACATTCAAACGGGTGTCTCCTTTTCTCATCCGTAAAGTGCTGTCGGCCTCAGTTCCTGGAGATTTAAAATCGGCAAAAAAACTGCGGGACGGGAGCCTGCTAATTGAAACGGCAAATATTTCCCAGAGTGAAAAGCTTCTGACACTCAAGAGTCTCCATGATATTCCAGTTAAGGTAGAGGTGCACCGTACCCTCAACACCTGTCGGGGAGTGATATCCCATTATGACCTCATGTACTTGGAAGTCGACGAAATAAAAAGCGAGCTGGCGTCTCAAGGAGTCACTGATGCTCGTCGGCTTACCACAAAGCGCAACGGCGAAGTTATAAATACTACTTCCGTCGTACTTACATTTGCGCGTGATAGTCTTCCCGACAAGGTATTCGTGGGCTATGAATCTGTCCCAGTGCGACCATTTATTCCGTCTCCAATGCGCTGCTTCCAGTGCCAGCGCTTCGGCCACATCGCCACGCGATGTGAGGGCAAGGCCACCTGCCCGCGCTGCGGCCAGGAAGACCACGAGGTTGCGGACTGCAACAAGGACCCATGTTGTGTGAACTGCGAGGGTACTCATCCAGCCTATTCTCGGAAGTGTCCCAAGATGGTAGAAGAACGGAAAGTTATGGAGATAAAAACCATAGAAAAAATCCCATACCTCGAGGCAAGGAAGAAATTCATAGCCATGGCAGCCCCTATTTTTTCGAGATCCTTTGCCTCGGTGGCGACCACAAATGTGGTAAAGGCTTCCCAAGGCACTCAGACAGAGATTGATGACAGCCAAGAAACAGTAGAAACAAAAGAAGTAGCCAAGCCGGTTAAGGCACAAATTCCGGCAACAAACAAAAACGACACCAACAACGCTGGTTCTCCTAAGAAGAACCAGCCTAAATCTTCCACCGGGGTAGCGCTGAAACAGCGCGAAAAAACACCATTCCCCGGCACCTCCGGACTAGCCAAACCACTTCCGGTGGAATCAATGGAGGAGGACGACGGCCCCACGGAGACTGAAGTCCTCCTCGCGAAACAAAAGAGGAAAAAGCACCGTTTTCGGCGCTGATCCTCTTGATTTTTATATCACTCCACATATTTATTTATATATTTTTCCTTTTTTATAGATATCTATGACTTTTACCTTGCAGTGGAACTGCAATTGTTTTTATCGGCGTAAGGAGGAGCTGAGTGTTTTAATTCGTGATTTTAACCCGTCTTGCATATGTTTGCAGGAGACTCATTTTAAAACAACGGACAATGGCATTTTAAATGGTTTTAACGTTTTTAGACTGGACGACACTAGTGGCCAACGAGCCCAGGGTGGAGTGGCGGTTGCTACTCGGGAGGCCCTTTACACTTCCCGAGTGCAACTCAACACACCCTTTCAGGCTGTGGCAGTGACCGTGCGTGCCCCCGAGGAGGTCACGTTGTGTAACGTTTATCTCCCGGAGAATGCGCCGGTCACCAGTTTTAACCTAGAAGCCCTTGTCCGCCAGCTACCTCAGCCTTTCATTTTAATGGGAGATTTTAACGCTCACGATCCTCTATGGGGAAGTGCTCGAGCTCAGTCCAACCGTAGAGGACGGATTTTATCCCATTTTATATGTAATAGTAACCTGGTTTTACTAAACAACGGGGAGAAAACCCGTTTTAACATTTTTACTGGCGACTTTTCGATTATTGATTTATGTATTGTATCCAGCACTTTAGTTACAAAACTAAATATGTCTGTACATGACGATTTGTGTGGTAGCGATCACTATCCCATTTTTATTACTAAGGAACGAAATTTTAATCCAGATTTTATTCGGACGGGCCACTGGATTGTTCAGAAAGCGAACTGGGGACGTTTTAAGGAGACTTTTAATTTCAAATATGACGAAACCAATGATAGTGTTGAAAATGTTAATAATTTGACTGCAAGTATCATTGAAGCTGCAGACAGCAGCGTACCACGCTCTCGCCGAATAATTACGAGGCCTGCGGTACCGTGGTGGAATGATGACTGCGCGAAAGCTATTCGCCAACGTAAAAAAGCGTTGCGAATATTTAATAAATACCCCACCGAAAGAAATTTATCCTCCTTCCGACGACTGAGAGCGAAAGCTCGACAGGTCGTAAGGGATGCAAAAAGAGCTTCCTGGATGAAATTTGTCTCCGGTGTCAACTGCAGGACACCAATTGCACAGGTATGGCGCAAGGTAAGGGGTCTATCGGGCAATCAGCAGCAGCTAGGTGTTTCTTTCCTTAAAGTCAGTGGTGAAGTTCTAACATCACCACATGACATCGGAAAGGCATTTGGCCAGTTCATTTCCAGAACTAGCAGCGACGACGCATTCGACAAGAATTTTTTACTCATAAAAGAGCGCTGCGCATTAATTCCGATCAATTTCAATGAGACGCGGTGTGTAGCCGACTATAACCTTCCTTTCTCCCTTTGGGAATTAAAGTCTGCCATTGCCGACTCAGGCAACACATCTCCGGGTCTTGACGAGGTCCACAATGCCTTTCTCCGTAATATTCCGGAGAAAGCATTGTTGGAGGTCCTCCACACCTTCAACCAGCTCTGGATTGAAGGTGGTTTTCCTTCGACATGGCGGGAGTCAGCAGTAATCCCCATCCTAAAGCAGGGCAAAGATCGTGGTGACCCGAACAGTTATAGACCCATTTCTCTAACCAGCTGCCTGTGCAAAATAATGGAAAGGATGGTGAACCGGCGTCTCGTTTGGTGGTTAGAGCGCCGAGACCTTCTCTCCAGAATTCAGTGCGGATTTCGTCGGGGCCGCTCCACCATGGACCACCTAGTTCGAATCGACAATTTCATCCAGGAAGCCTTTCTTCTCCGCCAGCACGTGATCGGGGTCTTCTTCGATTTGGAGAAGGCTTACTATCGAGTCTGGCGGCGGAAGGTTTTAAGCACGCTGCATGAGTGGGGTTTCAGGGGCAGTCTGCCAATTTTTATCAGAAATTTTTTATCCGACCGAGTCTTCAGGGTTAAAATAGGACAGCACCTCACTGGACCTTATAAGCAAAATAACGGCGTACCTCAGGGATCTGTGCTAAGCGTAACACTTTTTGCCATCGCAATAAACGATATTGCGGATTGCATAAAAACCCCGTTAATTGGATCATTATTTGTCGATGACTTGGCGATTTTTTGCCGATCATCCAAACTTCTCACTGCTTCCAGACAGATCCAACTGACACTAAATAGTCTACTCCGGTGGACACAAAGAAACGGCTTTGTTTTTTCTCCAGGGAAAACTGTGTGTGTCCACTTTCATCGTCTAAGGGGAGTCCATATCCCATTTCCGCTGCGCTTAGGTGGCAGAGATCTCGACTACGCACAGTCGGTCCGTTTTTTGGGAATGACCTTCGATTTCCGCCTCAATTGGCGGGAACACATGCAAGTTTTAAAAAACAATTGTTTTAGATCCTTAAATGTTTTAAAGTTTTTAAGCCATGTATCGTGGGGAGCAGACCGCACAACACTCCTTTTATTATACCGCGCATTGGTACGATCAAAGTTGGACTACGGATCCTTCATTTACTCATCCACTCGGGAGTCTTACCTACGACCCCTGAACAGCGTGCACAACGCAGGGCTCCGGCTCACCACGGGTGCTTTCCGGACAAGTCCTGTTGTCATCATCCATGTGGATGCAGGTGAGCCGCCATTGTGTCACCGAAGGATCCTGCTCATGTGCAACTATGTTGCCAAAATTCTAACGATGAGGACGCACCCGTGTTTTAACCTTGTTTTTAAGCCTCGTTTTTTAGAACTTTTTAATCGCAGGACAAAAGCCACTCGGCCTGTAAGTGTACGTTTCCACAATTATATTCGTGAACGAGGTATGTTATTACCTGAACTCTACCCCATTCGCCATTCGAATCACCCGCCATGGTTTACTCCCGCTCCCAACATAAAAATGTTCCTTCACGACCGACAAAAAGCTTTTACCACTGCTGAAGAGTACCAGCAACAATTCTTAATGTTTCTTTGCCACCATCCCGAATTCGTACCCGTGTTTACAGACGGTTCGAAGTCAGACACAGCCTGTGCCTGTGCGGTCGTGTCATCCCACCATGGAGTCATGAAAGCGAAACTCAGTCCGGTGTGTAGTATTTACACAGCGGAACTGTTTGCTATTAAAATGGCTCTTGATGGGATAGATGTTGATGGTGGCTCCTTCGTGGTTTGCTCAGACTCCATGAGCGCCCTAAAATCCATTTCTGGCTTCTCTCCTATGCACCCTATCGTCCAGGGTATCCACTCGTCTTTGCTTTCCCTTCAAAAGAAGGGAACCACCGTCTGGTTTCTTTGGGTCCCTGGACACACGGGAATTGCCGGAAATGAGAAAGCCGACTCTGCCGCAAAACACGCTCTCAATCTTGAAGATCTTGAGTCGACGCTGGTACCTTGTGAAGACCTACGAGTTTCACTAAAGAGTGCAGTTCTTCAGCAGTGGAGGGAGTCGTGGAGAACTATCTCAAATAATAAACTGCGCACAGTTAAACCGGTAACGTCAACTTGGCCAACTTCCGTCAGGAAGAGCCGCCGAGAGGAAGTCGTCATCACCCGTATGAGGATAGGGCACAGCCTTCTGACCCACTCCTTTCTCTTCACTGAAGAGAAAATTCCACCCCGGTGTGATGACTGTGACTGTTCTCTCGGAATTCGGCATATCCTGACGGAGTGTGACAGATACCGAGACGTGCGTAGCCGACTGAACATTGAAGGCGACCTAGGGTCCATTCTAGGTGACGACCCCGATGCAATTGGCCGCGTCATTTTATTTTTAAAGGAAACGGCGCTTTTTAATAAATTATAATTATAATTTAACATTTTTCAATGTTTTTAACATGGGAATAACAATAGATAAGCAGAATATCTAACTTTCATGCAACCTTTCTTCTTAGGATATAAAAAGTATATCTATAATTTGATGTATATATATAATGACAGTTAGAGGCGCAAAATGACCATGCCGTAGACGCACCCTAAAAAACTAATACTACTACTACTCTTATTATCACATTGCCAACAATATAGCATAAATAAGGAAATCAGTGTACTCCACGGACTGTAAACTCGATTTTTTTTAATTCTGCCGTTCAACTTTTTCCATGCCTGGTTCTTAATGAAGAAAATCCACTTGATTGAGGCACCGTATTTGAAAAGTTGAGGCAGCTTGTCTCCTCCTCTGGTTTCCTTTTGTCAAGTTTGAGGTAAATATTTTTAGTAACTGAGTCATTCAATACAATGAACCGTACCTATATAGTTGTGACAACTACACTACAGCTTTGCTGTACATTTATTTCTGTCAATGAATGGCAAATACCTCTAAAAGTTCTTTAATGATTCTTCAACCGAATATGACATATTTTTTCACTTTAAGTTGATGATATTGTTTGAAAATATACCGTTACTTTATTATAAACAGAAACCATTCTCACCTCTCCTTATGTCCATATCTATCCTGAAGGAGTTGCTCTTTATATCTCATGGCCTACAATTTAGCATAAATAAGGAAATCAGTGTTCTCCACGGACCGTAAACTCGATTTTTTTATGCTTCTGTTCAACTTTTTCCTTGCCGGGTTCTTATTGAAGAAAATCCACTTGATTGAGGCACCGTAATTTAAGGGTTGAGACAGCTTGTCTCCTCCTCTGGTTTCCTTCTGTCAAGTTTGAGGTTATTATTTTTAGTACCTGAGTCATTCAATACAACAACAGTACATATATTGTTGTAACAACTAAACTACAGCTTTGCTGTACATTTATTTCTGTCTCTGAATGGCAAATACCTCTCAAAGTTCTTATGAATTCTGCGACCGAAGATGTCATATTTTCTCACTTTAAGTTGATAATATTGTTTGAAAATGTACTCTTACTTTTTTATAAACAGAATCCATTCTTACCTCTCCTTATCTTCATATCTATCCTGAAAGAGTTGCTCTTATTATCTCATGGCCTACAATTTAGCATAAATAAGGAAATCAGTGTACTCCACGGACTGTAATTTCGATATTTTTCTATGCTTCCTTTCAACTTTTTCCATGCCAGGTTCTTATAGAAGAAAATCCACTTGATTGAGGCACCGTAATTTAAGGGGTGAGACAGCTTGTCTCCTCCTCTGGTTTCCTTCTGTCAAGTTTGAGGTTATTATTTTTAGTAACTGAGTCATTCAATACAACAACAGTACATATATTGTTGTAACAACTAAACTACAGCTTTGCTGTATATTTATTTCTGTCTCTGAATGGCAAATACCTCTCAAAGTTCTTATGAATTCTGCGACCGAAGATGTCATATTTTTTCACTTTAAGTGGATGATATTGTTTGAAAATATACCGTTACTTTATTATAAACAGAAACCATTCTCACCTCTCCTTATGTCCATATCTATCCTGAAGGAGTTGCTCTTATTATCTCATGGCCTACAATTTAGCATAAATAAAGAAATCAGTGTACTCCACTGACTGTAAACTCGAACTTTCTTCATTTTGCCATTCAACTTCCGCTATGCCAGGTTCTTATTGTCGAAAATCCACTTGATTGAGGCACCGTATTTGAAAAGTTGAGGCAGCTTGTCTCCTCCTCTGGTTTCCTTCTGTCAAGTTTGAGGGTATTATTTTTAGTATTTTTCCTTAATAAGTGTACTCCACGGACTGTAAACTCGATTTTTTTAATGCTTCCGTTCAACTTTTTCCATGCCAGGTTCTTATTGAAGAAAATCCACTTGATTGAGGCACCGTAATTTAAGGGTTGAGAATGCTCTCCTCCTCTGGTTTCCTTTTGTCAAGTTTGAGGTAATTAGTTTTAGTAACTGAGTCATTCAATGCAATGATAGGAACCTATATAGTTGTGACAACTAAACTACAGCTTTGCTGTACATTTATTTCTGTCTCTGAATGGCAAATACCTCTCAAAGTTCTTATGAATTCTGCGACCGAAGATGTCATATTTTTTCAGTTTAAGTTGATAATATTGTTTGAAAATGTACTCTTACTTTATTATAAACAGAATCCATTCTTACCTCTCCTTATCTCCATATCTATCCTGAAAGAGTTGCACTTATTATCTCATGGCATACAATTTAGTATAAATAAAGAAATCAGTGTACTCCACGGACTGTAAACTCGATTTTTTTTATTCTTCCGTTCAACTTTTTCCATGCCAGGTTCTTATTGAAGAAAATCCACTTGATTGAGGTACAGTAATTTAAGAGTTGAGGCAGCTTGTTTCCTCCTGTGGTTTCCTTTTGTCAAGTTGAGGTAATTACTTTAAGTAACTGAGTCATTCAATACAATGAGCAGTACCTATATAGTTGTGACAACTAAACTACAGCTTTGCTGTACATTTATTTCTGTCAATGAATGGAAATACCTTTAAAATGTCTTTAATGAATTCTACAACCGTATAAGTCATATTTTTTCACTTTAAGTTGATGATATGGTTGGAAATATACTGTTATTTTATTATAAATAGAAACCATTCTTACCTCTCCTTATCTCCATATCTATCCTGAAAGAGTTGCTCTTATTATCTCAGTGTACTCAACTTTTTTTTTTTTGTCATTCAACTTCCGCTATGCCAGGTTCTTATTGTCGAAAATCCACTTGATTGAGGCACCGTATTTGAAAAGTTGATGCAGCTTGTCTTATTTCTGTCAATAAATGGAAATACCTTTAAAAGGTCTTTAATGAATTTTTCAACCGTATATGTGATATTTTTTCACTTTAAGTTGATAATATTGTTTGAAAATATACTGTTATTTCATTATAAGCAGAAACCATGCTTACCTCTCCTTATCTCCATATCTATCCTGAAAGAGTTGCTCCTATTATCTCATGGCCTACAATTTAGCATAAATAAAGAAATCAGTGTACTCCACTGACTGTAAACTCGAACTTTTTTCATTTTGCCATTCAACTTCCGCTATGCAAGGTTCTTATTGTCGAAAATCCACTTGATTGAGGCACCGTATTTGAAAAGTTCAGGCAGCTTGTCTCCTCCTCTGGTTTCCTTCTGTCAAGTTTGAGGTTTTTTATTTTTAGTAACTGAGTCATTCAATACAACAACAGTACATATATTGTTGTAACAACTAAACAACAGCTTTGCTGTACATTTATTTCTGTTAATGAATACAAATACCTTTAAAAGGTCTTTAATTAATTCTTCAACCGTATAAGTCATATTTTTTCACTTTAAGTGGATGATATTGTTTGAAAATATACTGTTATTTCATTATAAGCAGAAACCATTCTTACCCCTCCTTATCTCCATATCTATCCTGAAGGAGTTGCTCTTATTATCTCATGGCCTACAATTTAGCATAAATAAGGAAATCAGTGTACTCCACGTACCGTAAACTCGATTTTTTTATGCTTCTGTGCAACTTTTTCCATGCCGGGTTCTTATTGAAGAATATCCACTTGATTGAGGCACCGTAATTTAAGGGTTGAGACAGCTTGTCTCCTCCTCTGGTTTCCTTCTGTCAAGTTTGAGGTTATTATTTTTAGTAACTGAGTCATTCAATACAACAACAGTACATGTATTGTTTTAACACCTAAACTACAGCTTTGCTGTACATTTATTTCTTTCTCTGAATGGCAAATACCTCTCAAAGTTCTTATGAATTCTGCGACCGAAGATGTCATATTTTTTCACTTTAAGTTGATAATATTGTTTGAAAATGTACTCTTACTTTATTATAAACAGAATCCATTCTTACCTCTCCTTATCTTCATATCTATCCTGAAAGAGTTGCCCTTTTATCTCATGGCCTACAATTTAGCATAAATAAGGAAATCAGTGTACTCCACGGATTGTAATTTCGATTTTTTTCTATGCTTCCTTTCAACTTTTTCCATGCCAGGTTCTTAATGAAGAAAATCCACTTGATTGAGGCACCGTAATTTAAGGGTTCAGGCAGCTTGTCTCCTCCTCTGGTTTCATTTTGTCAAGTTTGAGGTAATTACTTTTAGTAACTGAGTCATTCAATACAATGAACAGAACGTATATAGTTGTGACAACTAAACTACAGCTTTGCTCTACATTTATTTCTGTCAATGATGGCAAATACATTTAAAAGGTCTTTATTGAATTCTGCTACCGTATATGTCTTTTTTTTCACTTTAAGTTGATTATATTGTTTGAAAATATACTGTTATTTTATTATAAGCAGAAACCATTCTTACCTCTCCTTATCTCCATATCTATCCTGAAAGAGTTGCTCTTATTATCTCATGGCCTACAATTTAGCCTAAATAAAGAAATCAGTGTACTCCACTGACTGTAAACTTGAACTTTTTTCATTTTGCCTTTCAACTTCCGCTATGCCAGGTTCTTATTTTCGAAAATCCACTTGATTGAAGCACCGTATTTGAAAAGTTGAGGCAGCTTGTCTCCTCCTCTGGTTTCCTTTTGTCAAGTTTGAGGTTAATATTTTTAGTAACTGAGTCATTCAATACAATGAACCGTACCTATATAGTTGTGACAACTAAACTACAGCCTTTCTGTACATTTATTTCTGTCAATGAATGGAAATACCTTTAAAAGGTCTTTAATGAATTCTGCAACCGTATATGTCATATTTTTTCACTTTAAGTTGATGATATTGTTTGAAAATATATCGTTACTTTATTATAAACAGAAACCATTCTTACCTCTCCTTATCTCGATATCTATCCTGAAAGAGTTGCTCTTATTATCACATTGCCTACAATATAGCATATGTAAGGAAATCAGTGTACTCCACGGTCTGTAAACTCGATTTTTTTAAATTCTGCCGTTCAACTTTTTCCATGCCTGGTTCTTATTGAAGAAAATCCACTTGATTGAGGCACCGTAATTTAAGGGTTGAGGCAGCTTGTCTCCTCCTCTGGTTTCCTTTTGTCAAGTTGAGGTAATTACTTTTAGTAACTGAGTCATTCAATAATTCGAACAGTACCTTTATAGTTGTGACAACTAAACTACAGCTTTGCTGTAAATTTATTTCTGTCAATAAATGGCAAATACCTTTAAAAGTTCTTTAATGAATTCTGAAGCCGAATATGTAATATTTTTTCACTTTAAGTTGATGATATTGTTTAAAATATACTGTTATTTCATTATAAGCAGAAACCATGCTTACCTCTCCTTATCTCCATATCTATCCTGAAGGAGTTGCTCTTATTATCTCATGGCCTACAATTAAGCATAAATAAGGAAATCAGTGTACACGGACTGTAAACTATATTTTTTTTATTTTCCGTTCAACTTTTTCCATGCCAGGTTCTTATTGAAGAAAATCCACTTGATTGAGGCACCGTAATTTAAGTGTTGAGGTAGATATTCTACTTCTCTGGTTACGTTCTGGCAAGTTAAGGTAATTATTTTTGTATCTGAGTCATGCAATACAATGAGCAGTACCTATATAGTTGTGACAACTACACTACAGCTTTGCTGTACATTTATATCTGTCAATGAATGGCAAATACCTCTAAAAGTTCTTAAATGATTCTGCAACCGAATATGTAATATTTTTTCACTTTAAGTAGATGATATTGTTTGAAAATATACGGTTACTTAATTATAAAAAGAAACCATTCTAACCTCTCCTTATCTACATATCTATCCTGAAAGAGTTGCTCCTATTATCTCATGGCCTACAATTTAGCATAAATAAAGAAATCAGTGTACTCCACTGACTGTAAACTCGAACTTTTTTCCTTTTTTCCATTCAACTTCCGCTATGCCAGGTTCTTATTGTCGAAAATCCACTTGATTAAGGCACCGTAATTGAAAAGTTGAGGCAGCTTGTCTTCTCCTCTGGTTTCCTTCTGTCAAGTTTGAGGTTATTATTTTTAGTAACTAGTCATTCAATACAACATTAGTACATATATTGTTGTAACAACTAAACTACAGCCTTCTGTACATTTGTTTATGTCTCTGAATGGCAAATACCTCTCAAAGTTCTTATGAATTCTTCGACCGAAGATGTCATATTTTTTCACTTTAAGTTGATAATATTGTTTGAAAATGTACTCTTACTTTATTATATACAGAATCTATTCTTACCTCTCCTTATCTTCATATCTATCCTGAAAGAGTTGCTCTTATTATCTCATGGCCTACAATTTAGCATAAATAAGGAAATCAGTGTATTCCACGGACTGTAATTTCGATTTTTTTTATGCTTCCGTTCAACTTTTTCCATGCCAGGTTCTTATTGAAGAAAATCCACTTGATTGAGGCACCGTAATTTAAGGGTTGAGACAGCTTGTCTCCTCCTCTGGTTTTCTTTTTGTCAAGTTTGAGGTAATTATTTTATATCTGAGTCATGCAATACAATGAACAGTACCTATATAGTTTTAACACCTAAACTACAGCTTTGCTGTACATTTATTTCTTTCTCTGAATGGCAAATACCTCTCAAAGTTCTTATGAATTCTGCGACCGAAGATGTCATATTTTTTCACTTTAAGTGATAATATTGTTTGAAAATGTACTCTTACTTTATTATAAACAGAATCCATTCTTACCTCTCCTTATCTTCATATCTATCCTGAAAGAGTTGCCCTTTTATCTCATGGCCTACAATTTAGCATAAATAAGGAAATCAGTGTACTCCACGGATTGTAATTTCGATTTTTTTCTATGCTTCCTTTCAACTTTTTCCATGCCAGGTTCTTAATGAAGAAAATCCACTTGATTGAGGCACCGTAATTTAAGGGTTCAGGCAGCTTGTCTCCTCCTCTGGTTTCATTTTGTCAAGTTTGAGGTAATTACTTTTAGTAACTGAGTCATTCAATACAATGAACAGAACGTATATAGTTGTGACAACTAAACTACAGCTTTGCTCTACATTTATTTCTGTCAATGATGGCAAATACATTTAAAAGGTCTTTATTGAATTCTGCTACCGTATATGTCTTTTTTTTCACTTTAAGTTGATTATATTGTTTGAAAATATACTGTTATTTTATTATAAGCAGAAACCATTCTTACCTCTCCTTATCTCCATATCTATCCTGAAAGAGTTGCTCTTATTATCTCATGGCCTACAATTTAGCCTAAATAAAGAAATCAGTGTACTCCACTGACTGTAAACTTGAACTTTTTTCATTTTGCCTTTCAACTTCCGCTATGCCAGGTTCTTATTTTCGAAAATCCACTTGATTGAAGCACCGTATTTGAAAAGTTGAGGCAGCTTGTCTCCTCCTCTGGTTTCCTTTTGTCAAGTTTGAGGTTAATATTTTTAGTAACTGAGTCATTCAATACAATGAACCGTACCTATATAGTTGTGACAACTAAACTACAGCCTTTCTGTACATTTATTTCTGTCAATGAATGGAAATACCTTTAAAAGGTCTTTAATGAATTCTGCAACCGTATATGTCATATTTTTTCACTTTAAGTTGATGATATTGTTTGAAAATATATCGTTACTTTATTATAAACAGAAACCATTCTTACCTCTCCTTATCTCGATATCTATCCTGAAAGAGTTGCTCTTATTATCACATTGCCTACAATATAGCATATGTAAGGAAATCAGTGTACTCCACGGTCTGTAAACTCGATTTTTTTAAATTCTGCCGTTCAACTTTTTCCATGCCTGGTTCTTATTGAAGAAAATCCACTTGATTGAGGCACCGTAATTTAAGGGTTGAGGCAGCTTGTCTCCTCCTCTGGTTTTCTTTTGTCAAGTTGAGGTAATTACTTTTAGTAACTGAGTCATTCAATAATTCGAACAGTACCTTTATAGTTGTGACAACTAAACTACAGCTTTGCTGTAAATTTATTTCTGTCAATAAATGGCAAATACCTTTAAAAGTTCTTTAATGAATTCTGAAGCCGAATATGTAATATTTTTTCACTTTAAGTTGATGATATTGTTTAAAATATACTGTTATTTCATTATAAGCAGAAACCATGCTTACCTCTCCTTATCTCCATATCTATCCTGAAGGAGTTGCTCTTATTATCTCATGGCCTACAATTAAGCATAAATAAGGAAATCAGTGTACACGGACTGTAAACTATATTTTTTTTATTTTCCGTTCAACTTTTTCCATGCCAGGTTCTTATTGAAGAAAATCCACTTGATTGAGGCACCGTAATTTAAGGGTTGAGGTAGATATTCTACTTCTCTGGTTACGTTCTGGCAAGTTAAGGTAATTATTTTTGTATCTGAGTCATGCAATACAATGAGCAGTACCTATATAGTTGTGACAACTACACTACAGCTTTGCTGTACATTTATATCTGTCAATGAATGGCAAATACCTCTAAAAGTTCTTAAATGATTCTGCAACCGAATATGTAATATTTTTTCACTTTAAGTAGATGATATTGTTTGAAAATATACGGTTACTTAATTATAAAAAGAAACCATTCTAACCTCTCCTTATCTACATATCTATCCTGAAAGAGTTGCTCCTATTATCTCATGGCCTACAATTTAGCATAAATAAAGAAATCAGTGTACTCCACTGACTGTAAACTCGAACTTTTTTCCTTTTTTCCATTCAACTTCCGCTATGCCAGGTTCTTATTGTCGAAAATCCACTTGATTAAGGCACCGTAATTGAAAAGTTGAGGCAGCTTGTCTTCTCCTCTGGTTTCCTTCTGTCAAGTTTGAGGTTATTATTTTTAGTAACTAGTCATTCAATACAACATTAGTACATATATTGTTGTAACAACTAAACTACAGCCTTCTGTACATTTGTTTATGTCTCTGAATGGCAAATACCTCTCAAAGTTCTTATGAATTCTTCGACCGAAGATGTCATATTTTTTCACTTTAAGTTGATAATATTGTTTGAAAATGTACTCTTACTTTATTATATACAGAATCTATTCTTACCTCTCCTTATCTTCATATCTATCCTGAAAGAGTTGCTCTTATTATCTCATGGCCTACAATTTAGCATAAATAAGGAAATCAGTGTATTCCACGGACTGTAATTTCGATTTTTTTTATGCTTCCGTTCAACTTTTTCCATGCCAGGTTCTTATTGAAGAAAATCCACTTGATTGAGGCACCGTAATTTAAGGGTTGAGACAGCTTGTCTCCTCCTCTGGTTTTCTTTTTGTCAAGTTTGAGGTAATTATTTTATATCTGAGTCATGCAATACAATGAACAGTACCTATATAGTTTTAACACCTAAACTACAGCTTTGCTGTACATTTATTTCTTTCTCTGAATGGCAAATACCTCTCAAAGTTCTTATGAATTCTGCGACCGAAGATGTCATATTTTTTCACTTTAAGTGATAATATTGTTTGAAAATGTACTCTTACTTTATTATAAACAGAATCCATTCTTACCTCTCCTTATCTTCATATCTATCCTGAAAGAGTTGCCCTTTTATCTCATGGCCTACAATTTAGCATAAATAAGGAAATCAGTGTACTCCACGGATTGTAATTTCGATTTTTTTCTATGCTTCCTTTCAACTTTTTCCATGCCAGGTTCTTAATGAAGAAAATCCACTTGATTGAGGCACCGTAATTTAAGGGTTCAGGCAGCTTGTCTCCTCCTCTGGTTTCATTTTGTCAAGTTTGAGGTAATTACTTTTAGTAACTGAGTCATTCAATACAATGAACAGAACGTATATAGTTGTGACAACTAAACTACAGCTTTGCTCTACATTTATTTCTGTCAATGATGGCAAATACATTTAAAAGGTCTTTATTGAATTCTGCTACCGTATATGTCTTTTTTTTCACTTTAAGTTGATTATATTGTTTGAAAATATACTGTTATTTTATTATAAGCAGAAACCATTCTTACCTCTCCTTATCTCCATATCTATCCTGAAAGAGTTGCTCTTATTATCTCATGGCCTACAATTTAGCCTAAATAAAGAAATCAGTGTACTCCACTGACTGTAAACTTGAACTTTTTTCATTTTGCCTTTCAACTTCCGCTATGCCAGGTTCTTATTTTCGAAAATCCACTTGATTGAAGCACCGTATTTGAAAAGTTGAGGCAGCTTGTCTCCTCCTCTGGTTTCCTTTTGTCAAGTTTGAGGTTAATGTTTTTAGTAACTGAGTCATTCAATACAATGAACCGTACCTATATAGTTGTGACAACTAAACTACAGCCTTTCTGTACATTTATTTCTGTCAATGAATGGAAATACCTTTAAAAGGTCTTTAATGAATTCTGCAACCGTATATGTCATATTTTTTCACTTTAAGTTGATGATATTGTTTGAAAATATATCGTTACTTTATTATAAACAGAAACCATTCTTACCTCTCCTTATCTCGATATCTATCCTGAAAGAGTTGCTCTTATTATCACATTGCCTACAATATAGCATATGTAAGGAAATCAGTGTACTCCACGGTCTGTAAACTCGATTTTTTTAAATTCTGCCGTTCAACTTTTTCCATGCCTGGTTCTTATTGAAGAAAATCCACTTGATTGAGGCACCGTAATTTAAGGGTTGAGGCAGCTTGTCTCCTCCTCTGGTTTCCTTTTGTCAAGTTGAGGTAATTACTTTTAGTAACTGAGTCATTCAATAATTCGAACAGTACCTTTATAGTTGTGACAACTAAACTACAGCTTTGCTGTAAATTTATTTCTGTCAATAAATGGCAAATACCTTTAAAAGTTCTTTAATGAATTCTGAAGCCGAATATGTAATATTTTTTCACTTTAAGTTGATGATATTGTTTAAAATATACTGTTATTTCATTATAAGCAGAAACCATGCTTATCTCTCCTTATCTCCATATCTATCCTGAAGGAGTTGCTCTTATTATCTCATGGCCTACAATTAAGCATAAATAAGGAAATCAGTGTACACGGACTGTAAACTATATTTTTTTTATTTTTCCGTTCAACTTTTTCCATGCCAGGTTCTTATTGAAGAAAATCCACTTGATTGAGGCACCGTAATTAAAGGGTTGAGGTAGATATTCTACTTCTCTGGTTACGTTCTGGCAAGTTAAGGTAATTATTTTTGTATCTGAGTCATGCAATACAATGAGCAGTACCTATATAGTTGTGACAACTACACTACAGCTTTGCTGTACATTTATATCTGTCAATGAATGGCAAATACCTCTAAAAGTTCTTAAATGATTCTGCAACCGAATATGTAATATTTTTTCACTTTAAGTAGATGATATTGTTTGAAAATATACGGTTACTTAATTATAAAAAGAAACCATTCTAACCTCTCCTTATCTACATATCTATCCTGAAAGAGTTGCTCCTATTATCTCATGGCCTACAATTTAGCATAAATAAAGAAATCAGTGTACTCCACTGACTGTAAACTCGAACTTTTTTCCTTTTTTCCATTCAACTTCCGCTATGCCAGGTTCTTATTGTCGAAAATCCACTTGATTAAGGCACCGTAATTGAAAAGTTGAGGCAGCTTGTCTTCTCCTCTGGTTTCCTTCTGTCAAGTTTGAGGTTATTATTTTTAGTAACTAGTCATTCAATACAACATTAGTACATATATTGTTGTAACAACTAAACTACAGCCTTCTGTACATTTGTTTATGTCTCTGAATGGCAAATACCTCTCAAAGTTCTTATGAATTCTTCGACCGAAGATGTCATATTTTTTCACTTTAAGTTGATAATATTGTTTGAAAATGTACTCTTACTTTATTATATACAGAATCTATTCTTACCTCTCCTTATCTTCATATCTATCCTGAAAGAGTTGCTCTTATTATCTCATGGCCTACAATTTAGCATAAATAAGGAAATCAGTGTATTCCACGGACTGTAATTTCGATTTTTTTTATGCTTCCGTTCAACTTTTTCCATGCCAGGTTCTTATTGAAGAAAATCCACTTGATTGAGGCACCGTAATTTAAGGGTTGAGGCAGCTTGTCTCCAACTCTGGTTACCTTTTGTCAAGTTGAGGTAATTACTTTTAGTAACTGAGTCATTCAATACAATGAACAGAACCTATATAGTTGTGGCAACTAAACTACAGCTTTGCTGTACATTTATTTCTGTCAATGAGTTGAAATACCTTTAAAAGTTCTTTAATGAATGCTGCAACTGTATATGTGATATTTTTTCACTTTAAGTTGATGATCTTGTTTGAAAATATACTGTTACTTCATTATAAGAAGAAACCATGCTTACCTCTCCTTATCTCAATATCTTATCTGAAATAGTTGCTCTTATTATCTCATGGCCTACAATTTAGCATAAATAAAGAAATCAGTGTACTCCACTGACTGTAAACTCGAACTTTTTTCATTTTGCAATTCAACTTCCGCTAGCCAGGTTCTTATTGTCGAAAATCCACTTGATTGAGGCACCGTATTTGAAAAGTTGAGCCAGCTTGTCTCCTCCTCTGGTTTCCTTCTGTCAAGTTTGAGGTTATTATTTTTAGTAACCGAGTCATTCAATACAACTACAGTACATATATTGTTGTAACAACTAAACTACAGCTTTGCTGTACATTTATTTCTGTCAATGAATGCAAATACCTTTAAAAGGTCTTTAATGAATTCTGCAACCGTATATGTCATAATTTTTCACTTTAAGTGGATGATATTCTTTGAAAATATACTGTTATTTCATTATAAGCAGAAACCATTCTTACCTCTTCTTATCTCCATATCTATCCTGAAGGAGTTGCTCTTATTATCTCATGGCCTACAATTTAGCATAAATAAAGAAATCAGTGTACTCCACTGACTGTAAACTCGAACTTTTTTCATTTTGCCATTCAACTTCCGCTATGCCAGGTTCTTATTGTCGAAAATCCACTTGATTGAGGCACCGTATATGAAAAGTTGAGGCAGCTTGTCTCCTCCTCTGGTTTCCGTCTGTCAAGTTTGAGGTTATTTTTTTTAGTAACTGAGTCATTCAATACAACAACATTACATATATTGTTGTAACAACTAAACTACAGCTCTCCTGTACATTTAATTATGTTTCTGAATGGCAAATACCTCTCAAAGTTCTTATGAATTCTGCGACCGAAGATGTCATATTTTTTCACTTTAAGTTGATTATATTGTTTGAAAATGTACTCTTACTCTATTATAAACAGAATCTATTCATACCTCTACTTATCTTCATATCTATCCTGAAAGAGTTGCTCTTATTATCTCATGGCCTACAATATAGCATAAATAAGGAAATCAGTGTACTCCACGGACTGTAAACTCGATTATTTTTATTTTGCCGTTCAACTTTTTCCATGCCAGGTTCTTATTTAAGAAAATCCACTTGATTGAGGCACCGTAATTTGAGGGGGGTAGGCAGCTTGTCTCCTCCTCTGGTTTCCTTTTGGTCAAGTTTGAAGTAATTATTTTTAGTAACTGAATCATTTAATACAATGATTAGTACCTATATAGTTGTGACAACTAAACTACAGCTTTGCAGTACATTTATTTCTGTCAATAAATGGCAAATACCTTTAAAGGTTCTTTAATGAATTCTGAAGCCGAATATGTTATATTTTTTCACTTTAAGTTGATGATATTGTTTGAAAATATACTGTTTTATTTTTATAAAAAGAAACCTTTCTTACCTTTCCGTATCTTCATATCTATCCTGAAAGAGTTGCTCTTATTATCTCAGGGCCTACAGTATAGAATAAATAAAGAAATCAGTGTACTCCACTGACTGTAAACTCGATGTTTTATCATTGTGCCATTCAACTTCCGCCATGCCAGGTTCTTATTGTAGAAAATCCTCTTGATTGAGGTACCGTAATTTAAGGGTTGAGGTAGATTGTCTCCTTCTCTGGTTTCCCTCTGGCAAGTTTGAGGTAATTATTTTTGGTATCTGAGTCATTCAATACAATGAACAGTACCTATATAGTTTTGGAAACTACACAATAGCTTTGCAGTCCATTTATTTCTGTCAATAAATGGCAAATACCTCTAAAAGTTCTTTAATGATTCTGCAACCGAATATGTAATATTTTTTCACTTTAAGTTAATGATATTGTTTGAAAATATACCGTTACTTAATTATAAACAGAAACCATTCTAACCTCTCCTTATCTCCATATCTATCCTGAAAGAGTTGCTCCTATTACCTCATGGCCTACAATTTAGCATAAATAAAGAAATCAGTGTACTCCACTGACTATAAACTCGAACTTTTTTCATTTTGCCGTTCAACGTTTTCCATTCCAGGTTCAGGTCGAGAAAGCTATTTAAAGCCTCTGAACACGGTACACAACACCGGACTTCGACTGGCCATTGGTGCTTTTCGGACATCCCGTTGTATTTATTCAGACGCGGGAGAACCGCCACTGGCAACACGCAGGAAAATATTGATGTGCAATTATGTTGCGAAGATTTTATCTATGAAAACACATCCTTGATTTAATAATCTTTTTAAACCTCTGTTTTTAGATATTTTTTACAGAAAGACAAGAGCCACTAGGCCTCTTAAGTATTTGGTTTAAAGAAACTTTGGAGGAGATGGGTCTCCCCGTCCCGGTTATATATCCCGTGAGTTAAACTAACATTCCTCCATGGACAAAAGTGTTACCTAATGTAGACCTCCGGTTAGCCCGGTACCAGAAATATTTCACCACTGTAGTGGAATATCAACAGGCATTCAGGGAGACTCTAGCCGCCCATCCTGGCTCGTCCCTGTGTATGTGGACGGCTCCAAGTCCGAGACAGCCTGCGCGGCCGCAGTATTTTCCACCCATATCGGAATCCATTAGAAACGGCTTAACCCACTACGCAGTGTCTTCACAGCAGAACTCTTCGCTATCAATATGGGATTGCGGAATATCAGGAGGAACGAAGGTTGCTTTCTATTCTGCTCTTGATTCATTGAGAGTACTGGAAGCAATTAGTGACTCTCACACTTCACATCCCATAGTCCAAAATATACACACACTACTTACATCCCTGAAGGATGGAGTAAAAGTCACATATCTGTGGATCCCTGGACACGTGGGCATTAACGGGAACGAGAAAGCCGACCAGGCAACAAAAGAGGCACTGGGAGACCCTGATCCCCTCAATAATTTAGTCTTTGCGGACGATCTGAAGGCTGCGCTGGGAAGGGCTTCCGTCCAACAGTGGGGAGAATATTGGAGGAACACAAAAGTAACAAACTGCGCGAGATAAAATCGGACGTCATGCTGATTCGGTTCGCTTTCTCGGAATGGTGTTCGATTTTAGGCTCAACTGGAGAAAACACATTTGAATTTTAAGGGAAAAATGTTTTAAAGTTTTAAATATTTTACAGTTTTTATCACATTCGACATGGGGTACAGACCGCACTTCAATGCTCCTATTATACAAAGCATTGGTGCGATCTAAACTTGACTATGGCTGTTTCATTTACTCTTCTAGCCGAGAAAGTTATTGAAAGCATTAACGACGGTACACAATACGGGGCTTCGTTTGGCTACGGGAGCGCTCAGGACATCTCCTGTCCTGAGTATGTATTCACATGCCGGTGAGCCCCCATTGTCAACACGGAGGAACATCCTGATGTGGAACTATGTTTTAAAAATTTTATCAATGACGGCAAATTCTTGCTTTGATATAGTTTTTAACTCCCGGTTCTTAAACGTTTTTAGCTGGCGTACAAGGGCTTCCAAACCCCTAGGCCTCCGTTTTAAAGAATACATAAACAGAAGTTATTTTACTATTCCTGAAGTGTATCCTTTTGGATATTCGTACCATTCTTCATGGGGATACCCCATCCAAAAATAAGTTTCTGTCTTAGGAAGAGCAGAAATCTTTAACCAATCCCGTGGTCTACCAACAGTAATTCAACGAGGTACTGCACCGCCACGCCGGCTTCATTCTCATTTACACGGATGGATCCAAGTCGAATTCGTCGTGCGCGTGTGCAGTATTCTCATCCCATCACGGAGTCGTCAGGGCGAGGTTAGATCCGCTGTGTAGTGTTACACAGCGTAGCTCTTTGCCATAAAAGCAGTCCTATGCTGGGTAATATGCAATAATGCCTCCTTCCTGGTCTGTAGTGATTCAAAGAGTGCACTACAAGCTATTGCCGGCTACTCAAGTTTGCACCCCATAGTTCAGGAAATTCATTCATCCCTCTTATCACTTCACCACAAGGGAATAACAATTCTATTCCTATGGGTCCCTGGGCACGAAGAAATAGCCGGCAACGAGAAAGCCGACTAAGCTACGAAGGAGGCCCTAAATGATACCGAGACTGCAAATGCGCTGGTACCCGCGGAAGACCTGAAAGCTACGTAGAATAACGAAGCCTTCACAGAATGGTCCGAGGAATGCAGTTTCCAGAATGGGAACAAATTTCACACCATAAAGCCGGTGGTATATCAGCGTGTGGCCCTCTTCTGTCGGGATGTATCGCAGGGAAGAAATCACACGTCTGAGGATAGGGCACTGAGCCCTCACTCACTCTTTCCTCTTCACAGAGGAAGAAATCCCACCTAAGTGCGATCATTGCGACTCTCCCATAGAGCTGACCCAAATTCCTACCGGCCGATATCTCTCACCAGCTGCCTGTGCAAATTCATGGAGAGAATGGTGAATCGGCGGCTCGTTTGGTGGTTAGGGCGCCGAAACCTTCTCTCCAGCATCCAATGTGGATTTAGACGGGGCCACTCCACCATGGACCACTTGCTGAGGATCGACAATTTCATCCAAGAAGGCTTTCTCCTCCGCCATCATGTGATCGGGGTCTTCTTCAATTTGGAGAAGGCTTATGACCGGGTATGGCGGCGGAAGATTTTAATGACACTGCACGAGTGGGGTTTTAGAGGAAATCTGCCGATTTTTATCCAAAAATTTTTAACGCATCGAGTTTTTAAAAATTAGAATAGGCCAGTTTTTATCGGATTTTTCCGTCTTGATAATGGAGTTCTTTAGGGCTCCGTCTTGAGCGTGTCGCTTTTCGCCAATCCGATAAATGACGTCGTGAGTTACATCAAGGCGCCGGTGATAGGCACACAGTTTGTGGATGATCTGGCGATATTCTGCAGGTCATCTAAGGTGGTAACTGCATCCAGAATGATCAAAATGACGTTGAACAAATTGGACCAATGGACCCAAAGGAACGGATTCCGGTTCTCCTTTGAGAAGACCAGGTGCGTCCATTTCCACAGGAGAATAGGAATCCAAAGACAGCCTTCATTATACCTTGGAGGAAGAACAGACCCTTTCGTTCAGTCGGCCCGCTTTCTTGGTATGACACTCGACTACAGGCTCAATTTGCGAGAACATATTAAACTTTTAAAGACAAGATGTTTGAAATCGCTAAATATGTTAAAGTTTTTAAGTCACACAGCGTGGAAAGCAGAGCGCACAACATTGCTTTTATTGTATCGCTCATTGGTGCGCTATAAATTAGACTACGGTTGTTTTGTTTATGCTTCCGCCCGCGATTCGTACCTACGAGCACTGTCCCCCGTGCGCAAGGCGGGGTTGCGACTCGGTACGGGGTCATTCCGGACAAGCCCTTTGCGACTTATTGAACCACGTTTTTTAGAAATATTTTGCCGACGGACGAAGGCCACCCCTGCGGGTAGGGGGATGGAGAATACTCGCACAGTATCCCTGCTTGTCGAAAGAGGCAACTAAAAGGGCGGGGAAGGAAACCCCGGAAAAAACCTCAGAGCCAGCTAGGGTTGAGTCCGGACAATCTTGTGGGTCAACTGTCTGTGTGCGGCCATACCACCTGGCCTGCGATCCACCCGCATGTTTGCCGTGTGCGGAGACCCGTAAGGAGGAGAAGAGGATCCTGGAGGGTGAGGTTCGTGGTTCCCAGCCGGGTGTCGGATGCCCGGTATGGACCGGGGGCCAATACCCGTCTTTGGCCCCGGATTCTGTGTAAACGGGCGGCCCGGAGCTAGCCACTCCCGGTCAATCGGCTTCCGCGGCGTTAAGCTCAACGGTGGCGAGTGCTAGGGAGGTGGGGGTCTGCGTAGGGCGGTCGGGGATGTACGGGTTTGGTGGGCCCGTGCATCGAAGATCCAACCCGAAACAGACAACCACCTCTAGGGTGCTATATCCCCTCGGGTAGCCCTGGCGACCGCACCGGTTTGCGGTGCGGCGTCCCGAATGTGTGGCTCCATGGTGGGTGGGGAGCCCGGGAGATGAATTTCTTTTTGGTATGGCGGATAAATTCCTTCCACCAAACAAAAGATCCCGTCCAAATTTGGACGGGGAGTATCGTGTGAAAGATGCAGAAGTTATTTAGTTATGAAATGCCGAAAGGAAGGCGAGACGCTGCAGAAAGTGTCTCCCTGTGTCATACGCCGAGTGTTGTCAAGTACGATCCCAGGGGACCTAAAAACTGAAAAAAAAATTAAGTGACGGCACCCTACTAATAGAGACGATGAATGATAAGCAGAGTGAGAGAATCCTTTAAATGAAGAAATTAAATGGAATAGAAATCGATATACAGCTCCACCATTCTCTAAACACCAGCAAAGGTGTAATTAGCTTCTATGATCTACTCTACATCGAGGAGGACGAAATAAAAAGAGAGATGGCCTCCCAGGGGGTAATAGATTGTCGCCGTATCACCACTAAACGAAATGGAGAACGCTGTCGCGGTACATAATGATCCAGTCGAATCATAGGTCTATTTCTGGATTCTGACCTGACGGGCATGATCACAGATGATTCGGGATTCACTGGGATATGGCCTTTGGAATTCGCTAACTTGCCTGCGTAAGACGATTTGGAGGAAAGCAATTTACGATCATGAACAGATTTTTTGGCACTTGAATCACTCTTCAACGAAACTATTTCAGTCTTTTGCAATTCAAACATCTCTAGGCAACTGGTGAATTTAGACTGTAGGTCTAAGATTTGCTTGAACATATCTTCTTGTCGTGTTTGCATTTTGTCAAGTGAGTCACACTGCAAAAGCGGTTGAAACGTGCAGTTTTTGCATCGATAGTATAGATTATCACTGTTATTCATGGAATTAGCAACTGACTTAGAGACTTCAACACAACTGGCATGATAACATGCATTACAACCAAAATTACACTGCAAAAATCCTTGTTTATCGCCAATTACATTAGAGCCACACGGGCAGACAAGTTCGTCATCCGCCATCTTGATATTTCCCCTTTTACTGAAAACGACAACGAATACACTTAAAATGAGTAATTTACTGAAAACACTTGACGGAACAAAGAGATAATAGAAAATAACACTAAAATGTAACTTCCAAACAAGCACAAAATAGCACTAAAAGTAAAAAGTTTGACCAAAATAAGTAAATTAACCAAGTACAATGAGAAATAAACAAGCCCTAGCAACTTAATAAACAAACTCAACGTATAAATGAAAATTAACTAACAACGCAAGAAAATTAATGAAAAAAGCTGAAAATTATAACCCAGGGGTTGGCGGAAAGCACAAGGAAGACCACAACGGCGATGAAGTTGAGCCACCGGCTCTGTAAGGGCCGTGAAGAAGTTTTGGAATCCTCTCCTGGGCTGACGCCGCCGAGCTCCAAACACTAATTTTGGCGTTAAAACTCCAGTTTTCGGCCTTTTTTCCTGATTTTGGCTTCACTATGTAAATAAACTGTTTATACACCTGAAGAAATGTTGCAAATTGCAGCGGACACCTCTAAAATCACTCAAAATTGTAGATAATTCAGGAGCTAGCTCCGTCACTAATGCACTTGTGCCGTCGACGCACCCTACAAAGTAATAGTGATGGGTAAAAATAATCGATTCTTTGTCATAATCGATTATTTGCTTCCGATTCTTTCGATTATTGGATCGATTATGTACATCCGATATTATGGTATAATCGATTATTTGAATGGAATCGGCGGGAGAAGAAACAAATCAAAAGTTGGCGTACTCATACACTGATATATATGGTGTCTGAAAAACTATTCTTATTAGTAATGGGAAGGATTAAAAAATATGAGAAAATATATGTGATTAAAAGTGTAATTAATGAAGAATCAGCGTGATCGGCGTCCGTTCAATTCGTCAAGGAAAGGGTTTATGGAAGACAACTTTTTGCCGACTCCGTCGACGAATCTTTATGATGGCCAACAATGAACTAAATCAACTGATCAATTGCCATCCAATAATTTCTCGAACACTGTGGATCCCGGGAAATTGTTCGTGATATTTCTTTGCAAATAAATGTTTAGAAAAAAATGTCAGATTGGTATGGCTCCACGTATTGCCCGTTTGTGGAAGTATTACCATTATAATTGCAGAGACAAGATTGCATTATGACTGAGTTATGGAGTAAGAAAATTTGTTTATTCATTATAGACAGTTGATCGCAAACAATTACTATTCAAAAATTACTTCTCAACACTTGATCTCTGGATTATATTGTTGGTAAGATACTTATATTATAAAATTTAGTGAGACTCAGACATGCCTCCTATAAAAAGCCATTTGTGGAAGTATTTTCAGAGAAATTCGAGCGAGGGGACTGCATCCTGTCGAATATGTTTTAAAAGCATTAAGACATGTGGAAAAACAACTTTTTACCACTGTGACCAATAGAAATAAGATAACACATGTAATAATTAAGATCAATCAACCCCACAACCGTCGATTATGCACAGGAATAGACGCTCATCGCTTGACGTTTCGCACCAACCACCTTCAAAACACGATTATTTAAATCCCTGCGATTCAGCTCAAAGAATCATACGATTATTTACAGATTCTTTTCACATATTCCATGTATTCCACGATCCACGAGCGTCGATTATTGCCGACAATCAACTCACGCCGATTTCTGTTGCGAATTGTCGACGTTCACGACACGATTATTTCAAATAATTTTATTCTGCTTCAATAATCGGCAAAGAATCGTATGAGTCATATTAATCGTATGAATCTTTGTCGATTCTCAACTCATCATAACCTCGTCGATTATACCATTATTATACCCACGGAATTATACCGAGAATCGGTGCGCATTTCGTTCATCACCCGATTATACAAAAGAATCGGATAATAATCGTATGATTTTCAAGAGCCGTATGTTTGTTCACCGATTCTCAAGAATCATACGATTATTCACCGATTATTTACATAACCGATTATTTCAACCCGATTTTTTTCCTGAATCGATTATGCCTCAATTTTATCATATGATACGATTAATCGATTACTGAAAATTTTTGCCCAACACTACAAAGTAATACTACTCCGTCAGTAACCAAACAATGAGAGAGAGAGACTTGACTTGTTTATTTTAACCTGGACAGGGTGAGTCTTTCATAAAATCTTATAGTACCTTCCAGGAGGAAATGCGCATATCATTAAGCAATCCCATGTAGATATATTTACATAATTTGTACTTTTACAATATTGTAGGAGTGGTCACCCTTGTTAGTTTAATAACATTGACTAGACTTGTCATTGTGGTCTGAACAAGAATTTCTAAAAGATTTCTCTATGGGTTTTACTCTGGATAGAGTTAAGTCTCTTTGTCCATTGCCTCTTCTGGCATCCTGCTGATGTCTTCAGGTAAGATGTGACTGAAGATTTTGCCGGAGAGATGACCGGAAACTGGCCAAGTAACAACATGGTGATAATGGTGTTAGCTGTAAAGCAACTCTCACTAGAATTCATAAAGATCTTGTGAAATTTTATAACGAAAATGCCTAGGTAGTTAGTTATTTCCTAAGCATTCTCTTTATTGAGAGAGGCTCTTCATATATGTATGTACCAATTGTTTTTACTGACACGATGAATTGATAGATGAGAAAATTCTTTTTTTATCAGTTCATTCACTCCGTTTCGGTCAGTAATTGATGGCTACAAGGTGTGTAATGAGAATCGTGAAAAGCCAAGGAATAATTAATTCAAAATAAGGGCTGAAGTTTTAGTGGCAGCAGTGGGATCCAGAGTGGGTGGGATCCAGAATCGGTGAGATCTAGAATCGGTGGGATCCAGAATTGGAGGGATACCGGAATCATTGTGGTGAGTCGTGTGTTAGACTTTTGCTGGTCATTTCTCTGCATTCTCACACAAGATCCCACCACCAGTGATATTTTTATGGACTTAATGGGCAAATGGGATATTTATGGGTCTATGCTCTTTTTAGGACAAAAACTCATTGATGACATTTCCAATGATAGTGGCTAATCTAACGGACAAATAAAAGTATATGTACACAAATTTCATTTAGGGTACTGGCAGAACATTCAGGAGGTACAAAAAGACAGTTGGGATTTTCCTGATTTGGGAAAATTGGGTCATAACCTGGTTTATTTCTTGGGATATAATGCTGTTGTCATTTTGATGCAGCATAGAATAAATGGAGGAAAATCTGCCTCGTGACATGCCAATAGATGTAGCAAAACCCGTATGATAGAAGGACCTTGTACGCCAGTAGTCCCATATTTTGGGCAAGCTTACCACACACATATGAATAATAATTGCAAAAAAGGAATACATATCTGAAAGGGTGACAGTTTTCCAACAATTCCACATAGAAGACTTTTTCAGTTCCCCCTTCCTTTTCTACTTAGAAATTTCCGACCTGGCATACCGATTAGTTTCCGTCTTTATGTGTTTGATAATGTCTTAAGTCATAAAAATAGAAAAGCAGTCAAACTGCTTCTGTGGCAAGTTTAACTTTTTCTCAGCAACGAAAGATCCGAGAAACGTGCGCGTCGCACTGTCGTCATTGTCTTGGCGTTGTCTCACTGTTGCCGCTTCCTGACACACAATGAGTCTGGACGTCAATCGGTGAATAGTTCGGCTGGATGTGTGCTGGCTCCTCGATGTTATTACTGTAATTCCCTCGTTGAGTGTAGGAACATAATTTTTTTTCAAAGTCAAACTTCCTTTTCATTCCTCATCAGCTTTTTCCATGAGGGCTTTGGACCTCCATTAGGCAGCCTTAAAAATTGTTTTCTATTTTTTCTTTTCTAATGTTTAGTTTTTTTTTAATTTTCTGGCGTTTTTTATAAGGTAGAGTGCACTCAAATCCTCAAAATTTACCTTATCTAGAAGGTGACTTCACTGAGAAGAATCATTTACGAATTTAATCATAATAGCATATCATCGCCAACAGATTCCAAATCCAAGTCACTATCACTGGAAGATTCAGAACTCATTCGATTTTTATGAAGTGGTTCCACTTCACATATGTCCTCCGTTAGGTGGTCTTTTTCCCAATAATGCCCCTCAATGTTTAGGGCATGTTGAAAACATTTCCTCCAAAATTCGGGTGTGACTGACCGCAATGCTTCCTTACAGAGATCGCATGTTACATTCACACCATTTCCTTTTTCCGCAGCATTTGCAATGTTCACTTTCGCCATTTTTTTACGTACGCCCATATTAGCTCTAATGCGTTAAACTCGCAATGGCCCACTGGCAACCAAATCAGCTCAATATCAGGTCGGAGCACTTCAGTTAGGACATCGAGCTTCCTCAAGTGGGGTGTGAAGTGAGGTCCATGGTTTATAAGGGCTGCCTTCGTTAAAATTTCGTAATTGACGGTAAGGGAATATTTTTCTTATGTAGCCAAGCTATAATTTCCGCCTTTTTCCAAGCCATTGACGGGTTTTTAGACGAAGTCTCTATCATTGTATGATATGGTGCTTGGTAGATTATCCCCCCTGCGGGTAGGGGGATTGAGAATACTCCCGCAGTATCCCTGCTTGTCGTAAGAGGCGACTAAAAGGGCGGGGAGACAACCCCGAAAACAAACCCCCGTTTCGCTAGGGTAGCGTCCGGACAGTATTGTGGGCTTGACTGTCTGTGCGAGGCAATGCTATCTTGCCTTAGCCCACCCGCGTGTTTGCCGTGCGCGGCGACCCGTGTCGAAGGGAACGGGGATCCTGGTGGCTGAGGGGACCTCCCCTGTGGGAGGGGAGACGCCCCCAACACTCCACTTCGGCCCCTGCCTCTCCTAGACGGGCGGCCGGGAACTAGCCTATTCCCGATCAATCGGCTCCTGGCGGCTGGGGAGCTTGGCGGCTCCTTTCGAGCGTACGCCAGGATGGGATAGCCGTGAGCCAAAGGGACACTGCAAAAAGCATTCTCGGAGGGCACGACTATATCTCCAGGTAGTCCTGACGCTCTGCATCGGCTGGCGGTGCATCGTCCCCATGTTGGGCTCCATGGTGGGTGGGAAGCCTGGAGATGAAAATAATAATTTCCCATGGGTACACCAAACAAAATCCCTGCTGCTTCTCTTGAGGTGGCTCAACCTTGTAAAAGGCTGTGTGTCGACAACAGCATCTTTGAAACGGAGGATTATCCATCTTTTCTTGTGGTGAGCAGTATTGAAGAAGGCGCTATGAAAAAATTATCTCCCTTCGTGGTCGCCAAAGTAATTCAGGGTTTAGTGGGTGACGTGAAAACGGCGAAAAGACTTCGATCAGGTTCTTTCCTCATCGAGGTCAAGCAAAGTAGACAGGCAAAGAAACTTCTGGAGACAAAGGAATTCTTCCAAGTACCGGTGAAAGTGGAACCCCATAGGTCACTTAACACATGTGACGGTGTTATAACATCATGGGAACTTTCAGATTGTACCGAGGATGAAATAAAAGAAGGCCTCAAAGATCAGAAGGTGGTATCGGTCCGTCGCTTGAAAACGAGGCGAAGTGGTACCTTGAAGGACACGAACAGCCTTGTCCTAACCTTCGCCCTCCCGAAACTTCCCGCGTCTGTCTATGTCTGCTACAACTCAATCCCAGTGCGACCTTTCATTCCTAAGCCAATGCGATGCTTTCGTTGCCAAAGGTATGGCCATACATCTTCAAATTGCAAAGGAGAGGAACTCTGTGGAAGATGCTCTCTACAAAAGCATGAAGGAGATTGTAAGGAAAAAGAGAAATGTGTCAACTGCGAGAAAGATCATCCAGCCTGGTCCACATCGTGTCCCGTATTTGTGGAAGAAAAAAAAATACAGGAAATAAAAACCACAAAGAAAGTTACCTACGGCGAGGCCAAGAAGGAATTCAGAGCTCTTCACCCAGTGTTCTCTGGACAGTCCTATAGTCAGGTGACCGCCAAAAAATATCAGGACGCTGCCGTGCAAACACATACGCCATCTGTGTGCGGTCCCTGTAAAGGCGTATTCCTGCCCGCCAAACCCAAAAATCCTACTCAGGTAACCAACCTAAAAATTAAAAAAATATGGCTAAGGCTACAGCGGAGAGCGATTCTTCTGGTGAAAGCTCGCCTTCATCCAGTAAGGTCAAATCGCTCCACCGCAAAGCTCATTCAAAAAAACCTGACCTTGAGGAGGACGCCATATCGGACGATATGATGGATGCCGATCCCTCCGAAGTAGCCATGCACTTCAAATGCCCGAGTAAACCCCAAGAAAAAGGGAAGGTGAGACTGCGGCGATCATAGTCGACCACTCTTGGATTTGATACATATTTTTATATATTATTTATATATATAATGTTTAAAACCTTACAGTGGAACTGTAACGGTTTATACCGACATAAGGAGGAGCTGGATGCTCTAATTAGAGATTTTAATCCATCCTGCGTATGTCTGCAGGAAACTCATTTAAAACCATCTGACAGAATTTCATTAAAAGGCTATAACATATATCGGTTTGATGATGTTAGTGGCAATAGAGCCCAGGGAGGAGTTGCAATAGCTGTCCGGGAGAACCTTTACTCTTCTCAGGTTACCTTAAGAACCCCTCTACAGGCAATTGTCGTTCGATGGCTACCCCCGAGATTATGACCTTCTGTAACGTTTACCTGCCCCAGTGGGCACCAGTGAACAGGCATGCCCTTGAGTCACTAGCCGCTCAGCTTCCAAAACCACATGCTTTCCTAGGGGATTTTAACGCTCATGACTCCCTCTGGGGAAGCAGCAGAGCACAAGGTAATATGAGGGGAAGACTAATAGCCAAATTCATCAATGATTCTAACTTTATTTTACTCAACAATGGCGAACACACTCGTTTTAATAGTTATAACGGAGAGTTCTCGGTTATAGACCTGTGTTTTTACAGTTGTAATTTAGGAGCCAGATTGCAACTGTCAGTTCATAATGACCTTTGTGGGAGTGACCACTTCCCGATTTTTATTTCGAAACCAAGTAGACAAATTCGTGATTTTAACATGCCCCGCACTTGGGCGATTAAAAAGGGTGACTGGCCTCATTTTAGAAACAATTTTAATTTTACATTTGACGACAATCGCAATGGCCCTGAAAATGTTTTAACACTTACCAAAGCTATAATAGGTGCTGCCGAAGCTAGCGTTCCAAGGGTATCGATAGCCTCAAGGCGACTACCAGTCCCCTGGTGGAATAAAGATTGTGCAGCTGCCATTTGTAAAAGGAAAAGGGCGCTTAAGATCTTTCAAAAGTACCCAACGCCAATGAACCTGGCAGCCTTTCGCCGACTACGAGCAAAAACTAGGCGGATAATAAGTGAAGCCAAAAAGGCTTCATGGATCTCATATGCATCTCAAATTAACTGCCGAACTCCTATATCGAATGTATGGGAAAAGGTGAATAAGATCGCGGGAACCCGAACGTCTACTGCTGTCGCTGCCCTTAAGGTAGGTCCCAAAATAATAACATCCAGGCAAGAAATTGCCGAAACATTTGTGGAGCACTTCGCTGACATCAGCTCTTCCAAAAATTATGACCAGGCCTTCATGTATGTGAGACGGATAGCTGAGGCAGCCCCACTTAATTTCGGTAGTAGGGCAGTATCTCCGTACAATGAGCCCTTCAATCTATGGGAACTTCAATCTGCAATTGCATGCTCTAAGAACACAGCCCCTGGAAGCGATGACATTCACTATGCCTTCCTTCGTAATCTTCCCGTTACAGCTTTAGCCGATGTGCTGAAAACATTCAATCAGATCTGGTGCGAGGGATCGTTCCCGGATGCATGGCGGGAATCCATAGTCATCCCCGTCCCTAAGTATGGTAAGGATCGCAGCGATCCTGGGAGCTACCGCCCCATATCCCTCACAAGTAGCCTATGCAAAATAATGGAGAGAATGGTTAACCGACGACTGGTTTGGTATCTGGAAAGACGAGACCTTCTATCCAAAATCCAATGTGGATTCCGCCACAACCGATCGACAACGGATCATCTCGTTAGAAGTTCCAACTTTATACAGGAGGCATTCTTGCTCCGGCAGCACGTTATAGGTATATTTTTCGATATAGAAAAGGCGTATGACCGATTGTGGCGACATAAGGTCTTAAAAGCACTTCATGAATGGGGTTTTAGGGGCAACTTATCAAATTTTGTAAAAAATTTCTTAGAGGAACGAGTCTTTAGAGTTAGGGTCCACAACTTCCTGTCAAGCTCTCGTACTCAAGAAAACGGCGTTCCACAAGGTTGTATTTTAAGTGTTACACTCTTCGCTATTGCAATTAACAGTATTGAGGAATGTATAAAACCTCCGGTAATCGGGTCTCTATTCGTCGATGACTTGGCAGTATTCTGCCGGTCATCCACCCTCCATTCCGCGACGAGGCAGATGCAGTTGACCCTTAATCGAATCGAGAAATGGTCAAAAAGCAATGGTCTCCGCTTCTCGGCGGAAAAGACAAAATGTATGCACTTTTACCGGGTACGTGGACTTTTCCCTCTACCGTCCTTGTTCCTCGGTAGTAAGAAGCTGCCATTTGTTCAGACTACTCGCTTTTTAGGACTCACCTTTGACTACCGGTTGAATTGGCGCGAACACATCTCTATTCTCAGGGATAAATGTTTTAAAATTTTAAACATAATGAGAGTTTTAGCAAACACGACTTGGGGTGCTGACCGCACCACGATGCTCTTGTTGTATAGAGCTTTGGTAAGGTCTAAACTTGACTATGGGTCGTTGGCCTACTCTTCGACCCGAGAGTCGTATTTAAGGCCTTTGACGACAGTGCACAATGCTGGCCTCCGGCTGGCCACTGGCGCATTCAGAACCAGCCCGATTACAAGTATTTACGCCGACTCGGGAGAACCACCTCTGTCCACCCGCAGGAACATTTTAATGTGCAACTATGCCGCCAAGATTTTATCGATGAAAGAGCACCCGTGTTTCAACGCTATTTTTAAACCTCAACTTATAGATGTTTTTAACCGAAGGACAAGATCTACGAAGCCTTTTGGGGTGAGGCTCAGCAATTTTATCAAGGAGTTAGGATTTCGACTACCCGAGGTTATCGGTCAAGGGTGCTCAACTAATCCGCCATGGGTCATTCCTCGGCCGGAAGTTAGTTTTTATTTAGCGGGGAATCCAAAGTCATCAACCTCGGACTCGGAGTACAGGCTCCTTTTTAATGAATTTCTCGATCGCCATCCTGGGCTTATCCCTATTTATACTGACGGCTCAAAATCCGAGTCAGCTTGTGCCTGTGCAGTCATTTCCCAACATGACGGCACGGTCCAAGCTAAACTCAACCCTCTATGTAGTATATACAGTGCAGAACTCCTTGCCATAAAACTCGCTCTGGCAAATATAACTCGACACGAGTCTTACCTTATCTGCTCAGACTCTTTAAGTGCACTCCATGCCATTTCAGATTACTTCCCTTTCCATCCCCTGGTGCAGACCATACAGGATACCCTCTACTCCTTGAGTAGGAAGGGTATTAAAGTTTCTTTTATGTGGATTCCGGGGCATGTTGGAATTCGAGGGAATGAGATGGTGGATACAGCAGCGAAGGAGGCTCTAAATAAACTCACCACCGATTTCGAGAAAATTTCCTCCGACGATCTAAGAGCCGAACTGAAGAGAGTATGCATGAAGCAATGGCAAGGGCTGTGGAGTAACGTCGTTGGCAATAAACTCAGAGGCATAAAAGTGGAAACATCTGCATGGGCCACTTCAGTGAGGAACAGTCGTAGGGAAGAGGTCGCCCTCACTCGGCTTAGAATAGGCCATACCGCTCTCACACACGCATATCTTTTCACCGAAGAGAAACAGGTCCCCCGCTGTGATAGCTGCGACTGCCATCTTACTGTGAGACACATTCTGCTAGAATGCGTGAAATACTCATACCAACGTAGGAGACTAATTGAAAACAAGGAAATTCAAACCGTCCTGGGTAATAATATAGATGCCATCAACAATGCTATCCTCTATATCATAAATACGGGTGTAATGAAACTCTTGTAATGTCAAACGACCGGAGACCTTTCTACACTAAATACTTGTAACAGAAGAAAATTAGCTTCTTTTTACGTTAGGAACCATGAGCGGTGCAAATGACCCTGTAGTCGACGCACCCCTAAAAAACTTATTTCTACTACTACTTGGTAGATTATCACTGCTGACTTCTTCGGAAGGAGGTTTAGCACTTTTCTGAACCTTTCCTCAACTGTTGGTCTGAACTGTTGGTCGTTAATTTCTTTATGATAGTCAGAACTTCCCTTCTGGCCAACAAAAAAGAGTCTGCTCCATCCAAAAACCCGTCTTCACTCCCAATGTGTAAAATGATGACTTTTTCCAGCACCAGTAGGAGTTCTAAAGCCACCTCTCGAGCCTAATATCTCCTCCAAGTGCATTCGATATTGATTTTAATTGCTAAAATCATTTTGGAGCGTCCCTACTGTGCTTTCTTGCCACCCGTAATAGCTGTATGGTTTTGGCTTCACGTCTCATCAGTGTAAAATATTTTATAACCCTTCACACGCAAATTCCTGATTCTTCTCAAAAAGGCTTGACGAGAAGCAGCAATCGTCACAGACTCCATTAAAACTGGCTTCCTCTGCAGTATTTTTTAAACGGAATCCAATTTTTTTCACTATCCTCCAAATTGTACTAATGGACATATCTTGAAAGTCACTCCTATTACTTTCCAGTTGTGCCTTGAGATTCCTAATGGTAGGGAATAATTTTTTCATGTAGAAGTCATGAATATTCCTACGAATAACACCGCAGGTAAATTCTTCTACTTCAACTTTAGGACGTCCCATCGTTACACACTGTCTCTTGGAGGCTACAGGCGATTCAAGACTCCATATTTTCCTTGTTCCCAGCACCTATTTTCTTCACGGAAATATGGGAAACACCCAAACACTCTGACACTTTCTTATAAACAGGATAGCGCTTATCCTCAATCAATTCACCTTCACGCTTAAAAAAACTTCAGTATCAGAAAAACTGGACCTGAGAGGCATCTTGAAGCGGAAATGAACTCAACAGCACATAAGGCAGGAATGAAGGTAAAAATATTTCCGGCACATAATCACTTGGACCCCAGGGGGGAACCACCATTCTTCAGATAAGGCAGCATGAATCACGACGCAGACTTATTGTCTCTGGGGTCGAAGCGGCAACAGTGAGCGCTGCGACAAAAGAGAATGTTACGCCGGGCAGGCTGTCTCCTCTCGACGGCAGACAGTAGCTCCAGTGAAAAATTGACGCTAATCTTAAATCAGTATAAAATTAACTACTTTCTGCACTATCAAAAGCACAGCAAGATCACACAGACAACGCCAAGACAAAGACAAAAGTGCGACGCGCGCGTTTCTCGGATCTTTCGTTGCTGAGAAAAAGTTACGTCACATAACTAACAACAACTCATGTTAAAATAAAGTAATAGAATTAAACCTTCGGAATCGAATGTAAAAAAAGTACGGTCTAGCAGTGGTTATAATATAACGTTGGTGTATTTATTAGCTTTGATTTTAGAAGCACGTCAAATCAGTGATTGCGTGGAGAGTGCCGAAAAACGGGTACTTTTTCTTTTCTCATCTCAAGAACATACCTTTAAAAATGGAATAATAAATATTCATTACATATGCTCAACGCAGATTAAAACAAGATACATTTTGATGTAAACTGCATTGTAATTTGAGTCGTTATGTAACTTTGTTACTTCAAACTATGGTATATATACTTTTGAAACGGACAGTGAAAGCAGATACGCAGGCGTGAGCCTATTCCGTCAGGAGCTGTCGTAGGGAGGAAGTTATCATCACGCGACTGAGAAAAGGGCACTGTGCCCTGACCCACTCATACCTCTTCACCGAAGAGAAGATACCACCTCGCTGTGATGAACGCGACTGCTCATTGAGTGTGAGACATATTGACGGCTTGTGAAAGGTACCGGGCTATTCGCGAAAGATATGACATCAGTGATGGGCTAGAACAAGTTCTCGGCAATTACCCTATTGCCGTCGGTCGCGTAGTCGACTTCTTAAAATGTATTGACATATTTAAGGCCATTTAAAATCTATTGTTTAAATTGGAAACGCGATGTATGCAATGTAAAATGTAAAATTTTAATTCTTAGTGAATAAATATTGAATTTCACTTCCTGAAAGTTTTATTGACATGAATTAGGTTGCGCGCGGTTGCCCGTGTTAACGCTGACTCTTTTTTGGCTGAGCTTCCTCTTCCCCTCTTACAGTCCCTCCCACCTCCATTCTAACCTCCGCCGTGTCCTTTACTTCTATCCCATCAGTTTCTGCTAATGTCGCTTTTGTCGCTTCTGCGTAAGATCTAAATAAAGGCCCGTTAAATGTTATATCCGGGCACTAGATTCTTAAATGTTCTTTAGATCCGCACTTTGAACTAGTTTGTGTCTGATTAGGATAGTGTATCATTGTTTTATACCCTGTAATGTTGATGTATGATGGTATTTCCGTCTTCAAATAAATTTTCACCTGCCTAGTCCCAGTTGGGCACAGAATTAGTTTATTGTCCCCCCATCTATTTTCAACTATTTCTGAAACTTCACCATAATTGTTAAATACATTGTTTGGCACTTCTAGAGGCAACAGCATAACTCGTACAAACGTTGGTCTCCTTGTTGCACTTTCAAGATACACTTAGGCTCGGGGATGGGCTCGAGGGAAACGGGGCGACAGGTCCCACCCGTCTCAGCACTCCATCTACGATTTCTTCTGTCTTCACTTTAACAAAGAACTGCTTCCTGTTGTAACCGAATTGGATGCACAGGATACCCTCAATCCGAGGTCTGTACGAATAAAATCATGAACCTCAAGGATTGAGGGCTGCTCTCGCATATCCTGTACATTTGCCACAATTGTGGCTTTCCTGGGATATGGTGTCTGCATCTTCACAAAAGATAGAGAAAACACGCGAATAGATACACTCGCGTAAGCAACACGCGTGCCTAGGAAGCCCTAGACACACGAATATCCGCAGTAAAACACCACTGAAATCGTCCGCTAGCGCACATCGGGGACGCGAAAACTCGCCCCCGGCGATCGAGCTAGTCGATCGCCGGGCAGAAAACACGTCCGCTCCGTTCGGTATGGCCGTTGGTACATGGTATGGCCTGAGATACAAGTATTCACTGGGAAAACGTCTATCATTACTAAATGATTAACTCCCATAAATACATACAAAAGAAACAATTGCAAATGGACATTTTAAAATTAAAAATCCAATTTCCTTAGAAAAAATGAAATCACGTTAATATTTTGGTAGTATATTCGTCATTAGGTAGCTGCATTTCCTCTCAGAATATAACTTAAATAATAAATAATAAAATACTACCAAATTATAAAGGACAACATGAATTAAACAAAATGAATTTAGCAGAAAACATTTCAGAACACGTAATACAATGCTGCACATGAAGTAGAATGTAATTAAAAGCAATCATGAAATGGAGATTCCAATGGAGAAGTCAAAACCATTCCAACATCATTCAAATATAGCTATCAATCTCTAAAAGCAGTCATTTTTCATTTTCTTTGAAGAAAGGAGTAATTAGACCAGTGGTGGGGCAATTGCATTGGTTCGGGCGTCCACTTTGTTGAAGCGGAGGGCCGCACCATTCAAAATGTTTGTATTAGTTAGTTAACTTTGCGTTTCAGAAAATCGTTTCGTCGACACATACTGGCCCACCTGATACGAGCTACCTAATGAGTTCCATCTGGCACATGCAGCGTCAATATTTTAACTGATATATTGATAATTGTTATTCCTTTGAGGTTTTATCGTTTCAAGAGAGACGTTAACCGTTTTAATTCATTTGTACCTAAGGTTCAAAATATTGAAATTATTCTTGAAAATCACAAATAATATGTAATAACAAATGTAAAAAACCCAAATTTTAGGGAAAATGTTTCTATCGTAGCTTGTTTTTGAGTTATGTGGCGTTCCACAAATGGAACACTAGGCAAAATCACTGTCATTCCGTACATAATGCATAATATCCTATTTTTTTAAGAATGATTTTAAATCCTTTTATTTATTTTTTATTGACAAAATATTAAATTGCTACACTATGATGCTCCACTGAACACTTAACATGTAATGCAGCATCACATTTTTGACATTTTAAAGTTGTGTCCTTATGAATTGAGCACAGCGGGTTTACTTTTGTTGTTTGATGATCATGTGATTCTTACCATCATAGTGAAATTCAATGTTGCGCTTCTGAGAAAGTCTTCTTTTCCGGGCAGGTTTACCGTGCGCATCCAGTTAGCAAGCATTTTGTAAAGCCAATTCGAAATAGAACAACAGATGGCTTGATTACCATTTCTTGCCATGGGTGGATGCTCCATACTTGTCAATATTTTCTTCAGCAATGTCTGCGCCTCCCATTAACTGATTATGCACTTTGATCATGTTAGGCAGCTGAACTTGTATCTTCTTTTACTGTTTTTGAGGATAACGTTAGGCAAGGCGCAAAAGATTAACACATGATCCAGATGATACAACAGTTACAACTCTGTTATCATTCCTTCTGCAAACAATATTGCCTTTTGCATCAATTCGATAATCAATCGCACCTCTTTCTTTTTTCCATGGAGCATCGGTAGATTCTAATGAAGCGATTCTAATGAAGCGAAGTTGTCTATGCGATTTTTTCCCACTGTAGCTGTTGCCTGATCACCCATGGCACTGAGTTTGACGAGCAGGGCGTTTCTGGTGAAAAAGTTATGGAACACAATGATATTGTATAGGGTGCTCCTCTGTAAGTGCCTCAGCAAACTGAAGGATAACGGATGCACCAACACCATTATAGTCGTATTTGGTGTACAGGTTTTACCCTCATATGACTGAAACCAACAAATGTATTCTAGACGCGTTGCACCGCACCAAAACCTGTTGCCGAACCGAATTGGTTTTCCACGAATGAACTTGTTGCAGCCGTGACGACTAAAGTAAGGAACCATGGACTCATCAAAGCGGAAGCATGTTTCGTTTAAAAAAAACTAATACATCTCTCGTTCAGTTTGTTTTGAGAGGCCGCAACTTGACAAACTTGTCCATTGGGTCCAATTTGCGTTGTCAGCTACGTGCAAATTTGAAAATATAGTTTCAAAGCGGTCACGTCTTATCGCATCACTAACGAGGTCATCATGGGCATCTGTTATTTGCTCCCAGAACATGCGTCGTCTTGGAACTGAGACGTAACCACTGAGACAAATAGTTCCCAGAAAACATTTCAATTCAGAGTTAGTTAATCCAAGGTTTATAGACCCTTACTTCAGGCGTATAAATTGGAATATGTGAGTTCAATGATGTGTCATTCAGGAAAAACTCAAGATGTATGGGAGTTCTCACTCCAGTAATTTGTAGTTTTGTAACTCTACCTGCTACAGGATGTGGATTTATATCTACCTTTTTCCGCCGAAGCACAATTTCGGGAGCTAATTTATCTTTTATGGAGGAGGCTGCTGCGCAGTAGAGGTCGACGCAATTTCATCGGTAGAAAATTCATCTTTTCGTGGTATGTATGAGGGATCATTCGGGTCAGAGTCAACTTAAGAACCATCTTGAAAAACATAAGGAGGTGCGCGCAGCAAGGAACCTGGCAGATTACACTGGTCGGCATGAAAATCGGCCCTGACACCATTCCTGGTAATTCTTATGTAAAATGACCTCCTGAATCCGAATATGACCACCGTTTTTCCCCATCACCCACCATTTTCGGGGGAGCCCCCCCTCCTATTTTGATCACTTTTCGATAATTTGGAGGGATTAAAAGGATTATTTTAGCATTTACATTTCTTCTATGGGTTTAGAGGGGTGACAAATTCTAAAACATGAACATTTATGGAATGGAGGTAAATTTGGGGGGATTAGTCCCCGTAAATTGTATAAAAACGCATTAAAAATGGTCCATTTTGCCGGGTTTTTTTCGCAATTTTTCACGTATTTTCTAAAATTTCCAGCTTCCATTTCACCTCATCCTCCCCCGAATGATGAAAATATATATCAACAAGAAATAGCAGTGATAATACAAATATTTTGCTACTTAACATAGCAACAATAATTAAAATATGTAGCAATAGTTCGGAAGATTTACTTTACCACGCTGGCGCTCGCAATGAATTGACTTTAAAATCGCAACGAAAACCTCTTTCTTTGATTCTTAAAACTGCTTATAAATTTTACTTTGGCTGCCAAGTTGACGATCAGGACAAGGATTGGGCTCCAAGAGTTTGCTTCACTACTTGTTACAGTAGTTTGACCAAATGGCTCAAAGGTACGCGTAAATCAATGTCATTTGCTGTGCCCATGGTTTACGTGAACCTCGCTGTCATCTCACGGATTGTTACTTTTGTATGACTTCCACCGTCGGGTTCTCCAGCAAAAGTTAGCATACAATCCAGTATCCTAATATCCCTTCAGCAATAAGACAAATTCCTCATAACGAGCCTTGCCAATCCCTGAGCCCCCAAAAACATATACTCTTGAGCCATAAATTGATTTGAAAGACTTTGAACAACAGCCGGGACCAAGTGATACTTCCACCGATGATGAAGAGTGTTCTGAAGATTCAGCTGATCAACAGTTACCTCACCTCGTTACGCAGTCAGAATTGAATGACCTCGTAAGGGATTTGGAGTTGCCTAAGACGAAATCTCAACTTCTTGGATCTTGACTTCAGCAGTGGAATCTCTTAAAAAAGGCCGTAAAAATCTCTTCCCATAGAACCAGACAGTCAACACTGAAATTACTTTTTACGGAAGATGAAGGCTTGGCGTTTTGCCCTAATTCAAATACGTTAATGATAGAACTGATGATGCCATGTGACCCATAAAAATGGAGGCTGTTTATAGATTCGTCAAAGACAAGCTTGAAAGTGGTCCTGTTGGCCAATGGGAATGAGTTACCTTCAGTCCCGGTTTCGTACTCTGTTGATATGAAAGAAACGTACGGAAATATCAGCCGAATCCTTGAAAAAATTAATTACCACGATTATAATTGGAAAGTATGCGCTGACCTAAAAGTTGTCGCTCTACTCACCGGACTGCAATCAGGCTTCACGAAATACTGCTGCTTCCTTTGTGAATGGGACAGCCGAGCCCGAGAAACACATTAAATCGTACGGAACTGGCCTCTGCGAGAAAGCTTTACTCCTGGTTATAAAAATTTCGCTCATGATCCTCTGGTCCCGAAAGAAAATATTTACTTGCCACCATTGCACATCAAACTCGGACTGATGAAACAGTTTGTGATAGCAATAGACAAGACAGGTGATGCATATCAATTTTTAAAAACTAAATTTCCTCGTCTTAGTGAGGCTAAAATCAAGGAAGGAGTATTCGTGGGCCCCCAGATTAGAAAACTTTTCCAAGATTCGACGTTTATGAAACACCTGAATCATAAAGAAAACGAGCTTGGCTTGGATTCCGAAACGTGTGTGAGAACTTTTTGAGTAACAAAAAAGTGATGATTATGTCCCTCATGTGGAGGAATTGCTGTCTGCGTATAGAGCCATGGAGTGTAACATCTCACTAAAAGTGAATTTCCTTCTTTCACGCATGGAATTTTTCCCAGAAAATTTAGGAGTAGTTTCAGATGAACACGGGAAACGGTTATACATTTGCAAATTTGAGAGGAGATTTTCAGGGAAGTGGAATGCGGGCATGTTGGCAGAGTACTGCTGGTTTTTGGCACGAGAAACTTCTATCTCAGGGTATAAAAGGAAATCAAATACCTAATGAAGGTACTTATGTTATTCATCGTTCTTTACATTTATCATTTTACTCTTTATTGATGCGCGCGAGGCATTGAGAGCGCCAGCGTGGTAGCGTATCTTCTGAAATATTGCTACATATTTTTATTATTGTTGCTATGCAGTGTTCCTAAATATTATTTTTATTGCTGCTATATGTTGTTGATATATATTTCCATCATTCTGGGATATTTGAGGGAGGTGAAGATAGAATAGGAGCTGAAATATGAAGAAAATAAGTGAAAAAATTACGAAAAAAAAAGAAAAAGTTGATAATTTTTATGCGTTTTTTTACAATATACTGAGACTAATCCCCCCAAATCTACCTCCTTACCATAAATGTTCATGTTTTAGAACTTTTCACCTCTCTAAAACCTGAGAAGAAATATAAATGATAATAAAATAATTCTTTCCATCCCTTCAATTTATCGCAAAGTGATAAAAATAAGAGGGGGGCTTCCCCCAAAAATGGTGGGTGATGGAGGAAAACGGATGTCATATTCGGATTCAGGAGGTCATTTAACATAAGAATCAGCAGGAATGGTATCAGGGCTCGACTAAAATTTTTTTTTGCCGACCAGTGTTATTTATTGCTCCATCTTCTTCATCTCTGGAGTCATCATCTGAAACGCGCTGTAGCATTTTTAGGTGGTTCTATGACTGTATCACTTGCTTCTATGCTGTCATTTGCCTCTAACAGATCAGTTATTTCATGTAAAGTTAGAGTTTTGGATGTACTGAGATTTGAAAATGACGGATCTGAAAATGACAATGAAAATTTATTAGTCCTCATGGTAGTGGTTTTGCCTACGATTCAAAAAGGTAGATTTTTCGGATGAGGAGGACCTAAAAATCTTGACCCAGCGTCATCACTGGTACTCGCTGAGTATCTAAGGGTCCCGTTTCGAAACTTAGCCCAAGAAAAGTAGAACGAGGCATGGTCTAGTACAGCGAACAAACTGCGCGATATAATACCCGTGACGTCAGCCATTCTGACGAACGTGGTCCACGTCATTCAGAATGTCGAAGGGAGGAAGTCGTCATTTCTCGCCTGATAATCGGGCACCTCGCCCTTGCTATCATCTCTTCCCTGAAGAGAAAATCCTCCCCCATTGCGAGACGTGACTCTCTCATCACTGTTAAACACATATTGATGATGTGATAAGTACGGGGTTTTTCGATAGAAACTGAACGTTTCAATTTACCTAAGAAAAATTTTAGAATTTTTTAAAGCGAATTGACTTTTAAGGAAATAGAATATTTTGTGATATCAACTAAAATATTTCGCTTTTTTATTTTGTTTTGACTTGTAACAACAGGAATAAATAAGCTTGAGTGTGGTGCAAAATTATTTAAGGTGTCAAAGCACCCAAAACCTATTTCTACCTACCTACCTACTGCCGCTTTGAAAAAAACGTGAATAGAGTCGAGGCCGTCTTTTGTCCTGAGCACAGGCCAAATAGCGTTTCATATCTAGAAATATTACTCTTAAACAACTTAATAAAGATATCATATCAGTCGTGATGGGTAAACAAGTGCAATTCTTCCAAATGCGAAGAAGTGTCACCCATGATAAGAATTTATTGCCTCAATAAATCACATTGTGTCACCTTTTTTCATTCCACGCTACAAATGAAACTAAGTATCTCTCATTGTCTCTTCAGCTGAACTTGCAGCGCACGAAACAGGTGCTTACCTCCAGCTGCCTAGGGAGTGACCAGTGCCTGAGTTATTGGAAGGTTAGCATTGACAAAATGGTAGAGTTATGGAGTTATTTGAAGTAATGTGTTGTCTTAGGCAGTTTTGGTTGTTCAATTTTAAATGTCCTGTGGCATTCAAGAGATTCAGACTTGATGCAGTGGAAGGTATCCATATCTAATCAATCTCTTAAAAAAACGAATTGTATATGATATAATATTCCTAAGGCATTAACTTTTTTATGCTAATATGCATGTGCTGTATGGTGCAATATTGACGTATGTTTGTGCTTCTCTATGTGTGGTAACAAAGTTGCTTTAAAATCAAGCCCGTCGCGTCGTTAAATTTTCCCCTCTGCTTCGATGAAAATATTACTAATATTTTGATATGAAAACCCAAGTTTCTTTTCTCTTTTTTATAACTCATCTGCGGAAATTGCTCCGATAATGCCCATATTCCTTTTAATGTTTCTATATGCAGATATGAACTCTGCATTCAATATGAAGACATACTATGTAAAACGTGTGGTACTTCACCTTGGTTGGTGCTCAAATAAATCGAGTTTTTTCTTTATAGTGACCAAAATTTAGTACAATACGTATTCTGCTCTTATTTGAGATATAACAATTAAGCTGTGAGCATGGTTCTAACCCATTTGTACCCTCGTAGATTATATTTCTTAATTATGCTGACCTTTGACTAGAATTCTAGAGTTGTAAAATAATGCATTTATTTATTTTATACGATACTCATTTTCTATTACTGGTTTTCCACTCCTAAGTGATTACCCCTTTTAGGGATTTTAGGTAGAATGATAAGAACAGTGTAGTTTTACTATTATCAATGTCACTAATATACTCCTGTGTTTGCATGGACGTATAGTGCCCGGGAAGTTAAGGAAACTGGTGATAATCCGTGTATGCTATTGGACGTAGGGGAATATTGCCTCTTGGCGATTGGGGACGATGGCCTCAGATCAAACATACCTAATTCTAATAAGCAAACCGAAAAAAAGTTATGAAATCAAATGAAATATTTAACTATTTTCATACATTTAAACCAGCAGAGGTTAGAAATTAGGGTTAGAAAGATTAGGGGATACCTTTGTTATGCTATTAAAACCAGCCCTGCCTTAATGCGGTATGCATTGTCGTTTATTATTGGGTGAACATTTTAATAAAATATTGACCCTACCTACGTCAATTGTCTTCGATTATACCAACTAAATATTTTGAGTAAATTTTAAGACTATAATGCGGTAGCTTGCGGAGAAGTGCTGTCGAAAACAGCAAGTATGTGCATCATGCGTAAAATCAGTTGGGTATGTCACAAATTAGTGGAAATAAGCGGCAATTGAGAAATATGGAAATGCCATTTTGTGTTGCGGAAGAAGGAGATATCAATACTTTCTTACCAACGTAGATGCTAGTGATTAATTAATTGTGTGTGCTAGTGAATAATTAATAAGTTAAGCACACCCCTAGTGTGCTCATCTCTCTGCGGAAATATTGAAGAGATTAGAAAAGGAGGATGTGCCACGATTTCATTATCACCTTTATTTCAGTGTCCCTTACTGTCGGTAAATGATTTTACGAACAACTCTTCACCGAAGAGGTTAGCTTACGTCCTTGCTTCGTGGCATTGGTTAGTGACATCTAATTGTGTCTTCATACATCTTGGGTGCAATTTTCATAGTATTAATTCAATGCAGAACCTAAGTATGTCTCCATGATTTTGTGTATTGTAAACTGGTATCCCTTTTCACCCGAGAATTCTTTTGTAAATTTTAACGAACTTATGCGTTTTTCTGGTCCATAGATACTTATTTTAGTCATCAGGAAGAAAAAATATTTTCAGACCAACAGTTATCGCGGAAAGGTACCCGCACAATTGTGCGGGTTAGAGTGTGATTGTGTAATCAGGAAAAATCCTCACCCGCACATTGGTGCGGGTTCGGGCGCAATTACGACTGAAAACTATTCCAAAAATGTTTGTTTTAATAGGATTTATTCCCATATGAAGCACAAATCATGGCCATTATTGACAAAAAAAATATTATTTTTCTCTGGAGAAACCAATTTAACTAAAAATTACACTTATAAACACGTGATAAAAGGCATTAATATTTTTTTAATCTTTCTCAATATCTGCTGAGTAAAAATTAATTTAAGGATGATTTTTGTGGATATCTTTGAAACAATTTTTTTTAAAGACGAACATTGCACTTCTCACATCTTATTTTATTCCTACTATTATATTGATTGTACCTGCACATTCTCGGTGATAGAATGTCATCAATCACCGGGAAATGGTTATAATCATCAAAACGCTTGTCTGCACAGGGAATGACACTGGGTGGGTTGTAATATTTACATTTTTTCACTTTAGGAACCTCATCTGCCCTAATTTCTTCATCAGTTCCATACACCCTATCTCTATCGGGAGTAGCAATGAGAGCTTCTCCAAGCTCAGTCCTGAACTTCAGGAAATCCTTTGTTTTCCTTCGGGGACTCCTATTTTCTCTAGATGCTTCTTTGTACTGGAACCAGCAATTTACGGTTCCTAAATCCAGAAAGTGCAGAATCACTTTGAGGGTACACTTTTTTGTTTTGAACCAAATTCTTTAGTTCTCCATCATTTGATCACATTGATAAACTCCCCCCATTGATTTATTATATCTTCGGGCAATAGCTGGGCAAGATACATCTACATATTTTTTTCTTTTTTAGACCACAGCTGAACATGCTGCTGTGGTTCACCTCCACTACAGGTGGACGCTTAAAGCACTTAGTTATTGTACTTCCATTGAATGACAACAATATTATCATCACAGCGCACATATTGCAGTGATTCACCCAGAATAATTTTTTTCTTCGAGCTTGATCTGGCCCGTGACTCGATTGGCCATTATGATACCTGTCCCTTCTATCACTATATTGTTTAATTTTTCCAGTAGTGGGAGAGTGGTAAACAGGTGATCAAAATAAAATTCCCCTCGGGGATAGTTTGAATCAGGTGCAAAATCACCGACAGGCCATGGCCTAACTCAGGAAAGGGGAGAGGTGTATTCTTTCCCTGAAACCCTTCAAAGTCCGTCACTACACCCGAAGAAGATGTAATGATGTAATTCTTTAAGTCCACATGTTGTTTTTTATATATTGCTTAAGTCCGGGACTACGGCCAGTAAACGGAATCATTTGCTCGTCGATTGAATAGTAGTTATGATCCCGAGGAATATTACGGCATGCGTTACGCACTGCATTAATTAGGGTAGGCCGGGACACGTTGGCCATAGGGGCAGGTTGGCCCAGTCAAGTTATTTCACAGACTAGGCGCTTGAGTACGCTAGGGATCAAGGAGAAGGTTGGGAGCACTTACCCCCTTCTTCCACAGAAGTATCAAAGATCTCTAAGCATAGTTGTTAGTGTGGCATCTTTTTATCGATTTCGGATAAGTTGAAGTAAATTTTGAGCAGTTTGTTTGATGAGATCGTGTTCACTAGTGTTCGACAGTACTGGTGTAGGTAAGTACCAAGTTTGAAGCTCTTAGTCTGAGGATTATTTTTGTATATAATGTTACACAGTATCTGCTGATGGGTGAAGAAGAAAATCATTTATTTTCTAAACATGGCGTAGGGGCAGATTGGCCCAGTGCAAACGGGGCACGTTGGCCCACATTGCACGTACACATTTTGGATTCATATTAAATAGTGTGTTCGCATTTGTGATGGAATATTGTTATTATTGAAACGCTTTGAAAAGTTTTCCAGTTTTTTAACATTTTAGGGACGAATTACGCCTAGTAAATAAACAGGTATTTAATAATTTTGTTTGAGTTTAGAGGGTTTCATACTATGCAATATGTAAGTTTCAACACACTTCTACTTTATATTTTGGCATTTTTTTTAGATCTACCTGAAAATGGTGCGAAATTATGTTCACAAGTCATAACAAGGAAAATTGTCAGAAGAAATAAGTTCACTGGCAGTAATACAAGTTACAAAATATAAAATATCAATAAGAGAAGTTAGTACAGAGTTTAACGTACCACGAAAGACTCTAGAAAGGTAGGAAGATAAGCTACAGCCATTGGACGGAAGTGTTTACGATCCTTTTAAAAAATATGAGATTCTCAAACAGCCTGCCTGGTGCCCAGTGGATTCAGTGTTCAAGCTGTCAGCGTGGGCACGTATGACTTGTGTAGAAAAAGAAGTCAAGGGCCTATTTTATGAATGTTTGCACTGTGACGATCCTTTAGTCCCTTTAGATGAAGACAGTGACTAATCTGTAATCCAAATGTAAGCTCTGTACTTAAATGCTATGATAAATGAACACTTCCCATTGATATATAATTGTTTTCGCTCGTTACACCTTTTCTACATCAAATTCAGCTATAAATTGTTTTATGGGCCAACCTGCCCCAACCCTTGGGCCAACTTACCCCGATTACGGGGCATATTGGCCCAAGTAACATACATTTAAAAAATAATTTTTTTAATATTCACAAACAAATATGAACTTTTAATGATGTAATTATAGATTGAATATGGTTCTAACAACCTTTTCCCATAAAGAAATGAATAAAAACATGAAAAGGTAAAAAATAAAAAAATCAAAGAAAAAAAAGTCGGCCAACGTGCCCTGGTCTACCTTACCGTTGTACCTTCCACAACTTGCTAATCTCAGAATCGGGTGGAGGGACAAGAGTATCCACGAAGTGTTAATTCTTCCTGATGGTCAGGAAACGATCTCTGGTCATGTTCTCTGCTATCTGAGCAAGACGAAATCCTTGTTGCCAGTACATTGGCAGCCTTTGATATCTTATAACCCCCATGTGGATGCTGATTCCGAAAAACTTTTATTTCATTTGGATTGGTCTCTGATTTCCGTGATTTAGTAACAGAATACATATTGGTGAAATCTGCCACCAGCTGGAAGAAAACATTCGGGAAGTATTTCATCTAGTGGTGAAGAGGGCTCGCAACCGGATCAGGGTTCAGAAAATAATGAGAAATAATGCCTTACGCTAGAAGCGGTGCACTCCTTCGCAGTCACTCAAGATGATCAATCGTTGACGACACTGATTATCCCCTTCACTCACGGCCAGTCACCGAAAATCAAACGTTGACTGAACCGATGAGTCCCAGAGACCCATGCAAAGCCGTTCCATTCGTTTCATTGTTAGCCTGGCTGAATCAAGTGCAAAAATCCCCAAGTGCTAAATTGTAATACATCTTGGAGTACGAGAATACACGACACGGTTTAAGGGATCCGGCTACGAAGACAAAAGTCACACAGAAATATAGAAATGTCCGGGTCCCAGGCTGCCATCGGTGTAAGTTACGAGTTATTCGTCAAAATCGTGTCATCGATTCTTCTGACTTGAGCAAGGTCGTGTGTGGTATCGTTTACCAAGACGGTCAACTTTAGTTCAATGTAACTGGGAGTGGGAGAAAACAAGATACGCACTAAGTAATCGGAGTAGTAAATGTGTAGTTGGGGAAAATATGATAGGATGTCAGGGCAATGGGGGGGGGCGAGGAGGTAAAGAATCACTGAAAATGACATCGTAGTTTATGTACGACCACATCCAAATAAAATAGTAAATAAAATCGGCGTGGCTGTGTCCCACATAAAATTTCTCTCAGGAATCCTCCCTAACAAGTTCATTTTATCTTTGAAGAAAATAAAATCGTGATCATAAGTCACAATTAAGCCCGAACCCGCACAATCGTGCGGGTACATTTTTTATCAGAAATAAATATTTAATGATACATCATACTAGGCACTCAAATGAACCACAATAGCAATTGACATTTAAATTATTGTAAAATTAAGCACTAAAAGAATTAACAATTATAAGCATTAAAAAAATAGCAACTTACCTTAGAGCAACAAAGGAGAACGAAAAGGCTCTCAGAAAAAAGTCACCAGCAAGACCTACTGTAAACATATTCAACTAAAACCTCCCTGCATTTGAGGGTAACCCCCACGATTACTGGGAGCCAGAGAAATATCTCGTGGACGGAGATAAAAAAAAATGTCCCTTACCCGCACGATCGTGCGGGTCAGGGTGGAAAAGGGGTATACGCTATTGGTAAATGACTTGAGGCTGTAATCCCACGCCATGGCGTTGTAATGGTAAGTTCTCACGCTAGAGCTGTTATTATCTCCCTTGATGAAATTTGATACGATGATCCTTAACTTTCAGGTGCACAGCGTTTGAGGATGAAGACACTGATGATATTGCATTTGCTTTTCATTGTGAGCTGTGTTTCTTCAGGTGAATATTTAAAGTGATATTTTTGACATACTAAAGATAATTGAAGTATAATGGATGGCGATGATACGGACTAGATTGTGATAATCTTAGTTACCTACCGATAAAATAATGGAAGATAAGATTATCACCATCAAACTTCACACGCTACTTGTTTATTTTGATGAATGGAAACAGTTCCCATAGTCATTTTAAGGAAAGAGGATCTAATTAATCTCGAAGGATGAAATTGATCCCGAGTTATATGGTTCATGGTTCACCTAGATGCGACAACTGTGATTGCCCTATCACAATAAACCATATTTTAATGGAATGCGTAAAACATCAGGATCTACGCAGCAGACTGTCAATTAGGGAAACATAAACGCCATTTTAAAGGAAGACCTCGTCTTAGGCAACCGTGTCTTACGGTTTCTTCAAGAGGCGTAACTCTATCGCCAGATATGATAACCCCTGAACATCACACGTCTAGCTACTTTGTTTAATCCTTTAACTGCGCAATTAATCTGAAATATAGCTCTCCACAGGGGCAGAAAAAAATTTGTTTTTCTTTTTTATTATTTTTGCGTAATTTTATCACTTATGACTTTTTATTCAAGGGAAAAATTGTTAAAAAATGTTAAAGTACGTAATTACTAATACTTTTACACTGAATGTCGTATTGCAGAAGGTGTTTTTTTTACTGAAAGACGAAATACTTTTTTTTTCAAAATTTAATTTCGAACAGCAATTCATCTGTAATTACGGTCAGTATAATGAAAATGCAATTATTTATTATCATAGTTATGTTTGTTTTAAAATCTTTTTTTCCTGTGGAAAACACTGACCAATACACAATCCCACTCCACACTCCTTACACCAAGTATTTACTAATTTCCTGCGCCTCTCCGTACGCTGCGTATTCATGCAGACGTGGCACTGTCTCTGCGGTTTGGCCCTCTTCTCTGTGGGTGGGACGAACTCCAGGTAGTGTCATAAAATAACGTCCTTTCCCAAGAGCCCGGTGCGAGGTTAGTGGGTGTCGAACGGCCAGGGTGGGGTTGGGACAGGGTACCGTATTTTGTGAATATTTGTCGCAAAACAGTACGACTGAATTCCTTTGGTGACATGCTGCTTCCAGTTTTCACGGAATGAAAGTGGTATACATTGAGTAGCGTAACATCTATCAGATGGAAAAACATTTTCTTATACCATTTTACTGATTTCGTCATGCATTCCACTGAACTGATTTGCGTGTCCGACTTGTCTACTAATCTCATGCTCTTAGTGTAATCTAGAACTGCGTCAGGTTTTTTTATAAATTCATATTTCTCCAATCTCTCTTATTACTCGCCACTAATTTCCCTTTGTGAACAATTGTAAGCATGGTTACATCTCGTTTATCGTGCCATTAGAGAGCTAATATTTTATTTGATTTTTTCACATGATAGTCTGCTGGATTACACTTTGCCGGGAATGACGGCATGCCTTTCCTATTTATCCTCACTGTCCCACATGACCCCGTCCCAATGATACGCTTTATGCAAAAACAGGAATCAAAAATCTAAAAACGGTTATCTATCAGCTGGCTGAAAAATATTACAGCAAACTACAAAAAGTAGTTTAGAAAAATTAAACCACCTGGGTGAAAATAAAATATTGGAAACAGACAAGCACAAAAGACCCGAAAGGGTGATGGTAAACTAGAGGCAAGGGTAGCCTCTAAAAACGATAGAAAGAGAAGTGGGATACAGAGCAAAAGCAAAGCAGAGCAAAAAAGCAACCTCTGATAAATGCTGCAATGCAGCAAAGGACCACTTTTGCCTTTTTTTGCCCCGTCCCACTGTCAAGTAAATATTTACATAGTCTTGGATTAGTGTACCAATTGTCCATGCACAAAATATGTCCCTTCTGTAAATATTTCTCCTTCATTTTTATTACAACAGCACCAGATACGTCTAAGTCACTTTTGGGAATTTTTGTTGTCTTCCCCGTGTATGGAATCATGTCTAATATAATTCCTGTCTCACAATCGCACAAAGCAAAGAACTTGATTCCGAATCTGTGCCGCTTTTATGGAATATACTGCTTGAATAACAGCCTACCTTTGAAAAGCATAAGGTATTCGTCTATCACAAGCTTTTGAAACGTATTGAAGAAACCACTAAATTTTTCCTTGAGCATACAAATAATTGTATCAATTTTGTGCAAGGAAATAAAATAAGGTTAACGTTTTGAGGCGTAACTTATCCGAATATGATTTCACCCAAGTATTCTTCAATTTTTCATTCCGCTCTCATGTAGAATACTAACATCAAAAATTTTTCACCTGCACTGTAAGACTAATTGTTCTAAAATCTTGACCCCTCTCAGATCTTTCCCCCTTAAGGAGGTTCCATCGTCACTGTGTGAGTCAAAACAAATACTGAATTCCACTTTTTTCATATTTAGTACAAAAATCCTGATTTTGCTGATGAAATTTGGATTTTTCAGAGTTAAAGAAGTTCGTAATGAATTAGTGAAGGAAAAACGATTGGCATATGGTAATCATATTTAAAATACACTAAAATCCGATGTTAATGAATTTTACAAACATATAAGGTCCTGCAAGGATAGTCGTAGAAATATCAGGGAGGTCAAGAAAAGAAACGGGATTTCAACCAATGATGAAGAGGAAATAGCAAATGAGGTTAACTGTTGGTTCTTAAGTGTTTATCACAAAGAAACCAATACTATTGACGTAGAAAACAAAAAAATCAATACGACGAATTCAGTAGACAATATCTATTACGAAAACGCACAATTGTTTACAGTCAACGACAAAAAAATTAAGCAACTTGGTAATCGTAAATCTAAAGGCCCCGATAGCATCACGGGTGAGTTATTAAAACTAATTTCAGATGGAGTTGTACCCTATCTCAGAATTATTGAGATAGAAATAGTAGAGATTAGCCGCATTCCGCGAATTTCGGCAATATATCAAAATATGCATAACTTTTGAACCATGCGGCGTAGAACAATGCGGATTGGTTCATTTTAAAGGAAATTTAATTCCAGCGACAGAAACTGCCGTCAGATTTGATATGGAATCCACCGTTCAAATGATACAGCGTTCGAAATAATGGTTCTTAGACTACGCAAAATTCGCCGTTTCAATCGAGTTTTGGAGTCGTTCAAAAGAAACAAATGCTGTTTTCTACACTGTATCTCGTATGAATTGTTAAAATACAGGCCTCTGCAAAATTTTAAGCCGGTTGCTCATCTACAAGTGGTCGAAAATCCGGTTCATATGTAGAAGAGAGTTGAAATTCGACCAAGTTTCAGAAAAATTGCGGGGTATATTAAAATGTGAATATTTCATACACTAAAAAACGTAGAGCGTCATGGTTTGCGTCGTTTTAAAGGACATTGAATTCCAAGCACACACTCAGGCTCCACGGTCAAAACGTACACGCTGGTTTTCATTTAGTGAATGAAACACATCATGAATAAATAAATATAACAACATCAACTGCAATGGTTGAACAGATTTTACACATAGATTTTCCAAAAACAGAAACAATTAAATTATTTGTCAGCTCATTTTTTATTATTTCTCAATATAACTTCAAAGGAAGAAAATAACATGGTGCTTGCTTTATATTTTAAATAGACCTTCTGTTGGACTTCTTATCTGTTCAAATCCATTTCCTTAATAGGTTTCTTTAACATTATATGTTTAGATTTGCTTACAGCTATAACCCTACTAGCAAAAAAAGGATGACATATGGTGGTGTATTCATATGCACAGTTTATACAAAAAGTATCAAGATAAACTGTTGGATGATCTATTCTGTAACTGCGCCGATCGATCGACGGTTGTTTGGTGTGCCTCTAGCTGTTGTCCGCAACAGGGTGTTTCGCGGAACTGTTTCGTTTTGAAACTTTTTATTGCGAAACAGCTCATTGAAACTGTTGTGTTATTTTAGTTCCACCACTAGTTACTAGCTGTTAGGACACTCCTCGTGTGGTAGAATGCTTTCTTTGCTTCGGCTATTCTGCCCAATACAGCTATCTTGCTTCTGCCAATATCAGCCGCCAATGATTTCATTTTCTGACATCAGGATATTTCACGACGATCGATGTGGCGAGATTGGTACGACTTGAGCAATGAGCATGGCTAATACGTATGTAACAGTTAAGTGACGGTGCTAAAACCCCTCGATGTTTTTCGGCGCGGCGGCACAAAGGAAGAAGGGGGATGGTCGGAGATTCGGTTTGTGAAACAACAGGCAATGTTATAGTCTTTTATCTTTCCCTTCCGCCGGCCGCCGTCACCTAGTCGTCCTAACCCAGCCCCATCCCCCCTCAGCCCCAGGAAGCGGTGACGGGTGTGGAGGGCACCCAAAAAAAAGTACGATGCCACTTAATACCCGGGGAGGGGTGAGTTTTGGCTCACCAATGCTGGGGCGAAGGCAGGCAGGACAGCAGAAGAACCAATGTTGGCGGCGGCTTCTCCGATGAGATTAGAGGGCTGGATGGATGTTGTCTTGGCTGCAGCTAGTTGGTTGGCAGTGGCGTTGCTGGGAGGAGGATTCCAATTGTACTTCCGGGCGAGAACGGAGAGAAATGGCCATTATATCGTCGACAGCAGGGATGGGCAGTGGAGGAGATAAAGCTTCCATTTATAACTGGATTTTGTTGGCCCTAGAAAGGGCCGATTTATCCTCGTCCGTGGACGATTTGGTGACCGACCCGGGGGTCGAAGGAAGTGGTCGCCATCTCCGACGACCGCTGGCTGAGGTGTGTTGTCAGCCTCTTGGTGGTGTGGCGGGGCTATCGTTCGTAGTGTGGATTGGTGATGGGACGGTGAATTTACTCCTGCTTCCCGCTCCTTCTGGGCCTTCCTTGGTGCTGCTGGTCGCTGGTCTGCTTCTCCTAAGTCCCTCGATGATCTGCTCCTTGATCCGTCCGGTCTCTTTCGAACGAATTCGTCGTTCATGTATCGTTCGTCTCCTCCAACGCATTGGTACATATGCCATCAGCACTTTTAAATTCTTTCTTGTGATTAACGATGTGGTGCGTGTATCCTAGTTCATTGAGAGTATCATATGCAGCCTAACCATCGGTCCACACAATCCTGCCTTTTTTGACGTACCCTTGAATAAGAGGGAGCAGGGTCATCTTGTCTATTTTCACCACAGAAACGACTACTCCAACCTTTGTTGCCGTGTCGTATATACCTAATACCCATTTCTCCTCCACCAATCTTCCCTTATTGTATTTTCTACGTGTGACTACGCTTTCGTCTATTTGGACGATGACCCCTTCTCCTCCAAGTTCTTAGCATATTCAGTATTTTCCAAGAAGCTATGTCCCTGTAAATATGAGTAAGATAAGATAAGAGGCCCCAAAATGCAGATTTGTTAAAATTGAAAAAAAATACTTTATTACGGATAGTAGCGGTGGTATTGAACCACACTTTCTCTATAAATTCCGGTCACTTTAGATGTATCCTCAGGCGATACGTGGCACAGCCAAAACCACAGTGTAATAAAAACAGATTCAAATGAAAGGTTGGTGTCTTGAAAGAAGGTGTTGTTGCATAAACTGCTGTAACACTTGCAGGTAGGGCAGTACGCTGCATACTTTCCTTTGTATCTTGATTTTTTCCTCAATACTTGCATTGTTTTAGTTAATAACGGAGAGTATACCCATTTTAATAGTTATAGTGGTTCATACTCAACTATAGACTTATGTCTGCACATATTGACCTCTGTGGGAGCGATCACTTCCCGATAATTATACGAATGAGACCTGAATACGATATAAATTTGAGAACTCCTGACACTTGGCTGGTTCATAAAGCGAATTGGACTCTTTTCAAATCATGTTTCAGTTTGATATACGATGTTAATCGTGGCAGTTTGGGCAATATTGAAGCTCTGACGGAATCGATAAATAACGCGGCAAAATGCAGTGTACCACGCTCAAGAGGTACCATCAAACGGCCACTAGTTCCCTGGTGAAACGAACGGTGCGCCGAAGCAATACGACGGAGGAAACAAGCATTGCGTATTTTTATGAAATATCCAACGGCTATAAATCTATCCTCTTTCAGACGGCTACAAGCCAAAGCGCGGGAGGTAGTCAAAAAGGCCAAGAAGGATTCCTGGATGAAATTCGTGTCTAGTATCAACCACAGAACTCCCATTGCTCAGGTGTGGAACAAAGTGAAATTTATCTCGGGCTCCACGTTGAGAGATGGCATTGCATCATTTGAAGTCGATGGTTAAATCGTTTCGTCCACTCCTGCAATCTGTGAGGTATTCGGCCGTCATCTTTCAAAGACTACGATCAATGCGAATTATTGCCCCAAATTTAATGCAATCAAGAACTGCTGTGAAGCGGCCCATCTAAACTTTATAACATCGGGTACTCCAGGAGACTACAATGATCCCTTCTCAGTGTGGGAATAGAAATCCGAAATCGCAGATTCACGGAACAGCTCCCCAGGATTGGATAGTGTCCACAATGCCTTCCTGCGAAATATTCCTGAGTCATCATTATCTGACGTCTTCCTCACACTAAACCAAGTGTGGAGTGATGGTAGTTTCCCACAAACCTGGCGAGAATCTGCGATTGTCCCGATTCCAAAACAAGGGATAGACAGAAGTGACTCTAATAACTATAGGCCAATCTCTTTGACCAGTAGCCTGTGTAAGGTTATGGCAAGAATGGTTAACCGCAGACTTGTTTGGTGCCTATAGATGCGAAATCTTCTTGCACATATACAGTGTGGTTCTCGAAGGGGTAGATCAACCCTTGAGCGCGCTGCAATCCATATCCGTCTTTTATTCACCACACCCTATTGTCCAGCGAATACATACTACCCTGTTAGTCCTTAATAGAAAGAGAATCAGTTATTTTTCTCTGGGTCCCAGGACATTGGGTATTGCCGGAAATGAGAATGCGGATGCAGCTGCAAAAGAAACTCTAAAGATCCCTGAGCCGACAACGACGTTGGTACCCTACCAGGACCTGCAAGCTACTTTACGTAAAGTAGTCCTAGATCAGTGGAGGGATTTTGCAGTGATGTCCCAAACAATAAGTTACGGACAATTAAACCGGTAACGTCAGGGTGGCCCACTTCCATCATGGGTAATCGCAGAGAGGAAGTCGTCATCACACGTTTAAGAATGGAGCATTGCGCCCTGACCCACTCGTTCCTCTTAACAGAAAAGAAAATTCCTCCTCGATGTGATGACTGTGACTGCCCTCTCAGTGTGCGACATATCCTGATGGAGTGTGACAAATATCGGGACACACGAAACAGGCTAGGCATCAGTGGCGACCTAGAACAAGTTTTAGGCAACGATGCCGATCGCCTAAACCATGTCATTACATTTTTAAAGGAAACTAACCTAATAAGTAAAATCTAATATATATATATATATATATATATATATATATATATATATACCCATTCATTCATTCACTCAAACCGCTCACAGGCGTAAATAATAAATATTTCGTTCAAACAGGTGGTGAAAGAAAGAGTATAGGAAACACATAAAATGTGATGACACAATGGTGATGTGAAGATGGAATGATGGCCGATTCCAAGTGAAAAAAATTCCTCTAGACCGGGAATTGAACCACGGACCTTCCGATTTCGCGCCGGCTGCTCTGACCACTAAGCT